>BTHU01000010.1:37070366-37670366 GCA_036184795.1 Tokudaia tokunoshimensis | reverse complement strand
AACCCTCCTAAACGCTAGGGTTATAGGCCGGAGCCAAACTGCCCAGCTATGTCAAGCTATTATTTGTTTGTTTATTTGCTTACTTATACTAACAGGTTTCTTTATTTATTATAGCAGGCTTTTTTTTTTTAACTTCTTGTGCATTGGTATTTTGCCTGCATGTCTGTATGAGGGTATCAGATCCTCTGGAACTGGAGTTATAGACAGATGTGAGCTACCATTTGGGTGTTAGGAATTAAACCCAGGTCCTCTGGAAGAACAACCAGTGCTCTTAACTGCTGAGCCACCTCTCCAGCCATTTTTACATTTAAATACTTTAATAGTTTACAAAGGACTGAAAGGGCTACTAAATAATTATAAAATTCAGAAGGAGGAAAGAGATACATGGAGAAGGAAACTTAATTCTCAGTCTAAATACTTGAAAAAGGAATGAAAGTTTCCATTAATGTCATCATTACCATTATTTCGTAAGTATGATCACTCTGATGTTTCTTGTACTCAAATCCTCGAGTGAAACACTGTGAAGGAAAAAAAAGTTAAATTACTAAAAGCTACTTTAAAAAAGCACTTTCTTAAAAACAAACAAACACCAAACCCCACCCCCCAAAAAATTACTTTCCTAGGGCTGGGGATGAGGCTCAGTTGGTAGAGAGATTGCTAAGCCCATACAGCACCAGATTCAACCCCAGCACTTGGGAGGAGCTAGAAGAATCAAGAGTTCAAGGTCATCCTCACTCAGCTACACAGCCAGTTCTAGGTGTGCTAGGCTACAAGAGACCATGCCTTTAAAAATCAAAATAAGGTGGCTCAAAGGAGCATTGACTGCTCTTCCAGAGGCCCTGAGTCCAATTCCTAGCAACTACATGGTTGCTCACAACCGTCTGTAATAAGACCTGATGCAACATTGAACTCATCTACAATAAATAAATAAATAAATCTTAAAAATAAAAGATAAAAGCCAGGCATGGTAGCATATGCCTTTAATTCCAGCACTTGGGAGGTAGAGGCAGGAGGATCTTTCCAAGTTTGAGGACAGACTGGTCTACATACAGAGTGATTTCCAGGACAGCTAGGGCTATGTAGAGACCCTGAGGTTTCTTGATGCCATTTCTGTGCCATTTGAGGAACTGGGTGTGTATGGTGTGGTTCTTGGACTTGGCCATGTCTGCACAGTAACCCGTGGCTCCTGCAGAGCCTGGGACCAGAAAAGAATGAGCTAGTTTGACTCAGAGATCTGCCTGTCTGCCTCTACCTGAGTACTGGGATTCTAACATATACTTTTATTATAACTCAAAGAGGATCACTTTTTTTACATTTTAACATATCTAAAACTAGATGTTATGTGTGTTTGTAGGTGCACTCACCTATGCACACCCTTATCCTTTATCGCTTTCTCCACTTTATTTTTTGAGACAGTGTCTCTCTGAACCTAGAGTTTGTCATTTAGCTAGTCTGCTGGGATTCAAACTCAGGTCCTCACGCTTGCACAGCAAACACTGTGCCATCTCTGCTGTCTCTGGAATGCTTCTTACCATCAAGTGTCCTAGGCTGGGTAAGACCTGACAATCTCAACAAGCATATTATTTAGGCTTTCTTTGGCTGAGTTTCGTCTGTAAAATGGAGATATTTACTTACTTACTTCCCAGCGCTGCAGTGATGATTTAGGGTTGATTCAAGTGAGGTGCTCAAAGTAGCACCTGGCACACCTCACCAGTATTACTCCTAATATAACCCACAAAACACTTTGTTCATCTGTCAACTATACAAAGACTGCTCTAACAAGTTAAACAGTGAGGTCAAAAGGAACAACCTGCCAGCTCTGACTCCGTCAGCATTAAGCTGAGCAGCTCTGAGGAACAGTCCCAGTTTCGCCCATTTGTCCCCGACCTTCCTGTAGGACTACCTGTAGGAAGAGAGCTCATGCAGGGTGGTCCTAAGCTACCCAGTTACTCTAAGTTACTGTATCCACAAAACAGACCAGGAGAGACTCTCTCTCCTCAGGGAGTTACCTGTAAACACAGGAGGAAAGGAGGAGGCCCACATTCAGCACATTTAATGTAAGGTTCCATGAGGTAGGAGGAGCAGCCTCGGCAAGGCGGCTTATCAGATGGGTCATCTGGAACATACAGAAAACAAATTTAAGTTTAAAACTCTACGAATGGCTGGAGCCTGACTGCACTGACAAACAAGTGGTAGGGAAATGACCAAACAAGAACCACTCTGTTCACTACAGGGCAGTGTGGTCCTTCCTCCAGTGAACCTATTGCCAAACACTAGGCAGAGATGGCCCCTGCAGAGAAGAGAAACTTAGAAACAGAAGTTTTAAAGTTTTACAGAGCCCACTTTGCCACAAGGAAGAGAAAGCTGGGCACATTCCCTATGCAGCGCACGTATACAAAGCAAACCAGACAAAAAGGCAACGACTGTTCCACCTAGGCAGCAGCACGCAGGCAGCCACTGCCCTGGTCTTTCAACTTCTCTGCAAGTTCAAATTCTTTTCTTCACAAGTTGGAGGAATTCCAGTTTGAGATTTAAGCTTTGTCCTAAGCTTGAGATTCCACGGAAAAGGCAAACCAGTGCATGCTGGCCTGCTCTTCTGAGCTATGAAGGCAAAGGGCACATATCAATCCTCCAAAGCCCTAAGATCACAGATACCTTTGTTCTAGGTTGCCCTAAACCCTGCCTCTCTGAAGCCAGAGCAACCCTATTGTTCTGTGATTGCCCATGGGAATGTGGGACAAAGGCCTGGGAAGGGAGATAAAGGGACTTATTTGTTTAGCTCTCATTTCTGGAAGAGCACTTTCCTCCACAAAGCTAAGAAACACCTTCTGAGGCATCATTCTCTGCCCTAACAGCCACTTGCTATGCAATGAAAACTGACAGAGTAAAGAAATGTCCTGCCTGAATTCTTTTTGCTCTGTTTTTGAGACAGGGTCTCATGTAGCCCAGGCTAGTCCCCAACTATGATCTTCAACTCCTTGTCTGCCTGCTTCTACCTCCAAAGTGAAGGGATTACAGGTATTGACTGACCGTCTACCACTTCTGATAAAAATAAAATAAAATATTAAGTGTTAGATGTCAGTTTTTAAAAAAATTATGTCTATTTGTATGTCTGTGTGTGACACATGCATTTGAGTGCAGGTGCCAATGGAGGCCAGAAGAGGGTGTCAGATCCCCTGGAGCTGAAGTTACAGGCCACATGACTACTTACTTGCCCCCTACAAGAATGGAACACATTAAGTAACAACCCATCTCTCCAGCCCCAGATGCCAATCTTTACCAAATCACCATCCCCTGAACTCTTGCTTTATTTTTATTTTCAAGAGACAGGCTTTAAGTTGTCAAAACTGGCCCTGAACTCCTAGGTTCAAGTGGTTCCATATTATCACAAGAGATCTTCCCTAACTTTTTTGTATGACATTTTATTATTTATTTATATTAATTTGTGTGTGTTCACGCGTGTGCGCACAGCAGCAGCAGCATATAGAAGTCACACTTTGTAGACCAGGCTGGCCTCGAACTCAGAAATCCTCCTGCCTCTGCCTCCCAAGTGCTGGGATTAAAGGCGTGCGCCACCACTGCCCCAGCATATAGAAGTCAGAAGACAACTTTTGGGAGTCACTTTTCTTCTTCCCGCATGTGGGTTACAGGTCCTCAGGCTTGAGCCATCTTGCTGACCCTTTTCTATCTTTCTTAACAGTTCACCTCATCAATTAACTAACCTGATGGTTCTGAACTACCCCCTAGGAAGAGATTTTGGAAATCTAAGGAGGCAGCTTTTTGCTGCTAGAATGAGTAGGACACACTGAGAACATTTTGCAGACAGGAATTGAGATTCTAGATGTTAAGTACTGAAGACAGTCCTTCCTACATAGCAAATCAAACCAAAACAAAAAGCCCTGGCTCAGGTCCTTAGCAACTTTCAATTTTTCATTAAATATTCAACTAGATAAAAAAACAAAGCTCACAATTACAATCCCTAGAATAAAGAATATTTCTATATTACACACTAAAAAATGTTTGTTTCTGATAGTGTTGGGGATCTGACCTAGGACCTTGTACATTCTAGTCAAACAGGTTTGTAACAGTACAAAATGCCTGCAGGGTGTGGTGGTGAATGCCTTTAATCCCAGCACTTGGGAGGCAGAGGCAGGAGGATTTCTGAGTTCGAGGCCAGGCTGGTCTACAAAGTGAGTTCCAGGACAGCCAGGGCTACACAGAGAAACCGTCTCGAAAAAAAGAAAAAAAAAAAAAAGAAAAACAAAAAAACAAAAGACAAAGCTCACAATTACAATCCCTAGAATAAAGAATATTTCTATATTACACGCTAAAAAATGTTTGTTTCTGATAGTGTTGGGGATCTGACCTAGGACCTTGTACATGCTAGTCAAACAGGTTTGTAACAGTACAAAATGCCTGCAGGGTGTGGTGGTGAATGCCTTTAATCCCAGCATTCAGGTGACAGGCAGGTAGATTTTTATGAGATCCACACCAGCCAGAGCTACAATTCAAGAGGAGGCTGTACTCTGTTTTGTTCAGAACTTGACCAGGTGTTACTAAGACCGGTAACATTTCTTAGTCACTAGCAGCCTGATTTAGCCTGTGTTTCTCATGGTAAGCAGCTGAGTGCTGACCGTCATCATGTCTCCCAGAGCTTTAATGTCCCATCCTTCCACCCGCACATCTTTATGACAAGATTTAATTCTCTAACTCAAGTCTATCCCTTGAACTGGAGGCAATCCTTCTGCCTCAGCCTCCCAAGTGTTGGGATTACAAGCATGAGCCATCAACCTAGCAGTAATAATGTCTTTAAAACATACTGATACGCTTGCTATTTTACTATAAATTATATTGTTTCATTATAAATTACTCCGTTTATTACGGAATTGTTTTTATTTTTGAAATTATGTACCCACATATTCCATTTTCAATTAATCAGAAACTTAAATATAAAATGATTATAATTGGGTCTAAAAAGTTGAGAATTAATCTAACAAGTTCTCTACTAGTGGCTCTGTATGCATTTATGACATTTACAGTTTGTTATTTTATCAGTATCTTTGATATGTGCACACACACAAAATACTTCACATTCTCTCTCCATGTAATTTTCCTAAAACTGGAATTACTGAGTGCACAGAGGACTGATCAAGGATTTTGAGTGTTTACTTATTTTGATTACATTTATTTATCCACTTTGTGTATACGTGTAGGCATGTATGTTCCATAGAATACTCATGGTATGTAACTCCCAACCACCACAGGGGATCTGACACCTCTTCCTGGCCTCCATACCCACACTCATATGTACCTATCAATACACACATAATTAAAAACAATGAAAATAAATAAAAAAATTCAGAAAAAATAAATTTTAAAAGAATCTGACTAAATTGGCCAGCCAATAGTGGTGTATGCCTTTAATCCTAGAATTTGGGAGGCAGAGATGTGAATTTGAGACCAGCCTTGTCTACAGAGTGAGTTCCAGGACAGCCAGGGTTACAGAGAAACCTTGCCTAGAAAAAACAAAAACAAAAATGTGGTTAAGTCAATAAAAATACTATAAGTGGGCTGGAGAGAAGGCTCAGAGGTTTACAGCATATAGTCTTCTTCTAGAGGACTAAAGTTTGGTTCCTACAACAGCCTGTAAAAAAGTTCCATGGGATCTTGATACTTTCTTCTGGATTCTTTGGGCACCTGCACTCACATGTATGTATGTATACATACACACACACACACACGAAAGTATTTGCAAACTCATAAGAGAAAAAAGTTGAAATTCTTCTTTATTTATTTATTTATTTATTTTTTGAGACAGGGTTTCTCTGTGTAGCCCTAGCTGTCCTCAAACTCAGAAATCCGCCTGCCTCTGCCTCCCAAGTGCTGGGATTAAAGGCATGCGCCACCACTGCCCGGTTCTTCTTTAATTTTTAATCTTGATTTTTATGTGTACGAGTGTTCTGGCTGCATCAATGTTTATACGCCATGTACATGCAGTGCTTGTGGAGACCAAGAGTTGTCTGATCCCCTGGGACTGGAGTTACAAACAATTGTGAGGCCTCATAACTAAGGCCTCACAATGAACTAAGGCCTCTGGAAGAGTAGCCAGTGATCTTAACCTCTGAGCCTCTCTCTAGCACCTGAGATTCTTAGTCTATAAAGATATCCCTGAGGCCCCAAGTTCGAGTCACACCATCAAAGGATAACATAAAACGGAAGAACCACATTGTTGTTGTGGACCACACTTGTAAATCCTGGGGAAGCTGAGGAAGGATTTCTGTGACTTCAAGACCTGCCTAAGTTACATATTAAGTTCCATGTCAGCCAGGGCTATACAAAAAGACCGTCTCAAAAAAGCCAAACAGAACAAAACAAAACAAAGCCAGGAACAGTGGGTGGGTGGTGCATTCCTAGAGTGCCAAGTACCACGAAGATGAGGCTGGGAGACTCATTTAAGAATCTGAACTTGACGGGCAGTGGTGGCGCACGCCTTTAATCCCAGCACTTGGGAGGCAAAGGCAGGAGGATTTCTGAGTTCGAGGCCAGCCTGGTCTACAAAGTGAGTTCCAGGACAGCCAGGGCTACACAGAGAAACCCTGTCTCGAAAAACCAAAAAAAAAAAAAAAAAAAAAAAAAGAATCTGAACTTGAAACCAGCCTCCCCAACAAAGTGAGAATTCCCCTCAAGAACAATAAATAAATAAATGAAACAGAGTTGGGAAGGGAAGGAGATAAAAATGGGTCTTTTAACAGGGAGAAGATTATTTACCTTTGCTCATAAGGAGAAATAAAAATGAAAACTATACTACTATGTAACTTCTCTCCACAGGTGACAAAACAATTCTAAGCTTGAAACTTTGCAGCAGGACTGTGGGAAACAGGGCAGGTAGGAATGCACAACAGCACAGCTCATTTGGAGGGGAATTTAGGAATAGATAGACAAAACTATAAATCATTATTAGCATTTGTGGGGTTTTTTTGTTTTGTTTTTGAGACAGGGTTTCTCTGTGTGGCCCTAGCTGTCCTGGAACTCACCCTGTAGACCAGGCTGGCTTCGAACTCAGAAATTCGCCTGCCTCTGCCTCCCGAGTGCTGGGATTAAAGGCGTGCGCCACCACTGCCCGGCTTTTTGTTTGTTTTGAAGGCAGGATCTCATTATGTAGTCTGGAACTCATTATGTGGATCAGACTGGTCTTGAACTCACAAAGATCTGCCTAGCCTCTGCTTCCTGAGTGCTGGGATTAAAGGAATGTGCCATCATGATAGGCCCTAACAATTGTTTCAAAGGGTGGGAATAGAGGGGAGGGAGTGGCACCGGCCTTTACTCCTGGACTTGGGAGGCAGAGGCAGACACATTACCAAGTAGAAGCCAGCCTGATCTACAGAGGGTTCCAGGATAGCCTCAGTTACACAGAGAAACCCTGTCTTAAAAGACAAGAGGTGGGCTGGGCGGTGGTGGCGCACGCCTTTAATCCCAGTGCTTGGGAGGCAGAGGCAGGTGGATTTCTGAGTTCGAGGCTAGCCTGGTCTACAGAGTGAGTTCCAGGATAGCCAGGAACTCAGAGAAACCCTGCCTCGAAAAACCAAAAAAAAAAAAGAAAAAAAGACAAGAGGTGGGAGTAATCTCAGTTTACACTTGGAGCATTATTAAAATGAAAATATAGAACTAGATGTGTCAAAGATTCTAACTTTCTGAACATACGGAGGGAAAATGCAGAGTGCCTTTGATAAAACGAAAGGAAACAAATCCTAAAAACATACTTCTGGTTCTTACTAATAAACATCTACTCTGGGACTGTGCATGTGTGTTTGGGTCTGTGTATGCACTGCCCAAATTTGTGATTTCTATTTCTTTGAATCCAGTGATGGTACAAGTCTGAAACCCCAGCACTTGATGAATAAGTAAAGCCAGTACCAGGCCAGCCAATCTACGTGAGACCCTGGGCTCAAAATAAACATATCTATTTTCAGATCAATCATATGGTGGCTAGTCCACTCAGCTTGGCTTTATTCTAAATGATGAAGCTGTGTCACATTCAGTAGGCAAACAACAGACAGGTATGGCCTGATTTTACTTTTATGTGATATTCATAACTCCTTCAGGCATCATCATTCAACTCCAAAGGTGTTGCTTCCCTGATTGATCAACCTCTACTTTAGTTGGCTATTCATCGTCACTTGAGACTTGTCCCACTGTACTTACTGCTAAAGGAACCCAAACGGTCCATCCTCTAGCTGACTAGTTTGGTCTTCCTTGATAATAGAGTTTCTTCAAGACTTCAGACGTAGCCAAAGATTAATGATCCCGAGATCCCCTACAAACAGAGAAGACCCAAACAGGTCAGAAAACCATTCCGAGGCTTATTTTGGTAAACTGATGTGGCAACTGTGTGGTTGCCCACTGTAACTCTAGACCTTCTCACTCACAGAATTTAAGGCACATCCTCCTTATAAAATCTGGAACTTGAGGGTCTAGTGGTATGCACCTTTAATCCTGGTACCCAGGAAGCAAAAGGAAATTGGTCTCTGTTAGTTCAAAACCAGCCTAGTCTATATGCAGAGTACTTAGCCAGCCAGGGCTACATAGTAAGACCCTGTCTCAAAAAATAAATTTGAATTTTATTACTGGAAACTAAGGATCCCTACCCAACATATATCGATCAGTAACTTACTCCTTCAAACAGGAGGTAGAAATAGAAGGACTTCAATGTCATCCCTGGCTATCTTGGACTGCTTGAAACCCCAAACCCAAAACAAGGTGAGCAGTGGTGGTGCACACCTTTGATCCTAGCACTCAGGATCCACAGGCAGCCTAATCTACAGAGTGAGTTCCAGGACTGCCAGGGCTACACAGAGAAACCCTGTCTTAGAGAAAAAAGAAAAGAAAAATAAACCTGAACCAAAACAAAGCAAATATCAATTTGGACAAATAAGTGTTAGTTTCATAAAAGGTTAATTCACCTTTCTTTCTCCTGAAATAGTTTTTTCACTTTGACATTTTTAGGTTGGGGACTGATATACAAAGTATATGCAATGCTTAGATAATAAGGCTGAGGGCCAAATTTTTGACTACTTTGGGTAGGGGTGAACTTTTCCCCTATATATTTCCAAGAAAACTAGGTCTTTGAAGAAGAATGTTGTGGGCTCAGTAGCTCAGTTGCAGGGTGTTTTAGCACGAAGGACGCTTTATATTCAAACTCGAACATCAATAAACAAGTAAACCCAGTACTCCAGAGGTACAGGCAGGAGGATCAGAGGTTCAAGTAAATTCTTGGCTACATTAAGTTCAAGGTTGGCCCAAGACACATGAGGCTGCCTTTTAAAAAAAATGAATTTAACAAAGGCATAATATATACCCAGGAATAAAACAATAGCCAACATCTATATGCCAGGTACTGAACAGAATCTCCGTATGTGGACTCTATCTTGGAATCCTAAAAATCTCCTGACTCAGGCTGTTTTTTCCCCCCAAGAAAAAGAAGCGCTAAAGATTGGGGTATTTGCACAATGTTTTTACAGGCTGGTGAACAGCAGGGCCCTATCAAAAGACCTTTAGTATCAAAGACTCTACAATACGTTCTGACAAACACTTTACATCGCAAAGCACAATGCTGCAGAAAGCAAAATCCTCCTTCCTCTCCTTCCTTAAAAGACCACGCAGTGACACTAACATCCTTGAGAGATGGGCTACATTTAAATTAATTACTAGAGGGAGCAAGGAAGGGATGGACGGACAGGACCCCATGAGGAGCACAGGGGAGTCCCGGGCTTGGCAGTGGTGCAGACAGCATCCTTATAGCTGCACCGTCTTCGGCAAGTCACTGGATCGGGGCCTCGGCTCTAAAACAGTGCTAAACACTGGATCCCGGAGACCCACGTGGGGGTTCGGCCGGTCAGGTGGGCCGGGGCCGCGCTCCACTGCCCAGCCCGGAATACCGAGGTGCCGCACCCGCCAGCCGCGGGGGGGAGGGGCCCGGCCGCGACAACCTCCCCCGCCGCGTGGCCCCGCAGCGACAGCCCGCACCTCGTGACCCCGCGTGCCTTCGCTCCCGCCGCTCGGCCCCGCGCCTCACCTCGCCACGTCCCGCACCTCAACGCCGAAGAGCCCGCCGCTGCGCGCGCTGTGCAGGCTCTACGTGCGCGCCACGGCCTGCGTGCGCGGCCCCGTGCCACTCAGCCACGAGCACGCCGAGGCTGTCCCGCCTCCTCCAGTCCGGCAGCGGGGCGGGTCCCGGTGGTGCTGCCCCGGGATGGGGAGCATGGTACCTGGCTGCTAGTCGGTGGGCACTGAGGTCTGACCTGCTATCACTTTCTCCGTCGCCACAGGCGTCCCGGGGGCATGTGCTAAGGCGGCCTCGGCTGGTTCAGTCTGGATTTTTGCTTAACAGTCCCATTCCAGTTCTGTTGCAAGCAAGGAAACTGAGGCTGCCCAGGCACTGGGCTGGAGGATGGCAAGCCCGGGCCGCACCATACCACTCATGGATTACCCAGACTGAATGACTTGAGTATTATTCTGATGCTTCTGGGACGTCGAAATTGCCTTCTCTGGAAAGACCCATCCCCTCTCTGGGCTTCAGAGGCCCACATGGAAGCGCAGTGATGATGTGGTGGTCCACTCTGATGTCACTCTTGAGGGCTAGGTATGTCCCAACATCTCTTATTACTACTAGTATAGATTCTTATAACAGCTTCCATTTGTGGAGTCCCTACTTACTGCATGCCAGGCATTGTACGAAGCAAGTTACACATAAGGGCTCGCCTAAAACAACTTACTGAGGGAGGCACTGTTACTGCCCTCATGGTCCAGCTGAGGAAATTTAGGCATTGAAATTTGTAACTTAGAATCACAGTGCTACCAAGTGTTGGGGAAGAGATAACCATGGCTAATCTTAACTATTATGCTGTATATCTATTTAAAAATCTGTTTCATAGATTTGCCCAATTTCTGTTGGAGTTCATTTATATGATATCCACCCGTGTGGCATCTTGATTAGTTTTCTGGTACACAGGTAATATAAGTCTCTTGTTAAAATAAAAAATGTGGAGCTGGGTGTATTTTAGTGGCTTACATCTGTGATCTCAACACTTGGGAGAGTGCAGGATAATTGCCTTGAGTTTGAGATCAGTTTGGGCTACAAAGTGAGATCTGTCTCCAAAAAAAAAAAAAAAGAGTAGAAAAGAAAAAACATTACAAATTCACATGTGAAGGTCACCTGCTCTCACCACGTTAAATAAACACTTAATGCTATAGGGTATTTCACATTTACTGAGTCTCCAAAAGCACCAGCAGCTACTGCTCTAGGTGCTGAGAATTTGTAGTGAGCAAAGTGTATTCTCTTGCACATAAGGTTCATGTATTATATATAAACAATAAAAGATAAGTATGTTGCATATCAATATGTAAATAATAAATATTAAAAGATGCCTTTTTTTTGTTTTGTTTTGTTTTTATGAGACAGGGTTTCTCTGTATAACCCTGACTGTCCTGGAATTCACTCTGTAGACCAGGCTGGCCTCTAACTCAGAAATCCGCCTGCCTCTGCCTCCCAAGTGCTGGGATTAAAAGCAGGCATCACCATTGCCCGGCTAAAAGATGCCTTTTACTGTGGTTTTATGGGAAATAAATCAGGATCCAAAGATAACAGAGATAGAGAGATTTTCTTTTAGATAGGGAAGAAAGGCCTCTTAGATATAACACTCAAGCAGAAATCCAATTATTTAGTGAGAAACAGAAGTTTCGTGATTTCTAGAGAGCACCATAGATGACGACCAGCAGGTACACTGGCCCTGGTGCATGGCATTGATAGGCATGGAGAAGAAGCAAGTAGGTCAGAGTGACTGGAGCAGATCCGAGTAAAGAGATTGGATGGAAAGCAGCCAGGACCCAGATCAATCACTTGGTAAACTTGGGTCAGATTTTGGATTTCACTGGGATATGATAGAAGTTTATGAAGGGTAGAAGTCAATGTATTTAAGAAAAGAGTAGTGGCTCATGCCTGTAATCCCAGCACACAGGAGGCCAGCCTGGGCACACAGAAAATTCCAGTTCAGTCTGGTGAGTAAGACCCTGACTCAAAAAACAGATAAGTTAAAATGTCCAAGAGGGACGGGAATTAAATTAAGATGTATCCAAAGGGATCCAACAAAGTATGATGTCATAGGTATGAAAATGACACAAATAATGAAACCCATTATGTTAACTTAAAAATTAATTCAATAAGAACTAAATATCTTCAGGGTCTGAGGGGATGGCTTGGTCTGTGAAGTGTTTGAGTTTGAACCTCAGTGCCCTAGTCAAGGTGGTGCGTGCCGGGGTGGTGCCCGAGGAGTCAATGGAGTACCTGTGGACCTGAGTTCAGATCACTAGCTCCTCTATTCCACTCAGTAACAGTCCCACACTGGGGAGGGGTGAGACAGGCACATCCCTGGAGCTCATCAGCCAGCCAGCCTAGCCAAAGCAATGAGGTCAGGAGAATCCGCAAAAAACCAGGTGGAGAGCAGTCGGGGAAGGCACCCAGCGTCAGCCTCTGGCCTCCATATATAGAGGCACATATGGTCAAGTATATACATATATATGCATGCGCGTGCCCACACATGCACACGCACGCACGCATGCACGCACACACTTTCCAGTGAAAAGGAAGGAGGACACTGTTAGAGGCAATGCTTTGCTCCATTTCTTCCCTAAGCAGTGCAGTGCGAGTGGCGTGGCAGGCCCATCGGACGAGAAGGGCAGAGTCCTCGGAAGACGGACTTAGAAGCCAAGTTTTGTTTGGGATCTGTGTTTTGCGTACTGACTGGAAATCACAATAGGATTCTGCTGCTCAGTGGAGAGCTCAGGGCTCAAATTGTGTAACGAGTATAACTGTTTCTTTGTGTTTTCCCCAGCTTGAGAACAGACCGTCCTTTCTCTTTGTAACCTCAGAGACCCAGAAAGGTAGGACCAGCAAGTACTGGTGAAATGAATAAAGACAAAGGTATGGCCACGTAGAGTGGAACACGCCTTGAATCCTGGCTCACAGGAGTCAGTGGCCAGAGGATTGCTGCAAGCAGAGGCCAGTTTGGTCTGTATCACAGCTTCCTGGCCAGTCGAGGATTGCGTAGGGAGTTCCTGTCTCAAAAAAACAGAAAGAGAAAAAGGCAAAAGGCATAGATAAAGTTACTGGAGAGGTAGGGGGTATGTGTGAGATGAAAAAAGAAGTCCTAGGGGCTGGAGACATGCTCAGTGGTTAAAGAGCACTGGCTGTTCTTACAAGAGGACTTAGGTTTGCCAAATGGTAGCTCACAACCACCTATAACTGTAACTATAGTTTCGTTTCAAGGGATCCAGTGCCTTCTGACCTCCATGGGCACGAGGCGTGCAAGTAATACACACACACACACACACACACACACACACACACACACACATGCAGGCAAAGCATTTATTATTCACATAAAATAAATCGAAAAAAAAACCCTTTAAGTAGCCTTCATGTGGTTGCTGGGAATTGAATTTAGGACCTCTGCTCGATCCGGTCAACCTTGCTGGCTCAGTCCCTGCTTTCTCTGGCCCAAAGATTTATTTTGTTATTATATGTAAATACACTAGTTGTCTTTAGACACACCAGAAGAGAGTGTCAGATCTCATTATGGATGGTTGTGAGCCACCATGTGGTTGCTGGTATTTGAACTCAGGACCTTCAGGAGGGCAGTCAGTCAGTGCTCTTACCTGCTGAGCCATCTCACCAGCCTTGTTTTTGTTTTCTATAGAGGGTCTCTCTGTATAACAGTCCTGGCTGTCCTGAAACTTACTATATAGACCAAGCTGGCCTTGAACTCACAGAGATAGCCTTGAACTTACAGAGATTTGCCTGCTTCTGCCTCCCAAGTACTGGAATTAAAGGTGTGTGCTGCCACCACCGCCTGGTTAAAACTTCAAAATAAAATAAAAATAAAAAAGTCATGTAATCTGGGGCTGGAGAGTTGGCTCAGTGGTTAAGAATACCAACTGCTCTTCCAGAGGACCCGGGTTTAATTCCCAGTACCCACATGGCAGCTCATAAGTGTCTATAACTCCAAGATCTGATACTGTCACACAGCCATATGTGCAGGCAAAACACCAATGCACAAAAAAGTAAAAATAAATAAGTTATTAGAAAGAAAAGACATGTACTAAATATTTTACTGGCTGAGCATGTCTTACAAGAAGAATGACCATAATTCCTGAATTAACCAGGCAGTTCTTAGTTTATTTCTGTCATTGTTACCTAAGTATTAATATTGCCTTGTTTCACTAAGCTGTGTCTCCATTTGTACAATAAATCTATATATCATTCCTTGTAGAAGGAAGGCCCTTTAAGATCTATCTTGTTGTTTTTACTTTTTGGGTATATGTGTTACATTTGTTGCTTTGGGTCTAATACAAGGCAAGAACTCTGTCCCTGAACTACACATAACCTGTGACTGGCTTCTCTGTCCATCTCCTTGTCATCTATTCCCCAGCCACATGGAAAAACCTCCCAATCTCATATTCGCCCTTACCTTCTGACTTCCTTGCCAAGCGAGGACTTTTCTTCACCCTGGGCATCACTTCTCCAGAACCCTTCCTTCTCCTGACCCTTCAAAACTCTAAATGGTGTGCCCAGCATACCCTATAGTTAACTTCAGAACAAAGATGTGCCCTGCTTCCCCACTCACCATCTCTATAGTCACATCTGGAAATGAAAGACACAGAATAATTGTACATGCTTACTGACTGCTTTTGGTTTGGTTTGGTTTGGCTTGGTTTTTTAAGACAGGGTTTCTCTATGTTACAGTCCTGGCTGCCTTAGAACTCACTTCATGAACCAGGCTAGCCTGAACTCACAGAGATCTACCTGCTTCTGCCTCCTGAGTGCTGGGATTAAAGGTGTGTACTACCATGCCTGGCTATTTTGTTTTGAATTTTTTGCTTCATGTGCATTAGTGTTTTGTCTGCATGTTTGTCTGCGTGAGGACGCTGAATCTCTTGGAACTTGACATACAGTTGTGAGTGCTGGAAATATGGGTGCTGGAAATTGAACCTGGGTCTGCTACTGAGCTATTTCCCTAAACCCTGACCACTGTTTTTGTTTCTTTTTTAATTTTCTAAAGATTTTACTTATTTATTATATATAAGTACACTGTAGCTGTCTTCAGACACACCAGAAGAGGGCATCAGATTCCATTACAGATGGTTGTGAGTCACCATGTGGTTGCTGGGATTTGAACTCAGGACCTTCAAAAAGAGCAGTCAGTGCTCTTAACCACTGGGCCATCTCTCCAGCCCCGACCTCTGTTTTTAAAGCTTGAGTGAAGAGTCCACTTTTGAACTAGGAGCCTAACAAGGAAAATTGTTTCTTGATGTCAGGCTCTGAGATTTGACTGCATTGGTTGGGAACAAAATATTTCCTCAATTCCCTCTCATCCGTGGAGATGTTGTTAGAGTCAAGAGTGCATGTTCTGGGCTTCTTTCTGGTGAAAATAATACACTGTTATGTCTACGTAGTTTTCTTTTCTTCTAGTGAGACAGAGTTTTGTTATACAGTCTGGAACTCACTGAGAAGCTTAGACTAGCCTCCGTTGGGTGGTCTTGCTGTCCCCTAGCCTGAGCTCCTAGTCGTGGGCCGTACTTAGATCTCTTACTTTCTATACCCTAAATGTTGAAAGACTCCATAAGCTTGCTTTCATACAGGTTTCCATATTTCCTACCTGGCTGAGATGGCTGTAGGCATGCAAGTATATTTTTTAAAAAGCAAGTCTCTGGGCTGGAAAGATGATTTAGCAGTTAAGAGTATTGGTTGCACTTCCAGTGGACCCAGGTTCGATTCCCAGAAGCTACCTGGCAGCTCACAACTGTTTGTAACTCTGTTCCTCATACAGACATACATGCAGGTCAAACACCAATAAAATACAAATGAGTAAGTTTAAAAGAAATAGCAAGCCTCCAAGTCCAGCTATGCCTTCTTTCCTTCTGGTCACTGAGATAAACCCCATCAGTGAGAATGAGCGGGGGATTCGAGTCCTGCACCAGACCACCTAGCTCATCGGCGGGGCTCTTCAAAGTGCTTCCTTGTGATAGAGTCCACAGAGGGAAGAGGAGCCTGGCAAACAAAGGACCAGAGCCTCAAGGAGGACATGTTGGCTGCTTCTGCCTCGGGGTGTCTTTCACAGAAGCCCTGACTGGAGCCTGCTGGCCTGCCACTGCCTTGAACATTCAGAGCTTTGCTTTCCTCTCTCTCCCTCCCTATGGTCCTCTCTGTGGCCACCTCAGTGTGAGGAGCGAGAGAACTAGAGCAGGTGTTCATGCTGACATCCAGACACGGCCCCTTCCATCCTCAAATGTGGCTGGAACAGCATTGAGGTGCATTGTTCTCAGTGAGGTGCCTCTCCCAACTGACCAAATGCTGCCAGGTGTGGCCTCTCAGTCAATAAAGAACATAAATCCAGGAAGAAGCTGGGCAGTGGTGGCACACGCCTTTAATCCCAGCACTTGGGAGGCAGATTTCTGAGTTCAAGGCCAGCCTGGTCTACAGAGTGAGTTCCAGGACAGCCAGGGCTATACAGAGAAACCCTGTCTCGAAAAACAAAAACAAACAAATAAATAAATAAATAAATAAGGAGAGTTAGAGAATTAAACCTTTTCTTCACAGAATGTTCCTACACATCTTATATGACTGGTCTACCCCCTACTGCAGCCGTCAGACAAGGGCTGAAGCACCCTTTAATATCTCTGTCCCTACACGATAGCCTGCCTGGTAGGTTTATACACCAGGAAGATGAGCTCTAAAGATGAAAAGGGTGAAGAAGAGGCAGATGCTGATAAAGGATCTTGCTGTATCCTACTTTACAACAAGGGAAAACAAGTTCGATTGCCCTTGTCATTAAGGTAACACAGCCAGAAGTAGAAGAAGGTCTGTAACTAGGCGTGGCAGTATGCCTGTATTCTCAACACTTGGGACACAGGCAGGAGGATTGTGTGGCACAGTGGCAATACCTGTAGTTTTAGTACTTGGGCCATAGAAGCAGCAGGATTGGGAGTTGAGGGTAGCCTGGGCTACTTAAGATACAATTTAAAAAAAAAAAAAAAAAAAAAAACCAAAAGCATAGGAACAAGAGCCGTAGCTGAGTTGGTAGAGTGCTTATCTAGTATGAGCAAACCCCTGGGTTCCATCCCCAGCATTACCTAAGACTGGGTATGGTAGCATACACACCTGTCATCGCAGCACCTAAAAAGCAGGGGCAGGATGAGCTTGAGGTTATCCTCAGCTATACAGCAAGTTTGAGGCCACCCTAGGCTATGTTAAACCACATATATAAGTAAGAGAATAAAAATATAAAATAATATACCACAAGTAAAAGCTATTTTGAAAAGCTATTTACAAGAAGTAAAATAAAAACCTAATTTTGTTAAGGTGGATCTAGTAACAGCCTCAGTTATTGAAATTTCCATAATGTCATGGTAATTAAATAAAGCTTTGACATACCCAAGCCATTATTACCCTAAACATTTTTGCCTCTTCTTCATTTGACTGACTTCTTTCTCCTCCTCACAAAGTACAGGGTAGGGCTGGAGAGATGGCTCAGCGGTTAAGAGCACTAGTTGCTCTTTCAGAGGTCCTGAGTTCAATTCCCAGCACCCACGTGGTGGCTCACAACCATCTGTAATAGGATCTGACACCCTCTTCTGGCCTGCAGGTGTATATGCAGTTAGAGCACTCCTCTACTTAAATAAATGAATCTTAAAAACAACAGCAACAACAAAATACAGAATCGCTGCTTCATGACTCAACCAGGCTTTCTTTGCATAGAGTCTAAAAAGTTGGGTCAAGTGGACGTGTTCTAGGACCTGACATTCAGAAAAACTAAATATGCCTACTCAGCAGCTTGGCTGCATACCTTTCAGCCTGATACACAGGGCCTCCACCTGCTGACTCTCATCACAGTCTTCCAAAATATTTGTCATCATTTGATGACAATCTGTACTTTTAGCAAGCAGTGAGTGAATGCACAATGGATGTTTGAAATATCTATAAGGAAGCTGACCTGATTTAATATAATTATTTTTTTATTTTGTTTTTTTGTTTTTTAAGGTGTCCTGGAACTAGCTTTGTTGATCAGGCTAGCCTGGACCTCACAGAGATCTTTCTGCCTCTGCCTCTGCCTCCAATGTTCTGGGATTAAAGGAGTGTGCCACCAGGCCCGGTTCTGTAATATAATTTTCAGAGAAAGGACTTTGATACTTTCCTGAATTTGAATCCTGTCTCTCTCCCTATTACCACTGCTAAGAATTTGTCCAAGTTCAGAAGAGCTGATAACCCCATGGTAAAAGTACTTGCCATGCAAGACTGATTTCTGAACTTGATCTCCAAATCCCATGGTGGAAAAAGAGAATCGGCTCCTAAAAGTTGTCTCGTGACCTCCACATGTACTATGACATGTGCTGCCCACATACACAACAACTTTAAAGTGAATACTGAAAATAAGCCAGGCCAACAAGATGATAAAAGCGCTTGCTGCTTTGGAACTCACTGAGTAGAAGAAGAACCAGTTCCTGAGAGCTATCCCCTGACTTTCACACACAGTATATGGCATGCATACACACATACCTGCACATACACACATGTGCAGAATAATAAATAAATGGAACTTTTTAAAATTAAAAGTGTTAAAAAAATAATTTATCCAGCCGGGCAGTGGTGGCACATGCCTTTAATCCCAGCACTTGGGAGGCAGAGGCAGGCAGATTTCTGAGTTCGAGGCCAGCCTGGTCTACAGAGTGAGTTCCAGGACAGTCAGGGCTACACAGAGAAACCCTGTCTCGAAAAGCCAAAATAAGAAAAAAATAGTAATTTAACCAAGTTAAAGCTGGGCACAGTGGCTGACAGCCACCTCCTAGCTTCAAGAAGCTGAAGCAGGAGGATTGCTTCTAGTTCTAAGTGAGTCTAGGCAACAGGGTGAGAACCTGTCTCAAAAACAAAACAAAACAAAAAACCAACCAGAATATTACCTTCCTGTGACTTTTCTTCCCTATGTATAAAGTGGTAATACCTAATTCAAACAGTCGTAGGGTGAAGATGAAACTCAGTCTGTACAGTCCTTGCCCAGTGTACACAAAGCTCTTAATTCTATCCCAGCACTGCGTAAGACCAGGAGTCTGGGGCTGGAGAGAGAACTCAGTTAAGAACACTGTCTATTCTTCCAGGGTTGGTTCCTAGCCTCTACCTATCTATACACATCTGTCCAGTTCCAGGAGGAGCCTACTGCCCTCTTCTGGCCGTTATGGGCACTGCATTCACATGTGTGCACGCATTCATACACATAATTTAAAATATTAAAAATTAAAGATGTTATAGATTTCGTTGTGTAGCACCAAGCACTAAGATATTTATGTTATTTGAATTAGTGACTCCTATTTTCTAGAGACCAATAGATTTTGAGAACAAGGGGCAAATAAACAGATTTTGTCACTGCTCAACACGAAGTCGAGAGTCTGTTACCTCACAGGTCATGGGACAAATACAAGTTGCACTAGGATGAGTACAGTGGTCTTAAGTGGAGATGAGTTCAGGGTCTGTCCCATTTCACGGAGGTGAGTGGTAAGCAAACTTGTATATCAGGAGCAATTAGCCAAAGACTGTTCTTTGAGCTCAGCGAGTACTTTACTACTGTAATCAAACAGAAGGAACTCAGAAAAAGGTTAACCCCGTGCATATTTAATGATGTGTGTAATTGCTATGGTGCTGCATGATAATTAGGCCTTAAATGTTAACCTGCTTATATAAATGACTGTAATTGAGTATTTTCCCACAGCCAACACATTTTTTCCTCTGTGTCTCTGCTTATTTTATTAATTTTCTAGAATCTATAATCACGACAAGAACATTTTTCTCTGCAACTCTACTATTTAATCTTGTACTCACAAACACACTCTTCAAAATGACATAGCAAAGTACCAAAATAGCTTTTGTTCAAGACTCTCTGTATATGGTGCTGTTTTGTGTGTGTGTGTGTGTGTGTGTGTGTGTGTGTGTTATTTTAGTCCCAGGAAACCCCTTCAAGGGGGTGGCATCACCTATATGCCACCTATATGCCAGTGATGCAGAGACTGGTGCACGGAGCGCGTGAGCCACCAGCATAGTGGAGAGTCAAGCTATCAAGCTTCCAGGTCACGTGCTCACCACTACTCCATACAATAAGCAGAGGTGGTAAAAACTGGTTCAGGACAAAGACTGGCTCTGGGAAATCCAGAGTCTATTTAGAACGTATCCATAGAGAAACTCTGAGGGCGAGTGTTCTCTGTGTAGCCCTGGCTGTCCCAGCACATGGAAGGCAGAGGTAGACATATCTCTGCGAGTTGAGGCTAACCTGGTCTACATAATGAGTTCCAGGACATCCAGGGCTACATAGAGTGAACTGTCTCATACTATCCCCCACCAAAGGAAAAAAACAATTAGCCTGGCATGGGGGCCCATACCTTTAATCTCAGCACTAAAGGCAGAGGCAGGTGGATCTTTGTGAGTTCAAGTCCAGCCTGGTCTACAAAATGAACTCCAGTACAGCTAGGACTACATAGAAAGACCCTGTCTCAAAAAAAGAAAAAAAAAGGGGGTGGGGGGTACGCACCACTAATCCCAGCAAGACAGTTATAACAAGCATGAATAATAAGAAAATGTGATGAGGTTTAGGACTTTTTTTTTTCTTAGACCTTGTCATATGCTCCAGGCTGGCCTCAAATGGCAAATGCCCGCCACAACACCTGACAGATTTATGTTACTGTTGAACTAGTGTGTGAAAGACAGTCACTGAGTCATCTTCTGCTGAAAAGCAATGCTGTTGGACTTGCACTTTGGAAGCTCACTGTGTTTGTGATGTTGAGAATTTTGTAGAAAAGATGACCAAGAGAGGGTATCAGGCAGCAGATGCAGGGTCTGTGCAGTTCACATCAACCTGCTTGTTTCCCTGACCTTACCTCAGATTGGGCATATCCCTTTATTCTTATATAATATGCATCAAATGTTAGTAATTGGTATTACAGATATAAAAACTTAACCCACCAGGAAGAAGCAACCTATTGAGTGAAAGACGAAGAATAGATAAAAACCAGATGAACTCCTCTGTAGCGAGGGAGAGAGCTCCCAGGAACAGAGGCAATAGTGCAGTAGGGAGAGGCTTCCAGGGAGACTTGTCTAACTATGCCGTTGCTCTGGCACAGTACAGAGTGTTTTGCCAAAGTTGTCTTCACTGTGTTGAGACAAACAGTCTGGGCAGAGGTCTTTATCTCGTACCCTGGTGTGGTTGATGCTTTTGTTACTTTGGGATAGGATCTCATCATGTTGTTCCCTGGTGCCCTGGAACTCTGGGTCCAAGTAAGCATCATGCTTACCAAATAGCCTGAATTATAACAGCTTGTACTCCTTTGCCCTATAAATGGGCATATCCCCGAGGTGTCGATGTTGTTGCATTTTGAATTTATTTTAATATGGTGGTGTCTTCATAGAAATTTAGGATAGCAGAATCTAGCAGAATGGAAGAATTAGCTGGTTTCATTTTACAGTAAGACTATAGCAGGTCCTAGAAATTGATAACTTGGTTTTGTGTTGTCTTGGTTTTCCTCATGTTCTGACGTAAAGAACTGAGTAAGGCTAGCCTGATTGCTCGGAGGGTAAAGGTGCTTACAGTGAAGCCCGATGGCCTGAATCTGATTCCTGGGACCCACGTGGTGGAAGGAGAACCCTGGATTATCCAGTTTGTCCTCTGACTTCCACATGCATACTATGGTACACACATGGGTATCTGAATACACATGTAATTAAATAAATACATAGATGTGATTTTACAAAAAGAATTAAATAGGGCCAAATGTGGTGGTACACAACTGCAATCCTAGCACTTGGGAGGTGAAGGTAGAAGGTGAGGAGTTCAAGGCTAGGCTTAGCTACATAATGAGTTTGAGCCTAGCCTGGGCTACATGGAACCCTCTCTCAAAAGAACTGACATCAACATGCACACGAAAAAATTGTCCAAACAAAACAAGGAAAAGAGAATGGGGTTGGGATATGCTGACAACCCAACCACCTTGCTTTGTCATGCATGTTGATAAAGTAGAGTCCTTCACAATCCCTCTGCTAATGAGTGGAAGCTAAAACTGTATCTGTCCCACAGAGACGGAGAATGGAAGTGAGGCCACAGAAGCTCAGAGCGGTGGGGAGGAGGAGGAGGAATAGGAGAAGGATGGGCTTGGAGAATGGAGACATTGTTGCGAAGAAGTTCTAGTTTTCTGTAGCACTTGTGGCTGCAGTTAACAGTTTAGTAAACATTTTAAAATAGGTAACTAGAAGAGGGTTTTTAAATGTTCCCGGCATGAGGCATGAGGTGATGAAAATGATAATTACCTTTATTGCATCACTATATTATATTTATGTATCGAAATATTACATTAAGTTCAACCCAAATATGTGCAGTTATTATGTGCTAACTAAACATAAGAGCACATCAGGAGTGGTAGCCTTTTATCCCAGAACTTGGGAGGCAGAGACAGGTGGCTCTCTGAGTTCCAGGACAGCCTGATCTACATAGGGAGTTCCAGGACAGCCAGGACTACATAGAGAAACCCTGTCTCAAAGTAAATAGATAGATAGACAGATAGACAGATAGATAGATAGATTAAATAAATAAATAAATAAATAAATAAATAGAAGAAAAGCACATAACTTTAATTTCAGCACTTGAGAGACAGAAGCAAGTGGATCTGTGTGAGTTCAAGACCGCCCTGGATATCCAGGGCTACATAGGAAGATCTTATCTCAAAAATAAGTAAAAAACAAATTGGGAGGTTTCTGAAATATGTTTTCATTTTATAAAACTTTTTACTCTAAGCAATAAGAGCATTTTAAATCAGCCATAGAAGGCAAAAATGAAAATGAGTTCTTGAAACCAGATGAGACTATTAGAACTTCAAATCTTGACAGTTATTTTTTAAAAAAATTTTTTTTTGAAACAGAGTCTCATTTAGCCCATACTGGGATAGTGACACAGGAGTCAGAGAGTGGTCAGGAGTGCTTACTGCTTTTGCAGAGGACCTGGGTTCAGCTCCCAGCACCCAAATGGTGCTCACGATCATCTTTAACTCCAGTTCCAGGGTATCTGATGCCCTCTTCTATCCTCTAGAGACTCCTGTGTATACATGGTGCACACAAACTTATGGAGGCAAGCACATATATACATAAAGAAAACTTTTGATCTTTGAAAAATTATATTTAAAGAGCTGGAGAGATGGCTCAGCGGTTAAGAGCACTGGCTGCTCCTCCAGAGGTCCTGAGTTCAATCCCCAGCAGCCACATGGTGGCTCACAACCATCCAATGGGATACGATGACCTACCTCTTCTGGTGTGTCTGAAGACAGCTACAGTGTACTCACATACATAAGATAAATAATTCTAATATATATACATATATATAAAATTTTTATTTGTGCAGGTGTGAGGAGCCTGCCATGCGCTTGTGGAGGTTAAAGAATAACTTACAATAGAAGTTGGTTCTTTCTACCATATAAGTCCCAGAGAAGGAGGGGACTCAGGTTCTTGGGCTTGGTGGCAGTCATCTTTAAATTTTGAGCCATCTCACAGCAAAGATATATATATATATATGTATATATGCCTGGTGACACTTTTTATTCTAGCACTCAGAAGGTAGAACCAAGACCAACCTAGTCAAACACAGTTTGTTTGTTTGTGGTGTTTTGTTTTGGAGACAGGAACTCACAATGTAGTCCTAGCTGTCCTAGAACTCACAGAGATTCACCTGCCTCTGCTTCCTGAGTGCTGGGATTAAAGGGCCACACACCATATCTGGCCTGGAGAGTCTTTTTTAATCTAGCAAAATTGAATCTATACATCCTAAAAGCCCATGAATCTTTCTTAGTATAGCCCTAGACATAGACATGCTCAAGCGTATTCATTCATATGCAAAAAACTGCTGATATTTCCATACGCCTGGCTCGTGGATCTTCTATTTCAGTGTCTTCTCGGCAGGAGTTTGACTCTTTTAGAGGTTAAAGAGGACCCTGTGTCCCGCACCGTTTATTCTTCATTTCCAGCACGTTAGGGAGGAGGAGAGACTTGAGTAAGATCCTTGAAAAGTCTTCAGGGCACCATGTAATCCTTCAGAGACCAGGGCTCTAAACCTCTGAACATATCCTTTCCCATTCTACTTTAAGTCATTTAGAAAATGAGACTTGAAGTAGAACAACCATTGGCTGTTAGGAAGTATTTTCTCACTGGGCAGTAATATAGACCACACCTTTGTTGCAACTTCCCTATGTTACATTTATTCAAGACCACCCTGTGCTTTTCAGGATGCACTTACTACTTGGGCCACTGGGTGACACAAATTCACAGTCGTCTATTTAAAAGTGCCTAACTTACAGCCCAAAGAGCACTTGTTGCTAAGTAGCACCAAATGAAGGAAAGTTGTGGAGAGATCAGGTTTATTTGGTCTAAAATTCCAGTGTACAAGTGAAGCTGCATTTTCTAAAATTCACGTCAAAATTTTGGATAAGGAAAAGAAAAAATGTTGGAAATCCCAACACTGGGGAAATGGAAGCTGGAAGATTACCATAAATTCAAGGCCGGTCTGAACTATTTAGTCTACTTAGTTCAGTGCTAGCCTGAGCTAGCATGTAACAGAATGAGATCCTGTTACAAATAAACATATTGTCTTAAATATATATATGAATGAAGACGGCTCAGTAGTTAAGAGCACTTGCTGCTTTTTCAAAGGGCCAGAGTTTAATTTCTGACAACCACCCGTTCCTGGCTTTTCTAGGTACACACACACACACACACACACACACACACGCACACACACACACATATAAATAAAAAGTGGTACAAATAAATCTTTAAAAAAAAATATGTACCAGAAGAAGAGAGAAGTAACAAGAGATAAAGAAATCCAAGGCGAAAACTATAAAATTAGTTTTTTAACTCTTGCCTTTAGTCTTAGCACTTAGGAGGCTGAGGCAGGAACACTAATTATAACTTCTGGGCCAGACTGAGCTGTATATATGAATTCAACTAGTCTGGACTAGGGAGACTGTTCTAAAAACAGACAGACAGACAGACAGACAAACAGACAAAAGCAAAACCAAAACCAGAGCTGGGATGGAAGTTTAGTTGGTAGAGTGACCATGAAGCTCTGCTTCTTTTTTTTTTTTTTTAATTTAATTTTATTTTATTTTTTTAATTTACATTCCAAATCACTTCCCCTTTCCCGTTTCCTCCCTCCCCGAAAGTCCCATAAGCCCCCTTCCCTCCCTCTTTTCTCCGTTCAACCCCCTCTCATTACTCTGTCCTGGCGTTCCCCTACATCCAGTCTTTCCAGGACCAGGGGTCTCTCCTTCCATCTTTTTAGAAATCTATTGATATGCTGATTGTGTCTAGGGTATTCTGAGATTCTGGGTCAATATCCCCTTATCAGTGACTTCATACCATGTGTGATCTTTTGTGATTGGGTTACCTCACTAAGGATGATATTTTCAAGTTCTGACCATTTGCCTAGGAATTTCGTGAATTCATTGTTTTTAATTGCAGAGTAGTATTCCATTGTGTAAATATACCACATCTTCTGAATCCATTCCTCCGTTGAGGGACATCTGGGTTCTTTCCAGCTTCTGGCTATTATAAATAAGGCTGCTATGAATATAGTGGAGCATGTGTCCTTATTGCATGCAGGTAAAGTCTCTGGGTATATGCCCAGGAGTGGTATAGCCGGATCCTCCGGAAGTGTCATGCCCAGTTTTCTGAGGAGCCGCCAGACTGCTTTCCAGAGTGGTTGTACCAGCCTGCAATTCCACCAGCAGTGGAGGAGTGTTCCTCTTTCTCCACATCCTCGCCAACAACTGCTGTCTCCTGTGTTTTTGATCTTAGCCATCCTGACTGGTGTGAGATGGAATCTCAGGGTTGTTTTGATTTGCATTTCCCTAATGACTAAGGATGATGAACATCTCTTTAGGTGCTTCTCAGCCATTAGATATTCTTCAGGTGAGAACTCTTTGTGGAGCTCTGTACCCCATTTTTTAATAGGGTTACTTGCCTCTCTGGAGTTTAACTTCTTGAGTTCTTTGTATATCTTGGATATTAGCCCTCTGTCGGATGTAAGGTTGGTAAAGATCATTTCCCAGTTAGTTGGTTGCCGCTTTGTCTTTTTGACGGTGTCTTTTGCCTTGCAAAAACTTTGTAATTTAATGAGGTCCCATTTGTCTATTCTTGATCTTAGAGTATAAGCTATTGGAGTTCTGTTCAGGAAATTCTCCCCTGTGCCCATATGTTCAAGGTTCTTCCCTAGTTTCCCTTCTATTAGTTTCAGTGTGTCTGGTTTTATGTGGAGATCTTTGATCCACTTAGAATTGAGCTTAGTGCAAGGAGATAAGGATGGGTCAATTTGCATTCTTCTGCATGTTGACCTCCAGCTGAGCCAGCACCATTTGTTGAAAAGGCTATCTTTTTTCCACTGGATGGTTTTAGCTCCTTTGTCAAAGATCAAGTGACCATAGGAGTGTGGATTCATTTCTGGGTCTTCAATTCTGTTCCATTGATCTACATGTCTGTTACTGTACCAATACCATGCAGTTTTTAACACTATTGCTCTGTAGTACAGCTTGAGGTCCGGGATACTGATTCCCCCAGAGGTTCTTTTACTCTTGAGAATAGTTTTAGCTATTCTGGGTTTTCTGTTATTCCAGATGAATTTTTGAATTGCTCTTTCTAACTCTATGAAGAATTGAGTTGGGATTTTGATGGGGATTGCATTGAATCTGTGTATTACTTTTGGTAAGATGCTCATTTTTACTATATTAATCCTGCCAATCCATGAGCATGGCAGATTTTCCCATCTTCCGAGGTCTTCTTCAATTTCTTTCTTCAGAGACTTGAAGTTCTTGTCATACAGATCTTTCACTTGTTTGGTTAGCGTCACGCCAAGATACTTAATATGGTTTGTGGCTATCGTAAAGGGTATTATTTCTCTTACTTCTTTCTCAGCCTGCTTATCCTTTGAGTATAGGAAGGCTTCTGACTTGCTTGAGTTGATTTTATATCCGGCCACTTTGCTGAAGTCGTTTATCAGCTGTAGGAGTTCTCTGGTGGAGTTCTTTGGGTCGCTTATGTATACTATCATATCGTCTGCAAATAGTGATAGTTTGACTTCTTCCTTTCCAATTTGTATCCCTTTGACCTCTTTTTCTTGTCTAATTGCTCTAGCTAGAACTTCAAGTACTATATTGAAAAGATATGGAGAGAGAGGGCAGCCTTGTCTAGTCCCTGATTTTAGTGGGATTGCTTCAAGTTTCTCTCCGTTTAGATTGATGCTGGCTACTGGTTTGCTGTAAATTGCTTTTACTATGTTTAGATATGGGCCTTGAATTCCTGATCTTTCCAAGACCTTTAGCATGAAAGGATGCTGAATTTTGTCAAATGCTTTCTCAGCATCTAATGAGATGACCATGTGGTTTTTTTCTTTGAGATTGTTTATGTAGTGGATTACATTGATGGATTTCCTTATATTGAACCATCCCTGCATCCCTGGGATGAAGCCTACTTGATCGTGGTGAATGATCGTTTTGATGTGTTCTTGGATTCGGTTGGCAAGAATTTTATTGAGTATTTTTGCATCGATATTCATAAGAGAGATTGGCCTGAGATTCTCTTTCTTTGTCGGATCTTTGTGTGCTTTTGGTATTAGTATAATTGTGGCTTCATAGAACGAGTTGGGTAGTGTTCCTTCTGTTTCTATTTTGTGGAACAGTTTGAAGAGTATTGGTGTTAGGTCTTCTTTGAAGGTCTGATAGAATTCTGCACTAAAACCATCTGGACCTGTGCTTTTTTTGGTTGGAAGACTTCCAATGACAACTTCTATTTCTTCAGGGGTTATAGGACGGTTTAGATGGTCTATTTGATCCTGATTTAATTTTGGTACTTGGTATCTGTCAAGGAAATTGTCCATTTCCTCAAGATTTTCTAGTTGTGTTGAATACAGGTTTTTGTAGTAGGATCTGATGATTTTTTGAATTTCCTCAGTTTCTGTTGTTATCTCTCCCTTTTCGTTTCTGATTTTATTAATTTGGATACTATCTCTGTGCCCTCTGGTTAGTCTGGCTAAGGGCTTATCTATCTTGTTGATTTTCTCAAAGAACCAACTCCTCGTTTTGTTGATTCTTTGTATGGTTTTATTTGTTTCTACTTGATTGATTTCAGCCCTGAGTTTGATGATTTCCTGCCTTCTACTCCTCTTTGGTGTATTTGCTTCTTTTTGTTCCAGGGCTTTCAGGTGTGCCATTAAGCTGTTAGTGTATGCTGTCTCCCGTTTCTTTTTGGCGGCACTCAGGGCTATGAATTTTCCTCTTAGCACTGCTTTCATTGTGTCCCATAAGTTAGGGTATGTTGTGCCTTCATTTTCATTAACTTTCAAAAAGTCTTTGATTTCTTTCTTTATTTCCACCTTGACCAAGTTATCATTGAGTAGAGCATTGTTCAGCCTCCATGTGTACGTGGGTTTTCTTTTGTTTTTGTTGCCATTGAAGACCACCCTTATTCCATAGTGATCTGATAGGAGGCATGGGATTATTTCTATCTTCTTGTATCTGTTGAGGTCTGATTTGTGACCAATTATATGGTCAATTTTGGAGAAGGTACCATGAGGAGCTGAGAAGAAGGTGTATTCTTTAGCTCTAGGATGAAATGTTCTATATATATCAGTTAGTTCCATTTGGTCCAAGGCTTCAATTAGATTCACTGTGTCCCTGTTTAGTTTCTGCTTTCCTGAACGATCCATTTCAGAGAGCGGGGTGTTGAAGTCACCCACTATTATTGTGTGCGGTGCGATGTGTGCTTTGAGTTTTAGTAAAGTTTCTTTTACGAATGAGGGTGCCCTTGCATTTGGAGCATAGATATTCAGGATTGAGAGTTCTTGATGGTGGATTTTTCCCTTGATCAGTATGTAGTGTCCTTCTGTGTCTTTTTTGATGACTTTGGGTTGAAAATCAATTTTATCCGATATTAGGATGGCTACTCCACCTCGTTTCTTGGGGCCATTTGCTTGTAAAATTGTTTTCCAGCCTTTTACTCTGAGGTAGTGTTTGTCTTTGACACTGAGGTGCGTTTCCTGCATGCAGCAAAATGCTGGGTCCTGTTTACGTATCCAGTCTGCTAGTCTATGTCTTTTAATTGGGGAATTGAGACCATTGATATTAAGAGAGATTAAGGCATAGTGATTATTGCCATCTGCCATTCTTGACGCTATCTTTATGTTTGAGTGGTTATCTACTTTTGGGTTTGATTCAAGAAGGTTATTATCTCATTTTTTCCAGGGTGTTGTTTCTCTCCCTGTATTGGAGGTTTCCACCTATTATCCGTTGCAGGGCTGGATTTGTGGAAAGATATTGTGAAAATTTGGTTTTATCATGGAATATCTTGGTCTCTCCATCTATGGTGATTGAGAGTTTTGCTGGGTATAGTAGTCTAGGCTGGCATTTGTGCTGTCTTAGTGTCTGCATGAGATCTGCCCAGGATCTTCTGGCTTTCATAGTCTCTGGTGAGAAGTCTGATGTGATTCGGATAGGTCTTCCTTTGTATGTTACTTGGCCCTTTTCTCTTACTGCATTTAGTATTCTTTCTTTGTTTAGAACATTCGGTGTTTTGATTATTATGTGACGGGAGGTATTTCTGTTCTGGTCCAGTCTGTTTGGAGTTCTGTAGGCTTCTTGTATGTTCATCGGCATCTCTCTCTTTAAGTTAGGGAAGTTTTCCTCCATAATTTTGTTGAAGATGTTTACTGGCCCTTTAAGTTGCAAATCTTCACTCTCATCTATACCTATAATCCTTAGGTTTGGTCTTCTCATTGTGTCCTGGATTTCCTGGATGTTTTGGGTTACGCGTTTTTTGCATTTTGCATTTTCTTTGACTGTTGAGTCGATGCTTTCTATGGAATCTTCAGCACCTGAGATTCTTTCTTCCATCTCTTGTATTCTATTGTTGATGTTTGCATCTATGACTCCTGATTTCTTCCCAAGGTTTTCTATCTCCAAAGTTGTCTCCCTTTGTGATTTCTTAGTTGTTTCTACTTCCTTTTTTAGTTCCTGGATGGATTTGCTGAGATCCTTCACTTGTTTGTTTGTATTTTCCTGTATTTCTTTAAGGTATTTTTGCATTACCTCTTTCAGGATTTCTTCCTGATGACCCACGTTCTCCTGCATTTCTCTGAGCGATTTTTGTGTTTCCTCCTCATGGGATTCCATCTGTTGATCCATCGTCTCCTGCATTTCTTTAAGCAGTTCTCGTGTTTCCTTTGTAAGGGCATCTAACCGTTGATTCATTTCTTTAAGCAATTTTTGTGTTGCCTCCTTATGGGCATCCGTCTGTTGACCCATATTCTTCTGCATTTCTTTATGCAAATTTCGTGATTCCTTTGTGAGTGCATCTACCCGTTGATTCATCTCGTTAAGCGATTTTTGTGTTGTCTCCTTGTGCGCCTCCATCTTTTGATCCATGTTCTCCCGCATTTCTCTAAGCGATTTTTGTGTTTCCTTTGTAAGGGCTTCTAACCGTTGATTCATGGTCTCCTGTAACTCTTTATGAGATTTATTTGTGTCCTTCTTGTGATCCTCTAATAGCATCATGAGAAGTGATTTTAAATCCAGATCTTGTCTTTCGGGTGTGGTGGGGTATCCAGGACTTGCTGCTGTTGGAGAGTTGGGTTCGGATGGTCACACATTACTTTGATTACTGTTAGTAACATTCCTACGTTTGCCTTTTGCCATCTGGATACCTCTGGTGTTAGCTGGTCCTGCTGCCACTGGCTGTTGGTTGGACCTCCTGTGAGCCTGCAAAGCTATTTCTGCCCCCCCTGGATTACCAGGATTCCCCTGGCACCGATTACTGGGGCCTGCCTGCTCCTGAGTGACTTTGGAGCCCTAATGTGCTTTGCCCCAAGTGATCTTATATTGGGGAGGCCTTGCACATCTAAAGGCTCAGCCTAGTGGATTCCTGGAGCAGAGGTCGCCAAAGGGAGGCTGGCAGGCTCCTGCCCTGTGCAGGGGTGTGTGATCTCTCCTGGGGGGGGGGAGGGGGCGTCCCTCTGCCAGGCAGAAGTCCCACAGCAGATCTGGCGCGCTGGTCACTGCAGATCAGCCCAGCACCTGGGAGCAGGTTACACACAAGCTGCCTGAAACTGAAGCGATATTATGCCTGTCTGTCTCTGAGCCTGGCGGTCCCAACTACCTGGTCACTGGAGCAAAGATGGCGGAGGGCAGTCTCCGTGGCGCCGCTCACCCTGTGGTCACGATGGCCCGCCGATCTGGCACCCAGACGACCACAGCGCCAACCCGCCCTCGGGCACAGAAGGAAGCCCCAACAGGCCGTGTCCCAAGTGATGTTATATTGGGGGGAGAGCCTGGGTACCGGTCTCTCCAGCGCAGTCCGCGGGAACAGAGGTCGCGGAAGGGAAGCTGGCAGGCTCCCTCCCTGCGCGGGGTCCCTCCACCAGGCAGAAGGTCCCACCGCGGAACTGGCGCGCTGGTTACTGCAGATCAGCCCAGCACCTGGGAGCAGGTTACACACAAGCTGCCTGAAACCGAAGCGATATTATGCCTGTCTGTCTCTGAGCCTGGCGGTCCCAACTACCTGGTCACTGGAGCAAAGATGGCCGAAGCTCTGCTTCTGTCTGAGCATGATGTAAACTGGGCGACCACACCTATAATCTGAGTGCCCAGAGGCAAGAAGCTGGGGAGTTCAAGGTCACCCCCAACTGTATAAGACCAGATCTCAAAACTACCTACAAGATCTTGATGGAGGGATTGCTCAGTCTGTGAAGCACATTGCAAGCATGAGAATCTGAGTTTGATCCCTGGTACTCGTGTGAAAAAAATGGGTGTGATAGTGTAAGCTTGTCACCTCAGTGCTGGGGAGGTACGGACAGAAGGATCCCTGCGACTCCCTAGCCAGCCGACCTGGCCCATTAGTAAGCTCCAGGCGGAGAATTTCATGTCTCAAAAGAGGTGCATAGTATTCCTAAAGATGACATCCAAGGTTGTCCTTCCATCTCCACACACAGGCACACACATGCATGTGTGCACACGCATTAAAAATAACAACAAATGAATATTAATTGAGAAATGAACTTGTTGGGTGTGGTGGCACATGTATGTATTCTCAGCACTTGAGATACAGAGGTAGATGGATCTCTATGAACTCAAGGCCAGCCTGGTCTACATAATGATAGTTCCAGGCCAGTCATAGCTACATAGAGAGACCCTTCTCAAAGCTTCAAAGTAGTAACAATAGCAGTAGTAATAATAGTAATAGTAGTAGCAGTAGTAATAGTAGTAGCAGCAGTTGTAGCAATAATAATAGTAGTAACAGCAGTAGTAATAGTAGTAATAGTTGTAGTAGTAGTCATAGTAGCAGTAGCAGTAATGATATTGTTGTAGTGACAGTGGTAGTCATAGTAATATAATAAACAGAGGGAGATGAATTCAAGCTTCACCAACAATCACAAGGTGGACCCCTTTCATTTACCTTTTCTAAAAACCCAACGGCATCTTGGGGCTGGAGAGGGCTCAGCGGTTAAGGGGTGCTACTTTTGCAGAGGACTTGAGTTTGGTTCTCAGCGTCCATGTTAGGCAGTTCTGTAACTCCAACTCCAGGAACATCAGATGCCTCTGTCCTCTGTGGGCAGTGTTCCCACATGTGCACATATATAACTAAAAATATAAATCTTAGATTAAAAAAAATTCAGTAGTGGGGCTGGAGAGATGGCTCAGCGGTTAAGAGCACCTACTGCTCTTCTGAAGGTCCTGAATTCAAATCCCAGCAACCACATGGTGGCTCACAACCATGTGTAACAAGATCTGACTCCCTCTTCTGGTGTGTCTGAAGACAGCTACAGTGTACTTGCATATAATAAATAAATCTTTAAAAAAAATTCAGTAGCAAACTTTATGTGGAAATGAAATTACCTGATTCTTTCATACAAAAGGAGTCAGGCTTGGTGCCACAGTTTTATAATCTTAGCTACTCATGAAGATCACAAGTTCAAAGCCAGCCTGGGCAAGTTAGGCTGTGTCTCAAAAAATAAAAACAGAAAAGGGCTGGAGATGTGGAGCACTTTTACGGTACATGCAAGGCCCTGGGAGCCTCTCCTTTACTGGGAAAACAAAACTGCGCTATGCCACCCTTAACTGTCCATTCAGTGATGGGACATCAGCCCTTAAATGAGTGATTACAACAAACACGATGCTTTGTTAGTACAAAGCAATATATAAAGTTAAACAGATTCACAGGGGCACTACAGAGTTCCAAGGACAAGAACCAGGAAGTACACTTGATCGAGAAATAGTCCTCAAGACAGTCCAAAGGCTGTTGTTTGAACTTGGGAATGGAATTCTGAGAGTGGGGGGGGGGGAGGCATAGACTCTTAATCTGTCCTAGGAAAATATGTCGATAAGTAAAGGGTTTGTGGCTCCTTGTCCTAAGGAACTGTTCTTGGAAAATAACTCAATCTAAACGCTGGGGAAACACTTTAGGTCAGAATCTGTTGCGTAGCGTTTAAAGAGCATCAGAAATGAGCCGTGAGGTTAGTGAGTGGTGAGGGTTGCTGATACCGTAAGCTGAATCCTGCATAACTCTGGGGTGCAGGAAAGGAAGAATGCTAATGCTTGCTCAGCAATTCCAGATATCCAGAATCCTTCATCAGTTTTGTTTGTTTAAGACAAAAATTTCTATGTAGCACAGGCTAGTCTTGTACTCATTATGTAGCCCAGGTTGGCTTCAAACTCATGGCAAGTCTCCTGCCTCAGTTGCCTGAGTAGGGGCATTACAAGCATGTGCCACCACAACCAGCTTGGTCAGTTTTGATTCAGTCACAGTTATAGCTTAAAAATTAAGAAATAGGGAGCTGGAGAGATGGCTCATTAGTTAAGAGCACTATCTGTTCTTCCAGAAGTCCTGAGTTCAATTCCCAGCAACCACATGGTGGCTCACAACCATTTATAATGGGATCCGATGCCCTTTTCTGGTGTGTCTAAAGACATTAAAATCAATAAATCTTTTTTTTAAAAAATGAAGAAATGGAGACTGGAGAGGTGACTCAGCCCTGGAGAGCACTTGTTGCTCTAGTAGATGACACAGGTTCAGTTCCTGCCCCTCATGTCAGCTCACAACCACAGGCAACAGACATACATAGTGCATATTCATACATGAAGACAAAACACAAATGCACAAGGAATAAATCTGAAAATGAAGAAACGGCTATATATTTGCTGCATATTTTGTGTTGACAATAGTTTAGATTTATTTTGTTATTTTAATGTACGTGTATGTGGGTGTGTGCAAATAAATTCCACATGCATGTAGGTACCTGTGGAAGCCAGAAGAGGATGTGAGGTCCCTTGGAATGAGAGTTACAGGTGGTTATGAGCAGACTGGTGTAGGTGCTAAGAACCAAACTCAATTCCTCTGGAAGAGGAACAGTCTCTCTAACTCTTCATATATATATATATATATATATATGCCTGGCTTTATTTATATATATATATATATATATATATATATATATATATATGAATGTATGTATTTGGTTATTTGGTTTTTCGAGACAGGCTTTCTCTGTGTAGCCCTGGCTGTCCTGGAACTCACTTTGTAGACCAGGCTGGCCTTGGACTCAGAAATCCAAATGCCTTTGCCTCCCAAGTGCTGGGATTAAACGCATGTGCCACCACTGCCTGGTATATTTTATATTTAACAAAATAACACTTTTTAAGGAAAAATCTTTCTTGTAGTCCTTTTCACTTTCTATTTTGTTTAGTATACAAAAAAATGGGTTTCTCTGTGATGTTTTCATATGTATGTCTCATACTTGAATCTTACCCCACCCCTACCCCCCAACCTCCTTTTTCTCTAAAATAGCCCCCACTTCTGCTTTCTGGTTTTTTTTTTAGATTTATTTATTGTTATATTTAAGTACACTTGTCTTCAGACCCACTAGAAGAGGGCATCAGATTTCATTACAAATGGCTGTGAGCCACCATGTGGTTGCTGGGATTTGAACTCAGGACCTTTGGAAGAGCAGTCAGTGCTCTTAACTGCTGAGCTATCTCTCCATCCCTCTGGTTATTTTCATTCCATTACTTTCTCTGAAGGAAATTATCTCTCGAGACAGGGTCTCACTGTGTATAGCCAAGGTTGGCAGAAAACTCACCGTGTAGTCCATGCTGGCCGGCAGGAATTCATGGCAGTCTTCCTGCCTTGGCTGTCTAGTGCTAGGATCATTCCTGCACCACAGTGCCTGGCTTTAAAGCACTCCTTCTAACAGCCCACACATACAGCCATGTACTCAGTGTCATTAGGCAATAGCTTCAAAAGGTCAAAGTAGAGGGGTTTTGAACTTGTCTTGTTTGCACCAAGCAAGTATCTGTCTTAATCTTTGGACCTACCAAAAAGTATGGAAAAGTTGAGCAGATAGTTCACACCTGTAGTCTCAGCACTTGGGAAGCTGAGGCAGGAGGATCAGACAGTCAGTCCTACATAGTAAGTTCAGAGCAGCCTGGGCTACAGAGTGAGAGGGGGAAAAGTACTGAATTGGTATATTATTAGCCAGGTGAAGTGGTGAAGACTTGCAATCCCAGTCTTAGAAGTAGAGAAAGAGAAATCAGAAGTTCAAGACCACATTGTGAAGTCACAGCTAGCTGGACTGCACAAGACCTTATGGAGCAATGCAAAACAAAGCAAAGGTTATCAGAAAGAACCCTTCAGAAAGAAAGGCTTTGAGCTCCCTTTGAAACTGAAAAATACACACAAGGTAATTAGTATGCCAATTGGAAATACAGTGCTAATATATAAGTGGGAAAAAGGGCATCAGGTTAAAAGTCATATGGAGAGTGTTATGCTATGCAATGTATGTCTGTCATCATATGCACATCTATTTGTAAGGCCCATAAAAGAAGTACCCGTGTTACTGGTTACCTGTGGGAGGAGAGATTAAATGTAACTTTTATTCTTATATTCCTTTACATTCTTCATTATTTTCTGTCAATTTTGATAGTGAGAATGCACTTTAGTAGTCAGAAAAACAAAATCTGACACTTTAATGAGAAATCATTTGCAACAGGAATTTGGCACTTTGCAGAGGACTCTCTGCAGAGTGTTTCTAAGAGTGTGTCTACAGTGATGACCGGAGCGTTTGTGTGACTCTAGGGTAATTCACAGACTGAAGTCCACATTGCAAAGTCCTCACAGGAGTCCCCCCCTCCTCTGCTCTGCTCTCCTAGTTTCCAAATCCTCCCTCCACCAGGAGAGGGATTCAGAGCTTCAAGGTGGTTAGAGAGTGGGGACATGCTCGCAAGAGTCTTGCTTTTGCCAAGACAACTATCCCCAAACAGAACGAACAGTTTGGACCGTGTCAATTTCCACGAAGCAAGACAGTACAGGTGTCACCCAGGTTTCACTCTCACAGAAGAGCAGAACAGCACAGACCCGGCCTGGCTCTCACCTTCTAGGAAATTTCACGCTTCCGGGTTACAGAACATTCTGTTGGTGAGGAGGGGATGAATGCTGCCTTCAATCCTAGAATCAGATAGTCTTTTTAATAACCTCCCTCCTAGACCTGGGAAAGAGCAGTCTTTTTTTCTCTCTCTCAAATATAGGGTCAAGCAAAGTAACGGGTATCAGAGTAAATCTGAGGTGATGTTTCAAGTCACTAGTAGGGTGCACATGATCCACACACATATCCAAGGCTATGCACAGTGTTGTGTCCCCTGTCTGCTGTGTGCTGAAAGTGTGTTCTGTGGAACTGGAGAGGTTCTGCTCTTCTGGGAAGCTTTGGCTCACCATCGCCTTGTACCTGTCCTTTCCTCCCGCCTCACCTTGTTCCCTGCTCAGTTAGTACGCTTTCAAGAATCCTGTTGGGAACAGTACTTAAAGTGGAAGGAGGAAGGCTAGACTTTGTGTACGGTTTCTTCTCGAGAACTAAGAAAACAGAATCACTTGCCAGACTTGGTGACATGTGCCATGCCTGTAATCCACGTGCATGTGAAGTCGGAGACAGGGGGATCATGAGCTGAAGGTCATCCTGGGAGAGAGAGAGAGAGAGAGAGAGAGAGAGAGAGAGAGAGAGTGTGTGTGTGTGTACATATACTTGGCAACTGGAAGCGTTTCACAATCACAGGGAAAGAAGCAGGACAACCCCGTCCACTGCTCCCGTTGCTTCAGGCCCTGGCTCTGTTTTCCACTGAACTCTATGTTTTTGTTTTATTTTTTGAGACAGGGTTTCTCTGTGTAGCCCTGGCTGTCCTGGAACTCACTCTGTAGACCAGGCTGGCCATGAACTCAGAGATCTGCCTGCCTCTGCCTCCTGAGTGTTTGAATTAAAGGCATGTGCCACTACTTCCTAACCCTCTCTGAACCCTTAATTAGCAGGTCAGACTCTGTTCATAGCTATACCTCTGTGAGAGGGCTCATCATCCCAACCACTTTGTTCTAGAGTCCTTCTCAAAACCATATGCAGCTCATTGGTAAAATAGAGCCTAGCCAGGAGGTGGGAAGGTCGGGAGTTCAAGGTGATCTTAGGTACATAGCAAGTTGGAGGCCAGCCTGAGCTACACCATAAACTCGACTCACAGAATTAAAAATTAAATAAGGCACAGCCAGGCCTCCTGGTGCACACTTGTGTTGCCAGCTCCTCTCGGAGGCTGAAGTAAGAGAGTTGAAAGTTTAAAGTACCCAGAGAATTCCAGGTCCTCGGAACCCAGTGATATCCTGTCTCAAAATAAAAGTTACTATTACAAAAAGGGTTAGGTATACAGCTCAGTTGTAGGGTACTTTCAGCGTGAGACCCTTGGTCCAAATCAGCACCAAAAAACAAACAAACAAAAAAAACAACAAAAAGGGAAATGAAAGCATAATATCAGATCTACCTTAGGAATTCTGAACCTTCAGATTTCATTTGAAGCTATATTTCTGTTGTTCTGAAATCCTTTAGGAATGACTTATTAAGAAGGCCCTTCGGTGGCGCACGCCTTTAATCCCAGCACTTGGGAGGTAGAGGCAGGCAGATTTCTGAGTTCGAGGCCAGCCTGGTCTACAGGGTGAGTTCCAGGACAGTAAGGGCTACACAGAGAAACCCTGTCCCGAAAATAAAACAAAAAACAAAACAAAAGAAGGGCCTTCGGATGGCTAAGGCCTGGTTCCCTTTACCAGGTTGTTGATAATTGTATCGACAGAGTCTAAATCATTTAAGTCATAAGCCCTGGGAGAGGAGGTTCCCCGGCGGAAGGTGGATGACAGCTGTGAGCTGGGAAGCTGGGAGGCCAAGCTGTAATATGTGCCGCGCAGTCGCAGTCGGCCTTAGGAGGCGGTGTTCAACTTTCATCGGAGAAAGCAGCAAGGTCCACGCGTAACACTCGGAGGCAAGGACTTAATCTTCATTTGCTGGGATGGAAAGGTAACCCACTTAAGAGTGTGCAAAGTGAATCGCAGGGGCATGTGGCTGTGTCAGCTGCAGAGGCACAAAGGTAGCCCTGCTCAGCCCGGGCTCTTCCTCTACTGTCCTGGCATACTGTCTGATTATAACGTCCCCGTGAAGATAAATGAGTGTGAGAGCTTCCAGCGTCACTCTGTATTGATTTGCAATGAGGAGACGGCGGTGCAGAAGACCGCACTTGTGTTCAGAGTCAGGTGAAGCAGAGCTCAGAAGTATGTCTGGTGGATTATAGTGATGCCTGTTGTCTCGGCGTCTGAAGAGTTAGGAGCATCGTGTCTAACCTGGAGGTGGAAGGGACACACGGACGAGAGTGTAAATGACCTGAATCAGCAAGAGATGACTGAGGAGAAAACACACATCAAGTACACCTGAGCTTGCCCCTTTGCTGCCAACGGTTGTTCTGGGACTATGTGAACGCTTTGCACGGGAGCCAAGAGCAGCCTGTAAATCACTAGCCGGGCGCCCATCACCCCTTCCTGACCATGGCTTCTTGAATGGAAAAGGCCCTGCATGTCCGGCTACTTTGGATCCCAAATACACAGAAATTCTACTTCATTCCTTGAATCAAACCCAACGGGTCTTACCTTTTACAAAGGATTTAGACAGAGATCTGGGGTCTGAGTGAATATTTATGTTTGAGACAGGATCTCTTGTATATCAAGCTACCTCACTATGTAGAGGAGAACGCCTCGAACTCTTGATCCTCCTGCCTCCATCTCCCAAGTGCTGGGAATATGGTGTGTGCTACCACACCTTTGGGGAGTACATTCAGGCAAAACACCCATACTCATAAGATTAGAAAATACTAATCTAACCCCAAGAGGATAAACGAGTTCACGAGCTTGAGTACTGAGATAAGAAAAAGTCTGTCACTAGGCTGGGGGCTGGGGTGTGGGGTGCAGGGTGTTGTGCTGTACTGTGCTCGTCATTGTTGGTCATTGTTGTGTGCAGTTCATAGAGCTTGAAAAGAATGGCAGCACCTGTGCCATGCTGAACTATGCAGGTGTGTGTGTACATGTGCGTGTGCGTGTGTGTGTGAGTGTATGTGAGTGTGTTTGTGTGTGTGAGGGTGTGTGTGTGTCAGTGTGAGTGTGTTTGTAAATGTGTGTGTGTGAGTGTGTGAGGGTGTGTGTGAGTGCGTGTGTGAGTGTATGTGTGTGTGAGGGTGTGTGTGTGTCAGTGTGAGTGTGTTTGTGAATGTGTGTGTGTGAGTGTGTGAGGGTGTGTGTGTGAGTGCGTGTGTGAGTGTATGTGTGTGTGAGGGTGTGTGTGTGTCAGTGTATGTGAGTGTGTTTGTGAATGTGTGAGTGTATGTGAATGTGTGTGTATGTGTGTGTGAGGGTGTATGTGTGGTGGTGCTGAGGATCAAACTCCTTGACTACATCATCTTTGAAGCCAATTCTCAGTGCTATAATTCTCCAGGAATGGACAACTTGCTTAGTTTAGTGTGTGGGGAGTGGCTTTGTTTGTCTTTGAGACAGTCTTACTGTGATGCCCAGTGGAGGCTCTGCACAGTGGAAGCCTTGTCTCTTTACCTTAGTGAGAGTCTGGACATCTTAGGGAAACGGCCCACTCATCACTGTCTACTATTCCAAAGCCGAGACTACACCTGGCCTGGGAGTCTGCATTAAAAGCAGCTCGGTGAACCACCCTGTAGTGTCAGGTCAGATACCAAAAGGCACTATTTATAATCTTGTTAGGAAACCTAAAGACAAGGAAAATGAAAGTGACCTTGTCAAGTCCCTAAACTGAGATGATGTGCAGTGGATCGCTGTATCTGAGAGTTACCCAGTTTGAACACATATGTTTTAATGCTAAAGATCTTACAATTAGGGGAAACCTTCCTAAAGAAATGTAAAACTTAACTGTGTGATGGTGGCGTATGCCTTTAATGTCAGCACTCAGGAGACAGAGGCAGGTTGATCTCTGAGTTCGAGGCTATCCTGGTCTACAGAGTGAGTTCCAGGACAGCCAGGACTACACAGAGAAAGTCTGTCTTGAAAACAAACAAACAAAAACAAACAAAAAACCAAACCAAAAAAAAATGTAAAATTTACATTGGATGCAAACCTTGTTCAGGGTCCATGGGACCTGAAGTATTATTAGTTTCACCAAAAATTCACCTCTTCTTACAGACCTTGTTTTTAAATTTTATTTTTTATGTGTAGTTGGTTGCTTGTTTGTATGTGCATCATATTTGTTCTGAAGGAGGCCAGAAGAGGGCGCCGTAACCCATGGACCTGGAGTTACAAGGCAGTCGTGGGCCGCCCTGTGGGGGCTGAGAACAGCTCTGAACTGCTGATCATAGCTTCAGCCTTTTAGGGAGCATGTTAAAATGATCTCTTCAGCCTTTTAGGGAGTGCGTTAAAAATCCAAGAATAATGAGCTCCACAGCATCAGCCTGCTTCATGCTTCTTGGAAAGCTGAGGCAGGTGGATGATTTGAAATAAAAAAAAATAAAAATAAAAATTAAGGCTAGCCTGGGCAACATAGTGAGAACCTATCTGAATAATAGTAAGAATAATAAAGATTCCTGGATCCATTCTAGACACTAGACATTCTGATTCAGTCTATATGGGTCCCAGAAATATTCATTTTTTTTCTCTCCAACTCCCCCTTTCCTCCTTTTTCCACAACTCGCTATCTCTGTCTCTACTCCTCCTCTTCTCTTCTCCTCCTCTTCCTTCTCCTCCTCTTCCTTCTTCTCCTTCTCCGTCTCTTCCTTTTCATCCTCTTTCTTCTTCTTCATTTGTTTTTGTTTAAATGGTATCTCCTGTAGCTCAGGATAGCCTCAAACTCCCTATAACGATGAAGCTGAAGTTGGCCTTGAATTATTGATTCTCCATCTACCTCCAAAGTGCTAGGATTATAGGTATATACTTCCACATCCAGTCAAATAACTTTTTTTTTCTTTCAGCTATCCTGGAATTCACTATGTATACCAGGCTGGCCTAAACTCATAGGAATCTGCCCCTGCCCCTGCCCCCGCCCCCGCCCCGGCCCCTGCCCCGATTAAAGGTGTGTGCCATATCTGGCCAGTTTATTGTCATAGAATAATTCATCATATTTGCTTTATAACTGAAACATTTCCCTACATCCCACTACTTACAGGTTAACATTGTTTTGTCTAAACAAATGGCATAATCTGTACAGAGAATACTTCCCTTCTCAGGCTGAGAATCCAACTGGGATTCAGTTGTCCCAGGTTGCTGTTCTTCCTCCTTCCTTTCCCTTCTCCATAACCATTGGCATCGGCATTGGCACAGCCCTCTGGCTCGTAGGCATTGACTCTGAAAAGAGCATGACTGGTTTTCATTTCAGTTGCTGGTACACATTATATCTTTTATATCTCATGTCAAGAAAATAGTACTTTATTTTCTTACCCCTCTCCCCCTCCACCCTTCTCTTTCTAAGGTAATCTGGCCGACATCAAATTTGCAATATGGGCAAGGCTGGCCTGGAATTCCTAGTCTTCTTTCTACCTCCTGAGTTCTAGGATTCTAGAAAAATCCTCATATCTAAGGAAGACACTAGAGAGTGGAGAGAAGGAGCTCACATTAAGAGAGCACCTTAGGGCTGGAGAGATGGCTCAGCAGTTAAGAGCACTGGCTGTTCTTCCAGAGGTCCTGAGTTCAATTCCCAGCAACTGCATGGCAGCTCACACCTGTCTAAAACTCTATCTCTAAGAGTTCTGACACCTTTACACAGATACACATGCAAGCAAAGCACCAATGCACATTAAACAAAAATAAAAATTGAGAGAGAGAGAGAGAGAGAGAGAGAGAGAGAGAACCTTCAAGCCTGGGGTTAGATGGCGGTAGCTGTGTATGCCTTTAGGGAGACAGAGGCAGGTGGATCTCTCAGTTTGAGTCCAGCCTGGTCCACAGAGTGAGTTCCAGGATAGCCGAGGGCTACACAGAGAAACCCTGTGGGGGTGATGGGGGTAGCACCCCTTGTATGCGCCCAGTGCCTCTCATATGGGATGAATCCCAATTACCTTCCACAGCCACAGGTAAGACAAACACCCAGGAACTCTATTTTACAGATAAGGCAGCTATGGAATGGAGAAGCCAAAGCCACTTTCCACAAGCCACTCAGCTGGTGTTTGCTTTCCTTATGCTATGCTGCCTTTCTAACAGAAGGCAGTCTTCACTGATGAAGCCTGGGACCCTGTGCATCAGTACACATTGGCATACTTACCGGGCACGGGACTTCAAAGATGACAAACACTATAATAGCAGCCCCACTGAGCAGCAGAGTAGCAGCAATCAGAGCTTTGACTACAAGACTCCATTTCTGCCTCATCTTTAAGGACATGCCTATGTCTGAAAGGAAAGAGGGAAGAGGAGAAAGGAGAGAGAACATGACCAGGGCTCAGGTTGACTTGAACTTCTCCTTGCTCACAGATTAATCAGGGACAACCTTACTTACAGAGACTGAATTTCCATTTAGGGCTTAGAATCAGGTGGTTGGCATCACGGGCTCTTCTCTAGTCTCTTTTACGAATGAGCCACCTTCCCTAGGATTTGGGATTCTCATAGTCATGTGTGGCTGATTCGTGTACTTTTCTTATGAAGAAAAGGCTTGGGGTGCAAAAGGAGTGCTTAACCCATCATTCCTAGTCAGTCCTCTTGAAGATCTCAACATTAAAAAAAAAAAAAAATCAGGCTGGAGCGATGGCTCAGCGGTTAAGAGCACTGCCTGCTCTTCCAGAGGTCCTGAGTTCAATTCCCAGCATCCACATGGTGGCTCACAACCATCTGGAATGGGATCTGATGCTCTCTTCTGGTGTGTCTGAAGACAGCTACAGTGTACTCATATACATTAAATAGACAATATTTTTTTTAAAAAAATCATGGGGCTGGAGAGATGGCTCAGTGGTCAGGAGCACAGGCTTCTTTTCAAGAGGACCTGAGTTTGGTTCTCAGGGTCCACATGACAGCTATCTGTAACTCCAGTTCCAGGGGATCTGGCACCCTCATACAGACACACAGGTAGGTAAAATACCAATGTACATTAAAAGGTATTTTAAAAATCCTTTAAATGTCCTTCCATCTTTAGTACTGAGAAAAGAAAAATAAATAAAAACACACAAAAATCACCTTTATTTCAGTCCTGGTGATGCATGCCTTTCATCCTAGCACTCAGGCAGATCTCTAAGTCCAAGGCCAGCCTGGTTTATTTAATGAGTGCTGGGGTAGCCAGGGCTATGTAGTGTGACCCTGTCCCCAAAAGAAACAAAACCAAACACCACCTTACCTGTCTTGGTTTTAGGAGAGTATAGGAGGAGCTGTTATTGCTTTTGAATCATAATCCAGATCCAGGGCAGGAGGCTCATGTGCACCCTGCTATCACTAATCTCACATTTACTTCTCTATTGGTATGAACCAGGGATTTAACCTAAACTTGAATCTTACAGATTTGAGTCTTGGCAAATTTAGGAAGGGCTAATTTAAAAAAAAGAGTAAAGATGAAAATATGTGGTTGGCTGGCATCAGCTCTGTTAATAATTGCTTAATATTAAAATATGCATCTATACTGCAAGTGGCTGGTATCATGTACCAGTTGGATTTACTCTGTCTTCAAATCTGGCTACAGGTGAGTTCATTTTCTTGAATGATCATTTTAAAAAGGGATTTACTATTTTTATTAGTGTATATAAGTGTGTGCCTGGGTGATTATGTGTACCGTGTGCATGAAGGTGCCTTCAAGTGCTGGAGGGCATCAGATCCTTTGAGGCTAGAATTGCACATGGTTGTGAGTTATCTGCTGTGGGTGCTGGGATCCAAAGTGGAGTCCTCTACAAGGCATCTACAAGATGGTTCTAAATCATGGAGCCATCTCTTCATCCCCAAGGTAAAGAATTATTGATTGTACCAAACTGCAGATGTGTCTGGGAACTTTCTATGGGGAGCTGTTTTTTTCCCCTTTTATAACATAGAACATTCTTTTAAATGAGTTATCTATTTATTTTGTATATGAGTACTCTATCTGTATGTATACCTGCATGCAGAAGAGGGCATCGGATCCCATTATAGATGGTTGTGAGCCACCATGTGGTTGCTGGGAATTAAACTCAGGACCTCTGGAAGAGCAGTCAGTGCTCTTAACCTCTGCACCATCTGTTCAGCCTTCAAAACACCAAAGAGTTTTTATTTTGAGACAGGGTTTCTCTGTGGCTCTGACTGTCCTGCAACTCACTCTGTAGACCAGGCTGGCCTTGAACTCATAGAGATCCACTTGCTTCTGCCTCCTGAGTGCTGGGATCAAAGGCATGCATCACCACCACCCCCGCCTCCTGGCAAATCAATTTTTTAAACATGAGTTCTTTTTTTTTTTTTTTGATTTTTTCGAGACAGGGTTTCTCTGTGTAGCCCTGGCTGTCCTGGAACTCACTTTGTAGACCAGGCTGGCCTCGAACTCAGAAATCCTCCTGCCTCTGCCTCCCAAGTGCTGGGATTAAAGGCGTGCGCCACCACCGCCCGGCTAATTTTTTAAAAAAATTGAACAATGTTTTAACCTCCAGGAAATTCCCAGGAGACCTAGAGTAATATTGGAGCTAAAATGCCTCTTTTTCTTCCCGCTCTTGCTTTACCCCTACTTAATGTGTACCTTGTGTTAAAGGGTTGGGAAAAGCCCCAGTGCTTGTGGTTTCCACTCCTTTACTTCTAGGAACTGTGGACGAGGTAGTGATGGGCACCATCTCTGATGAAGCAGATCTGTCCTTCGCTGGGTAAACTGTGCATTGTGAGATCCCTGGTAAAAAAGCTATAAAAGAAAAAGAAGCAACAGATGAACAGCTTTGGGCCAGCACCACGCTGCCTTGGGTTTACCTGATACAACCCTAGCTCTACTCAGTTCAAATGGCATGTCTAACTGTGGCCCCGCTGACCTCTATGTTCATAGGTTTTAGGTGTAGGCACAGAATAATGCCAAGAATAAATGAGGCCAGAGATACTAAAAAGAGATATGGATTAAATTCCCTGGAGGCCTTTGACTAGGATCAAAAGGAAGGAGTGAACCATGTCTTTCTGGCCTATCATTCTTGCAGTCATAATAGTAATAATAAAGGCGGAGGGTGTAACACTACTGAGAGTCTCCTTTATTAATAGAGATGGTGCCAAAGTCCAGGCAGGAACGTGAAATGCATTTGCTTGAATGACTGCTGCATCTGCTTAGTGGAGCCCCATCAGCCACTCTGAGAAGGCAGTGAGGAAAGCAAGAGGAGATGGAACTCCTCCTAGGAGATGGAAAGGCAGCAGGCTTCGTGTTCTCCTCAGTTTCACTCATTTAATATTAAAAAAGCAGCGTCTTACTGTGTGCCAGGCACTGCCTCAATATTTTATATCACATGGATTCAAAATAGCAAGAGAACAAAGAGGTGAGGGATCTGGGCAGAAGCAGAGACAACAGTGACTATCGTACATTTTATGGCTGGCTGTAGTGGATATACCTATGGTCCAGCCCTGAGGGGGCTGAGGAGGGAGAATAACCTTGAGTTCAAGGCCAACTTGGACTACAGAGTGAATACCAAGCCAGTCACAGATCAATAGCATGATCTCTCAAAAAAAGTTATTATTTATTAGGATAAGTACTACTTAAAAAACTAAAACTAGGACTGGCCATAGTGGCACACACCTTTTGATCCCAGTGCTCAGGAGGCAGAAGCCAGCCAGGTTTACATAGTCAGTTCCAGGACAACTAGGGAGACTCTCTCTTAAAAACACTAAAACAAAACAAAATACAAACAAACAAACAAAAACTAGAACAAGAAGCTAGTTGTGGTAACTCATGCCTGTAATCCCAGTACTGGTGAGACTGAGGCAGGAGGATTACCAGGAGTTCAAGGCCATCCTGAACGACCTGGTGATTTCTTAGCCAGTCTGAGCTACAGAGTGTAAGACTCTTAAAAGTCAAATTTAGGGATGGGAGAGATGGCTTGCTGGTTAAAAGCACTTTCTGCTAATGCAGAGGACCTGGGTTTGGTTCCCAGAACCATATTAGGCTACTCATAACTGCCTGTAACTTCAGTTTCAACCTTCTTCCAGCCTCTCCTGATATACATGTGATACACACACGCACACACACACACACACACACACACACACACACACACACACACTCACACTCACACTCACACTCACATACAGAGGCAGACACACATAAAGTGAAAATAAATCTTTAAAAACCAGAACCAATAGCAACAAAACCTCAAACCCTGCAAGATAAAGTCTGAGTAGTAATCATAGACTGTAGTTGGGCAACCTGCTGTATAGACCAAACCACTCTGAGGTTAGAACTGATCCAAGGCTGGAGGGAAGTAGTTTAGGTAGAGGAAGGGGACAGTGGGAGTAAAGCCCCTAGGCAGAATGAGTGTGATGTGGGACAGTTGTAGGGAAGCAGTGGAATGGCCAGCAGTTAGCAGGAGGAGCAAGGGAGGAGGTGGGGGCGGAGAGGATACAGGACTCCGTACTCTGTGTGCCAAGTTAAGGGATTTGGACATAAGTTCTGTTGCAAGGTTTTGATCTAAAGAGTGACCTTTTTGTGGGGAGGGGAATTATTACTTTTTTTTTTTGAAACAGGTTTCACTCTGTAACCTAGCCAGACCTCCAAATCACAGCAATCCTCCTGCTTCAGTCTGTTAGGCACTAGGATCACAAGTGGGAACCACCGTATCCAGCTAAGCTTCATTTCAATTGACCACTCACTGGACTGCTCTGTTAGAAATGGACCATCATGGGAGGAGAGTAGAGGCAGCATGACGTGATGGTGGCATTGGAATTTGAGGACAGCAGATGAGAAGTGATAGGATTCATACCAGGGATAGAAGTGAGGAAGAGCAGATACAGTCTGGCTGTGGTCTGCAACTAAGCAGACCTGCTTACAGAGTGGACCTAACCAAATTCAGACCCGAATCCAGTTCAGTTCCTCTCCAAACCCTCACCCCTTCTTATTTAAGACAGGCTGTGACTATAGAGCTCATACTAGCATTGAACACCTTATGAGTCCAGAGTGACCTCAAAAACAAAGTGGGACTCTTACCTCAGGTTCCCAACTACTGAGGTTGTAGGTGTGTGACCAAACCTAGTCTTCTATTCAATTTAAAATTTTATTATTTACTTGGGGTAAAAGTAACTATGTGGAGATCAGAGGACAGCTTTGTAAAGGGGGTTCTCTCCTTCTACCTTTATGCAAGCACTAGGATTGGAACTCAGGTTTTCTGGTTTGCTTCACTGGGCAGCAAGCATCTTCACCTCCGAGCTGTCTGGTGGGCCCTTATTCCATTTTACATGGTTTCTTATAATTGCTTGCCTTTAGGCCCCCTTTCCCCCCACCCCCATCTTTGTAGCCCTGGATGTCCTGGAACTTGCTCTTTAGACCAGGCTGGCCTTGAACTCAAAGATCTCTCTGCTTCTGCCTCCCAAGTACTGAAATCAAAGGTGTGTGCTGCCACAGCCCCACTGCAGTGAGTTCTCTTAAGTAGTATCAAGTATGTTTGAAGATAAACAAGACTCACTTTGGACAAGTTACATTACTTCTAAGTTTAAGTTTCTCTGAGTTAAGATGAGAAAGCAAGTAGGAAAGTGTTTTGCAGACTGGTGAACTGGATCTGAAAGATGAGGGGAAACCTAGAGATTGTCTAAGCAAAAGAACTCTGCCTGGCAGTCAGAGGGATAACGGTACTCTACCAAATCGGCCTCATCTGTTGGTATAGTATTATTATTGAATTAATGTCCAGCCATGTTGACAGTTCATCTCTTTCAGTTCTTATCTACGAGGTAACTGAGCATCAAGGTAGAACATGTTTGAAAATATAGTTTATTTCCACTGGGCAGTGGTGGTGCACACCTTTAATCCCACTACTTTGGAGGCAGAGACAAGTGGATCTCTTGAGTTTGAGGCTAACCTGGTCTATAGAGTGAGTTCTAGGACAGCCAGGGCTACACAGAGAACAACCTCATCTCCACCAAAACTGAAAAAGTCACACAAGAAGAACATATTTGCACACTCAACACTTGGAGGCAGAGACAAGTGGATCTTTGAATTTGAAGCCAACTTGGTCTACAAAGTGAGTTCCAGGTCAGCCAAGTCTACACAGTGAGACCGTTCCAACAAACAAAGTAGAAATATTTATCAGATGGATGAAACAGGCATGTGTGGTGGTGCACACTTGTGATCTCAGCAGTCAGGAGGTAGCAGCTGAGGAGACGGGAGTCCAGCTTGTGCCTAGCCGCATAGTGAACTGGGGAACATGAGAGCCAGCTTCAAAACGACAAATGACAAGACAAAATCAGGGTAGGGCGTTTGATCTTTCAAAACAGGTCTCCAGCTGGAGACTGGAGGCAGAGGCTGGCAGATCTCTGAATTCAAGACCAGCCTGGTCTACAGAGTAAGTTCCAGGGCCAGGGCTACACAGAGAAACCCTGTCTTGGAACCCTGCCGCCCCCCGCCACCACCACCACCAAAAGAAACCCAGATAGATCTGTATGCAATCTGAAACCCTGATGGGAAACTGGAAAGCTTCTAATATATAAAATCTGAGCAATAGAAACAGGAAATATAAACTGCATTTTAAGTGCTTGGCCCAGATCCCTTTACGTTGCTGTGAGAAGACACTCTGACCAAAACTAGCTTAGCTTAGAAGCGGTTGCTCTGTCAACTGGGCCACAGCCTCAGCCCCTATCTTCTGTTTCTTCTCTGCAGTTTATGTTTGGTCCATGTCTTGAAGTGACCATCTGTGCTGTTGAAAGTTCTCATCCTTACAATTCCAAATTCTTACTTTACTTGACGATATCTTCATTGATGTCATCTGAATGTATTTTAGACTCCTTCCTCCGTGGACTGACGTCATCCAGTGTGGCAACTTCAGGGTGCATCTCTCCTGTATCCTAAGTCTGACCATTTATTGACCTAGTTTTTTCTTCTAACCTATTTGAGATCTATCACATTTTGGTGATTTAATGTGATTTAAATTCAGAATAGGCATCTTCAGACTTGGAGAGAAAGTTTGTTTTAAAAGTTCATTTATAAGTTGGTTGTTTGGGATTTGTCATCATGGTTTCATAGAAGTGAATGGCGGATGGCGATCAGGACCGAACTAACCTACACATTCATGTGGCCTATTTACACACTTCAGATAGTATATGGTACTGGCTCAGAATCTGGATCTCAGAGCCTCTGCCTTGAGTGAGCATCCGGGAGGAGGAGGAGACTCTTCCTCTTGGAAGGAGCACCAAGCCCCGAGGCCACCCCAAGGCCAGCGTTTTCAACAGGGCAGGTTGGTCTTTGACATCTTTCCTCCCTCGTAAACTCCAGCTTTCCTGGTTCAGAATTTCTAACAGCTCATGTCCTTAATTACCTCAGGTCCCACAGTACATAGAATGATACAGTACCACTCAGAGAACTGCAGTCTGGAAAATGACTCAAGGCCAGTACTGTGATCGTGTCAAGCAGGGTGTCAGGGTAAGAGGAAATAAAGGTTCAAAATGAATTGACATTGAGTTTTCAGAGCCCTCAAATCTGTCATTATCAATGGTAGAGTTTAATTAACTAGTTAGTTGGTTTTTTTGAGACAATTTCGTATAGCCGAAGCTGGCTTCAAACTTGATATGTTGTATAATGGGATTACAGGTGTGTTCCACCATGCCTGGCTTTTAGTGGCAGATTGTTTTTTAAAGGATAATAAAATGAATGAAACACTCAAGTCATGTAAGGATAAACAATTTATAGCTCTTGGGCCATATCCTGAGAAAAAGGCTGCCTTGTTTCTCAATCTCTAGTTTAGGGTTTGAATGTTTATTTCTCCATCATTCTGCTTGTGGTCCTTCTACTCCTTTCGACCCAGGTTCTCTAAGTGTTGAGTGTCATTTTCCCAACAGTACAGCAACAGAGTCTAGGGGAGAACTTTCTATGCTAATCTACTGGTCAGAAACTACTTGACAGAAAGAATGCATAAAAGAAGAAGAGGACAGCAGAAGCTGAGATTGAGAACTGCTGGGTTGGGAGCATGCGGTTTCACGATGTGTAAGTAGGAGTGTGGAGTGGGGCCACAGGCGTGAGGCTGAATGAGCCATTCACGCTGTGACTCTGCTTCTTGGAATTCACTTTCTCGATAAATAGCAGATGCATAAGAGGAATATGTAAGGTCATTGTTTGTATTAGCAAGATAATAGAAAGAACCAAAATTCCCATCAGTGGTGAACTAGGGGCATAAACTGCAATATAGTAGAAAGCTGTTCAGAGGAGTGAGGCAGGGCTGCTGACATAATACGCTCAGAAACTGAACTTATGCTAAGCATGTTCAAGGCCTTGGACTCAATATCTACAACCCAACTACACATGAGTCACATTAGTGGATATAGACATGGGACAAACCCATGCATGTGGGAAAAGCAAGGTGCAGAAAGGGTATATGATGTGGCCCTGCTTGTGCTTTTCCCACGGAGGAGGAGCTGTGGTGGTGTCTCATGCCTGCCATTCCAGCGCTTCTGAGGTAGAGGGAGGAGTTCCAGGAGGTCAAGGCTAGACCTGGTGCATAGCAAATTAGAGGATATCCTGGGCTGTATGAGACTTTGTCTCGAAAGAGGGGTGTTTGGGGGAGAAAATGTATACACACCTATATGTGCTGTCCTTGGAAGAAAATACAGTAATAGTAGTTCCTTCTATCCCAAGGGGGAGGACTGGAGGACTGGAGGGCTGGAGGACTGGAGGGCTGAGAGACAGGAATAGGAGGGAGGACTGGCTTTCACTATAAATAAGTTCTGTTTGTAAATTTCACTGTGTGCACTAAAAATAAACAAAATTTACAAAATATTGTTTGTTTTTTTAAATTTTTTTTGCTGACAGCTCTAGCTATCCTGGAACTCACTATGTAGACATGGTTGGCCCCAGACTCACAGAGGTCAGCCTGCCTCTGTCTCTGAGTGCTGGAATTCCCCGTACCTGGCCCACAAACTATTGTTAAAAGAAGACCCATCCACCAGCATGGTGGCATTCACTTTTAATCCTAGCATTCAGGAGGCAGAAGCAAATAGATTCTGTAAATTTGAGACTAGCCTGGAACATTAGCAGTTCTAGGCTAGCAAGGGATATATAGTAAGAACCTGTATCAAAAAAATTAGATCTTATGAATATCACAGCTGTAAATTTGAGGCCAGCCTGGTCTATATTAGGCCAGCCAGGGATCTATAGTAAGAACTTTTATATATGTATGTATGTGTGTATATATATATATATATACATATATATATATATATATATATATATATATATATACATATATATATATAAAATAGACCTTATGAATATCACAGGCAACTAGGACTAAAAGGAATCTTAGAAATTAGAAATATGGGCCTGGAGCAAATGAGTTGGATCAGTGGATGAAGGCACTTGCCACCAAGCCTGAAGACCAAAGTTAGGTCTGACTCCCAAAGTTTCCTCAGCCATCATCTAACCTCCATACATGCCTGTGCCCACAAATGTGCACGCGCGCGCACACACACACACACACACACACACGATAAATAGATAAACATATAAGTATAATTTCACATTCTCATTAAAGGAATTAGAAAACTGATTCTCAGAGAGGACACCGATTTTTTTTCCCCCAAGGGAAGAACAGAAGGTTTTGTTGTGGCTTTGGCTTTTGACGGACCACCAAGGATGTCAGCCGAATGTTCGTGCCAACCTACCTCTATCGACTTTCTGATCTCACTTTACCTGTTAGAAGGGATCCATTCTGAAACTGGGAGGTGGGCCTGAGGTGACAGCTTGGGGAAGCAGAGCTGTTTCTAGGAAGATCAGTAATGACCGGCAGGTTCTTCAGAAGGTACTTGACCTTTGGCCTTCTCTCTGAATATACAAGGTGGGCTGTCACTCTCCTCCCAGAGCCAAAGCACTGCAGGGTAGCTATCGTCTGATTTCTGATGAACGGGGCCCCTTTGATATCTGTGTGAATTTCTAGAGGAACTAAAAAGAAAAACAAAGCTGGTTCTCAGTGTGCACAGGGCCCAGATAACCCTCTTTTATTCCTGACTCCTGTTAAACTCCACGGCTGCACTTTCACCTCCTTCGGTTCGCTTTCTCCTCCGTCTGTGTTTAAGGCACTAACTGTGCAGGTCCTGCTTTTCTTCCTGCAAAGAGTCCCATGGAGATAAGTGGCTACAGAGAGTTCAGCACAGAGAAATGCAGAGAGGGCTGAGTGCATTTCCTTTTGTCTCTTCATCCCTGTCTGATTTATATAGGCATGCATTAGGTGTCAGGTTACTATAGAAAGTCATTTCCAGACAACCTCCTGAGGCTATATGTATCTTTAAAATAGCATATTTGAGGGGGGCTGGAAAGATGACTGAGACGTTAAGAGCACTGTTTGCTCTTGAACTCAGAGGTCTTGAGTTCAATTCCCAGCAACCACATGGTGCTCACAACCATCTAGCCTAGGATATGATGCCCTCTTCTGGCATGCAGGTGTACATACAGATAGAGACTCATTTACATAAAACAAATTTTTTTTAAAAAGCATATTTGAGATCTGGACTAAGAAGTACAGAGATAAGGCATCTTTTAAAGGTTAAAAAGAAAATCTTGGGATGGCAAAGTGGTTTTCCAGAAAGATCTCCATTCCCTACCTCTTATTACCAAATCCTTGTTGCTCCTCACATCCTCTGGGAAGAAGCTGGGCAGCTGTTCCACTTGGCAGCTGCTCTTTCTGAGGTCTAGGAAGGAAAAATAGGTCAGGATTTACTGGTCCTTTCTCTTTAGAATTCTAAGACAGGAGAATAGACAAAAGAGTTCCTGCTTATAAAACTTAGAAATGGGGAGACCAAGTATTCCCTGAAAGGGACTTTAAAATACATGGTCAAATGCATTAAGTAGAAATTGCTCCATTATAAATAAAACTGAAGCCGGGTGGTGGTGGCGCACGCCTTTAATCCCAGCACTTGGGAGGCAGAGACAGGAGGATTTCTGAGTTCGAGGCTAGCCTGGTCTACAAAGTAAGTTCCAGGACAGCCAAGGCTACACAGAGAAACCCTGTCTCGAAAAACCAAAAAATAAATAAATAAATAAATAAATAAATAAATAAATAAATAAAACTGAGTACCAATATATTCTTTTTGAGAGAAAGAAAAATGAAAGAGATGTGATTACCAAGTTAGTGAGAGAATAACCCATCCATTTGTTTTAAAAAGTTTATTTTATCTGCTTTCCAAGACAGGGTTTCTCTGTGTAGTTCTGGCCACCCTAAAAAGTACTGTAGATCAGGCTAGCCTTGAACTCAGATCTGCCCTTCTGTATCCCAGATGCTGGAGTTAAAGGTGTACGACGACTGCCTGGCTTCTGCCTGCTGTGTTACAAGGAGAGAACCCTGAAGGTTTATTATGTACTATTTCCTTGGATGTAGCTCTCTAGACTTCTATAGAGCTACAGACCATAGTTATTTTTATGCTTTTGTGGTACATGTCTCACAAGGTGTGGGAATTTTCTTTCTCTGGTTTGTTTGTTTGTTTTATTTTAATTTTCTTTTTTTGAGATAGGGTTTCACTATCGTAGCTCTGAATGGCCTGGAACTAGCTATGTGGACTAGGTTGGCCTTAAATTCAGAGAGCTACCTGCCTCTGTCTTCCAAGTGCTGAGCTTAAAAGCATCCTCTAGAGGAATGGCCGAGTGGTTAAGGGCACTGACTGCTCTTGCAAAGGACTAGAGTTTGATTCCCAGTTCCCACATGATGGTTCAAAACTATTCTTAACTCCATTTCCAGGGGATCTGGTGCTGTTTCCTACTGTCCAATAGCACCAGGTACATATGTGGTGCACAGACCTACATGCAGACTAAACATTCACAAATAAAATGAATAAATCTAATAAAAAATACTTTAAAAAAGTATTCTCTTTCACATTCAGCTTTAGCTGCTAAAAAAAAAAAAAAGAAAAAAAAAGACTATTTTACTCTGTAGCCCAGGCTGGCTTTGTTCTGATTGCAATCCCCCTGCCTCCATCTCTCAAGTGCTGGAATTAAGTGAATTTTCTTAATTTTCATAAGTGTGCCATTGCTATACATTATATTATTTTGCCTTAACCTCCAGCTAGCTAATTTTAGAGAAGAAATGTTTTAGGAAACTCTGGGAAAAAAGTATTTTAAATAAACATTTACTACCAGGACAGGGGCACTTGCCTAGCATCCTGAGGCTGTCTTTCAATCCTCTGCACAAAACAAACAAATCCTAAAGTCAGTTGATGATTACCAGAGTGTCTAACAGTCCCGCTCTACTCCCCACCCCCCATTTCATCACTCCCCCATTAATTCTCCATTTAAACTATTTGAGTGTGCCACCTTAAAAATGAAGGTCATGAATTTGAGAGCTCTAGGTGAGGCTAATTACAGAACTGTGGTACCATCTCAAAATGAAAGCTGTCTGGCCATGCTTTTATGGCAATCCATGTAAGCAAGGGAAAAAGAAGACACTACCTGCCCTCGAGGTGTCTCATAAAACATATAGATGTCTCCCTGAGCTTACTGTCAGGAGGTATGGGGTAACTTCGGCAAAGAACAACTTGTCGAATATTGGCTATGTCCCTATCTGATGGAAGAGACTCCAAATGCTTTCTAGGCTTCCTTTTGGATGTCCCAGCGTAACAGGCTAGACATGTACTTACCGTTCTTGTTGGAATCATAGGATGCAATCATTAGGATGAAGACTAAGATGGTATCCATGCCAACTTAAGCTCATGAGCGCTTCTGCCTACAGCCCACTGTTACTCTGTCACAGCCCCTTACAGCCTTGCCTATCATTGCTTTTACTGTCCTGGAACCGAGTTTCACTCTCACTATCTAGTTCTACCCTGACTATTTTGCCTTGTTTCCTGAAGACCCAGGAATACAGCTGATTGGAGAAAGAGCCAAACCTGCTTATTAATGATTGACTTTGGAGGCCTGCCCCAACTTCACCGATGATGCCAACAACAAGAATTGTCATTATCTAGAGGTTTCCCTAACAGAAAGGTTATCAACACCTAAAGATATGCTTTATACATACTTGCAGATAGACACGTACTCACAGGTGTGCTCTCTAATGGGGGCACAGAGGTATATACACCATCATTAAGAAATAAAGAGATGCCTATTAACAGGTACAAGTTCTAGGAGAGAGGAAGATACCAGGACAGAATGAGTCAGTGCCTTACACCGGTGAGAACACCGGACTCTAAGAATCAGTACAACTGAGTTCTGGTTCAAGTCTATTTTGTCACCATGGGGAAATGACTTGGCTACTTAGGATCTCAATTTTTCCCTTGTATAAACTGAGGCTCAACCAAAAGATGCTTCAGATTCATTTATAGTTATGACCATAAGTTCACATGAACATAGGGATATCTATGGAATAGTGTATTCCCACACTCATGAATAAATGAAAGGAGTATAGATAAAACAACTTCCTTATGACTATTAGGTCAAGAGGTTATGGGAAAGCTAGATTTGGTGCACGAGGGATACTGTCTACAATTGGAAGTAGTTGCTATTGAATCCCCCCCACACACACATTATATCTCTTAGCAAAGAATATATAATTAGTATTATGCTTTAAAGCCTTTTTTTTTAAAAAGAGATCTTCCCATATAGTCCAGAATTTTTTAGAATTCATTTTATATTCCAGGCTGGCCTTGACTCCTGATCTTGCTTCTGCCTCATAAGCTTGGAGATTACAAGTGCGTACTGCTATGCTTGACTCTAAAGACTTCTTGCTGGCATAGCTAGGTGAGATCATAAAGAAGAAAAGATCTAATTAGATGTTTGTAAATGTCCAGAGTCTCCTCAGCATTCTTGTCAACTGTAATATGCTTCATTGAAGCCAACATGGACTTAGCTATGCATGAGAAAGTTCCGGAGGCTGAAACTCTTGATTTATGTGATTGATAATCTCATAAAGAGCTGGTTTGAAGGACTTTCCATAAGGGGGCTTTGAGATACTGTAATCAGATCACACTTTAAATAGCACCCTGTATCCTGACAAAACTAAGAAATCTTGAAATCTGGCCAAACTAAGCATCAAAGTCTTGGTGGGGAAACATTAATGAAAGGCAGATCTCTGAAGGACAACTTGTTGGCTAAAATAGGGACGGAATAAAGGAAGTACTGGGCGCTCAGCCCAGCAGCACATCTTCTCTGGGCCTGCTGTCTTCCTCCACCACAGTTGCTTGGTTCTCTCAAGACAGGAGAGCAGATTAAAGGGCTCTGTTGCTTTCCCGGGCTTTCATGATCTTTGTTGACTGTTCCCTTACCCTGATCACGCGATTCTCTACTCCCTATGGTGTTGACACTTTCTCTGCTGTTTAAAGTTTTCTGTAGTTGCCCTGTGACAGTGCTGCCACCTTGCATCAAGGGAAGGAATGGATCTGGACTCTTCTGTGTCATAGGTGGTGGAAAATCTCATTTTTTCCCAAAAGCAATCTCATGCATGGTCAAAGATGAAATTGCAGTTTTCTTTTATACACTCTTGGACCAGTTTTCTTTTCGTGTGTGTGTGTGTGTGTGTGTGTGTGTGTGTGTGTGTGTGTGTTACTAGGGACTAAACCTACTCATGGATGCCCTGAAGTCAAATTGAATGTTGCACTGTGGAGCAGAGACACAAAACTATAATATGAAGCCCAAATATCTAGTGGTAGAGATGGGGAGAGCAGGAAAGAAGGAATAAACAGGCAGAGTGGGTCTGGAAGAGAAACCAGAAGCCAGGAGGCCTTTAAAGGTTCTAGCCGGGGTCCAGTAATTATTTGAATTATTTCAAGCAAGTTCCTTAACGTCTTTGCGTCTTCGCTGCTTCAGTCCTTCTACCCTGTGGATTCTGGGAACTGAAATGAGGTTGCCAACTTGGCAGTAAGTACCTTAACCCACTGCATTGTCTCACAGGTCTTTTTTTTTTTTTTTTTTGGTTTTTTTCAAGACAGGGTTTCTCTGTGTAGCCCTGGCTGTCCTGGAACTCACTTTGTAGACCAGGCTGGCCTCGAACTCAGAAATCTTCCTGCCTCTGCCTCCCAAGTGCTGGGATTAAAGGCGTGCGCCACCACCACCCAGCTCCTCACAGGTCTTTTTAATGACTTATTTTATTTTTTTGAGACGGGGTCAAACTAAAACTTGTGATAGTCTTACCTTGGTCTCCTGGTCTTACCTCGGTCTCCTGGAGTGGGGTGGGGGGAGGTTGTAGACATAAGCTACCATGTCCAGTTTAGGAATAACTATTATCTGATTCTTATCACCATAGATGAGTTCTGCCTGTTTTAAAAATAATTTCTTATTAAAAATTTTAGGTTGGAATAAAAAGCAATGGGCTTCACTTCATTCTGGCAACCTTCATACTTTCAAATCATAATACTTGGTTCTCACTCATTCAGATTTTGCCTCTTATTTTCTTTCTTTCTTTCTTTCTTCCTTCTATCCTTCCTTCCCTCCCTCCTTCTCTTCTCTTCTCTTCTCTTCTCTTCTCTTCTCTTCTCTTCTCTTCTCTTCTCTTCTCTCTCTCTCTCGTGAGTGGGTCTCACTATGTAGTACCAATTGTCTTGCAATTCTGTATACAGACCAGACTTCCATACCAGTCTCACAGAGGTCTGCCTACCTTGTATTCTGGAATTAAGGTCATATCACCACTCCTGGCCTAACCTATCTTTTAAATCAGAAACCTAAGAATTCTTTTTTTTTTGTTTATTTATTTAAGGTTTTTTTTTTAAAGTTGTTGTTGTTGTTGTTTTAAGTCAGGGGTCTCTTTACACAGCCTTGACTGTCCTAGAACTCATTATTTAGACCAGGCTGGCCTTGAACTCACAGAGATCCACTTGCTTCTACCTCCTGAGTGCTGGGATTAAAGGCATGGACCACCGCACCAGTCTCTCTCTCTCTCTCTCTCTCTCTCTCTCTTTCTCTCTCTCTCTCTCTCTCTCTCTCTCTCTCTCTCTCTCTCTCTCTCTTTCTCAGCTCAGTACTAATTTTAAAATTGATTCATAATATTTCATGTAGCAACTTTTTGTTTGTACTTACTGCTTTATAACTTTCCAGTGTATGAATGTAGCATGATTTAAATACTCTAATGCTGCAGTACTCCTGGAACATATTTGAAGGTTTCCCAGGGTATAAATACAGAGGCTGGAGCTAGGCTAGAGGGTATGTAGTTATGTTTAGATTGACTATTTATAGTAAATTATTTTTCTAAGAAGTTGTTTTTAATAATAATTCTACTTGTGGCATATACTTGTTCTATGTTCTTTTCAAATTTTTAATTAGATTTATTTTTAAATTTTAATTAGTTTTATTAATTTTATGGGCAAGTGTTTTGCCTGCATATTATTATATATATAATATAATATATATACCCTATATATTATATATATTATATAATATATAATTATATATATTATATAATATATATAATATAATATATTATATAATATAATTATATATATTATATAATATATAGGGTATATATATTATATATTATATATATAATATAATATATTATATATAATATATATATAATATATAGGGTATATATATTATATATATAATATATATTATATATATTATATAATAATATATATAACCCTAAACCTAACATACACACACACACACACACACACACACACATACACACACACACACACACACACACACACACACACACACACACACACACCATTTGTATGCTTGGTGCTCTCAGAGGTCAAAAGAGAGCATCAGAGTCCCTGAAACTGGAGACATGGATAGTGGTGAACCACCATTGGGTATTAGCAATATTAGCAATCAAACTGTGTCCTCTGCAAGAGCAACAAGTACTCCAAACTACCGAGCCATCTCCTCAGCTCCCTGTCTCATATTCTTGACAGAGGGGTCAAAGAACTGTTTCAGTAGGACATGAAAAGAGCCCGAGGATCCCTTTGGTTGGTCCCCAAACCTTAGATCATGGGCATTTGCTCCTTCTTTCCAAGCAAGGGTAAGGGATTCATAATGCTGCTTGGTTTTTACATATGCTCTACTATTCTGAATTAATACCATAGAATTTAATAACATAGAACTCCTGAATCAATAGGGCATCGATAGGGCAAGGTGTTCTAAGTGCTCATAGAAAATGGGTAAAGGGGGCTTGAAGAGGAAAGAGCAAGCGTTCTTTTCTGAGTGCCTCCTATGTTCCAAGCTCTGTACTAGGGGCTTTACATTTTGACTCTATTTCATCCAAATACCACCTTATAGTCCATTGTATAGTCAAGGAAGCAGAGACACAGGAGTCACTTGTTCACAGTCTAATTAGCGACAAAGCTAATTAGTGACTGGCTCAAGATTTTATGCCTGGTCTCTCTGATTAAAGAGCTCAAGGTTTTTGTTTTGTTTTCATTTTTGTATTTTGTTTTTAAATAATCTATAGCACAAAAGAAGCTTCCCCTATTTTTGGCTTAGATTCCTAAGAATCAATTCTTCTCAGTTTGTACTGACCCTCTATTTAAGAGATGATGGTACCTCACTCATTGATTTAAGCTACATTTCCCTTGGATTACTTTTGATTGTCATCATCCTTTGTTTGCATTAAGCTAATTAGTCGCATTGGCTTAGGAGATCCACATATACACGGGGTTTGTGTGCTAGCTTTCTACTCTATGTCTAGGTTATTTATCAGAAGTAGATTTCTCTTTAAAGACAGGGGCACCCAGATCTGGTTAAGATCTAATAAAGGAAGACAGACGTGGTTAGCACATGCCTGTATTCCTTCTGGAGATAGAAGTCGAAGAATGAAGAATTTGGGCTAGCTCAGGCTGTGGGTCTCAAAAAAAAAAAAAAAGTAAGGACTGAAGGAATGAAAAGGATAAATAGAAATTGAGTAATGGGCCAGTGTTTCTTGATGGTAAAAGACTGCAAAGATTGTGTTATTTTTATAATTTACTCTGATTCATAAACAACAGCAGCAATGGGGTGTTGAGGGTAGTTGAGGAAGACAAATGCCTAAACACGCAGCAGGGAAATCTCAAGTCTGATATAGGTGTAATAGAGATACTGGAAAACTGTAAAAGGGAGGTAATGACATGGGAGGGAAATAATTAGCCAGGAAGCCTTTCATGGGTTTAGGAGAATGGGGTGTGTAGGTTGTAAAGCAGCGTATCACAAGGTCAGAATCCCAGGACTCAGCAACAATTAAATAAATCAACCTATTTTCCTGTCTTTAAGTAAAAGGTCTTTAACATTTCTCCAGGTGTTTAATTTTGAGTCATGGGTGTATATGCATATATATGTATGCACATTATACCACAGACAAACACTCTCTCTCTCTCTCTCTTTCTCTCTCTCTCTCTCTCTCTCTCACACACACACACACACACACACACACACACACACACACACGGGTACACATGCACACACATACACTTTCATGCACACAGACACTCACACCACACCTTGGGTGCAGGTCTCATGCAGGGAAAAACTAATATGGGACTACCTAAAATACAGCTAGGGCCTGGAAGTGCTTGGGATTGGATAAGAAGGAGGGGAGGGAGAGCTGAACACCATGTGAAATGCCATGTGAAAACCCACATAGCCTGTGGAACTCCCGGTGTCCATGTGAAAACACCATGGGCAATCTCTAGTATAAACACTGTCCTTCATTATGCAATGGAATCTTGACTTTCGACACCAGGACTGGTCTTATAAATAGGCCTCCCTGAGGAGATATTCTGACCTTATGGTGTGAGGTTCCGAAAGACTCTTAACTCTGGACAAACCTGAATGCTTGACCAGGGCAAAGGGACTGGTGTTCAGATAAGGCCTCTGTACCTTTTATCTTACAACTGGAGCCACAGTTTTTGGCAAGGGACTGGCCTTTTTGAATTCTGATTATCAATAGAACTGCTAAGTAGCTTACTGGAGGCTTTGCCTCCCAAAGGCAAAGTGAAGACTGATAGGCAGAGACCAAGAAGAGCACAGTGGCCTCTCAGGTACAGAGCTAATCTTTCTTTTCTTTTCTTTTCTTTTCTTTTTTTCCTTCCTTTCTGTCTGTCTGTCTGTCTGTCTTCCTTTTTTTTTTTTGACTTGTTTGTTGTTCTTGTTTTGTTTTGTTTTTGTTGTTTGAGACAGGGTCTCTGTGTAGCCCTGGCTGTCCTGGAACTTATTCTGTAGACCAGGCTGGCCTCGAACTCAGAGATCTGCCTGTCTCTGCCTCCCAAGTGCTGGCATTAAAGGTGGTCTATGCCACTCCCACTCAGTGCTAATCTTTATTTCAACCAATGAAGCAGTAACTAGTATCTATGCATGGCCTTATACTAAACTGTAGGATGCTGTCTTCGGTATGCATACTAAATTACAGCAGAATTAACATAGTGTACTTCGTGCTGGTAGATGTTGCTGCTAGGATGCATAGGAAAGAGATAAATGAAACTGGGGAAGAGATAGTGCCCAAGAGAATAATGAGACTTTCTTTTCTTAAATTCATTTTTATTTTATGTTCATTGGTGTTTTGACTGTGTGTGTGTGTGGGGGGTCTCAGAAGCTCTGGAACTGGAGTGACAATTGTGAGCTGCTATGTAGGTGCTGGGAATTGAACCCCGATCCTCAGAAAGAGCAGCCAGTGCTCTTAACCATTGAGCCATTTCTCCTGCCCCAGGACTTTCAAGGACTAAAACATTAAAAAAAAAGGAGGAATGGTAAATCTGACAGCAGAGGAAAGGTATAAGAACAGTTATGGCAAGACTGGCAGTGGTGACCCTGAATAAAATAAAATAAAACAAATCAAAGTTCCATTTTGGAATGAGTACCAATATTCACAGTCTGACTTCTAGCATTTGCCACAACTGTTCTTTTTTTTTTTTTTTTTTTGAGACAGGGTTTCTCTGTGTAGCCCTGGCTGTCCTGGAACTCAGTCTGTAGACCAGGTTGGCCTCAAACTCAGAAATCTGCCTTGCTCTGCCTCCCAAGTGCTGGGATTACCAGTTTTTTTGACCATACTCAGTTAATGTCTGGCAATTTTACCTCTGAGGCTGCATTTCCATTAAGGCACTTTCTTTCCTTCCCCGCCCTTTTGTGGTTCTGGGATTAAACCCAGGGCCTCATTCGTGCTAGGCAGATGCTCTACCACTGAGCTCCACCAGCTCCAGGACTAACGGTACTCACTCTTTGCTTCTTTAGTTCAGCCTAAGCCTGACACGAAGATTGTTATCTTAGAAATGCAAGTTTTGGAGACATTGCTGCTCAACAAGATACTCTAGCAGCAGACAGGGGAACAATAATGCCAAATACTAAACTTGTGTTATCAAACTTCACTGTGAACAATTACTAGGTTTCCTTTTTTAAAGACTCTGCACTTTTCTTTTTTAAAAATATACATATAATACATACATTCATATATATGTTTGTGTGTGTGAATGTGCATGTGTGCACGTGCATGTGGGTATGAACGTGGTGCTGATGTGGAGGTCAGATAATTTGTGGGAGGCTGTTCTAACTCTGTCTTCCAGTATGTGGGACCTAGGGATCTAACTCAGGCCGTCATGATTACTGCCAAGTACTTTTACAGGTTGAGCCATCTTGCTGCATCAGGAATCTACCCTTTAAACAAGCACTCCAGTGTTCCTAGTGCAGGTGGTCAGAGGAACATACCTTGAGAAATACTGCTCTAATCTTAAGCAGAAATGACTGCCAAATGGAACTATATGGAAAACGCTAACATACTATTTAGATATATGTGGGTTTATCTACTTTTGAGAATTTATCCTCTCACCTATGCCCTTTACAAATTTACACGGCCATCATCTAAAGAGTGAGATACAGCTACTGTTTAAGAGTGCTAGTTTTAGCTGGGTAGTGGTGGCACATGCCTTTAATCGGAGCACTCAGGAGGCAGAGGCAGGCAGATCTCTGTGAGTTTGAGGTCATCTTGGTCTATAGAGAAAGTTCCAGGACAGCCAAAGACACAGAGAAATGCTGTATTAAAAACAAAACCAAAACAAAAAAAAAAGAGTGCTCTTTTGTCTTCCCAAACAGATTGTAATCATTGTAAAGACAAGGACCTCTCAGACTTTTCCCACACAGGGAACGAGATCAACGAAGGCAGTCTGGATGCCTAGGATCAATTCCTGACATCTCACACAACTTCATTTATTTTAAAGATTTAATTATTTTATTTATATGAGTACACTGTAGCTGTCTTCAGACACACCAGAAGAGGGTGTCAGATCTCATTACGGATGGTTGTGAGCCACCATGTGGTTGCTGGGAATTGAACTCAGGACCTCTGGAAGCGCAGTCAGTGCTCTTAACCACTGAGCCATCTCTCCAGCCCCCCCCCCCCAACTTCATTTTTGATAGTTTTGTTTTGGAGTCTAGTTTTGTTTCATGTAGTCTAGCTAGCCTCTAAGTTGCTATATAGTCACGGACTGTCTTGAATGCTTGATCCTCTTGCTTCAGCCTCCGGAGTGCCTAGATTATAGGCATGTACTGTGCTCAGTTTCCTTTTCTTAAAATAAACTTTCATTTATTCATGCTAAATTTATTTCTGTGTCATAAGTTTTGTCTCTTCAGTTTCTTCTGGGGAATAATTTGTTCCTTCTCAGTGAGGCTCATAGCAGTATAGCAGGGGAGTCACGTGTGGGGTAATCTGGCCATGAGCTCTGTAAATTTGTTGCTTTATTGTAGACGCTTGGCTCACCTGGGTATGTTTAGTGTCTACAGGACCTACATCTGAATTAGTCTCTGCATTTTTAAGCAGGTACAGCAAAAATTCAGCATTCTTTTTGAGCTATACTCTTTGTCCTGTCCCGCTCTTTGGTCTGGATGGCCTACCAACTCTACCATTAAACATCAAGAAGGGCACACATTGCTTCTTTAAAGTGATATGTTTCAGGTATTTGGTGGCTTTTTGAATATATGTATCCTTGATGGCCCGGACAGTTTTACCTTCTTAAAGTGAACACAATGATTCAAACCTCTTGATTGGCATGCTTTTGTAGGGTTTTCTGGGTCAAGAGAGTAGTGAGTCATTTTCACAGGTCACCTCAGGCCACTTACAGGAAGAACTGGCTTCCTCCTTACACAATCTTTTTTTTTTAAAATAATTTTTTAGTGTGTAAAATAATTTTTTAGTGTGTATGAGTGTTTTCCTTGCATGTTTGTTATGTACCACATGTGTGTTTGGTACCTGAAGAGGCCAGAAGGGGGGTGTCAGAACTGGATATGTTCAGTGTCTAGAGGATCTAGTAACCCCTAGAACTGAAATTAGACTGTGTGAGCCACCCACGTGTGTACTGGGACTTGAACCCAGGTCTTTTGGAAGAATGGTCAGTGCTGTTGCACCATCTCTTCATCTCTCTTGTGTAGGGACACGACCTTTTTTTTTTTAAAAAAAAAAAAAATCCCTGGAGGCCTTGTATTCTTTTAGGGCTGTATAGAATTCTTCACATTTTTTTGGAGGTTAGAAGTCCATAATCAAAATGTCAACAGTGTTAATTTCCTTCTGAAAATTTTCTTCTAGGCTTATCAACCACTGTCTTCTCGGCCTTCAAAGGATCTTCTCTGTCTATTTGTATCTTAATATCCATTTGTTTAATTGCACCAGTCTTATTTTACTAGGGTCTACCCTAAATGATCATGTTTCAATTTAATATTATCTTTATAGACCCTATCTCCACCCCCACTCCCCCACATATCTTGAGGTACTATAGATTAAGGACTTCAGCATTGGATTATTTTAGGGATATAATTCAGCCCAGAAAAGACCTCTAGTTTCAGCTTCTAGAATGTACATTCATCCCCCTTCTCTTCCACCTGTTAGTCTTGTATAGTATGTTTTCTCCACCCTTTGGCTTTCTTCCTCCACCTCTCACAGACACACAGCTTGTGTGGCAAGGACTCATGAAGACCAGATCTACAAAGCCTACAGTAGGATGGGCAGGTCTTGGCCTGTCCCAAACAGCACAACACTCAGGAGTGGTTCCAGTTCCAGGAGTTACTTACTGTCTTACAGATGCAGCCCTTTGCCAGTTCTCTGCTGGGGTGTCATAGCATTTGATAGCAGATTCTTTGAGTGGTCTTGGGCGATCCCAACTCATTCTTGGTTTCTCTTCCAGTAGCTTTTTGTTGTTTTGTGTCTTTCATCAGTCTCTCAAGGCCAGACTAGGTAAAAACTTGGGAGGCCCGATTCTCCCGCCTTTGCCGTGTAAGTGTACTCTTATAGCTCTTTCATTTGACCTTACCTTGAGTAGTTTGTTTTACTTCTTTTGAAAAATTTTTTGTGTATGTGTTGACATTTTCATACCCCCGTGTACATGCGAACTTTGCTCAGTTGTCTCCTTCTACCGTGTGGGCTGGAATAGTACTTAGGTCCTCAGGCTTGGTGGCAAACTCCTTTACCTGCTGAGCCAACTCACTGACCCTGCCAAGAGCTGTCTATTTGAATACCTCACTTGAGGTGGAACCCAGGGTCTTGCACATGTGAGACAAATGGTTACACCCCACAGTCCTTGAGTGTTTGAGGATAAGCCCATTATTGAGGCATTCCTAAAGCTGACATACATCAACACCATTAAGAATCCTCGGGAAAGAGAGTTTAAAAGGTAAAAGACTAAGAGGTGACTTCAAGATTTTTAATTCTTTTTACTTGGTCACTTGGTCATGCCAGCTTCAGAGAGCACTACTATGGAGAGGCAAAGCTTTCCAGATTATTCTTAGTCAGTAAGTCGAATGTCTTGTTAAACCAGAAAGTCTTGCTCAATTATCTTTTTTTTTTAAGCTTTGAATTTCCTTTGTTCAGCTGACATTTATCCCATTGACACAGTTACTGTTAAAATATAGGTCACTGTTTTGTAAAATCTGTGAATTCCCCAATTTGTTTCTAATCCTTATTACTTCAAAAGTGAGTAAATTCTTGGAGAAGCTGCCACCTTATGGCAATAAGGGATCCTATTGTTCCTGTTGACCAATCTTAATATCTTCCTGTCTTAGCTTCCATCCAAGAATTTGTTTCCTGGGTGTGGCTTTCCACCCTTTTCACTTTTTGCCCTCTGGCACTGAACTACTCTTCTGGCCACAGTGTCCTCTTCTGCACCTTTCTTGGCCTTCACCACAGGCTTGTGTGGGATTGGAAAAAGAACTCTGGGTGCTTCTCTGAATTCTTGCAATAGGTTAGAACTCACCCCATTCTTGTCGGATGGGTTTCTTCACAGTGTCACGGCACCTATGGCCAACGATTGTATTGTGTTGGGAAGTCTTCCAATCACCATTAATCTTCAGTGCATACTACCATGAAAGCCTTGCTGTGAAGTGATACAACTAGAGAAAATGGTTGGCTTCATTCACCTCAAAAGGCTTGGAGCAATCCCAATAAAGGATGTAAAGCAATCTAAGAAGTCAGGACTCCCTGGCACGCGCTGTTGAGGGCAGGCATAAGACTGTTGTCCTTTGTACCCTGCCTTACCCACCAAACTTTCTATACTAACGCTTCTCTTTAGAAATACTCCATGATCCAGCATCAGCAGCTCCTTTTGAGGTAGGCTGGGAAGCTAAGCAAAGGGGCTGGTGATGGATTAGTTGCATTGGTTAGCCTGCACTAATCTGAAGGCAGTGGACAGGCATGACATGGACCTCACTAGAGTGTCAGGATTAGCACTGCTACGGTTCATCCAGGGCCAGCATATCGCTGACCCGCACTTCTTGGCTCCCCTGGGTTCCCTTCCCGCGCTACTCGTCAGCAGGACCTTGTGGGGAGTTTCGAGCGGAACCACGGCTTCCACTCCGCTCTCCGCCGGGAGGTGGAGCCGTTGGGCTGGCCCCAAACCCGCCCAGGCAGAAGGGGCACCCACCACGTCCCAGACCCGCCCGCCCTCGCACCGCTCGGCCCCGAATGGCAGAGCGGCGCTCGGACCATCGGCATCGCCTCACGTCGCCCCGCCCCGCGCCGCGCGCCCATTGGCTGACGCCGGCCCGAGCCCGCGCCTCGCCCCCTCCCCCTGGCGCCCAGTCCGCGCGGCTGCCCGGTGCGGGGTCGGAGGTGAACGGCCTGGAGTAACCCCGGACGCGCGCGGACCTAATGGGGCTGGGAGGCTGAGGTGGGCGGCCGGGCGTGGGCGGGCCGGGGGCGGGGCAGTCCGCCGAAGCCCCGCCCTCCTCGGCCCGGTTGCCGGGCCGGCCTGCCGAGCGCCTGTCAGCCATCGCCGAGCAGACGGCGTCGCCTCCCGCCCGGCACACCTCGGCGCAGGGGCTCAGCGACCGTCGGTCCCTGCGTGCCGCCAGCCTGAGGTGAGGCGAGGGCCGCAGCGCAATCCGGAGCGGCCCGGGCCGCGGAGGGGCAGCCGGCAGGGGGCGGCCTCCTAGCCTCCGCCGGCACGCGGTGGGGCTCCATCCCATGCAGACCCCGGGCCGGGCAGCGGAGTCCTCTCCTCGGCTCCGCGGCCTCCAAGTCCCCTCGCTCGAGCTTCGCGTGGAGGGCTCTGGGGTCCGGCGGCTTGCGGGCCGAGACCCCGGAACCTGGGAGGAGTACCGCCCAGGGCCCTTAGGGAGGGACCAGTGTGTCTGGCCGGTGCTAGCTGCCTACTTGCGGGTCTGATTCTTTGCGTCGGATCCTGGGAGAAGACCACGTGGGAGGCGGGTGTTGAGGGTTGGGTCTGGTTGCACGGAAAGTCTTGTTCCTCTCTTGCGGAGAGAGGTGTGGGGCGCAGAGGCGCGGGCTGCTGTGGCACTGTGCCTTTGTATCGTGGGGAGAACCCGGGCCAGGCGGGCTGTCCCTTTGCCAGTTCCTGCTCGCAGGATTTGAGGGTTTCTTTGAGGGACGTAAGTAGTAAAAGCGTGCTCACCAGTTCTTAACTCTCCCTTTGGCGTTCGCCTTGCTAATTTAGGGCAGCTGTTGGCGATAAGACTTAAGAAGGTGATAGGAAACTAGAGTTCAGAGGAAAATGTGAGTGGAGATTCTGCCCACATCTGGGCCGATATGAATATAGTTTGATTTGGGTATCCGGCAAGTGGACATTTCCAATAAGCTTTAAAAATCATGTAGGCCTTGTGGGTTTTTATAGAAGCATACAGGAGTATTAACTGATCAGAGGAAATTATTTTAGATGGTTTTGTTAGGAGATTTAAGAGAAATCAAAAGGCTCTAGGATTTCCTGATTCCATGTCTACATAAATCGTTTCATAAACTTCCCAATGTGCAGAATAAATCTAATAACCTGGCCTTTACTGTCAGAAGTTGTTCTCTCTTGTTCTCTCTCTGTTTCATTTTTCCCACTAATTCTACAGTTCAGGCTGGGAAGTCTGCTTTCCTTGGTTACATAGTTTAGTTTCCTCTCTCTTAGAGGATAGGAAAACCCTAATTTGTCTGTTGCTTGGTGAATGGGAATGCCCTTGACATCTGTCTTGGGAATTTTTTGTGTTCATTTGACAAGCACTTGTTGGAAAAGCATTGTTGTCTAACAGTAGGATTTTTTGTTTTTTGTTTTTAAAGCAGAGTAGGTCGTAGATGCTTGCTTGCTGCAAAGTAGCAAGTTTGTTCCCACTTCTTTGGCTTCAGTTTATTTCTAAATAGTATTTAAGCCTTAACAGAAATATTGATGGGACCCCAGTGATAATTAGCAAAACCTGTGTGTTTGAAAAACGTCAACAGTAAAATACTAATATCTGGAGCTGCCTGCGCTTGTTAGTGTTGTAGAGGTTTTGCTTGTGATTTACCAGAGAATAGAAATACATCAAAGAAAAGATTAAGTCGTTTTCAAAATGGAAGGGAAAGTTGGGAAATAATTTATACATCAGACCAGGACTAGGTAATATCAAAGAACTGTCATTGTGAAAGCTAGCCTTGGAGAACTCTAAAGTGCTGTGAACAAGTTCAGGTGTAGAGCACTTTTCAGCTAATAAGTAGGAAATTTTTACCTGTCACACAGACTGGTTTAACTGGTCTGAAGCCAGTGTTTTGTTTTTATTTGGAGGGTCTTCATATGCGTAGCTTTGGACTTGAAATTCTCCTGTCTCAGTGTCTCCAAGTACAAGGACTGTAGACTTGTGCTGACATACTCTGCTCTGTGTCCTCTCCCTGCCCCCCTCCCTCTTGAGATATGGTTGCTCCTCAGTAGTGTACAGCCCTGGCTGTCCTGGAACTAACTTTGTAGACCAGGCTGGCCTTGAACTCAGAGATCTGCCTGCCTCCGCTTTCCAAGTGCTGGGATTAAAGGGTGCCCTACCACACCTAGCTTTTCCTTTACCCTTTTCCTTTTTTGTTTTACATGTATTTGGTTGTGTGTGTGTGTGTGTGTGTGTGTGTGTGTGTGTGTGTGTGTGTGTGTGTGATGCATGCATGTGTGTGTTCATGCAGGTTCATACAAACCTTTGGGAATGGGTTTGAACTCAGGTTGTCAAACTCCATAAGCGCTTACCCCTTTAAAAAAAGAAACCAAAAAACTTATTTATTTTTTGTTGGGAATGTAAGCATGCCTGCCGTGGAGAGGTTAGAAGACAGACTGATATCTGTTTACTCTTATATCATGTGAGCCTCGGGGATTGAACGGAGAGCATCAGCTCAACAACAGTCCCCTTTACCAGCTGAGCTACCTTCTGGGATTAGAGATGTGCACCACTATCCTTGTTTTGTGTGTGTGTGTGTGTGTGTGAGAGAGAGAGAGAGAGAGAGAGAGAGAGAGAGAGAATGTTTGAGAGTGTGTGCAAGCTTACAGAAGTCAGAAGACAATTTATGAGAGTTGGTTCTTTCTTACCATGAGGGTTCCTTGCAAGTGCCTTTATGTGTTGTGCTGTCTCCTTGACCTTCAATTTTTTTTTTTATGTAGTGCTGGGGATTGAACCAGGGCTTTGTGGATACTAAGCAGGCACATCACCAATTTAGCATCCACAGCCCCACTGTACCTTTCTTTAAAATAGGCATGTCCACCTACAGCCCCCAGGTCACTTGAGTCCCAGGGCTTCTGTGAATAGGACCCAAGATATTTGTAAATGATGTAATTTTGGAATGTCAAAAAAAAAATTAGGTAGCCCTGTTTTTTGTTTTAGTATATATATATATATATATATATATTTTTTTTTTTTTTTGGTTTTTCGAGACAGGGTTTCTCTGTGTAGCCCTGGCTGTCCTGGAACTCACTCTGTAGACCAGACTGGCCTCAAACTCAGATATCTGCCTGCCTCTGCCTCCCAAGTGCTGGGACTAAAGGCGTGTGCTGCCACCACCTGACATTCTCTAACTTTTTCAAAATATTTATATGTGTGGGCACAGGAGGGAGCAAGGTAAGGTCAGAAGAAAATTCTAGGGAGTTAGTTCTCTCATTCCTCTGTAGATTGAACTCAAGTTCCCATGCTTGAACTTGAAGTCTGCTAGTTGGGCCATCTCACCACCCTTCGCATGTTCTCAAAGATTAATAACTGGAGAAGTCACGCATCAAGCATATCTCCATACATTTAAATCAGTAGGCTTATGAATAAACACTGAAGTCTTATTGGCTGAAAAGTAAATCATAATCACTGTTGAGGGGACTACCATTTGAAAGTAGTCCTCATTAATTCATCCACTTTTTAAACAGATTCCTATATACATAGTTTATGTCTGTCTGTCTGTCTGTAATAATTCTGAGCTTTCCTTGGATGCAATGATTCATTTGCCATGATAGAGACAGAGCGCTTGACAGTAGCGTTATAAGGATGCTGCACTTACTTGGACGAGTGCATCTGACCTGGCATAAGCTCTTGTAAGTTTAGCCAGTTAGTCTCCACCAAGTGTATTCTAATGATTGAGTTTTCTTACCAATTTGTTACTTATTCAAGTTGCCATTACACCATCTGGTTTTAGGGTGGTTAAGGAGACAGGTAAAAAGTTTGGAAATAAGGGATTTTGTTGGGTGTGGCATAGCCCCTGCCTGTAATCTCAAAACTCAGGAGGCAGAAACAGGAAGACTTCTGTGAGTTTGAGGCCAGTGTGGTCTACACAGCGGGTTCCAGGTGAGCCACGGGCTACATAAGAAGAATCCTATCTCAAAAAAAAAAAAAAAAAGTAGAAAACAAAACCAGAAAGGGATGTTGATCATTCTACCCAAAGGTTGATGTCCTCAATTGATGCCACTTTCCAGTGTTGTTAATTGAGACTTAAGTTCATTCTATCCTTTCAGCATACTGTTCTGACCCTTCCTTATCTGAGGAACTGCAAAAATAGTTACTATTTTATAACACTGGGGGTTGAAATCACCTGACTATATATATAAATTATGAAGGAGCTCATCTTAAAGTCAGCATGTATAAATAATTTTCTTTGACATGATAACATGCCATTTGAAAATTCTTTTTAAAGATTTATTATTTTATGTAAGTACACTTGTAGCTGTCTTGAGACACACCAGAAGAGGGCATCAGATCTCATTATGAATGGTTGTGAGCCATCATGTGGTTGCTGGGATTTGAACTCAGGACCTTTCTTAAGATCTCATTTATGAATTATAACAGAAATAAACTCAAAAGTGAAGCTTTTCAATCTTTCTTTAGCCATTCAGATTTAGTCATTGCTTATATGTATGTGTGTGTGCATATACATATATCTGGGGATAGTAAGGCTGATAGACGCTTGATTAATTTGTTTCTAATTTTATTAGAGGTAATATCAGATTAGTTCATGATGATGGATACTTGAGTTGTTTGTATTTTTTCCTTTAGTATTTATTGATATTCCTGGGTCTGGCACCCAAGCTGTTTAATTCTTTTGATTCCATTTCACGTAAGTCAATAGTTTATGGTGCATACCTTCAATCTCAGCAATCGGGAGGCAGGGGCTGGTGGATCTCTTGAGTTTGACGCCAGCCTGGTTTACCAAGTGAGTTCCAGAGCAGTCAAGGCTACTCAAAGAAACCCTGTCTAAACAACTCCCTCCCGCTACCCACCTATAGTATCTAAGGAAGTTTCTGGTTTAGTTTTCCACTTAATATGATTTTTTCCCCACCCATACAGGGTTTCCTGTGTAGCCCCGGCTGTCCCAGAACTCTGTAGATCAGCTTGGTCCTAAACTCCTCCTGTCTCTTGTCTTCCCAGAGCTGGGACTAAAGGTATGCTATACCACTGCTTGGCAGGGATATTTTTCATTGATTCTTTTCATTTAAAACTAGCAGTTTATATGTTTTCATCATCTGATCTAATGTTTCATAGGTCAACTAAGTTTTAGGAGATTATTATTTTTGGTTTTTGGTGCTAGAATTGAATTTAGAGCCTCATGAGTTATATTCTCAGTAGGTAGTTCTTATCTGTACCTTAAAGTCTATTTAATTTTAGGGAGAGGTTTAACTCCAAAAGAGTTAGTAATGTTTCCTTAAACTGTAAATATTTTTCTTGCTTTAGTTCTCCAATGCTAATATAGTGCCTTAACAGATCTAGAGGACTTGGGAACAACAATAAAAATCAATGTATTTTAAAAATATTTATTTATCTATGCATGTATGGAGGCCAGAAGAGGGTGTCTGGTGTCTACTATCATTCTTTGCTTATGCCTTAGGCGGGTCTATCCTTGAATCTGAGGCCCAGGTAGCCTAGTCTGGAAGTAAGCCTGGGGCTTATCTAGGCAAGAGGTCATCCTCGTCCAGTAATCCTTGGAGCTGTGGTTGTAGATATTTTCAGAGATTCTTAGCTTGTCACATTGGTGTTGGAATCTGAACTCTGGTCCCTATGATTATGGAACTCTTAATCAGTGATCTGTCTCTTTTCCCCCAGCTGTCTGTCTGTCTGTCTGCATGTCTTTGTTTATTTGTTATTGTTGTTTGAGATAGGATCTTATGTAGCACAGGCTGACCTCAAACATAATACCTAGCCAAGCAATACTTTTTTGTTTGTTTTTTGAGATAGGGTTTCTCTGTGGAGTCTTGGTTATCTTGGAACTCTGTAGACCAAACTGGCCTCTGCCTCCTAAATGTTGGGATTAAAAGTGTGCACTAGCAGTATTTTCGTAAGAAAGTCTTTCAGTCCTTGAGACTCTGAGGTAATGGGGATACCCAGATCGTTGGTGCAGATCTCTAGATGCTATACTATGAAATATTTAAGAGCTTTTTAAATTCAAAAATGGAAATGCCTTAGATTTTCAAAGGATACTATTTGAAATAAATACTTAGTTCATGTTTCCTAGTTTTTTTTTTTAACCCTTTAACAACCCATCAAAATCTGGTATTTATGCAGCATTTTTCAATATTGGGGGGTGTGACTCTAAAGAGAATTTTTCTCATCTTCATCCACAAGATGACTTAAGAGTCAATTACACAGTAAGACATATAGTGCTAATATGTGAATAATAGTTTAGTTGTCTAAATGATCAAGATAAGGGGTCATAGCATCTTGGATTAAAGGGAAAACTGTACTAAGCTTATTTTAAAGTCTTCAGGTCATGATGCATATGCAAGTTAAGTTCAAAATTTAAGTATAAAAGAGTGAAGCAGTGTCTACCCTCCTGTCTTTGTTTTATATTTACCCACACTAGTAGCAAACTGTTTTTAGTATCTATTTTGTTCGTTTTGTTTTCTGAGACAGTGTTACTCTGTCTGATATCCTCCTGTTTCTGCCTACCTAGTGTTGTCCATCTGTCTTTGAGTCTTTATTTGTTATTGTTTGAGATAGGATTTTATGTAAGAGATAGGATTAAAGATCTATGCCTAATAGTTGTGAGATATTTTACTATTTGTCCTTTGAGACATCTTTCAAGTTGACTTGGTACTCACTCAGGCTGACCTTGAGTTCAACAATCTCCTGCCTCTTGTGTGGGATTAGAGGCTCCTGGTCCTTCACCCGAGTTGGTTGCTTGTTTTCAGACATGGTTTTATCCAGTTTATTGATGGCCTCCAGCTCACATTGTGGCCAGTATAGCCTACGCTGACTGTGAAGTCTGCTCATTCTTTCTCTTCCTCTCAAGTACTGAGGTAACAGGTTTGTACCTCCATGCCTGGTTAGATAACTTACGTTTAAGAAATTACAAATTTTTTGTTTTCGCTTTATATAACCTTGGCTGACCCAGAATTCAGAGATTCACTTGCCTCTGGCTTCCAAGTGATGGGATTAAAGGTTTCTAAATGTTATAAATCTCTTAATTTACGTAGATTTATATTTGTTTTCCTTGGGGTCTGGGGTCACCAAGTCCTGAAATTATAGTAGGGTCCACTCTTTACCTGGAAAGTCCTCTTCTCCCTCCCTCTGTTAAATTGAATCCAGGCTTCACACACCCTAGTCCAGCACTTGGCCACATTTCTAACCCCTTGCATATAGCCTTAAATGTTACATGGCTCACAAAGTTGATTAAAATCCTACTGATTCCTACTTTAGTTTCTTTTGGCAGATATACTTGTGATATATATTTTTGTGTGAACAACATGCTTGCCTGGTTGCATCTTGATTTCTCACAAATAGTAAGCATTGCCTATTGATATCTTACAATAGATTATAGTCTTATTTTTATCAGAAAGTTTATATTATGAATATGTAAATGCTGTATAGGATTTAGTCATATCCTGTACAATTATTACTTTGGAGGTAATAATGATCTTTATTTCTGTTGTTAGCTTTCTGTGGGTTTACCATGTATTAACTCTTAACAAGTTTTCTCATTCTCTCAGGACACTGATGTGAGCCAGATAGTCCGTTAATTTTCATCTATAAAATCTCGCTCAGACTCCTGGCTGACTCCAACCTAAGTCCCTGCCTCTTGAATCTGGCACTTAATGGCCTCCTGGGCTCCCTCTTCTCCATCACCCTAGGGATCTCTTTCCCGTCTTTTCTGCTGCTGGAGAACTCATGTTCCAGATCTTCCACATGCTTGGTTTATTTTCCTTCACTTGCGTGGGGAATATTCTTTAGTGGCATCTTGAGAAAGAATATACGGGAGGAAAATATTTTTTAACTTTTTATTTAAAAATTTTCAGCTGCCGGGCGGTGGTGGCGCACGCCTTTAATCCTAGCACTTGGGAAGCAGAGGCAGGCGGATTTCTGAGTTCGAGGCCAGCCTGGTCTACAGAGCGAGTTCCAGGCCAGCCAGGGCTATACAGAGAAACCCTGTCTCAAAAAACCAAAAAAAAAAAAAAAAAAAAAAAAAATTTCAGCTTACAAAGAACAATGTAATACATATCAATTGTCCTTTGACCTAGATGCATCAATTTTTAACATTTTGTCACCTTTGCTTTACTGCTCTCTGTTGTGTATGTATTTTTTTTTTTAATGAGTCATTTCAAACTAAGCTGAAGAACCCATACAAACTTCTGCTTATTCTGATAATTAGGACATTTTCTGGTTCAATCACTTTTTATGTCTCCCCCTCCCCCATTTAACATGAATGTAAAAATATGTGGCTTATATTTCCATTTAAGATTTCTTACTCATCTCAGTAATACCTTTTTCTTTTTCTTTTCTTTCTTTTTTTGGAGATGGGGGCTATCTTGAAACTTAATACGTAGACCAAGTTAGCCTCAAACTCATAGGAATCCGTGCCTGCCTCTGTCTCCTGAGTGCTGGGATTAAAGGTGTGCATCACCAGGTCTGGGCTTTTTTAAAAAAGTGAGATAGTGTCTTAACTGTACTCAGGCTTAGAACTCACTGTCGTTCAGGGAAGGCCTTACATTTTGTATTGTCTTGCCTCAGCTTCATGAGGAGCTGAGATTAAAGCCTGCTGCAGCTGGCCCACCAGCATTCTGATTCTTGATTATTTGCATGAAGACACTTTTTTTTCCTCTTTGGAAGTTTATTGAATCTTCTCTTGTTCTTTTTGTGGTAGGTACTTAATATGGACACACACTCTCTCCATCTCTCTCTGTCTCTGTCTCTCTCTCTCTGTCTCTGTCTCTCTTTTCCTCTCTGGGGATTGAACCCAGGGCTTCATGGATACTAGGCAGGGGCTCCAACGTGGAGCTACACATGCAGGTCATTAGTGGCCCTTCTTAGTCTACAAGTCATGCCCTCTCATACTGGGAAGTTTTTAATTGAATTGCATCATCATTATTATTATTTGCCCTTGATTTTGTTCTTTTTGTTTTTCATAATTGGGCCTTTTTTGTAGGCTCTTTAACTTTCTTTGTTTCTTATTATCTCCTTAAACCTTTTCTGATTCATGAGTACATTTCCATAGTTGTATCTTTTATCTTTTTGTTTTGTTTTGTTTTTCGAGGCAGGGTTTCTCTGTGTAGCCCTGGCTATCCTGGAACTCACTCTGTAGACCAGGCTGGCCTCGAACTCAGAAATCCGCCTGCCTCTGCCTCCCAAGCGCTGGGATTAAAGGCGTGCGCCACCACCGCCAGGCTCTTTTATCTTTTTGTAGTAAGTTTTTTTATTGCTGTGATTATATTTTTAACTTTAAGTTTTAAAAATATTCATGTATTTTGTCAGGGAGTGGTGTGATCTACAGATATGTTTTTACTGTTTTTTTTTTAATTTAAAAATTTTACTTATTATTTATTTTTTGTTTTTAAGTATTAAGAATTATTTCTGGGCCAGTGAGATGGCTCAGTAATGGGTAAGGGCACTTGCTGGCCAAGTCTAAGCGCTTGAGTTTCAACCCCAGGACCCATGTGATGGAAGGAGGAATGGACTCCCTCAGGTTGTCTTTTAACTTACACACACACTTATATGTGGGCACAGACAAGTAAATGGACAAGCTGTTACAACTAATATTCATTTTTTAATGTAAACTTAAATGTGAGATTATTTACTTGAGCCCACAAAATTGAGATCAGCCTGGGTAACAATGAGATATTTTAGTAAAAGGAATTATTTCTAGTTTTTTTTTTCCCCCTTTGTATTTGTTTTTCTGAGATGGAGTCTCTTTGTGTAGTCAAGGCTAGTCCTGAACTTGATGTAAGCCTCCTGGGATCACAGGCCTATACCAACACACCTATATATTTGTTATTTTTGAATATTTCTTTAAAAAGTATACCATTTGTGTTTTGCATATGTAATATTTTCTCTTAGGTGCTTTAGGATAACCATGATAGCTCTTTGGATTTCGTGTAGATTTAGGTAGTAATTTTAGACTTAAAGAAAAGTTGAGTGGGAATATTCAACAGAGAGCTCTGCACACTTTTGACTAAGCTTCACTCAGTACGGACATCTCACATGGTCATAGTACCTTTATCAAACCTAAGAAGCTAACATTGGAGCTTGGCTGTGCTTACTGACAGGACATTTGCCAGCCTCTGGATGCTCTGGGCTGTTCAGTCCCAACGCCACACACAAGAAGCAGTAGAGACTCTCATCCGAGTATTGTTTGCTGCAGACATTTTTCAGATTTAACTCCTCTACCCACATAGGGTTTTCCTGTCGGGTAGCTAAATCATGATTCTGCGTTGCCTTTGATGGTTATGTACTTTCTTTGTGAAAGTTCTTAGCCTTTCCCAGTGACTTTCAAGTTTGAAGCTTGGTCAGCATTTATATTATAGATTCTTCCTCAATTTGAATTGGTCTAGTATTTTCTCATGGTTTGACTAGGGTTTTGTGACTGAAGGGAGTAACCACAGAAATGGAATTGAGCCCTTCTATCTTTTTATTTTATCTCCATAGTTATATTTTGTTTTTCATACTCTTTGGTTGTGTGTTTTTGATTTTACAAGTAGTTATTTGTTCTTGATTCTTTCATTTGATTCTTTCTCAGACATCTGGTAATACTTAATTGCCTGCTTGTACTTTAGAAGGTGGATGGAAGAGGTGATGAGACCTTGTGACAATTTGAGTGGGCCTCACTGTTAGCTGCATCAAAGGACGATCTGCTGGGAGACTTAGGTACCTCAGTGTTGCTAGCTTAAGGTCTCCTCATTATCTAACGCCTCTACCCCACCCCTGTGCTTCAGCTGTTCAGATTCTACAAAAGATCACGTGAGGTCTTAATATGCTTACTTAATGTATCCAGCTTTAATATGGTAGGAGTACCTTTTCCTCTTGTTGGTTCTCCAGTCTAGAAACTGACCCTTTCTGGAGAATAGACTTTTATAGCCTTTTATCAGACTGGTAACTGACCTCACGAGATTCAGAGAAATGGAATGATCAGAAGCTTCTGAGACAGAAGCTCAGCCAGTCCTTTCTTTACTTAGTTCTTTCATGTGCATAGGTGAAATGTTTTGGAGATTCTGTTGTGATTTTTGGATTTGTGGCTTTGCCTAGTTACTTAGTACTTTTTCTGCTTTTCCAGAAAATATCTGGCTGTTTGTAGACATTTAACCAAAAACTAAATTTCTTAATTTTTTATACATTTATTTATTTGTTTATTTATTTAGTGTATTAATATCTGTGTTGGGGGGCGCCAGCTGTGTGTGTGTGTGTGTGTGTGTATGTATGTGTGTGAGAGAGAGACACACACAGAGGCAGACAGAGACAGACAGACAGACAGACAGACACACACACACACACACACCCCCCACATGGTGGGGGAGAGAGATTGAGCTTATATATGTGGAAGTCAACTTTCAGGAGTCCTTTTACCATGTGGAACTCAAATCTTTAGACTTGGTGGCAAGTACATTTTACTGAGCCATCTAACTTCCTACCAACAACTAAATTCTGTTTTTTTTCTTTTTTTAAAAAAACATTAGTTATTTTATTGGGATTTGTGTGTGTGTAAGCCATAGCATGCCTGTGGAGGTCAGAAGACAACTTGCTATGTGGATTCTGGGATTTAATTCAGATTGCCAGACTTTGTATAAGTCATCCCTTTTATGTTTTAGAAAAGGTCTCATGTGGTCCAGGCTGGTTGGGAATTGCCCATCCTCCTCCCTTAGACTTCCAGACAATAGTATTATCAACTGAATTTAAAATTAAGATATCTAGGGTAGGGTCAATATATCAAAGCATGTTGTATAAAACTCCCAAAAGAACCAATTTTAAAAATGTGGAGCTTTAGAGATGGCTCAGCAGTTAATAGCACTGGCTGCTCTTTCAAGTGACCCTCATTCTGTTTCTAGCACTCACATGGTAGCTCATATTCCTTCTGTGACTTCAGTTCTAAGGGAATCCAATGCCCTCTTCTGGCCTCCCTGGGTATCAGGCAGACATTCAGGCAGAACACTCAGACACATAAAAATAAAAGTAATTGAGGTACCTATGTCCCCTCCAACTGCAGATCTGATTTAGTAGATGTGGAGTGAATTTTATACGTATTTTAGAAGTTTGTTTTTTTTTTTTTTAATTTGGTTTTGTCTTGTTTTCCCTGGCTGTCAAAACCTTGCTTTGTAGACCAGGCTGACTACCTACTTTTGCTTCCTGAGTTCTAGGATTAAACGTGTGTGGCACCACCTCCCAGGTTATTTATTTATTTATGTATTTATTTTTGTTTTTGAGACAGGGTTTCATGTAGTCCAGGCTGGGCCTAGATCTTTCTGTGTTGCCAAGGGCAGCTTTGAACTCCTGGAACTCCTGATCTTCTTCTGCTACCTCTCAAATGCTAAGATTGCAAGCATAGGCCAGAGGTCCCACTGCACAGATGTAGTTTTACAAAGCTTCTGTGTGTTTCTTATACGTAATCAAAATGGAGACTTACTTCCCTGTATACTTTTAAGTTGTTAGCTTAGAAGCAAACCTAGGATGTAGGGAGTATACTTTTTTGGCCTTTTTAGAGTTTAAGGACTTAGAATAATGGGAATGTTGCCCTCTCCCTGGTTTCTAGTCTTTGTAATGTTTGTAACCATTTGTAAACATACCCAGCCTGAGTTCTAGAAAATGAAGTTATTTTCTCTCTATTGTCTTATTTTCAATGAAATGTTAGAAGTAATAAGTGTTGTGATGCATTGGTTTTGAGTATGTTTTTTTTTTCCAGAAAAGCTATTTTATGAAAAAAGGTGAATCACTGTTTAGTATGTTTAGAAATATTAAAGTTTTTGACTATGAAATGTTTTTGTTTTATATCATTAAGTAATAAACTGCTGATCTTTATGCTTGAAGTTAGGTAATATTTACCAAAAAACATAATATTTTGAATTTTACTATTTTTGTACTACACTGAGTTGAACTGGAATTGGGGAAAAAATTGGGATTTAAAAAAAAAAAAAAGAAAACCAAACAAATAGAAAAAGCAACCTTCAAATTTCCGTTTTTCTCTTTGTTTAGTTCTTTTTGGAGGCGGATATCTGCTGAGACAATAAGAATTATAAGAGGTCAGTTTCAAGTAATACTTTTTTATGTTTACAATGTAGTAAAAGCTTTCATGTGCTAAGATGTTCAACTGTGGGTTTCTGTTGTCTTCCACAAAGAATATTGGCAGATGTAGGGTGAGTGATCCGAGCAAACAGAGAGGGTGACAGTGACAATGGTAGTGACCCACTACCTTCTCTCTAATTTAGAATCAATGGAAATGGGACAAGCTGTGGTAGCTTCTAGAGTGTCTGGATGGCTACTCAGTGATTTTCCAGGCATGACCTCCCTTTCTGGTGGCGTGCATGCCTGCGCTGGGGAGCAGTGTTACGTTCAGGTGCCTGCCGCTGGGCAGGCGTCACTTCGTCTCTGCAGCCCTTAGACAAGGGGTGCCTGGACCCTGCTTGGGCCCTGCCTAGGCCAGGAAAGCGTGAAGCTGGCCGTGCTGAGCCTTTCATTCATAGCCCAGGGACTATATTTTACCAACACTGACCGTGTTTACTTTCATGATCTCCAAGAGTCATTACTTTCTCATGAATTTTATTTTATTTTTGTGACCATCAGAATTAAGTCAGATTATAGGTTAGAATGTACACACGTGTGCCTTAGTTCTCCTGTGAAGGCAGCAGTTGTGAGCCAGGTGTGGAGGTGCTCTCCTGTCGTCCCAGCTGTTGGGAGGTAGATGCAAGTCATCCCCTGCTAGACAAGTTTGCAGTTCGCCTAGCTGTGAGACGCTGTCTCTTCCCTGCCTCTCCCAAATACTCGGCCAGCCTTTATTTTTTATTCTCTTCAGTTTCTGTATCTTTTATTGTTTTTAACATGGTCAGTGTGTTGGAATGTCCCTTTTTCCTTTCCCTAACTCCCCTTTTCTTCTAATAATTTGATTGTCTTTTAGACTAAACTCCATACAATTTGGAGACTTAAAAAAAAAAAAAAAGAAATACAATACTGCAATGCAAATGTATAGTAAATATAGACAATTTTTTCCATTGCTGGATATTGAAGCAGGCCTTCTGTATGCTAGTCAAGTGCCACTTTAAATATGTTTTTGTTTTGTTATTTTCACATTCACCCTTGCACTGCCCTTCCCAGTCCCTCTCCCCACCCTTATTGGTCCCCTTCCTTACCTTAAATATTCATTTTCTACTTACATGTCATATATATGTTTGTATGTATATACACATAGTGATATGTTTAAGTCTAGATTCTACCTAGCAGAAAAGTGATATTTTGTCTTCCTTCCCCATATTACCTGTCTTGTTTCCCCTCTGCCCCTCCTTTAGATCTCTTCCTCATCATTACCTCACTTCTGTATATATTTATTTGTGCCAGTTTTAAAAATAAAAGTTAGCGTAAGTATTCTTCAGCTCTGTTACAGAATGTTCACAGACTTTTTTTTCTATTTTCATCTGTATATTTTGTATTTCTGGCAGTTTGTTATTGTTGTTTTCTGTTGCAGCACAGTGTTTTGTTTTGTTTTTTAAGCTTTGTGTCTTTTTAAAAACACATTATTATACTTCAGTCTAAAGTTTCTGAAACAGTTGGTTTAAGGTAGGCCCGGGAATTCACACTCTTACAAATTCCCTAATAGCAGCTCCAGGTCCAGGAGTCACATTCTGGTCACCTTACTGTCCTAGCATTTGAAAATATTATTTTGTCTCTAAACAGATAAACTCTGACTTCCAAATCACACCAAAAGAATGGTGAATGTGTAATTTTAACATACCCACTGCCATCTAAACTCTTAAAAACCAAGTCTGGTGGCAGAAGTATGTAATTCCCACACCTCAGAAGGCTGATCAGGAGGTTCACATTTCAAAGCCACCCTGATCCACAGAGCAAGTTCAAGGTCAGCCTGAGCAGTTTGGTGTGACTCTATCTCAAAACAAACACCAACACCGAGGTAGAAGAGGACAGAGGGTATTGTTCAATGGTAGAGCACCTGCCTTACATGTGAAGGCCTGGGTTTAATCCTCAGAGCCATGATCACACTCTACCAAAACATTGATGTTTTCTTATCTGATATAATCAAACACTGCTCTCCACATACTTTTATATCTGATTAGTGGGTTATAGCATATAAAATTATCAATAAATTGTTTTCTAATAGTGCCATACCTTGGAATACCTTAAAATTAGGGTCGAGAACCATTTTTTGAATTAAAATGATTGATTAAGCCACACATTGTTTAGTACGGAGTTGACATACAGATTTACAGCCCTGGCTGTGCTGGAACTCACAGAGATCCACCTGCTTCTGCCTCTTGAGTGCTGGGATTAAAGGCATGTGCCACGATACCATGATTTAAAGTTTTTAAAATAAGTATTTTGAAGGGAAAGAATACTTTTAGCTTAGTTTGGTATTTGTTTATTTATTTATTTATTTATTTATTTATTTTGTTATGGGGCTTTGAACTGGTAATTATTTTTGGTTAGGTTTGTTCATTAGCTACTGATGATAGCTAGTAAGGTCCTGTATCTAGAAAACTGGAGTTTATGATGGCACATCAACCACTCTGAGTACAGATTTGAAATTTGGTGGTAGATTCACTCCCTCTACCAATTCTGTGTACAGAATTGAGCGACAAAATGACTTTTGGGGATAGATTTTTAAAATAATTAAGTCGAAGGAAAAAAAAACATGTACACTCAAGAGTTTTTTGTTTGTTGTTTTACTTTAAATACATATGTTTAGTAAAATTCATAACTTTTCATTGAATGGTGTTTGGAACCAGGTGATTATTATGTAGTTTAACCACCCAGTTTCAAGCAATTTCCACTCTTGCTAAACTCTTTAGCATTCATTACCCACAGTGTTACAGATGAATCACAGTCTCACAACAGCTTTTGCTTACAGGAAAGGGTTCCATTGATATAGCTATCCCTTCAGTATCACTGAACTAGTGAAGAGATCGGTAATACTTATAGATTGTGAGAAATACTTCTAAAACTTTTAATTTATAAGCATAGTTACCACAACTTTTCTTTTCCTCCCTTGGAGCAAACACACATGTTGGAATAGAATAGCCATGGGAACCAGCCTTTCTTGGCACTCCGGAGGCAAAGGTAGGTGGATCTGTGAGTTCAAGGCCAGTCTGGTCTGTAGAGTGAGTTCCTGGACAGCCAAAGCTACACAGACAAACCCTGTTTTAAAAAACAAAAACAAAACAAAAGAATAGCCAAGGAAGTTAGTTCTCAGATTTAGACTTATTTCCCACTTGTGGTTTATGCCTTACTTTCTTGCATGTTCTCACATCTAGGCTATTGCTTATGACTTACTTTTCTCTTCATTTTTCCCACAGCTCTGAGAGCTTATTTTGAAAGAGTAATGGATGAACAATCTCCGCTGGCCAGAACTCTGGAGCTGAACCAGCACTCCCGATTCATAATTGGGTCTGTGTCTGAAGACAACTCAGAAGATGAGATCAGTAACCTGGTGAAGCTGGACCTAGAGGAGAAGGAGGGCTCCCTGTCACCAGCCTCTGTCAGCTCAGATACGCTTTCTGATTTGGGGATCTCTGGCTTACAGGATGGTTTGGCCTTTCACATGAGGTGAGAAAAGTAGTTTCATGGTTAATTTGTTTATTCTGTCTTGTTATTTTCACTGCTTATGTTCTGAAAGGAATAAGAATATATTAATTTCACCTCCATTCACCTGGCCCATCTTCTGTGACTAGGAAATGATGCATTTTTCAGGCTTGGAGTATCTTTTCCTACATGTTCTCCTCAGTTTTCCCATCCTTTATACATACTAGACCCTTCAGTATGACCCAGAGAAGGAGAGTTAGGTTGAAGGATTTCAGCTTCTGTAGTACTTTGATTAATGATGTCGTAATTCATTGATTGATTGATAGGAATTTTGCATACGTGGTCAAATTTGTAGTGTTTCCCCCTTTTCCCGTATCAGTGCTAGCAATTGAACCCAGAGCTTTAAACATACATGCTAGGTGAACGCTTAACCACTGATCATCATCTTAGCCCATGTGGTTTTGTTGTTTGTGTTTCTATTACCTCCCCCTCACCCCCCCCCCACCTTGGACTGGAATGTCCTATATAGAACAGGCTGACCTGGAGCTTGTTGAGACCTTTCTGCTTTTGCTTCCTGAGTGCTGGGACTATACACAGTGCCTATGGACATTTTGTTTTTGAAACTGGGTCTGATGTAGCTCCAAACTCCTGAATTCTTGATCCTCCCGACTCCACCTTAGTGCTGGTATTAGAGGTGTGTGCTACCTCACTTACGTTAATGTTTTTTGTTTTGTTCTGGGACAGGGCCTCATGTAACTCAGGCTGGCCTCATACTTACTATGTAGCCCAGCCCACGCCAACATTAAACTCCTAATCTTGCTGCCCTGGCTTGGGTAGAGGTACTGGACTGCAGGGTACTGGTATAAGACACCACACCCTTTGATTGATGGCTAATTAGACAACTAGTCTAGTCATTTGCTTTTTAATTCTTAGGTTTAAAGATTTGGGATCAAATATTTTGTGAGTAAACTTTAGGGAATTATCCCATTTAGAAATTTGAACACAGAGAGACACAGGAATATACAATAAAACAAACAAAATGTTATCTAGATGATTCTAATGTTCATTGAGGGTAAATATTGTAGTTATAACCTAGATAAACACAAATTAGGGTAGGTACTACTATCTTGATAGTCTGTTATTAATGGGTCATGAAATAATTAGGCTTTTTATATACTGAAGATATTGATTCTGTAGTAAAATTCCATTCTGGTAATTCTTTGTTGTTGTCTGTGGGGCTTAGAATTGTAGCTTCTGTAAAGTGAGGCAGATAGAATATATTAATAATCACTTCCATTTAAGCTATGTGGAGATCAGAAGAGTAAAGCACCTTAGTTATGTTTTATTTCATGATTCATGGGACTTGCAATGAAGCAACTACCCTACCTAAAGTTTTAGTGCTATATTTATGTATTGTCAGTACAGGATCTCTTATTCCTTAGGCTTACCTTAAACTTGGGTTTGTCCTGACTTAGTGTCCTGATCACCGTGATTACAGGCACAGACTACCTTGCTTGATGAGCCAAATGCTTTTGTTTTTCTAGAGGTCTGATGAGGGAAAATAACTTGGTTAAGGTTGAGAATTCAAACTCAAATGTCCCAGTTGAATTTTTGTATTGTTTTACTCTGATTGCCTGACCCTACAACCTTTTCTTTTCTTTTTTCTTTTTTAAACTTTTGTAAGTGTTTCTGATAAGGTTGGCTTTCTAGAGTGAATGAACAAAGTATTATATCTAACCTGGGGTCAAAAAGAAGCCTTAGCATCAGGGACTAGAAATTAAGACTTTATGTAAGCATGTTTTGCTGCTTTATGACTAACTTAGATGCGTATTGGTGGTATCTTTCCCCTGAAAGTCATTTGGAAGTGTGCAGGAGTTGTGAACTGCTGAGACCAATCACATTGGGAGGACATAGGTACTAAAAGTTTTGCAGTAGGTCTGGATGTGTTGGTACTCATGCCTTTAATCCCAGCACCTTGGGAGGCAGAGGCAGGCAGGCAGAGCTCTGTGAGTTTGAGACTAGCCTGATCTACATAGTTAGTTCTAGGACATACAAGGCTACATAGGGAGACCCTGTCTCAACACCACTACCATCACTACTTTTATAATGTAGTATATCATCCCATACAACCAAGGATAAGTCTCAAAATGTCTTAGTCCTCTATTGAGAAATCTTTGAAGTCACACTTCTCTTTGAGAAATATGTCTTGTCTTAATTTTGTGTGAAACAGTGTTCAGTTGTTGAATTAGGACATTGAGTTTGGCAATGATGCAATAAATGCTATTACAGGAAACTCAGCTGATGATATTCTGAGGTAGTGTGTAGGTGCCAAGCCATTCCCAAGGTCCATGGCTGTCAGGCAGAGGCTGTGTGGCCGGTGGCATGACTGAGAATGTCTTGGATGCCTCATTGTTGCCACAGCTCTCATGTTGGTTGCTCGTGGGCAGGAGTGTGACCAGCAGCCTGGGCAGAGGCCAGTTTCCACTGATTTCTTAGCTAGTGTTCCAAATAGAACAAGGTTTCTTCCTCGATCCATTTTATCTGTGGATATGGCAGTGTTTTGGGGAGTAATTTAATTTTTTCTTTGATGGGAAGACTCCAGTGATATCTGTAGCTAATTAAATTATATGTGATCATTGGCAATCCATAATTTTTCCTTGAACTCATTTCCTCTCAGGAAAATGAAGATAATGATTCAGGCACTGCTTTCACTCTTAGAATACTAAGTAGAAACTGGTTGAGTTTACTAGCAACTTCTAGAATGAATAGCCTGATCTTTTACCCTTGATAGAGGTTAAGGAGACAGGCCCATTCTTCATGAGTGTTAACTAGAGGCTCTGAAACAAAGTGGAATAATGGTTGTGAGCTTCATTTCAGGTGCTAAGTAAAGATTTTAGTGGTCTGATGGATGAACTGGAATAAAAAATAGACTTTTCTAGGGATGGAGAAGACATACATTATGCTTTTCTAGAGTCAACAAAAGCTTTATCTGCCAGGCATTTGAAAACAAGAGCTTAAGAAATAGTTAGAACCTGATGGGACCAGGCAAGTTTCATTGAAGAATTGTTTAGACTTTTTATTTTTAGGTAAGATCAACCTGGCCTTATCAGCTATAGTTAGGTTTCGATATCTCTGAAAGCCATTAGTTAATTGAACAGAATTAATTAAGAAGAAACTTAAAAGACTAAATGTGTACATTTTAATTTTGGTAACTAATGTGATTTGGTGGCATCAGATAGATGCCCTGCTTAGTTTTCTTAATTATATTCCCTCCCTACTCCTGTACTCTACCTTTTGTGATAGTGACTAGGGACTTGTTTGAGAAGAAGTTAATAATTCATGGAAATATGTGTATGGTTGCTAGTGATTATTTGGTGCAAGGAAAAAGAGAGGGAGACACCATTCTGTGCTCTCTGTAGCTGAACAGTGACAGACACCATTTTGGTATTTCCGTACCACTAACAATGTAGTCAGTTTCACAGTCATGATGCAGATGACCATTTTCATTAAAATCTATGAAGAACAGAACTTTTTTTTAAAGATTTATTTAGTTTACTTCTAAGTACATGGTAGGTGTCTTTAGACACACCAGAATTGGGCATCAGATCCCATTACAGATGATTGTGAGCCACATATGGTTTCTGGGAATTGAACTAAGGACTTGTGGAAGGGCAGTCAGTGCTCTTAACCACTGAGTCATCTTTCTAGCCCCAATAGAACTTTTTTTTTTTTGGTTTTTCGAGACAGGGTTTCTCTATGTAGCCCTGGCTGTCCTGGAACTCACTCTGTAGACCAGGCTGGCCTCGAACTCAGAGATCCGCCTGCCTCTGCCTCCCAAGTGCTGGGATTAAAGGCGTGCGCCACCACTGCCCGGCTGACCTTTTTTTAGTTATAGCTAAACTATTTTTGTTTGGCATAGAAAGAAATAAAAATTCCCTTTTTATTTAGTATCACCTTAAACTCCTTGTGTTTTATGACTTTAATCAGTTTAATGACTTCATTAAAGCCTGGTGATAGATATAATATTAAATAATAGCTTTCAGGAATATAAAATGTGCCACACCCAATAGAATGTGGTTCAAATGTTTGTTTATAAATTTACTTGAGACATGGCCTTATGTAGCCCATGTTGTCTTTGAATTAAAAAGGAAATCTCCTGCCTGAGCTCCTAAGTGCTGGAGTGATTTTATTATCAAGGAACCCTTATTTGAGATAATTTTCTTGTTTTGGTTTTGAAACAGGGTCTTAGTATGAAGCTCAGGCTATTGAAGTTACATTGTCGCCCAGGCTGCCTTTGAATACATGCTAGGTTTACAGGCTTGTGCCACTGTGCCTGGCTTGATAAAAATGTTTTGACCTGGGAACTTTTGTAAGTCTTTTGCATAAAAGTTGGATATTTAGTATTGAAGGCTTGGTTGCAGAAAACACTGTCAGTTTAGAGTTCTCACACGGAGAATAAGCATTATTAAAATCCCATGCCTTTTCCCTCCTCATTTGTGTCAAGCTTTCACACAGGGAACTGGCTCTAGTCTGCAGATCTTCCTTTTCTTATAGCTAGGCCTTTGAGGGTGCTTGTTTCTCTTAGCATTTTTGATTTGGCTTGCCTGAGTTTTCTTCCTTCCCCCCAGCAGCTTTCCAAAGTTTCTTTCAGCCCTCTTTCCTTAATAATCTGAGGTTCCCAGTTGCTATGGTGCTATAACAGTGAGTAGACAGAGAAGGTCATTATGAGATCTGTGAGGTGGTGCTCTTGCTGGGGACAGTAGTCTTGCTTTTTCTGTCGCCTACCCTCCCTCCTTTCCATTCTGAAAACAGGAGCTGTCTGTGACCATGTATGTATCTCCGTCTCAGGAGTTTATTCTATAAAGCTGTGCGATTGTTACAAGTAAAGCTCTTCCACGATCTTGTATTTCTCCTATATTCTATATGTTTATTTCCTTCTTTCCATTGGCATAAATACACAAGTGATGTGTGTATTTACTGCTTTATATTTTTAAATTATTAAAAATAGTATGTTCACTGTAGAAAAGTTAGAACCTTGACAAGTATAGAAAGGAACTAAAATCTAAAATAGTGTCATTCAGTAATAATCACTATTTAATATTTTCTTTAACTTTTTACTACCTAGTAGTAAATTTTATTAAAAATGATGTCCTAGTAAAAACACAGTTCAGTTTTTAATGTAATGCTTTTTTTGCATTATTAAAATATTTTAAAACTTAATTTTAAAATCTTTTTATTTTTAAATAATTTTATACTTTCAGAAAAGTTTCAAAGATAGCATTTCTGTATATCTTTCACAGTTTCCCTAAATGCCACCTAATTTTGCATAGCTTTAGTACACTTGTCTAGAATTGTCATATTTAGCAAATTTAATTAAATTAAGGCACTCAGCAAAATGAGAAGATTTTTTTTTTTTCGAGACAGGGTTTTTCTGTGTAGCCCTGGCTGTCCTGGAACTCACTTTGTAGACCAGGCTGGCCTCGAACTCAGAAATCCTCCTGCCTCTGCCTCCCAAGTGCTGGGATTAAAGGCGTGCGCCACCACCGCCCGGCGAGAAGATTTTTGAGAGAACACTTACATGCCCAGTTCCTAGATTCCACTACTAACATTTTTTCTATATTTGTTTTATTATATTGTCTATTTTTGTGTCTAGCCATTAGATGCTCTAAAATCCTTCAAGTTTTGATACAATATATTTGTATTATTAGTCCATTTTTTCATTGTGATTTGTGTGTGTGTATGTGTACATGAGTGTGTGTTGTATATGTGTGGTATATGCACATTGATATGTGTGGGTATACTCCTCCATCTGTGTATGTGTAGAATATATAGAGAGATAACAAGTAACCTGTTATGGCATTCTGCCTTATTACTTTGAGACAGTGTCTCTTCCTGAACCTGACAACCAGCAAGCCCCAATGTCTCCAATGCCTCCACCCCCCAACACTGTGTTACAGGCATGTGATGGGTACATCTGACTTTCAGTTTCTTTTGTTTTTGAGGTAGTGTCTCTGTGTAGCCCTGGCTGTCATGGAACTACCTCTGTAGACCAGGCTAGCTTTAAACTCAGAACTACCTGTCTCTGACTCCTGAGTGCTGAATTAAAAGATATGTACAATTATACCTGACTGTGTTAAACTCTTATACCAACCACAAAGGCTAAAACTAAAATACAAGCATTAAATGTCAAGAAAAATGTAAAGCACAGGAAATTCTCATACCACTGGTGAGAATATTAATTAATAAAAACCACTTTATAGAAAAATATTTGGCAATATTTTTTTTCTTTTTTTTAATTTTATTTTCTAAGTTTTTTTTATTTACATTCAAAATCATTTCCCCTTTCCCGTTTCCTCCCTCCCCGAAAGTCCCATAAGCCCCCTTCCCTCCCTCTTTTCCCCATTCAACCCCCTCTCGCTTCTCTGTCCTGCCATTCCCCTACATCCAGTTTTTCCAGGACCAGGGGTCTCTCCTTCCATCTTCTTGGAAATCTATTGATATGCGAATTGTGTCTAGGGTATTCCGAGATTCTGGGTCAATATCCCCTTATCAGTGACTGCATACCATGTGTGTTCTTTTGTGATTGGGTTACCTCACTAAGGATGATATTTTCAAGTTCTGACCATTTGCCTAGGAATTTCGTGAATTCATTGTTTTTAATTGCAGAGTAGTATTCCATTGTGTAAATATACCACATCTTCTGAATCCATTCCTCCGTTGAGGGACATCTGGGTTCTTTCCAGCTTCTGGCTATTATAAATAAGGCTGCTATGAACATAGTGGAGCATGTGTCCTTATTGCATGCAGGTAAAGCCTCTGGGTATATGCCCAGGAGTGGTATAGCCAGATCCTCCGGGAGTGTCATGCCCAGTTTTCTGAGGAACCACCAGACAGCTTTCCAGAGTGGTTGTACCAGCTTGCAATCCCACCAGCAGTGGAGGAGTGTTCCTCTTTCTCCACATCCTCGCCAACAACTGCTGTCTCCTGTGTTTTTGATCTTAGCCATTCTGACTGAGAAAGAAATAAGGGAAATGATACCCTTCATGATAGCCACAAACAATATAAAGTATCTTGGTGTGACTCTAACCAAACAAGTGAAAGATCTGTATGACAAGAACTTCAAGTCTCTGAAGAAAGAAATTGAAGAAGACCTCAGAAGATGGAAAAATCTGCCATGCTCATGGATTGGCAGGACCATCTTGCCAAAAGCAATATACAGATTCAATGCAATCCCCATCAAAATCCCAACTCAATTCTTCATAGAGTTAGAAAGAGCATTTCAAAAATTCATCTGGAATAACAGAAAACCCAGGATAGCTAAAACTATTCTCAAGAGTAAAAGAACCTCTGGGGGAATCAGTATCCCAGACCTCAAGCTGTACTGCAGAGCAATAGTGTTAAAAACTGCATGGTATTGGTACAGTGACAGGCATGTAGATCAATGGAACAGAATTAAAGACCCAGAAATTGGCAATATTTTTTAAAGTTAAACACACACATACACACACATATATACACACATACATACACACAAATATACACACAAACACGCACACACACACTCCTACCTAATATGTTGGCCATTTATTGCTGTGACTAGCTACTTGAGAAGAGCAGCTTAAGGGAAGAAACATTGCCTGGTGGTGGTAGTGCTGCACGCCTTTAAATCCAGCACAGATGCAGAGGCAGGCAGATCTGTGAGTTTGAGGCTAGCCTGGTCTACAGAGTGAGGTCCAGGACAGCCAGGGCTATACAGAGAAACCTTGTCTTGGAGTGCCCCCCCAAAAAATATATAAATAGAGAAAAGCAAAGTTTCTTGTGAGTCATAGTATCAGGGGGGTTCAGGTTATTGTCAGTTGGTTCTATTGAGAGGGCTGATGGATCAGAGTGGCTCAATTCATAGAGCTGTGAAGCAGAGAGAAAAAGGAAAGGGTGGGACTTGGACAGATTCAGCCTTCAAGGACATGTGTCCAGTAGCTCCCCTCCACCTTTCCTCCCCCTTACAATAATGCCATCAGTGAGTGGATAAACTCACTGATGAGGCAGGCCTTGATGATGTAATTGCTGCCTACCCTAAGTAACTCCCCTTTGAACATTCCAGTGGAGACAAGTCCTTTAACACATGGGCTCTTTTATTTCATTCATTCATTTTTTTCTTTTCTAGATAGAGTGTCACTATGTAACCATGGTTGGTTGAGAACTTGTTAGTAGCTCAGGCTAGCCTCATATAGCAGTTTGACTGTCTCTGTATCCTGACTGCTGGGGTTAAAGGCATGTGACGCCACACTCTTTCTGAGACATTTTTTTTTTTTTTGGTTTTTTTTTGGTTTTTCGAGACAGGGTTTCTCTGTATAGCCCTGGCTGTCCTGGAACTCGCTCTGTAGACCAGGCTGGCCTCGAACTCAGAAATCCACCTGCCTCTGCCTCCCAAGTGCTAGGATTAAAGGCGTGCGCCACCACCGCCCGGCCTGAGACATTTTTATATGAAGATGTTCAATGATAGAAGGGCTCTTCTGTGGCAATTTCATTCTCGAATGGAATGGTATGCTTGGCTATCTTCACTGGTAGAGAAGGGATGACGCAGCGGTGTAGAGAGCAACCTGGGACTTGCAGTTTTTTATTGTGGCTGGTGGTCATGCTAGGTAGCCCTGGAGGCTTTTCAACCATGGTTACCTTAGTACATTAGATTAAGAAAGTTGGGCGTGGTTGTGCACACCTTTAATCTCAGCATTGGTAAGGCAGAGGCAGGTGAATCTGTGAGTTCCAGGCTAGGCCAGCAAGTCCACATAGTGAGCTCCAGGACAGCCAGAGCTACATAGAGAGACCCTGTCTCAAAAACCAAAACCAAAAAGAGATTAAGATGTGTTCAGCTTACTCTTATCTTCTTGCATCTTCTCTGTCATGTGTATACTTCTGATCTGGAGGACTTCTCTGGAAGGTTATTAGGCTGTTACCATCCAACATTTCTGTGGGAAAATTTTTCTTGTGGCACAAGAGTTAAGTCATGTTGACTCCAATGAGTTATAGGCATCCTGAGGATTTGTCTCCGGAGGCTGTTGTTCTATAGATTGCCTTTCCTCTCACTTCAGTGGTGCAGTCCCATGAGTATCTGCTTAATCAATGCCATCAGGAAAATACTGCTGTATAACATTCCACCATTGATTATTTATATGTCTATGGCAAATTTAATTTTTAAGTGATATATGCACCCCACTAGTCCTTTAAGCCTGGATTTTCTTTCCCTGCTTAAAATGAGTTGGACCTCTTTGTCTAAAATATTGTCCTGGCCCTCATTTCCTTTGAAAGACTTCCCATGTCTTTTATGTCTCTTTTGTACCACCTCCATGCTTTATGATCGGGTTTTGGTGAATAGTCTGAAATTTTTTCACTGAAGACCTGAGATCCCTTTTACTTTTTCAAAGTTCCTTAGGGCATATTTCCTTCCTGCTTGTGCCCCTCCCCTTCTTGCCTGCCTTTTCCTCTCTTGGGGAGTACTAATCAGTATTATTTGTTTTGATTGGACCTCAGAAATTACCTACTTTGGCTGTGCTGTCCTCCTCCTTCTGTGTTTCGTGACCCCAGTATTTTCTTAGTTGTGGTAAGTGTTGCTTTCTTTTTACCCAGGGCTCCCTGTCAGGTATTCCTGGCAGCCAGGAAGGACACTGGAGCCTTTCTCTAGTGATGTTCAGAACAAAGTGGCTGTTGGTGAAACATCTGCTGTAGCTAAAGCAGAGCTGCTGTTTTTAGCTATACAGAAGGTTAGATTCCATCCCCCTTACCCTCTACTCCTCTGAGTCCTTTTGGAAAACCAACTTATTTGTGTGTGACCTTTTTGTAAGGAGAAAATGCAAGAAAGAAGAGAAATGCGATGGGAAAACACTGAAGACAAAGTAGGCAAAACACTTGCCGTTTGAGGCAGTGACTGAAGCAGCCAAATAAGCAGACAGGTGGCGTACTACCTCTTACTCTCCTAGGTTTGAGACAGGGTGGCGTACTACCTCTTACTCTCCTAGGTTTGAGACAGGGGACGTACTACCTCTTACTCTCCTAGGTTTGAGACAGGGTGGCGTACTACCTCTTACTCTCCTAGGTTTGAGACAGGGGACGTACTACCTCTTACTCTCCTAGGTTTGAGACAGGGGACGTACTACCTCTTACTCTCCTAGGTTTGAGACAGGGGACGTACTACCTCTTACTCTCCTAGGTTTGAGACAGGGGACGTACTACCTCTTACTCTCCTAGGTTTGAGACAGGGGACGTACTACCTCTTACTCTCCTAGGTTTGAGGCAGGGTGGCGTACTACCTCTTACTCTCCTAGGTTTGAGACAGGGGACGTACTACCTCTTACTCTCCTAGGTTTGAGGCAGGATGGCGTACTACCTCTTACTCTCCTAGGTTTGAGACAGGGGACGTACTACCTCTTACTCTCCTAGGTTTGAGACAGGGGACGTACTACCTCTTACTCTCCTAGGTTTGAGACAGGGGACGTACTACCTCTTACTCTCCTAGGTTTGAGGCAGGGTGGCGTACTACCTCTTACTCTCCTAGGTTTGAGACAGGGGACGTACTACCTCTTACTCTCCTAGGTTTGAGACAGGGGACGTACTACCTCTTACTCTCCTAGGTTTGAGACAGGGGACGTACTACCTCTTACTCTCCTAGGTTTGAGACAGGGTGGCGTACTACCTCTTACTCTCCTAGGTTTGAGGCAGGGTGGCGTACTACCTCTTACTCTCCTAGGTTTGAGACAGGGTGGCGTACTACCTCTTACTCTCCTAGGTTTGAGACAGGGTGGCGTACTACCTCTTACTCTCCTAGGTTTGAGGCAGGGTGGCGTACTACCTCTTACTCTCCTAGGTTTGAGACAGGGTGGCATACTACCTCTTACTCTCCTAGGTTTGAGACAGGGGGCGTACTACCTCTTACTCTCCTAGGTTTGAGACAGGGGACGTACTACCTCTTACTCTCCTAGGTTTGAGACAGGGTGGCGTACTACCTCTTACTCTCCTAGGTTTGAGGCAGGGGGCGTACTACCTCTTACTCTCCTAGGTTTGAGACAGGGGACGTACTACCTCTTACTCTCCTAGGTTTGAGACAGGGTGGCGTACTACCTCTTACTCTCCTAGGTTTGAGGCAGGGTGGCGTACTACCTCTTACTCTCCTAGGTTTGAGGCGCCCAGAGGGGGGCTGGGTGGTGGGACTGCGGTTTATGTTTACAAGGCCAAAATCTGAAGAAAAATCTCCCATCATTTGCCATTTTGATACAGAGGATTCTACAAATAAAAAAGGAGACAGTACATGCTTCAAAAGTAAGTTTTAGGTGACTTAGTTGGGCGGCAGATATCTGAAAACTACCACTAGTGCTAGCTTGAATTTATAGGAAAATTGATTAGATAATTTTTCTTTAATCTGTAGGAAAACAAAGGCTGTTCTTTTGGTTTTTGTTTTTTACATTGTTAAAGATTTATTTATTATATGTGTATGAGTGTTTGCCCTGTATGTACAGATATGCACAGACAGTATCTATCAGATTCCTGGAGCTGAAGTTACAGAGGGTTGTAGGTGCTGGGAACTGAACCAGCTTCTCTGCAAGAACATCAAAGACTCTTCACTACTGAATCTTTTGCAGCCTCTGATTTTGTTCTGTAAGAAATGAATAAAAACCAGCTTATGTATCCCTAAATATCTAAACCCTTATTTTTCATGCAGAATTTGGATAAAAGGTATGTGGAATGATGTGGTAGCGTAGCCATGCTAAGAAGCACCGGTCCTGTTTGGTCCTTGTGGTCCTACTAATCATTGAAGAGAGTTCAGTCAGTGCCTAGTTGGTCACTGGAGTAAGCTTAAGCTGGCATTTCAAAAATTAAGTGTCTTCAGCTATTGTAAAGGAGGAAAGCTCTTTGCAGTGTGTAGCATCCTGTTGAAAATAGTTTTGCTGAAAACTATTTTTGGGTATGTTTCTAGGCCAGAAAAGGGACCTGATCAAGTTTTCTTGCCATGTAGCCAGACTAGAGTTGTTGAGGATACCAAACTGCCAGGTTTTTCTAAACTGAAGAATCTATGTAGAGAGCTTTATGCTTCTGTTTCAGGCATCTTAGAGGCCTGTGTCTTCCAAGAGCAGATTGACATAAAAGACTCAGTGTGTGGTCTGTGTAGCTGGCTCAAGGAGAAAGCTTAGCAACCTGAATTTGTTCCCACATCAAGAAGGGTTGAAGAAGAGAAGCAGCTCCAAAGTTGTCCTCTGACCTCTGCATATGATACTCACAACACATCATCCACACATGCACGCATGCATGCACGCACGCACACATCACACCACACACACACTTACTTTAAAAATATACATGAAAAAAAGACCTAAATGATTTGCTTGATAGCAGTAATTAAAGGTCAGTCCACTATCTTTTTTGTTTAGTGCCTTGTTTTGTGATCTAGTTTCTATTTTGAACAAAATTACCTGAAAATTAACCAGAATTATGAAAAACAATAAATTTAAAATCACCAGGTTTTCAAAATTGTTATTAGAACAATCATCCTTTTTCTTTTCCTTTTCCTTTTTCTTTTCTTTCTTTCTTTCTTTTTTTTTTTAACCAGTCAGTCTTGCCTTGTTGTCTCAGGCCTTGACTGCATCCTTGTGCAGTGGGTACTCCTTCTGCTCCTTCCGCTACTGCTTCTTAGTCTTCAGCTTCTCTTCGTGCTTGGTGAGCTGGCGGCGCATGGCTCTAGTCTTGGGTCGCAGGTCCAGGGGCATGTACTTCTTGCCCTTGTAGAATTTCCCGAGGTTTTCTTTTTGCGTCTGGTTAATGACAGTGAGGACTTGGGCGGTGGATTTGTGAATGACTCGTATCTTGGAGAGCTTGGACGCAGCGCTGCCTGTCACTTTGGCAGCAAAGCTGGGACAGTTCCACCTTTAGACGTCTAGTTGTTTCAACAGCTCATCCTTCTTGCTGGGTAGGTCCCGAGCCTTAATCTTGGCCATTGCTGCATTCATGGTTGAGGCTACCTGGTTCGAGAGCATCCTTTTTCTTTCATGCTTTTGAGGGAAAACTAAGCAAAACCAAGAATCAAAGAAGTAAAAAGTAACTGAGTTTATATATAAACCCTATATGTAATATCAAAAAGTTTTAATTATATATGTACAATTATATCAAATATATATTAAAATACTTTGCTATACATGTAAAAAACATACACTGTAAAAAAAGTATGTGTATCAGTATATATATTCATTGCCCCTGAATTTTTGCTTCGTTCCCAATTCATGTATTGAAATTTAACGACTGAAATTGGGGGGTCTTTGAGAGGATAAGATGGGCTTAGTGCTCTAACAAAACAAGATCCAGTTTAATTCAGTTTATTTCAGGGTCTCTTTGTACATGTGTATGGACTAAGGCAAAGGGAATATCTCATATGTTAATGATAATTGTCATAATAGGTTACCTATCGTGTCTGTAATCCTGATTTCTCTAGAAGGTCAGATAAAGAGCTTAGCTTCTGTTTGCATAGGGCTTTAGTGTGAGTGCTTGACTTGTAGCTCATTCTGTCTGGTGTGCAAGAGCCAGAAGAATAGCTTTCATAATTTTTAACACTATACACAAATACAACAGCTAATCTGCTCCCTTTTAAATATTGAAGTAGCTACCAATTTATCCTTTAGTTTTAACTGTCATCTTGGGGATTCTTCTAGGCCACTCTGTCGCTTGCTTCTTTGTTTGTGTTTTGCCTAGATTCTTAATCTCCAATAGCTTCCTGGAAAGGTAGGTGAGATGCTGGTTTCTTTTCACGCACCATCCGTTTGATTTCGCCTGCTGCCATACTTTGCTGTCCCTATGCCTGAGTGCACTACTGTTTCTCTTGTGCGCTTATGTTCGTTGCTTACTCTGTCTTGGGCCACTAGAGAAGAGGTAATTATTGAACCATAGGGAGGATGGTAGGGTCCAAATGGAAGAACATTTTCCTGCTATTCTCATACAGCTTCCTAGTCAGTTCTGCTTTCAGCTGTACCCCACTTCTATTTGCCTCTCAAAGTTGTACTTGTTAAATTTAAATTATAGTCACAAAGCAGGGTCATGTCAGTTTACATGGTATATGCAGTTAGGGACTTCACAGTCATTGTCTCTTTCTTTAAAATCACCTACTTAGCTATTGGGAAGATATTAAAATTTCTTATTAATTTTTATTTTGTATGCATGTGCGTGTGCCTGCAAGTTTGTATGTACACATTTGCATGTAGATGTCCATGGATGCCAGAAGAGGGCATTGGATCCCCTGGAACTGGAGTTATATAGACAGTTGTGATCCACTGTGTGGTTTCTGGGAACTGAACCTAGGTACTCTGGAAGAGCAGCAAAGTGCTTTTGATCATTGATCCATCTCACTAGCCTGAGGGTGTTTTATGTTTTTTACTTTTTTTTCTTTATCATCTTGTTTTGTTTTTTGAAGTCAGGTTTGTTGAGATCCAATTTACCTATAGTAAAATTTACCCTTTAAAACTGATAGTACTTACAGTCTTGATACATGTACATACTTGTATAATTATCACCTTAGTCAAGGTGTACATTGTCCTCTCATGGCTTTGAGGCATTCTCCACCAGCACACTCCTGAGCTCTGTGAACTGCAGATCAGTTATCCTAGTTTCAGAGTGTCATTTATGTGGTATTACTGTGCAGTTTTGTGTTGTGTTTCTCTTAAGGTTGGTGCTTATGAAATTCATCATGTTATTGATCAGTGTGATGATGCACTGGTGTCATAGACTTAGAACCTGAAAGAGATGAATGCATAGCCAGTACAATTGCAGACAGATAAGGGAAGGTTTGTTTTCAGAGAACAGTGTGTGGCTTTGTTTCCAGACCTTGTTAATGTTACCATAGATGTTTCACAGTATAGTTGGAAAACACTAAAAGGAGGTCTAGGAAACTAGAGTTCTTCTTTGTGCTTTAAACTTTTTGAAAACTTGAACAAGTCATTCTATTTGTAGGACTCATTTTCTTAACCCTCTTTCAAGTTCCAATCCAAGTGCAGGGTAACTAAGCATGTTATTAATAGAAAAGGGTGAAGGTTTTTGTTTTGTTTTCGTGTGTGTTTTGTTTTATTTTGTTTTGTTTTAAATACTTTATTGTATATACTGGAAGAGGTAAGTACTAGGGTCTCATTGCAGGCTTTTATTTATTTTTTAAAATAAAGAAACTTAGCAAATTGACTAGTTTGAAATGTCATCTCAGAGAGTGCTTTGGCACCTTAGCATACACTGAGGGCCGTTGTTGTGGCTGGCTCATTAAGTATGGTAAAATAGCCACTAGTTATTCTCTAAATGTCCCTTGTTGCTATCCTCCTGTGGGTAATAGTTCTGTAAGTTAAGAAGAGCCACCTTAAGCCGGGTCTATAGAGTGACTTCCATGACAACCTGAACTGCACAGAAAAACCCTGTCCTGAAGTGGGGTGGGGGGTTAGGAAGAGCCACCTTAGCCAGGCCTTGTGGTGCATACCTGTGATACCAGCAATAGGAAGGCTGAAGCAGTAGGCTTGAGGGGTACATATAATAGTGAACTCCAGGCTACCCTGAGCTATGCGTAAGGTCTTATTTCAAGCAAAGAAATGAACAAAGAGCTACCTTACGTCATTGAAAAGGGTAAGGAGAGAGCTTACCTATTGCCTTTTATAGATATACTGAGAAAAGAATGATTATTTTTCTTTTTTCAAATGTGTAATACTATATAGGTTTTAGAAAAAACAATGTCATAAGATTTTGCTACCATTTCTCCAAAAGATGCAATTCTAGGGGATGAAGAAAGAAATAGTTTCACATTTATAGTTGGAACCAAGAATGGAAAATACTACTGTAAAATTTGAAACAAGGCAACCAAAGAATGAGGCTCTTAATCATTTTGTTTTATTTATTTTATTATTTTATTTTGAGACAGTGCCTCACTGTGAAGCTCTGGCTGGCCTGCAAGTTGCTATGTAGACCATACTGGCCCTGGACTCAGATCTTGCTGCTTGTGTCTCTTGAGTGCTGGAATTAAAGACTGTTACTCCCACACTTGACCTCTAGATCTTTTTATTTTCATGATGTTTTTCTTTTTCTTCTCCCAAGTCCTATATCCCCTTACTCTTTATTTCCTTAAATTACAGGTTGTTAGAATGTTAGTGTCTGTTTCTCTCTTACTTCAGATGTATAGAATTTTTTGTTTGCTTTTGTTCTTTGAGACAGTCTCAATGTGTAGCCCTAGCTATTCTAGAACTCACTGTGTAGACCAGGTTGGCCTCTAACTGAGAGATCCTTCTGCCTTTGCCTCTTGAATTCTGGGATTAAAGGCATGTACCACAATGCCAGGCAAGAATTATTTGATCATATAATTATAATTCCTCTTGTGATGTACTAAGCTACATATGGCCCATTATTTATCTTTAAAAATTAGTTTAAAATTTATTTATTATTGTGTGCATGGTGTGTGTTTAGATGTGCATGTCACAATGCACAGTGTAGGTCAGAGGATAACTTTCTGATTCTCACCTTCCATCTTATGTGCGTCCCATAGATTGAAAACTCAGGCTTGCAAGGCAAGCACCTATACCCTCTGCCCCATCTTGCTGGATTAAAATTAGTCTGAAGTTGGGTAAAGTGATGGCATTCCTTTAGTCCCAGCACTTGGGAGGTAGAGGCAGGCTGATCTTCATGAGTTCCAGGCCAGCCTGGTCTACAGAGCAAATTCCAGTACCGCAAGGGCATAGAGAAACCTTGTCTTAAAAACACCAAAAAAAAAAAAAAAATCAAAAAGGTCTGTAGGAGTTTAAAAACCTGCTCACATGAAACAAAGAAAGGCTTTAGGCTTCTGTAAGCTATGTCTAGCTATGTGGCCTCGTCTCTTCAACCCCTCTCCTGCCATCTTCTCCCTACATAACTACTCTGCTTAATTGCATGTTCATCAGATTTTCTTCTTTTCCTTTTTAAAAAGGATCAAAAAATAATGTATATGTAGATGTTCTGACCGCATGTGTCCACATACTACATATGTGCTTTGTGCCCTCAGAGGCCAGAAGAGGATGATAGATCCCCTGGGACTGGCATTACAGACTGATAGTCTGAGTTGACACTTGGGAATCCAGCCTGGGGCCTCTGGAATAGCATCCAGTGCTTTTAACCAATGAGCGGTTTTCCCAGCCACCTAAAAAATTTATTTTTAATTCTGCTTGTTTGTCTGTCTGTCTTTCTGTATACATGCCAGCGCAGATGCTCACAGAGTTCAGAGGAAGATGGCCAGTCCTCTGTCCTCTGGATCTAGAGATACAGGCAGTTATGAGCTGTCTGACATGGGTACTTCAAACTGAACTCTGTGGCTTTCTGCAAGAGCAACATGTGCTCTCACTCACTGAGCCATTTCTGCAGTTCCTTTTTTTTTTAATAGAGTATCCCTCACCCTGTATGCTAGTTAGTGATTGAACCCGGGGCCTTGTGCTTGCTACGTAAGAGTTCTGTCTACAATTGAACTAAATCTCCAGCATCTCCATCCCCTTCTTAGGTTTATTTATTTTATGTGTAGGAGTGTATGTTTGTGTACCACATTTGTGCCTGGTGTCTACTGAGGTAAGTAGAGGTATGCAAACCCCTTGAACTCGATTAGCCATCATGTTGATAGGTGCTGGGAGCTAAATTCAGGTCCTCCTTTAGAGCAGCAAGTATTTCTAACCACTTAGTCACTTCTGCAGGCCCTTATTTTCATATTCTTGAGACAAAAATCTCACTCTTTAGCCCATATTGGCCTGGAACTTTAGGCATTTCTGCCAAAGCATCATAGTGCTGTGGTGACAGGCCTGACCTGTCGTGTCCACTAAAGACTATTTCATTTCCTGTGGTCTAGCAGCATGTAGGGAAGTGCTGTTATAGTATGCTGATGAAAGGAAGGTTTTCAGAAGATATGGGTGTTAGGAAGAAATCCTATGTAAAGTTTCTTTTGGATTCTCTGTTTGAACAGATCCAGCATGTCTGGCTTGCACCTAGTAAAACAAGGTCGGGACAGAAAGAAAATCGACTCACAACGGGATTTCACTGTGGCTTCTCCAGCAGAATTTGTTACTCGTTTTGGGGGAAATAAAGTGATTGAGAAGGTAAGTTAAACTTACTAAACTATTTTGCTTGAATTATGAGAAATTTTATGCCTAGATCTGTTGTTTCTGTTTGTTCAAAATGATATTTAGGTTTTTAGGGACTTTGCCTTTTTATGCAGGGCTATCCTTTCTATCTCCCTAGCATGTTACTAATACATAATCTCACTCTGTACTGATGTATTTACATGTACACACATATATGTAATATACACACACACATAATGTGTATATACATATACATATATATATATACATATATATATATATATATATATATATATATATATACACATATATATATATATATATATATATATATATATATGTGGTGATAATTTGGTCATAGTTGATAAGGAGTTGAAACTCTGCTCCTAAAGTTCTTTTTGAAAGATCTTGTGGGTTTTTTGCTTGGGTGTGTGTGTGTGTGTGTGTGTGTGAGGCTTCTCTGTATATCCCTGGCTGTCCTAGAACTCACTCTATAGACCAGACTAGCCTTGAATTTAAGAGATCCACCTACTCTGTCTCCCAATTTAATTTGCTGGGATTAAATCTTGCACCACCATCACCACCACTAGATCTTGTGGTTTTACAGGCAGAGCTTCTTTAACTTGGCAGAGAAGGTTTAAGGAATAATTGGTTACCTTGTATAGTGTCACAGGGAAGATAAATGTTATAGCACTGGGTTTAAAGAAGCAGATCAAGTTTCAGAAGAGAAGACTGACAGATTTAGGGTTTACTGGCTCCTACCAGATATTTGAGATGTTTAGAGAAAATATACCACATAGATGTCAGGTAGTTTGTAGCACTTGGGAGGTGGACAAAGGGAGATCAAGGGTTTGTGACTTATGTAATGAAGCTCTTTGTGTTGTCATTTTCCCCTGCTATCCCCTACCCCCAAAAGCAGTTCTATGTCATTGTTATCTAAAACTTGTCACAACTGGGGGATATCTTGGTTGAAATAGATTAAACTGTAAGGATCAGTATTTCTACTCCAAAAAGTATTGCTTCATCAGTGTCTTATATTTTGTCACTAAAGATAGATCATGTACCTATTAGCCTGTGAGATATTTGTGGGTATGATTGCAAGATATACCTAAGAAGATAGAAGGCTTAATTACAGAAAATTTTCAGGATTATTTGATTTTTAAAAATTTTCTCATGAGCATGAAGCTGAGCAGTTTCTTTCACTCTAAAGCACTCTGGGTTCAACATTTGCAAAAGAGATGTCAAGATCTCTTATTATAGTAGAGAATAGTGTATAACACCACACAGTGTAGCATTCCCCCATTTCTTATTGAATATACATTATGTTTCTTAGTAATAGATAGTTATGATTGAATTATTTACAAACAAATAATATGAGTGTATGATTTAATGTTTTTAGGAAATGAAGTTTAAAAGTTATTATTTCTAGCTAGCACATGTTGAAATATTGCTTGATCTTGTAGGAGTTGTTTCTCAGCAACTTGGCCTAGCAACAGTTCTTGCTTGAACAAAGGAAGATATGTAAAAATGTATCCTTGTTTTTCTATCTTTGCCTTTCTTGGCTACCTTTTCTTCCATTTCCCATTTCATATCCCTACCTCCCAGGTTCTTATCGCCAACAATGGCATTGCAGCAGTGAAATGCATGCGATCTATCCGTCGGTGGTCTTATGAAATGTTTCGAAATGAACGTGCAATCCGATTTGTTGTCATGGTTACGCCTGAAGACCTTAAAGCCAATGCAGGTGAGATCCTGACTTTATGTCATGCTAGGTATAAAACATTGAGTGGACTTGTCTCTAAGTTGAAGAATGTTAACCCTAGGGAGATTCCCAAGCCTAAGACCGACAATGAAATCCTATGCAAAGATTTCTCTTTTAAGAAGACATCAGTAATAAAGACAAATAAACAAAATGTATCAGTAATAGACACACAAAAGTGATTATGCTATAGCTAACTACACAGGTCCCTGTATTCTGAGGTCAGGAGGTAGAAATTTGGCACAAGTATTTGGGCTATGAGGTGTATGACTTTTCCAGTCTTAAGTATTTGTTAGGGTCAAATACTTCAGTGTTTCTAACTGAAAATGTTTGGAAGTGAGTGGTGTTTCTCTTATGATTTATGGAATCAGAGAATACTGTAGAATAAAGATTCTCATTTTTTTCCCTATCACTGAGGGAGAGATATCTTGGGACCCAAATGTGTTTTCCCTACTTTTTTTTTTTTTGAGACATAGTGTCATCATGTAGCTTTGACAGGTCTGAAACTTACTATGTAGACCAGACTGGTCTCAAACTCATAGAGATCTGCTTGTCTCTGCCTTTGAACTTCTGGTACTAAAGGCATGGACCATTCCATTCCACCCTCACCCCGTTTTAATTGTTTGTATTTTATGTATGTGGGTATTTTGCCTGCATATATGTCTGTGCTATGTGTGTAGAGGGCCCATGAAGGCCGGAAGAGGTCATCATATCTTCTGGAAATGTTACAGTCAGTTGTCAGTTGTTGGCTTTCTGTGGGTGTTAGCAACAGAACCCGGGTCTTATGCAAAAAAAAAAAAAAAAGAAAACCAAGTGCTCTTAACCTCTGAAGCATCTCTCTAGTCCTTTTTACACACCTTTAATCACTATCTGAAGGCGGAAAACACACAGATAAAAAATAGATATCCTTTCAGGCCTTATTTTGGTTTGTAAATGTAGTCTACATGTTGACAGTATTAAGACAATTTCTAAGAAGTAAGTTATTATGTCATCTTATTTTGAAACAGCTGTCACAAATTGCTGAAAAGCAAATGTTGGTATCTGAAATCATTTAGATGCATCCTTTACTATCTCTCTCTCTGCACTACCATTTGTATACCTATAAAAGGAAGTTCATAAAGATGAAATCTTATACTAAATATAAACCACTTTTTTGGATTTCTTTTTTGCTAGTCCATTTGTACCTGGTATGCCTATTAGTCATGTATTTAATCATTCTACAATCATGAAGACCAGTAGGAATACAATGTGATCTTGCTCTAGGAAACAAGTGTTTCAATCTAATGAGATAAATGCTATGATAGCAACATGTCAGAGGGTTCCGTGAGAACCCAGAATTGAGATAGCTATTGCTTAGGAAGATGGTTAAGAAGAGGTTTTCTTTTTTTTTTTTTTTTTTTTTTGATTTTTCAAGACAGGGTTTCTCTGTGTAGCCCTGGCTGTCCTGGAACTCACTTTGTAGACCAGGCTGGCCTCGAACTCAGAAATCCTCCTGCCTCTGCCTCCCAAGTGCTGGGATTAAAGGCGTGCGCCACCACCGCCCGGCAAGAAGAGATTTTCATAAAGAACTCATGCCTGGCCAAGAATAGGTTAGAGTTGTGAGAGGAAGGGTATACGAGGAAATAAAAACAGCAAATGATGGTGTGATGTAAGCATTCTTCTGGAAATTGTATGTGGAAATTATATATTGTTAAAATGCAAGGTACAATATAGCATTTCCCAGGAGAGCCTTGTTTCTCATCCTCAAAGGTCACACTTTATCTTTTTATATGTATGTGTTTATTTGTGTATATACATACATACATACATACATACATACATGCATACATACATACATACATATTGGACATTTAGGTTGAATATTTTAAAATAGATAGAGCTTATAAAAATAGTGTTAATGAACCTCTCTCAGCTACCTATTATCCAGTATCAGCAATTCCCATCTCAAGGCCATCTTATGTGTATGGGTGTGCATACTGCATGAATGTCTATATACTACTTGTATGCTTAGGAAAGAGTGTTGGATTTCTTTCTTTTTTTTTTTTTAAAGATGTATGTATTTATTATATGTAAGTACACTGTAGCTGTCTTCAGACACATCAGAAGAGGGCGTCAGATCCCATTACAGATGGTTGAGAGCCACCATGTGGTTGCTGGGAATTGAACTCAGGACCTCTGGAAGAGCAGTCTTTGCTCTTAACCACTAAGCCATCTCTCCATCCCCGAGTGTTGGATTTCTTATAAGTGAGCTGCTTGCTATGCGGGAAACTGATCCTACATCCTCTGGAAGAGCAACCAGTGCTCTTTAACCATCAAGCCATCTCTCTAGCCCAATATCTAGTTTCTGTATATGACTTTACTCTCACTCCTTTTCCTTTCCCAATTATGCTCATATTAGATACCATATATTCCATATAAATGTGTGTATGAATATATATGATATAGTTTCTTTTTAAAAGTTTTATTTGTTTTGTGTATGTGTGTATTTGTGCTTGTGTGAGTTTGTGTGCACCATGTATATGCAGGAGGTAGCAGAGGCCCAAAGAGGGAATCTGATCCCTGGAACTGGAGTTAGATAGTTGTGAACCACCATGTGGATGTCATATGCATGCTTAACCAGTGAGCCAACTAGCTAGCCCCCCGGTTTTTGTTTTGTTGTTGTTTTTTTAAAGAAAAAGAAAAGAAACCAACAAATTAGATGGATGATTCTGTGTAACTAGGAAGAGCTGTTTGAGGAAGAATAGTTATAGAATACAGGTAGAGTTTAAGATGTGTGAATTATTGCAGATATGCAGTGTTGTTAATACTGCCTTCCAAAGAACATCTAGAAAACGAAGAGGGCTAAGTGTGACGTCGCATGGAAGAGTGTGAGGGACAGACTCAGGGAGCTAAGTCCATAAACAAAGCTGAGAAATGAGTAAAGAGATAAAAGAAAAAGGGAAAGGACAAGTTCAGGGCTGAGGGTGGGTAGCTGAGTGGCAGAGTGAGGCTTGCTTAGCATCTGTGAGGCCCTGGCTTTGAGTTTTAATGCCGTGAGATGAAAAGAGAGCTGCAAAGACCAGATGTATCATCAGTCAAGCAAGTGAACAAGGCCAGAAAGACCAGATGCCCATGGAGCAATGAAGAAGTCATTGGCCATTGGTAACTTTGGAGAATTATTTCAGTGAGATATTGAATAAGAGTATGAAGATTTTTTGTTTTTTTTTTTTCAAGACAGTTTCAGTATAATTTATTTAACATAATAGTCACCTTTCAAAAGTGACTTTCAAAAGTGACTTACAAAAGTTCTGTGACTTTTGTAAACATATATAACAGCATAATTTTTTAGTTTGCAACATTTTTAAAAATTTAAAAATTGTAAAAGAGAAATTTTAGATAGAATTAGTTATTAACATGAAGGTTTCATCCTCTAAGGCTGTAGAGGAGCAGGCAAAATTGACAGGATGATAATAGTTTTGTAATTTAAAGTGTGTGTGTGTGCGTTGTCTGTGTTCCGTGGGAGCCATAGGTTCTAAGGATGAAACTTAGGTTGTATTGCTTCAAGGCAGGTGTGCTTACCTACCAAGTCATGTTCCCCATTTCATAATATTATCTTATGATGTCTAAAAAAGCTGGAAAGGTGAATGATTCATGAAATAATAGGATGAGTTTGAGTACAGTCATCAGTGACTGTGCAAGTCTATTCTGTGTCCCTCTACTGATGTCAGAACCTGCAGATACTCAAGTCCTTTATGTACAATAGTATAGTATTTGTTTGGAGACAGGCCTACACTGGCCTCAGCATTCCTTCTGCCTAACCCAGAACACTGAGAGTACAGGGTGAGCTGCCATATCCAACTCTCCTGTTTCTCAGTGTATTTAAATCTCTAGTACTTAAAACAGTGTAAACAGTCTATATGTTGTTTTGCTTAGGGAGAAATAATACAGAAAAAAACTCTTGTCACCTCCCCTCCTCAAGTGTTTACTGTTAGTCATTGGTTGAGTCTGTTTGTGGGCCAATGGATAAGGCGTGCTTGGCAGTTTGAGGAGTACTTCCTTAATTATTAGAGAATACATTCCAGAATAGTGCTACTGATTATAGTTACAGGACATAGGAATTGATGGAGAAATACAGGTTATAAAATTAAAACATGAGATTTTTTTTCTGCCTCCTAAGGCCAGCCCCTCCCTCTCCTCCCCCCCCCTTTTAAATTTAAACTTAATACATTTTTATTTAAGGCATTATACATGTGGTTCCTTCATTGTCCATCTAAGTCACTCAAATTCAAGGGTGCCTTTGTCCGCCAGTTCTTCTCTTTTCTTTACAGTTTTCTTGGAGACAGAGACTCCTGGATCCAGACTCCTCACACTTGTAGTATAGCTGAGAAGGATTCTGAACTATTGTTTCTCTACTCTCAAGTGCTAGGATATAGACATGCACTACCATGCCTAATTTATGTGCTGCTTAGAGCTTAACCCTAGGTCTGCATGCATGCTCTGCCAATTGAGCCACATCTCCCGCCTTCTTTATTGTCCTTAATAAGAATAATTGAGAGTTGATTTGTATAGAACTTTGAAATCTTGTTAGCTGGTATCAATATCTTTGAACTTTATGTATACATGTATGTACATGTGTTGAGTGTGACATTAGGTGACATTAGGGCTACTAGAAAAGATTAAGCCACAGTGGAAAAGTTATGTGGATTTGACTAAAAAAAAAATGCTATTTGGGGAGGCTACAGAGATGGCTCAGCTCTTTCAGATAACTGGATGATTCCCAGAACCCACATGGCAGCCAAAGCCTGTCTGTAACTCCAGTTCCAGGAGATCCAGCACTCTCTTGGTCTCTGAGAGCACTGCACACACGGTACATAGATATAAATACAGGAAAGCATCCCATACGCTTACAGCAAATGCAGCAAAATCTCAAGAAAATTTTTTAATTGCTGTTTTTAAGCAAAAATAGGAATGTGTTTAAGATATACAATAATATGGGAAAACACTGGCAGCAGTTTCTGCCTATAATATAAGGGGAAAACATAATTTCATATAAAACATATGGCAATTATGAGTAAGTAGCCTGTAAAAAAGACATAAGGTAAATGTGGTGGAATAGGCTGTGATTCCAGGCACTCAGGGCTGAGCAAGAAGTTGATCCTAGAACTCAAGGCCAGCTTGGTTAGCATAGGAAATTTCCATCTCAAAACCAATCATAAAATAAAATACATTTAAAAGGGGAAAGTAGCTGGGTGGTGACGGTGCATGCCTTTAAGAGACAGAGTTCAAGGCCAACCTGATCTATAGAGCTATATACTCTAAGGCAGTCAGAACTGCTCAGACAAACCCTGTCTTGAAAAATCAAATCAGAAAAAGAAAAAAGAAAAAAGAGAAATAAATAAAAGGTATACTAAGCATGTGAAAAGAGATTCTGTGTCAGTGGTAACCAGAGAGATGCACTTCAAAACAGTGGCAGGTAGTGTCAAAACTGAAGAAGATAATAGTACAGATAGACGCGTGAGCAGTTCACTGTGTGTGTGCGCGCATGCTCGTGCCACAGCATGTTGTTAAATTGACTATAGTTTATTGTTCTATAAGGTTACAGGTGCTAGAGTGAGAGCTTGTTATCTACAAGATAGACAGTGGGTGCTTTTGATCTGCTTTAAACATCTGTAGCCCAGACAAACTTGCCATTTTCTTTCCTCCACTTGCTGAATGCTGGAGTTGCAGCTTTGTGTCACTATTTCTTCCTGAACTTGACTTTGTAAAAATAGTGTTTTACCTCCTGAATGTGTAATCTAAGTCTTTTGGAATTACCATGTTCTCTCCTATAGAGAAGAAACAAAACTAACTTTAAAGTGAAATGTTTGAAAACTTCTGCTTTAGGGGATTCCTTAATATGTGGTTTAAAATCAGAACCTCCAATGAAAGATAAATAGAAATTATCCTACTACTTTTATTTTTAAATTATGCCATTTATTCTGTGGTTATTGAGAATAGTCTCTGTCCTTCCTATAGTTTTGCTCTATGATTATAATTTGAAAGAAATATTTGTTTTCCTCATTAATTTGTTTGTGATTTTAGAATACATTAAGATGGCAGACCACTATGTTCCAGTGCCTGGAGGACCAAACAACAACAATTATGCAAATGTGGAACTGATTCTTGATATTGCTAAAAGGATACCTGTACAAGTAAGAGTCTGAGAAACAAATCCGCACATTTCACACTTAGTCAGAAGGGTAGACTTGTATCCAGAGAAGTTAATATAAAGTCTCTTTGTGGAATTAAAAAAAAAATTATTTTATTTTATGTGGAGTGATGTTTTTGCCTGCATATGTGTGTATGTGAGGGTGTTGAATCCCCAGGAACTGGAGATACTGTCAGTTGTGAGCTGTCATGTGGATGCTGGGAATTGAAGTCAGATCTTCTGTAAGAGCACTTAGCTCTTAACCACTGAGCCATTTCTCTAGCCCTGGAAAATTTATAAATGCCTTTGTATGAAGTAATTAAAACAGACGAGGAAAGAAGACATGGGAAGGAAGGCATAGTTAAAAATACACATAATAGAAATAGAATGTTGAGAAAGATTTTTCAGAGAATCTTTGATTCTCTAGTAAGTACAAAGCCATCTATAGTAAGTACAAGAATATTTCCTACAGAATATCTTAGCTATAATATGGTGATGTTTTAGAAAGTTATTTCTTCCTTCCATATTGTCTTATGACGTTTAGAGTAAATACCTTAAAGCCCAATGAGGGGGGCAGGGGGAGAACCTCCTAATGAAGTGGTTCTCACCCTTCCTAATGTTCCATCCTTTACCACAGTTCTTCATGTTGTGCTGACCCCAACCATAAATTACTTTGTCGCTACTTAATAATTGCAATTTTGCTACTGTTATACATTGTAATGTAAATCTCTGTGTTTTCTAATGGTCTTATGTGACCCCTGTGATTAAGTGTTGCTCCACCCCCAAAGAGGATGAGACCCACAGATTGAGAACTACTGCCAGACTCTTGTGACCTTTTCATCACTAGACAGGAAGGTTGAGTAGGGTAGCCAGACTGTGAAGATGGTCAGGGTTTCTTTAGAAAGCTCTAGAGAGCCTAGCTGAAGGGCTGTGAATTGTATTTCCTAAAGAACAAGATTGTGCTTCTTTTTGATTCTGCTTGGTCTTGCCCTCTTTAGGGCTTTTTCTGCATTACACTGCTTGTTATTCTGCAATCAGGCACGGCAGTTGAATTAACTGCTGGGCTGCTGCAGAACTGTTGTACCACATAGGGGAGGGCCAGCCTGGGTACAATAAGGCTGTTTGCAGCTTTTTGGTATCACTTAAGAATGACCCATATTATTCTTCTGTCGTAGGCGGTGTGGGCTGGCTGGGGCCATGCCTCGGAAAACCCAAAACTCCCAGAGCTGCTCTTAAAAAATGGCATTGCTTTCATGGGTAAGTTGTGGACTACTGTTCCTGTCGTTCTTGTGTCAGTTTGTCCATACTCTACTCTGTAGTCTTACTTTCCTTTGTTTTTAAAACTGTAAGCAATTCTTAGAATAACCTTCTCCACTTTTTAAAAACTCCTTAATTAATATAGTTTTTTTATTACTTTTATTTTTTTACAGTCCAGTTGTTATCCCCCTTCCAGTCTGCCCTTCCACAGTTCATGCTCATCCCATTCTTCCTCTCCCCCTGTCTCCAAGAGGATGTCCCTCCATCCCTGCCAGGCCTCCCCACCCACTGGGGCCTCAAGTCTCTCAAGAGTTAGGTGTGTCTTCTCTCACTGAGGCCAGACCAGACAGTCCTCTGCTATATATGTGTCAGGGTTCTCAGATCAGCTGGTGTATCCTGCCTGGTTGTGGCTTAGTGTCTGAGAGATCACAGGGGTCTGGGTTAGTTGACTGCTGGTCTTCCTATAGGGTAGCCATCTTCCTCAGCTTTTTCCAGCCTTTCCCTAATTCAACAACAGGGGTCCCCAACTTCAATTTGTTGGTTGGGTGTAAGTATCTGCCTCTGTCTCAGTCAGCTGCTTGTTGGACCTCTGTCTGAAGACCCAGATATACCACTCTGGCATATACCCAAAAGATACCCCACCAAACTGCAGGGGCACGTGCTCTAATATGTTCATAATTTAGTTTCTTAAGACAGGATTTCTCTGTATAACCCTGACTGTCCTGGAGCTTTAAACCAGGCTAGCCTCAAACTCAGAGATCAGTCTGTCTCTGCCTTCCAAGGCATGTGCCACCAATGCCTGGTATCCCTTCATTTCTTAAGTTGTTTTTGTTTGTTTTTTAAACTTTATCTTGATGATATTTTCTGTTAGTGAGTCCTTTAGTCTGAGATATGAAAAAGACTGGTTTTTGAAACACTGACTAATTAAAAACTTTGTCATTAACATCAAGATAACATGTAGAAGAAGGACTTGGTTTTTGATATTAAAAGTAACTTATTCCTATGATACCCTAGCAGTGTACCCTTATATATGAATCAGCCCCTTTGCATTATATGTATTTATATATTATATATTTGCATATATTAAATTTTATATTCTACCCTTGAGAGAGATTTCATTCAGCATTTCTCCTTTTATCATGGAAAAATGGAGGCTACATGGCTTCAGTTGTTTCTGTGTCAGGGCCCCTCCACAATGCTGATGATGCTTTGTAAGGATTGTTAAAGGGAGAAAAAAATCTCTTTGTTAGGTTTCCTAAGACCAAGTAAGGTATAATTCAGATGTAAACCCTAAAATTTTACCAGCTTTACTTTAGGATTTAGCTTTGGAGAAATGACTTGGTTAATGTGGAGCACAATTCACAAAAATTGTGTTTTTTAGAAATTTAAAGATAGAATTTCTATATATTGGGTTTTTCCTGTGTACAACATTGGATTCTAGAAACAATGTAAAGATGAGTCAAAACGTAGTGGTCACCATATGTCATAAGTAGGACAAAAGAATTATAAAGAATAATTATAAGGCCAATATATGTACCAAATATAAGGAGGCAGAGATGTTGCTATTAAGGTTCCTTTCTTGTCTCGTTCTGTTTTAGGCCCTCCAAGCCAGGCCATGTGGGCTTTGGGGGATAAGATTGCGTCTTCTATTGTGGCTCAAACTGCAGGTATCCCAACTCTTCCCTGGAGTGGCAGTGGTAAGACATTATTTCTTGGGTTTTGTTTGTTTGTTTGTTAATTTTATATGTGTGTGTGTGATATCTGTATGTGTGAACACATTACACACACACACACACACACACACACACACACGCGCACACGTGGGCATATGTGGAGGCCAAAAAGTCAAAGGCCTTCCTTCTCCATTCTCTATTGAGGAATTCTCTCTTGCTTAACCTAGTATTTTCTGATTTAGTTGTTCTAGCTAGACAACCTACTCCTACCTTGCCTGTCTCTGCCTCCTGAGTGCTATGATTATAGGCAGCCACTGTACCTTCCTGACTTTTGGATTCTGAAGATCTGAAATCTGAGCCTCACACTTCCATAGCAAGGACTTTATCCACTGAGCCATCTCTCTAGCCTCCTTCTTTATATCTTAAGGTACGAGAGGCTAAGTAGAATATGTGGCCTGGGCTTAAGTGGTTGTAGACTGGATTGAGATACTTGTTAAGAAATAGAATGTCAGCTGGGTGATGAGTGGGGGGTGGTGGGAGTTTGGGTTCAGGGGAGGGGGTCCACACCTTAGAGCCCAGCATTCAAGAGGCAGGAGCAGGCAGACCTCTGAGTTTAAGGCTAGCCTGGTTTACATAGTGAGTTCTAGGATAGCCAGGGTTATAGAGAGAGACCCTGTCTCAAAGATAGATAGATATATAGATAGATAGATAGACAGACAGACAGACAGACAGACAGACAGACAGACATTTTTAGAAATAAAGGAATATAGTCATCAAAGGTTGGACAGATGGCTCAGTGGTTAATACAGTTTGCCATTCTTCCAGTGGATCTGAGTTCAGTTCCCTGTACCCACACTAGGCAGCTCAGCAGGTGTATCTCTGTGAGTTCAAGGTAATTCTGATCTACAGAGTGAGTTTGAGGACAGCCAGGACTACACAGAGAAACCCTGTCTGGAAAAAACAGCCAGACAGACAGAAAGAAAGGAAGAAGAAAATCTCTTAGCTTAATACTTTTGTGATTTTTATCATATTTTAGGAATATAAATTGAGTATTAGGTACAAATACTAAACTGAGATCTGGAATGATATAGTAACTTGATTTGGAGAACCTCTAGGAAAACATATTTTGGTAGGGGTTGGGGTAGACTGGAAGCATCCTCAGAGGCAGGCTTGTTAGGTGAAGTAAGACTTCAACAGTGCCTGGGAAGTAATGTGTATCACCAGCAAGAACCTTGATCCTACTTTCTTAGATGTGTGCCTGCCTGCCAGTGTTTTGTATGGATGCAAAAGATGAGGTCAGTGGTCTCCTTCCTCCCAAATGGAGGGATAAAAAGAAAAACTGAGAAATGATTTATTCTTGCCAGTTCTTTGGAGTATCATGTAAATTTTTTAAAGCAGGTAATAATAATAATAATAATAATATGAAATTCACCTTTTTTGCACTTACAAAGAACAAACACACTAAAACCTTTTAAAAATAGGAATGACCATTGTCTTGAGGCTGAAAAGATTTGAACCCTTGTTCTTCTGGTTCTCCAGGGAGAGAATTGCCATATCCTCTCCAGACCTGCTGGGTCAAATAGTTTAAAAGGTTGAATTCATTCTTGTTTGAATGGAGGGACTGTAGTGTTCCCCTTGGAGCTGAATGCAGAGGCATTCAGGGAGCACAGCATCACGACTCTGCTGAGACCAATAAAATGGCCATTTCCATTTCCAAAAGCTCATAAAGATTGAATTATTTCGCAGACCTCTGGCCCCAGAGCAGGCCTGAAAACATTGAAGGTATTTTGCCAGTGTGTTGCTGTGTGAAGTCTGCCATGCTTTTCTCTCTTTTTCCTTTTCCCTTTCCCTCCCCCTTCCCATTACTTGCATTTGTGTAACTAGGTTCACTCCCCTGGCTCTTTCTAGTGTAAGCCCCCAAATTCTAGCCCGTTCTATAGATGAATGCTATCATCTCCAAAACTGATCAAGGTTTTACTGTATCTTTCTATCCTACTTCCCATCTACCTTTAATTTTGATAAATACAATAGCTCTTTTTTTTTAAATATTAATGCTCTATCAGCATGTACACCTGCAGGCCAGAAGAGGTCATCAGATTCTATTATAGATGGATGTGAGCCACCATGTGATTGCTGGGAATTGAGTTCAGGACCTCTAGAAGAGCAGATGGTGCTCTTAATTTCTGAGCCATCTCTCTAGCTGCCAATACAATAGGTTTTAACAAACGGTATCACATAGCCAAATGTGTGGAACATGTTTGTTATCCGTGCAGTCAGGAATCAGAGGATTGCAAGTTGAAGACCAGTTTCTACTACATATCAAGTGTGAGTCCAGTGTAGACTTTGAGAGTGGGCAGAAAATTGGCATGAACTTTCATAGATGTTCTCAAATCATTATCATCTATTGTAGGTCTTCGAGTGGATTGGCAAGAAAATGATTTTTCGAAACGTATCTTAAATGTTCCACAGGATCTGTATGAGAAAGGCTATGTGAAGGATGTGGATGATGGTCTGAAGGTAAGTTACTGACTCCAGGGCGGTTAGTTCTAGTTACAAATAGAGGGTTTCAAAGTCAGATTCATGACATGCTAACAGGAGAGTTGTAAGGCCAGGATAAAAATTTCTTAAGTATGGAGTAAGGAAGTGATTTTAAACTTAAATAATTTATTTTTGAAGAGGACTGGTGACCTGCACAGCAGTTCTTGGGTGGTTAATTGGGTTTAAGGAGGTACTGATTTTTCCTCTCCACCAGCTGTTAGTGTGTGAGAGATGGCCAACACCATCTAGGCAGGTAGATGTCAGAATGTCAGCTTTATTGTTATAGAGGTATTTGCAAAAAAACAAAACAAAAAAACAAAACAAAAAACCAAAATGGCTTATGTGTACAGCAACAATGAAATTTATAGGATGAATGAAGAGTTAGTTAACAAGGCTCCTCCCTCACATCTGGTAACTGGCAGTGCTGAATAACCAGACTTCCCTCCATAGAGAGAGCTCTTAACATTCTGCTCATTACATGACTGAAAGCTAGCTCACAAAGAGCATGTGTTCCATGTTGTGGGCTGACTTCAGAAGAAGAAGTTAAGCAAGCAAGCCCGTTTCTCCTTCCAAACTGGCCAGTCAAATAATTTCTCCCCTTGAGGAGGAATGAAGGAGAGAGGCTGATAGTATCATAACTCTAATTGTATTCCATCTCTGTAGAAATGTGCTTATGCCACATTTCCCTGCTCATACATTTTTTAAAAGGTCTGCCTTACTTACTGAGTTTAGCAAGTTATCCTTTGTTTTTTTCTCTTTAAAATTTTTTGTATAGTTATTTTGTCTGTATGTATATCTGCACATCAGGTTTGTGCATTGCCGTGAAAGCAGGAGAGGGCATCTGTAACTGGAGTTACAGATGGCTGTGAACATGTCGGTGCTGGGAATCAAATTCTAAGTCCTCTAGGAGAGTAGCCAGTGCTCCTATCTGCCTACTGTCTCTCCAAGCTCTGACCCCTAACACCTAAACCCTCTTTTGGAGGAAATGGATTATGTACACTCCACAGGACAGTGAGTTTGGAAGTAGCTAGTGCTGTCTATGTCTGGGCCATTCCCTCTCTCTGATCATCACCTGATGCCAATAGATAAAATTTATCTTCCTATTTAACTCGTTTATGTGAGTACAGGTAGGAATAGAAGAGAAAGGACTATAAGTGGACAATCTATTGATATAAGTTTTTGGGGCTTTTTTTTTTTGGTTAGCTGTGGTGATACATGCTTTTAATTTTAGTACTTGGAAGACTGGGGCAGAAGGATCACTGGGAACTCAAGGCCAGCCTAAGCTACAAAGTTAAAGGCCAGCGTGGGATAGAGAGCTGAAGGTCTTTCTCAAAAAAAGGCTTTTCTGATCATACTTTTAAAGCTATCCCTACAGTGTTGCAAAGTCTTGAAAGCCTGGAATATTTTCGTAAAAGAATGATTTTAGTTACTTAAAATTTTTATTAACTCTCAATTTACTTTAATATGGCTTCATTTTCCCCCCATGACATTATATACAAAAACTACCACATTTCTTCTGATAACTACATTGCCTAGTCATTCTGACAGCCCCAATAAACCTTTTTTTTTTTTTGTTTTTCGAGACAGGGTTTCTCTGTGTATCCCTGGCTGTCCTGGAACTCACTTTGTAGACCAGACTGGCCTCGAACTCAGAAATCCTCCTGCCTCTGCCTCCCAAGTGCTGGGATTAAAGGCGTGGGCCACCACAGCCCGGCTCCCAATAAACTTTTTAAAAGACTTCGTATAAGTTGTCCATTCTGGCAAAACTTCAAACCACTCATACATAAGAGTTGGTAAGTCAGAACTTTCAAGTATTCAGAATGTCTTTTTCTGATTTTACTCTTTATTAAAGATAAAAGTAGCAAAATCTCAAAATATTATCAAAATTAGTCAGAAAACTAATTTTACCTTAAGGGTGAGCTAACTTAGCAGATGAAGCTGTGAAGAAGAAAGAGACAGTGTCTAAACTAAGTAGAATCAAGGTCTGCCACAGCTAAGGGTCTCAGATGCATGGAGACAACTCTTTGCTATATGTGTATGTGTGCAAGTACCCTGAGAGGGCAGAGGAGGGGATTGAGTCTTCTGGAGCTGGAGTTTCAGGCACTTGTGAGCTACTTAGTGTGTACGGCTGCAGGATTTATTTATTTTTGAGACAGGGTCTCTCTACATAGCCCTGACTGTCCTGGAACTCACTATGTAGACCATGGCTTCAGAGTCACAGAGATCTGCCTGCTTCTGCCTTTCAAGTGCTGGGATTAAAGGTGCCATTATACCTAGCTCTTTAATGACTGTATTCTTAAGAGGAGAAAATACCAATTCTTTTTTCTACTAATATAACTGTTTTTCTTTTCTTTTTTTTTCCTGAAGGCAGCTGAGGAAGTTGGATATCCAGTGATGATCAAGGCCTCAGAGGGAGGAGGAGGGAAGGGAATCAGAAAAGTTAATAATGCAGATGACTTCCCTAACCTTTTCAGACAGGTAGAGTACAAGTTGATTTTGCTTGTTTGAACTGGCATGTATATCAGAGATGAGTGATTTCATTTATACTGTACCTTAGATGTATAGAAAATATCATGTTTTTATATTTATGTATATGTAATCTAAGCTTTGTCTATAGCCTTTACCCGATTATTCATAGGAATGGGGAGAGTTAATGAAATATCTAATTTAATGTAATTCTATTCACTTATGTAATTAGCACTTCTCTGCATGGTATATGCTGCTCACAGTATTTAATGGCAAGAAGAGACAGTATTTTTACACTTCATGTTTTGATATTGTAGGTAAGGGTGTGGTATGGTGGGATGATCATCATCAATTTGCCCATATGTTGGCCAGATGCCAGGCTCTCTGATAAGCTTTACCTCATGTCATGCAAAGTTGACTGGAGTCCCTTGAGTTTCTACCATGCCTTCTATCTTCTTGGCCCAGCAGCCAATACCCTTGTCTATGTTGTGTGGCCATCCCACCCTTGCACAGGAACCTAATGGTATGTGTGCCTCAGTGTGGGTGCCTCAGAGAGCTTATCCTATGGTTTTTCGGCATTAGCCTTGCTTGATGTGGCCATACTATAGGTGATGTAAAAGGGAGACAAAATTCTTCCTTCTTCTACCCTAAGAGTTACCTTCACATGCTTTCTTTTCTTTTTTTCTCTTCTACCAATACTCAGGAAAATATGTGTCAGAAAAAAGAAAACTGGGCACAGGTCTTTCCTTGTCATGTTGCTAGCCTTCTTCTCATACTTCATCCCATCCCTTTGTGTAGATGCCCCTACTTACCTTTTATTCACCTCACTCCCCTTTCAAAAACCATTCAGTTGCAAATTTCTTGCTGAGTTAGTACGAGGTAAAAGGAAAAGCTATGATTTGGTAAAGAGAATTTAAAAACTACTGTCTTACTAAATTTTATTTCGAATGTCAAGTTTAATATTACCTGTCCTTTTCATTACGTTCCTTTTGTTTAATTTTGTAGTTAAAATAATGTTTCATAGAGTTCTGAAAAAAGGCTTGCTCTCCTAATGTAAAATCATTTTAATCAATGATAACACAGATATTTCATAACTATATTTAGTTTGGAATTAAGTATATGAAGACTCTAAAACACTAAGAATTTGTTTTATGTGTTAAGTCCCTAATTTCTAATAATAGCCAGCTAAATCCATCTTTCCACTTAGAAAGCAACTAAAATTGATGAATCATGGGGCTGATTTCATTGTTTAGGAGGTAGAATGTTTGCTTTGCATGCAGGATACCTTAGACAAGTCCTGGTACTGTATAAACCATTCATAGTGGTGCATACCTGTATTCTCAGCAGTGAAATATATACTCAGGTGCTTGCACGCGCACATCCCCCCCCCACACACACACGAGGTATAAGCAGGAGAATCAGATGAGATTAAGCTTGTTCAAGGTGGTATCATCAGAGTAGGTGGATCAGAAGTTAAGGTCATTCTTGACTTAGTTAAATATTGTAGTGAACAGAAAAGGAAAACTGTGTGTGTGTATGTGTGTGTGTGTCCCTTTAAAGTTAGCTTTAAGAGATGGAAAGCTTTTCAAGATAGTAAAGAATTACAAAAAAGTAGGTGCTAGTGGCACATGCCTTTAATATCAGCACTCAGAAGTCAGAGGCAGGTAGATCTCTGTGAATTTAAGGTCAAACCTACAGAAAGAGTTCCAGGACAGCCAAAGCTACACAGAGGAACCCATCTCAAAAAACCAACAACTAACAAAACAAAACAAAAACAAAAACAAACCAAGAATTATAAGAGGAGAAAGAAATTCAGAGGTGAGCCTGGGAATTGAAGACTCCCCCCGACCACCCCCCCGAAAAGATATCTTCCAGTTCAAGGTAAAACAACCAGCTGGGCATGATAGCTCACAAACGTCTAACACCAGCACTCAGGAATCTGAAGCAGGAGAATGTTGACTTCAAGGCAGCCTTGTCTACATAGTAAGAATTTGCCTAAAAAAAAAAAAACAATCTACCAATCAGAAAACAGCCTCTTCTTCAAGAAGGAATTTAAAAAACAAAAAAAACCCTACAAAATGGTTAGAATTTTCATTTGTCTTTAAGACTAAGACGATGAAATTTAGACTTTAGTGGTGGTTGAACATGTGATTTTGGAGGCTTCAACAATTCTTCTTTTTTATATTGGGATCCTGAAGGACTATACCACAGGAGGAAGAATGAACCAGGAGTATACCAACCCTCATAGGAACTAAAGCTCAGATTCTAAGCATTCGACTTAATTTAGGTATTATGTCTATAATTGCCAATGCTTCTACCCCTCTGCATGCATAAAGCAAATGTCCATCCTCTCCAGAGGAAGATTATATATAGAACTTAGAATTATTTTTCATATGTTATATAAATTGCATGATTCAAAACCAGTAACAAAAGTCAGCAGAAACAGATCCAAAGAGGAATTAGATAATAATGCTATCAGACAAGGACCTTCGAGTAACTATGCTTAACACATTTAAGAAAAGTAAAGGCGATGCTGAGAATTTTGACATAACATTAGAATCATAAAAAAGCCAGGTAGTGGTGGCGCATGCCTTTAATCCCAGCACTGGGGAGGCAGAGGCAGGAGGGAATTTCTGAGTTCAAGGCCAGCCTGGTCTACAGAGTGAGTTCCAGGACAACCAGGGCTACACAGAGAAACCTAGTCTCGGAAAACCAAAAATAAAATAAAATAAAATAAATCATAAAAAAAGAAACATTCTAGAGCTGAAAATACAGTAATTGCAATTAAGGCATCAGTATAAGAATTAAATAGCATGCTAGATCAGAGCAAAGAAAGAATGAGTCTTTGGAGAAATAGAAGAAAATTTAGACTCAAACATAAAAAGAGACAAAAAGACCAAAAAATTACAGAGAAGAACAATGCATTAGTTTCAAAAATGACCGTGAAAGCATCTGTCTCTGTATACCTTTTATTGTATAGCATATGATTGTGTCTCTTTTTCACTCTTTGTGTTCCAATTGTCCATTCAGTTTGCTTTGACCAACAAAAGGAAGCAGAAATTCTGAAGCTTACATTTCAAGTGATTGTGTAGTTTATTTACCTTGCCTAATTGGAATGCGCCCTCAACTGCCACATACAGAATCCATTCTACCCTAAGAGAGAAAGGGAAGCCATGAAGCACAGAAGAATCCTTTCCGCAAGGCTCTGAATCTTACTAGGTGACTTACTAGCACCATATTTGAATACGCCAGTGAGACTTTATAGGCGATCAAACCCTAGTTGAGCTGCTAGGTAACAACAGTGCACAAGTGACAGGTTTACCAGCTAAGTCTAGCTCAAAATACTGTCCCAAGTCACTAGGGTTTTTTTTTTTCTTTATTGTTTTTAAGTTTGCTGGCTAGAACTGTAGGTCATCAATAGAATGCTTGCCCAGCATACATTAGGTCCTAGATTCGATCAGTCCCTAGTATTGCCAGACAAACACAATAAAGGGAAACTACTGTCAAAGCATGACTGACACAGGAAGAGATAGCAAAAGGTGTGATCCTACCATCCTGAAACAGGTGACACTACCTTTAGAATAATTAGCTCATGGGCTAAATATTCTGAGAAGGGAATTGATAACATTGTAGGAATAGTGAGCACATTGTTAATGGGGCTAGAAAGTAGTAGAGTATTATTAGTGGAATCTCAAAACAAGATTGCCTACCTTCTTTAATAGTGGAACAACTGGCAAAAACTATTATCTGAGATAACTTAAAAGATAATGTAATTCAGAGCTTGTAAACGTGACTGTTTACAACATGTACTGCTCTTGTAGAGTACCAGAGTTCAGTTCCCAGCACTATTTGGTGAGTCACAACTGCCTGTAATTCTAACTCAGGGACATCTGATGTCTTCATCTGGCCTCTAGGGGCACTTGGACTGTTGTGCACGTACCATCACACAGATATACATAAAATTAAATAATAATAATTTTAAAAGGTAATATAATTCCTTTAAGAATTAAGAAGATTAAGAAGATCTAAAAACAAAATATTGAAAGTATCTATTAATGCTGAATGTAACTATAAAAGATGAGTGAGGGGTTGGGAGTATACCTCAGTTGGTAACATGCTTATTTTAGCATGCATGAGGGCCCAGGTTTGATTCCCAGCATCACATAAACTGTACATGGTTGTGTATGCCTGTAATCATAGCACTCCAGGAAGCAAAGGAGGATCAGGATTTCTAGGTCATCCTCAGATACGTCTTGAGCTTGAACCCAGCCTGGCTACTTGAGACATCTCAAAAGCAAAAACGGCTGGAGAATGAATGGCTCAGTAGTTCAGAGAACTGACTGCTTTTCCAGAGGACTTGGCTTTGATTCTCAGTACTTATGTGGGTAGCTCACAGCCAGTCTCAGGGGATCTGATTCCCCTATTTGCCCCTCTCAGACACCAGACACACATGTGGTACATAGACAGAAATGCAAGCAAAACATCCATACATATAAAATCCTAAAAAAAATTTTTTTTTTGAAAAAATAAATTTCTGCTCTTTGAATAAGGGAAACCAACAACATATACCTTATTTGGATTTGAAGACCGCTGTGAAACCAGCAACCACTGAGTATCTCCAATCCTTTCCATTTGAAAAAGAATCTCCCTCACAGTTCTTCCTCCTAATCTCATCTTAAGTGTTGGGGTTTGGGGCAGATAACTTGTCTCTTTAGTTCTCAGGTCTTTGGATGAAGAGCATGTGACTGAGGAGCTGAACCGAAGGGGACTCTTGTTTCTGGACATGAGTCATGAGAGCAGTGAAGGTCAAGCCTGATGACCTGATTGGATGAGACTTTGGGGGTCTTGGGAGGGGGTGAGTCTAACTTGCATGTGGGAGGTATGTCAATTATTGTGGCCATAGGGTGATCCCTAGTACATTGTTTGTAGAGATGGCCACAATAACTCCTCCCATTCCCATATGTACACCCTTTGCAATGTGACTTTGCCTTTCTGCCCATGAAGAGGTAGCATAGCTTTCCTCACTTTTTGAATTATCGCCATTTTTGTGGTTTGCTTAGACTACTGTTAGTTGGCCAAAGTGACGTCTGTATATCAGAGCCTAGACTTCAAGAGGACATGCAGCTTTTGCCTCACCCTCTAAGGACATTGTATTGAAGAAGCTTGGTCTGTGCTGTGTACCATACTGAAAAGCCCGTTGGAGGATGAGAGACCACATTCAACAGAAATGAGCACATTCCATTGAGGCTGTCTATACTTTCCAGACAACAGTCAGCACTACTCAACAGACTTGGGAAAGAGAGCACCTGAGCCACCAGGTGATATTCCCATGAAACAAGAAGCAGAACTGTGCAGTTGAGCATCAGGAGCAAGTGAAAGGTTAACATTTTCAACAGTCCACAGAGTTTTTAAGTAGCTTATGTAGATAACAAACTGAAGTAGAAAAGCTAGAGTATACAGCCTTGGGGTACTGTGATGGTCTCTAGCGTTATGCACTTTAAGAGTCACAGATGAGGAAGAGAATAAAACAGCAACAGATGAAGAAATAATGGAGCAGAAGGCTGCATTTGAAGAGATAATGTCCAAGAATTTTTTCAAACTAATAGAAGCTGCCAAGCACAAATAAAAATATCCTTTTGAGCCTCAAGCATGGTGAATACAAGGAAAACTACATCTAAACTTATTAATAAATCTGCTGCCTGCTTCTCCCAACACACACACACACACACACACACACGAGAAAGAAAAGAAAACAGAGAGACCTTTGCATACAATCGGAAAGCTGTTAGAGCAAAAAGATTATTTGCAAAAGTCTAAGAAGATTAACAGTTAACAGGCATGGTGGCACACAGCTTCAGTCCTGCACTGGGGACACAAAAGCAGAAGGATCTCAGTGAGTTCTAGGCCAGCCAGGGCTACACAGTGAGATTCTGGAGGGGGAGCAAAGGAGGAGGAGGAAGACGAAGAGGAAGAGGAGGAGGAAGAAGCAGAAGAGGAGAAAGAGGAGGAGAAGAGGAAGAGAGAAGAAAGAAGGATGATCAACATTTGAAATCTCAGTAGACCTTCTAGAATGCAGAAAACATTGAGAAATCTTTGAAATACTAACAAAAGTTAATTGGTAATTTAAGATTTTTGTGCCCACTAATGGGTTTCTCAGAACTCAAGATGGAAGACTTTTGACTTCAACACTATCATATGTGATGTAATGTAAATTAGGAAGGCAACTAGTTAGGAACAAAGTCCACATGTGATTGTCTTGAGTAGATGGCAGTATTTTTGCCCTGTTGTGGGATTTGTTTATGTGTGTGTTTTCAAGTATTTCGTTTGCCCTTTTAACATACTGGGTGTTTTATGTTTTCATATTTATTAATTAATATGGGTGATATAACTAAGAATGCAGCACATTAAAGATAGACAAAGGCATGGACTGTATTTCTTCAGTTCTGTGTTCCCACTGTTATCGTAGTCCCTGAGACTTTAAGGCATCTGCTTATTGAAATCAAAGCAACATTTTAATATTGAAAAAATCCTTACTACGTAAGAATCTTGTTTCCTTTTCTAACACAGGTTCAAGCTGAAGTCCCTGGATCACCTATATTTGTAATGAGACTAGCAAAACAATCTCGTCATCTGGAGGTCCAGATTCTGGCAGATCAGTACGGAAATGCTATTTCTTTGTTTGGTCGTGACTGCTCTGTACAGCGCAGGCATCAGAAGATCATTGAAGAAGCTCCTGCTGCTATTGCTACCCCAGCAGTATTTGAACACATGGAACAGGTGTGTCTATTAAATGCTTTCATTGTTGTTTTCCTACACAGACACATACTCAGCTCAAATACTATTATGGGAATGGAAGAAATACAAGCAATAATTCTAGATAATGGATAAGATTTTTTTTTTCTTTAACTGTAGAAACATGTTGTTGTTCTAGGAAAATTGTCAGGGAACTTACCAAAGTCTAAATATAGTTAATACTTAAAAAATAAGAAAAGATTCTTGAGGTGGTGGCACTCATCTTTACTCTCAGCACTTGGAAGCCAGGGGCAGGTGGATCTTTCTGAGTTTGAGGCCAGTCTGGTCTACAGAGAAAGTTCCAGGATGTCCAAGACTATACTGAGAAAACCTGTTTCAACAAAATTAACCAACCGATAGGTGGATGGATGGATGGATAGATAGGTAGAAAATTAGCATGGTGTTTTGAGTAAGGTAAATAAGAGATGTTAAGATTTTAACAAGGTTCATGAAGAGCAGGTGGCTTGTAGTTTGTAGGGTTGATTAACATCAAATATTCTGCCAGGTGCGGTGACTGACTTAGGATTCCACCCTTTGGGGGGCTGGGGTTGAAAGATGGAGAGTTCTAGGCTAGCCTGTGCTATATAGTGAGGCCTTGTCTAAAAAAGAAGTTATCTTTAGCGATTTATTCAAATTCATTATCTGCTTACAATGCCCTCTAGGTATCTGTGAGCTTAGGTGTTTCATACTTTTCTATAAAGAAGAATTTCTTTGTCATGAAGTGTGCCTTGGCAATAGTTGTACTTAGGGAAGTGAACATACTTTTGTTTTTTTCTGGAAGAATGGCTGTCTTAGTTAGGGTTTTACTGCTGTGAACAGACACCATGACCAAGGCAAGTTTTATAAAGGACAACATTTAACTGGGGCTGGCTTACAGGTCAGAGGTTCAGTCCATTATTATCAAGATGGGAGCATGCAGCATCCAGGCAGATATGGTATAGGCAGAGCTGAAAATTATACATCTTCATCTGAAGGCTGCTAGCAGAAAATACTGACTTCCATGCAGCTAGGACGAGGGTCTTAAGCCCACGCCCACAGTGACACACCTACTCCAACGGGGCCATACCTCCCCATTCCCTGGGCCTAGCATATACAAACCATCACAATGGCTTACTCTCCATGTCATTAATGATTCAATTTCCATCATTCTGGGTTCTAAACAAATTAAACTATATTCTGTCTTAGAAGTATTTTCTGTTTCTTATTTTCATTCCTCACCTGCTATAATAGGAATTCCTCAAATACAGTGGTTTAAGTGAGATGTAACTTTCTAATGATCTCTTTCATTCTAGTTCAGATATAGGCTTGTACCAGAGACCATGGTTTATTGTTCTTCCCTTTCCTAAGTAAGGGTTAGCAAACTATAGCTCATAGGCCAAATCTGGCCTGCTGTTTTATTTTGTAAATAAAATTTTAGTGGAACATAGCTATGTTGTATAGTTTATATTTTATATTTGACTGTTTTATTGCCAACAGTGAAATAGCTGAGTAGCAATGACAGAGACAAAGTTGAAAATAATTACTATTTGGTCAGTTACCAAGAAGGTTTGCTAACCTTTGGTCTTGTGTGGTATCAGAATTTTGATAATGAAGCATTCTGCAAGATTTCTATTTTAACCAGGGTGGAGGGGCATTTAGAGGGCAGGCAAATAATTACATGATACATAAGTCACATAAGACACTTCTCACATTCTTCTGCATACAATTTCATCATAACTCAGAACAAGAATTGTTAGGAGTTAGAGTCACTAGCTGGATGACCATATGCCAGCTAAAATCTGAGAAATTCTTCCCTCAAAAGATGAACAAAAGTGTTGGAGGCTGTGATGGTTTGTATATGCTCATCCCAGGGAGTGGCACTGTTAGAAGGTGTGGCCTTGTTGGAGGAAGTGTGTCACTGTGGGGATGGGCTTGGAGATCTTCCTCCTAGAAGACTGAGCATGCCCAGTCTGTTCTTGGCTTCCTTTGGATAAAGATGTAGACCCCTTGGCTCCTCCTGCACCATGCCTGCCTGGAAGCTGCCATGCTTCTGCCTTGATGACAATGGACTGAACCTCTAAACCTGTAAGCCAGCCCCAAGTAAATGCTGTTGTTTATAAAACTTGCATTGATCATGGTATCTGTTCACGGCAGTAAAAGCCTAACTAAGACAGAGGGCCTGGAGTAACCTGTGCCTCAGTCTGTTCTTGCTATCCATTTCTTGTTTGCTAACTCAGGCTGAGAACATACGTGGCTTTTCTCTAAGAAAAACAGACTGAATTCAACATAGTCACCTAGTGCTGCAAGATACACATCTCAGATCAAGGGTCTCTAGGTTCTTGAAGATCTGTAGGTGAGGTACTTTGCTTTTTGTTTATGGACCAGTGATCTAAAGGAGTTTTTCTTCGTCTCTCTTAGTTGTATACCTGTTATGCAATGGTAGAATAAAAGCAGGAGAACTCCTATTTGGAATAGTGCAGGATACACAGCAATCATTGGCCCACAGAAGCTAACAGCTTTTTGTTCAGTAGTTGTGCTTTCCCTGTTACATAGGCGAGTACTTTCTCAGTTAGGCCTGACTGCTCATAGGAAGTTAGCTCCTTTGCCATTGTCTAAGACACCTGAATTGATACTGGGCTAAGTTCTTCCCTATTCAGTTTCTGTAACATGGGTTTTCAGACTGCCTCCTTTGGGGGACGTTTCATAGCCTAACTCCCACTGGTGAGGGATCAGAAGTACAAATATTATTTCAGACTTTAGTCATATATTTTGAAGGCCAGGCTTGTGGGCTGTTCAGAAATGTAGTTCTCTTAATTATTCAGTAACCTTCTGGACTGTGTACTTCCACTTAGCTTCACATTGGAATAATCAGATGTACTAATTTCTTTTAGATGAAGAGTTTTATGTATCTTAGGCTGGGCTCAAACTCTGTATGTAGCTGAGGATAGTTTTGAACTTCTGATCCTCTTGCCTCACCTTCACCATTCTCAAGGTATGTCTCGCCACACCTGGTTTATGTGGTGCTAGGGAGTGAACTCAGAGCCTTGGGTATGCTAGACAAGCCCTCTGTCCACTAAATGGCAACCATAGTCCTTATCATTCTTTTCATACTTAGTTAACATGGAGCAAGTGTTTCATTTTGTCGGAAGTAATCTATTAAATGTGTCCTTCTGTAACAAGGAGCTCACTTCCCAGCTTCCCTATCAGCAGTATGTTTCCTTGTTAACCTCTACCTTATGCTAAATTAGCATCGCATTTTAATTTTCAAAATAGCATCATTCATCAGCAGTTCCGAATGACCATTCTGGTTAGGATGCAGGTTAAATTACTATATATAATAAAAAGATTCAAGAAATACAGTGACCCTATTCTGATTTGCCATTCTTAACTGCATGTTCTCATCTACATGGTTTATGTGTTATACATCTCACTTACCTGTGCTCAAATCCTGTTGGTGAAGACATGGTCCCTATAAGAGATTAGTTGCTAGCTACATGATAGATTAGAAAACCCAATCTTTATCTGGTAGCAATGTTTCTAAGAATATGAACATATTGGGAATCCTGGAAACTAGGAGTCAATGAAGAGTTTGCTACCATCTTTGTTTGTTTTGCTCTGTGCTCTTTGGTCTAATGGGAAACTGCTTGTGATCTGGTGTGAAAATACTCTTTTCTCGCACTTTGTCACTGAGTTTGTTATCTCAGGTCATTATATAGTAATCAGAGTGGGTATGATTTTTTTTGAATGTGGGTCAGAATTTTGAGTGACTTATCTAAGCACCAGGAAGTTAGCTGTATATAGTTACAGTGACAAGTGGTAGACTCGCAGTCTCTTATCTTCCTTTAAGTGTGCAGTGAAACTTGCCAAAATGGTTGGTTATGTGAGTGCTGGGACTGTGGAATACTTGTACAGCCAGGATGGAAGCTTCTACTTTTTGGAACTGAACCCTCGGCTACAGGTTGAGCATCCTTGCACAGAGATGGTGGCTGATGTCAATCTTCCTGCAGCACAGCTCCAGGTGAGTCACCCTAACCTGGACTCAAGGTAGAGTTTAGGGAATTTCAAGAGAAGTACAAATAAGCAAGAGCCTTACCTATCTTTATTTCTCATCAATATGGGTTATGTGGTATGGGTTAGTTTTCTGATGTTATTCAAACTAAAAAATAGAAATGTATCTTCCAGATAAACACAGTCAATAAACTGTTTTGAGAAGAAACTTTAAAATTAGTCTGCTTTGGGGCTGGAGAGAGGGCTCTTTAGTTAAGAGTACTGGCTACTCTTCCAGAGGTTATAGGTTGATTCCCAATACCTACTTGGTGCACATCAGTCTGTAATTCCTGTTTCAGGGGGTCTGATGCCCTCTTCTGACTTCTTCAGCCACTGAACATGTTGTATAGACATGTAGGCAAAACATTTATACACACACTTTTTTAATTAATAAATTTAAAGAACAATTTGCTTTGTTTAATTATTTAATTACAGTAAGCTCCATAATTTTGGTATTAGCCCCCATTTCTGATTCTAGTCTTTTTACTGAAACAACTCCAGATGAAGTGGACTGTAGTAGTACACATTGTAAAAATAATGTATAAAGTGGTAGCTATTATGCTATCATCTTCTTCCAGCCTAGGAAACAAATAGTATGGTAAATAGTAGAAGCAAATGATAAGATTTGGTATTATTTTGCCTGCTTTATTTCCAATCTGGGCTGGTCCATCCCTCTTAGGCAACATGGTGGTTTCTGCTCTCTGGGACCGTATTGGTGCTGAATTTAGTATGGAAATTAATCAGCTAATCTCAAGCAGTCCTCTAATCTCAGGCTTCTGAGTAGTTTGGACTATGAGTACATGACAAAATACCTAGCTGATAATCTTATATGACCTAGTTTTCGCTTATAATAAGAATATCTTGCAGGTTCCCACTAAAAAGAGTTTTGTGGGTTTCTTTACATTTGTTTTAACATTTATTTATGTATATGGTGTGCATGCCACAGCATGTGTTTGGAAGGTAGAGGACAACTTTTGGGAGTTAGTTCTCTCCTTCCACCATAGATTCTGGAGAGTAAATTCAGGTCATTTGCCTTGGCAGTGAGTGACTTTATTTGTCCAGCCACCTCACTGGCTCTTATTAGGGTACATTAATTTTATAAAATAACAGGCTTTTCCAGGGGTGCTGGCACATGCTGTTAATTTCAACACTCAAGAGGCAGAGACAGACAGATCTCTGTGAGTTTAAGGCCAGCCTAATATGCAAAGCAAATTTGAGGCCAGCCAGGACTGTGTAGCAAGACCCTGTCTCAGAACAAACAAGGTTTCATTATGGCGTTTTTATGCATGTTGATTATATCCCTCCTCAGTTAGTTTTTTGTCCTCCCTTTGTAGGAGTAACCACCCAAGTAAAGGTCTAAAGGTTTATTTATTCTTTCCAGTGGTTTGCAGCATGAGAGACAGCTATAATGTTATGAAGGGTTTTTACCTGTCTGAACTTGTTTATTTTATTTTATATTTTTTTTAGGTAACTTTATTCTCATTCCCCCATGGAGAAATGACAGCAGAGGAAAATGTCTGTTGCATTAGGAATTTGGGGACATTTTAGGAAAGGGGAATGATCCTAGCAAATAACCTTTAGCCTTGTGTTCTATTTTATGTAACTTAATTGTAGAATGCAGATTACAAAGGTAGAATGCTTTAGTAGTAATTCCAAAATATGTGAAGACTATTTGGTATTTTGATAGCTTCCCTCTGCTAAGAAAATGAACTGTGGAAAATGACATGTGCTTTATTACCTTTCAGATTGCCATGGGGATCCCTCTATTTAGGATCAAGGATATTCGTATGATGTATGGGGTATCTCCTTGGGGTGATGCTCCCATTGATTTTGAAAATTCTGCTCATGTTCCTTGCCCAAGGGGCCACGTGATTGCTGCTCGGATCACCAGTGAAAACCCAGATGAGGTAACCCTTCACTTAAAAGGTTTAATGTTAAGACAGGTGTCTGAGGACATGCTTTTGAAGTCTTGGACTGGCTTTTGAGAGGGGAATTTATAGGAGATTTGGAGAGCAGATACGTGATGGTTGCTGCACTGGCCATTTAATGTCACTTAAGTCATTCAGGGAGCATCCGTGAACTATAGCTATGGACCTTAGCTTGTATGGCTTTGGGTCAGCTGTGCTTAATGAATCCAGAGCCTGAACATCGAGTATCAATGTTCTTTTCCCTGCCACTAAATGTAGTCTCTTTTGTTCTTCATCCTCTATCAGGGGTTTAAGCCCAGCTCTGGAACAGTTCAGGAACTTAATTTTCGCAGCAATAAGAACGTTTGGGGTTATTTCAGTGTTGCTGCTGCTGGGGGACTTCATGAGTTTGCTGATTCTCAGTTCGGACACTGCTTTTCCTGGGGAGAAAACAGGGAAGAAGCAATCTCGTGAGTATGATGGCAGTTCATTGCATTTTGTTTATTAAAATTGGGCTAATCCTCAGTGAAGGTATTGACCATTCTTTATCAGCTGTGGAAATGCTGCGTGGAGAACTTGTTTGAAGAAATATGTCGTAGTTTGTACTTGAATTCATGCTGTGTTCTGTTCTGTACTACTTGGCAGATTTGTTTGTTTCTGAGTTTATACGGTTTTTGCTTTTTAGTTTTGTTTTGTTTTTTTGAAAGTGAAGTTATTTGCTTTAATGTTGGATTTGTTTTTGTTTTTAGACTAATGGTAATATTACTGGGGAGAGGTAGATTCTTGACCATGAGTTTGGTATCAGATAAGTTGTAGATAGTATAAAGTGCTTCTAAGGTCATATGAGTTCACCCAGGGCCTCACTCTATAGCTGTGAGCAACTTACACTCATTACATTTTCTAATTTGACACATAAAATCTATATGTTTATGTATAAAGGTATGTATGTATGTATATATACACATATACATGAGTATCTATGTATTTAATGGTATACTACATGCTGCTTTGATATACGCATGCCTTGTGGAATCAAAGTTTTTGGCATTTTAATCACCTCATAGTCTTACCATTTTTTATTTCTGGTGATAATCTTTAAAGTATACCATGCTAGCATGTTCAGATATTCAGTGTTACTGACCACCATCACCGTGGTGTCCTGACATTTAAAATAATAAAATCGTATTTTACTTATGAAAAGAGAATAATTACTCTAAAGCATGGAACAGTTTACATAAATATAAATGGCATATTAAATATTAATATTCTATTAATTGCAAACATCAAATTATCAAGCAGTTTAGCTTGCATAAAAATTGGGCTTTAGGACGTAAATTTGATTAGTGTATGTTTTAAAATATCTGTCCTAGATTTAAAATTAGTTCATCCACCTCTGTCTTCCTTCCCTGCTTTCCCTCTGCCTTCCTTCCCCACTTGCCCTGTCTTCCTTCCCTGCTTTCCCTCTGCCTTCCTTCCCCACTTTCCCTCTGTCTTCCTTCCCTGCTTTCCCTCTGTCTTCCTTCCCCGCTTTCCCTCTGTCTTCCTTCCCCGCTTTCCCTCTGTCTTCCTTCCCCGCTTTCCCTCTGCCTTCCTTCCCCACTTTCCCTCTGTCTTCCTTCCCCGCTTTCCCTCTGTCTTCCTTCCCCGCTTTCCCTCTGCCTTCCTTCCCCGCTTTCCCTCTGCCTTCCTTCCCCGCTTTCCCTCTGCCTTCCTTCCCCGCTTTCCCTCTGCCTTCCTTCCCCGCTTTCCCTCTGTCTTCCTTCCCCGCTTTCCCTCTGTCTTCCTTCCCCGCTTTCCCTCTGCCTTCCTTCCCCGCTTTCCCTCTGCCTTCCTTCCCCGCTTTCCCTCTGCCTTCCTTCCCCGCTTTCCCTCTGTCTTCCTTCCCCGCTTTCCCTCTGTCTTCCTTCCCCGCTTTCCCTCTGTCTTCCTTCCCCGCTTTCCCTCTGTCTTCCTTCCCCGCTTTCCCTCTGTCTTCCTTCCCCGCTTTCCCTCTGCCTTCCTTCCCCGCTTTCCCTCTGCCTTCCTTCCCCGCTTTCCCTCTGTCTTCCTTCCCCGCTTTCCCTCTGTCTTCCTTCCCCGCTTTCCCTCTGTCTTCCTTCCCCACTTTCCCTCTGTCTTCCTTCCCCACTTTCCCTCTGTATTCCTTCCCTGCTTTCCCTCTCCACTTTTCCTCCCCACTTTCTCTTCCCTCTCCTGCCTCTCCTCCTTCCTTTCATCTTTTCTTTGTGGTGCTAGAGATTGAACAGTACTTTATGCGTACTTTGCTACTTCCAAACTTCTCTTTCTGTTTCAATTAAAGCTTTAATGATGTGCTGCCTGTGCCACTGATTTAATAGTATTCCCTTTACCTTTGAACTGTACACAGAATGTGTATTCCCTTAGTATTTGTTAATATTCTTAAGAGATTTTGTTATTACTGTTAGATTTTATTTTATTTTATTTTTTTAGTTTTAGGTGTATGAATGGTTTCCCTGCACATATGTAGGTGAGCCACATGCATGGTTGTGTCTACAGAGGTCAGAAGAGGGGGACAGATCCACTGGAACTGGAATTATGAATTGTTGTGAGCTACCATGTAGTTGCTAACAACTGAACCCTGGTTCTTTGCAAAAGCAGCTAGTGCTCTTAACTGCTGGGCCATTTCTCCAGTCCAGTTCTTAAGCTTATAACAATGTTTCCAAAAGTGATGAGGTCTAATTATTCCTGTTTCTTATTTTATACTTCTTTACATTCATTCAAAACTATATGTGAAAAATTTCAAAATTATAGTAGTGCTGTCAGAAAATAAATATATAAAGCTGCCTCTCAGTGTGTTATATTGCTTTAATAATCTGATGTGGGGTGTGTGTGTGTGTGTGTGTGTGTGTGTGTGTGTGTGTGTGTGCGCGCGCGCGCGCGCACGCGCATGCTTGCTTGCTTGCTTGCTTACAGCCTGCAAGAGTCAGTTTTTCCACTGTGTGGATTCTGGGAATTGAACTTTGGTAATTAGACTTGGCAGCAGGTGCCTTAACCTGTTTAGCCAGCTTGTAGAAGTTTCATGCGGCTGCTTCATTTAACCGGGACATGAACTGAGTATTTTCGACAGTCCCCCTTCACTTTCCCTGTCTCATTTATGTTTCCAGGCTGGTCTCTATTGGCATTTTTGTTTCAGTCTTGATTAAGCAGATCGTTGTATTTATTCTACAGGATTTGTCCAAAGCTTTGGTCAGAATTCTCATTACTTTCTTTTGGTCTGCTCTCTCTATTTCTTTATAGAAGAAAACAAACTAGGTCACCTTTTATCATATTGAAATAGTCACTGCAATATATTTGCTTCCTGATACCAGAAATTCTTCTTTCAGCTCAGAGCTCTCTTTGTGGCATCTAATCTGTACTCTTTGGCTGTTAGATCTTACTCTCTGTAATAGTCTTAACCTACACATCCAACACCGTTTCTCATAACATAAATACCATAAGAACAGCAACGTATCTATGTTGTTATTACTATATCCCATGAACAATAAGCATATAGTTCATATGTTCCTTTTCTATCAGCAGGTTTGCCTCTCTGTCTTTGAGCCCTGTTTTAGCTGCGCTGTTTCCTGAACACAGCACCTATTTTCTTTTTGGTCTGTTGGCTTTGTTCTTCCTTTTCTCCAATCGGTCATGAATTTACCACACTCAACAGATACCATCACGCTGGGCCTGACAGTATAGTAAAGACCAAATAGAGTCTGTGTCCTCATGGTACTATAATCCAGAGGAAGAAACAAGCAATTACTCTATTATGAAGTGAGCAAGTATGATTACATTGGGCTCAGAGAAGGGCATTAAAGAAGCATGCAGCTGTGTCAGCCAACTCCAGTCTGTTGCTTTTTTTTACAGGGTGGATAGGGAATTCTTGTCAAAATTTACTAAATTATACCTTTTAAATTTGTTTTGTTACATGGAACTTATATATAAATTGATAAAATAAGATGTTAGGGTATAGAAAATAAGTGCCGCCCTGGTTCTAGCTAGTCAGCAATAAATGAATCGAACGATGAAAATCAAAAAGTGGTTCTGTCTCTATTCTTTATGGCAAGTTGTTTGCAATTTGCTGGTGCTCTTATGGTAATATCAATCAAAACTTGTTTCCTGACTTCTTGGAAGCTTTCCTGTCTGAAGTTTGTGAAAATGAGCAGACTTATTGTACCCTCATCTGTCCTTGGAACTATCTGTCCTTCTGCCAAGACTCAAAAAGAATGAAACAATTCTTTCAAATGATTGAGAAACACCGAAATATTTGTTGCTGTAACAATATTTTCTGTTCTTCTCCTAGGAATATGGTGGTTGCATTAAAGGAATTGTCTATTCGGGGTGACTTTCGAACTACTGTGGAATACCTCATCAAACTGCTGGAGACAGAAAGCTTTCAGCTGAACAGAATCGACACTGGCTGGCTGGACAGACTGATCGCAGAGAAAGTGCAGGTGTGTGCTTTTCCTCTTGCATACATGGCCTTTGGGGACTGGCTTTTATAGGCTTCTGTCATCATCGGATCTTGTCATCAGTTGAGATTTGATTCTACTGTAAATGGCTCCTATTGCCTGGAAAAATCTAGGATTCAGATTGGTTTAGCATTTTATAAGTTCTTGTTCCAGGCTGAGGATGTAGCTTATTTTGCTAGAATGCTCATCTATCATTCACAAGTCAAAAGAGAGTTCTTGTGCCTATACTACACAGTCTTTGTGGGAGAGGGGCAAGCACATGTGGGGGGGTTTCAGAGAACAATTTGTGCGAGTCAGTTTTCCCCCTATAATATGGAATTTATGGATTGAACTCAGCCTGGGGTCAAGTACCCTTACCCTTCTGAGCTATCCTGCTGGCTCCACTTTCTTTTATAAATTTGGTTAAATTACTAGATTCATTTAAGTCTAAAGGTCAACACTTAGACAAAAAGACTAATACTTTGTTTCCTTTCTTTTTAAAAAAGCATTTTTATAATATTTTATTTATTGATTGATTGTCTTATGAAGTATGTGTAATGGTGCTTGTGAATGTTAAAGGACAACTTCCAGGGTTCAGTTCTCTCCATCTTTACTTTGTAGGTTCTGAGAATCAAATTCAGGTCATCAGGCTGGCAGCGGGTGTTTTGCTCTTTAAGACAGGGTTGCTCTGTGTAGCCCTGATTGTCCTGGAACACACATTGCAAACCAGGCTAGCCTTGAACTTCTGCCTGTTTCCCAAGTGCAGGGATTAAAGATGTGCACCACCATTTCCAGGTTCCATTTTGTTTTCTTAATAAATTATTACATCTTAAATCTTTGTACTTTAGACTCTTTTTCTCATAAAAGTCTGTTTTTGAGCTAGTCTGATTTTCTCAATGAAAATTTTACAGTGAGTAGAAGGAAATTTATTTTTAAAAATCTTTTCTAAGCCAGGCAGTGGTGGCACATGCCTTTAATCCCAGCACTTGGGAGGGAGAGGCAGGCGGATTTCTGAGTTCGAGGCCAGCCTGGTCTACAGAGTGAGTTCTAGGACAGCCAGGGCTACACAGAGAAACCCTGTCTCGAAAAACCAAAACCAGAAAAAAAAAATCTTTTCTAATTCTAAAGGTAAATGTAGAGTTTTTTGTTTGTTGCTTTTTGTTTCTTTTTGAAATAGTTTATCATCAAAATTGCCTTGCAATTAAAAATTACCTCATGTGACAGTTAACGAGACCCAAAGTTTATACCTCAATGAACTATACAGTTAAAATAGCTATTCTAAAACTGTAGAATTTCACATAGTGAGTTTTACTACTGATATATTTTAAGCATTTGTCCACTACCAATAATGAAAGAAAGAAAGCTAGAGAACTAGAACAACTGACTTTATGTCCTCTTGAATAACTGCCCGTTATCTACATCCAGTCCTTCCCTATTGCTTTGTAAGGTCTCATGGGAGCTGGAAAGATGACTTGTCCCCTAAGAGCACTTACTGCTCTTTCTGAGAACCTGAGTTCAGTTCTCAGTATCTACATGGTGACTCATAGTCACTTGTAACTCCTGGGGACCTGATGCTGCCCTCTGACCTCCAGGGTACCAGGCACATGCATGGTGCACTTCTATACATTCAGGCAAATAAATAATGAAATAAAAGTGTCTTCAACCTCACTGTGTAGTCAAGGATGATCTTTGAACTCCTGATTTTCCTTACCTCCACCTCCTAAGTGCTAGTATTTCAGGTGTATACCGCCATGCTTGGCTCAAATTACTGTGGAAATAAGGATGTTTCTTCATAATAAATCTGATCCTGATTTTATTTGAGTGGTTGTGGTATCATGTGACCATGCTTTTGATCTGTCCTCTCTTCTTTGTAGGCAGAGCGTCCTGACACCATGTTGGGAGTTGTGTGTGGGGCTCTTCATGTGGCAGATGTGAGCCTGAGGAATAGCATCTCTAACTTCCTTCACTCCTTAGAGAGGTAAGCTATGTTTGTGTCCATGCTAGCCAATCAGTGCTTGAGTACAGGACTGTAGCCCAAAGGTCCATTTGCTTTTCTGCAACTTCCTGGCCCTTTATGATTGCTAGTTGTTCTTCCTGAACTGGTCGCAAAGGAAAGGGGGTGGCTGGGAATAGTTTATGCCACAGTAGAATAGCTCACTTTTTCTTTTTTTTTAAGTGTGTATGTGTTTGTTATGTAAGTGTTCATGTGGGTATGTGCGTGTAGACCTACATGTGTAAGCATGTGGTTGGAAGCCAGAAGGTATCTTTCTTGCTAGTATTTTATGTTTATGGGTTTTGTTCAGTTGGCTGGTTTGGGTTTATTTGTTTGTGTTCCTGTATTCCTTTTTGATTTTTTTGAGACAGGGTCTCTCTATGTCGCCTGCCTATATTAGAACTCATTGTATAGACTGTGAGACACTGGCCTCCGACTCACAGAGACACCTGCCTCTGCCCCATGAGTGCTGGGATTAAAGGTGTGCACCAACCACTACATCTGGCCTCACTTTATTTTTAGAGACATGGTTTCTCACTGAACCTGGAACTCACTAATTCAGCTAGGTTTGCTGGCCAATAAACTCCCAGGATATGCTTGTCTTCACTACTGCAGCCTCCTCCATGGTCATCACCACAGTGCTGGAGTTAGACACATGCCACTGTGCCTGCTTTTCCATAGATGCTGGAAATCTGAACCCAGACCCTGGTGCCTTTACAGCAGTCATCTCCTCAGCTCCGAGATCAATCTAATTTTGCAAACACTGAAATCCAGCTGCATCAAACACACTTTCCTGAGCCAAGCTCCTCAAACCGTGGTGATAAAATCCATCATTTTTCCCTACCATCAAACCCTAAATATCTCTGGAATTAACTATACTACATTTCGGGAAGTAATAATTGAGGCTGATATTCAGGATGACCTTAAAAGTCTTTCAAGTGGAGGGTCAGACATGTATGAAGCTGAACTAACTAATTTTGTATGTTGACGCCAGAGACTAATCTCTGCCCAGGTCCCTAGGGGAATGGTCCAAAGGGCTAATCTCATCCACACATTTCAACCACAGGCCCTTTATTTCCTTCTGTGTCGTTTGACTTATATTGGCCCCCTTTCAGAGTATCTGAAAGGAAGAAAAAAAGCAAATTTTTGAAAATTGAACTGAGGTTTCAAGCCCTGTGATAAACATCTCACTATGTTACTCTCATGCACTAAAGCCTGCAGCAGCTTGCATTTCCTTCCTGACTCAAATCTAAATCCCCAGTATGACTTTCAACCCTCTACACACCTTGGCCCCCTCACCAGTCAATTCTTTTTCATTTCCAGTCTTCAACATGCATCTCTAACCTAGTTAACTGGATTCCTTAAGCATGTAAAAATGCATTCACACATCCTTTAGTGTTCTTTTTGTTTGTCGTGTTGTGTTGTTTTGAGACAGTCTCCTTATGTTGGCACTGGATTCCTAAGTAGATCAAGATGGTTCTAACCCACAGTTCACTTGCCTCAGCCTCCAGAGTGCTGGCCTTATAGCTGTATCAACCCATTGAGCCTAATGTTCTTTAAAAAGAATAAAACTAAACAAAACTTATGTGTGTTTATAAATGCCACATACATGTGGATGTGTGCAGAGGCCAGAAGATGCTGCTGGGTCTCCTGGTGCTGGAGTTAAAAGCCAATTGTGAACCACTCCATGTGCGTTCTGGGCACTGCGCTCAGTTCCTCAGGAAGAGCAGCAAGCACTCGCTCTTGAGCGCTAAGCCACCTCTCCAGTTCCAAACATTCCATTTTTAATTCATCTTGTAAACTTGTATTTTGAAATTAGTATTTGGGGAGGGCATATTTTGAGACAGTTTCATGTTGACCTGGCTGGCCGCAAACTCACCGTGCAGCTGAGGCTAACCTTAAATTCACAATCTTCCTGCATATACCTCACAAGTGCTTGGATTATCTGCACATGCCACCATACATGGCATAATTTGGTTTGAATTTTTTTGTCTTTTCAGATTGGTCTTTCTATGTAGCCCTTGCTGTCCTGGAACTCACTATGGAGACTAGGCTGGCCTCGAACTTACAGAGCTCTGCCTGCTTCTGCCTCCAGAACACTAGGACTAAAGGTGTACAGCACCATGCCGTGCGTCATAATTTGTTTTTATTAGTGTGTGACCAGTACAGATAATGTGCACACTCTTGACCCACCTCAGTAACTCAACTATCCTCTTTTTAGTACTCCCTCTTTTATTTTTCAAAGTCTGAGTTAAATTGTTTGTTTGTGACAGGATCTTGGCCTTAAACTAATAGTCATTCTACTGTGGCAGCTGCTGCAGCTGCCACTTCTTCCCCCTCTTCCTCTTCCTCCTCTTCCTCTTCCTTTCTCCTCCTCCTTCTTCTTCTTTAAATTTTTTATTGATTCTTTGTGAATTTCACATCATGCACCCTGATCGTAGTCCCAGTGTTTCACCTGCCATTCACCCCATCCCCCTAAAGAAAATAAAAATTAAATAATAATTTTATAAAATCTTGATGTGGAAGCTGTGATGTGTCACAGCGTGTGCCACAGTACACCTATTTGTCCATACCACTTTACTTGCAAATGTTCATTACAGTGAGTCATTGGTCTGGTTCAAGGCCTCTTGGCTTCTGCTATGCTATCAATACAATCCTTACCTGACTCCTTGGAGATCCTGCAGTTGTCCTGTGTCATGGAGATCCCGCAGCTTCGGTTCTGCAGGACTGCTCCCTTGACAAGCTTCAGCAGCTCATAGATGGGGTAGATGTTGGGTGTACCAACTCATAGCCCTGGGTCTGGGCCTGTGTGCTAGCTTAGTTGGTCAGCCCGCCAGCTCTCCTGCACCCAAGCCACCAAGGCCAAAATTTAGGACTATAGATGTTAATGAGCCACTAAGCCTAGCAAGTTCATCTTAAAGGACAATAAATAGATTCACATGTTCTATATTTCAAAAATATGCATAGTGGAAAAGCATCTACTAATTTGTTTCTTGATATCCAATGTCCTTCCCTGTAGCCAATCCATATTACAGGCTTCTTTAAGTGTATGCATGTGATGTTTATTTCTTATCTTCTGCTTTTATCTCATTAATAATAATAGTAATAATAATAATAATAGTAGTAGTAGTTTATTTTTTTCTTTCGATTTGTGTTTTCAAGACAGGGTTTCTCTGTATAACAGAGCCCTGTGTCACTTTGAAGACCAGGCTGGCCTTGAACTGCACTGACTTCTGCTTCTGTCTTCCCAGTGCTCAAATTAAAGGTGTGTGCCACCACACCCAGATTCCCCTTGCTTTTTTTTAAACCTAATTTTATTCTTATTTTTTAAGGTTTAGAATTTAATAATTAAATTAAGATTCAATTAAAAAATTTAAACTTTAATTAAAATATAATATTATCATTACTCTTTTTTTTCCTCTGTCTAGCTCCTCCAATGTTCTCTCCTCCAACCCCTTTCATACCCTCTCAGATTCATGGTCTCTCTCTTTGGTTCTTGTGCATATATGTGCATAAATACAGCCTGCCACATCCATTAGTTAACTGCTCCCAACTTGGCTTGTTTTCACGTAATAGTATCTTTTAGTGTTTCTTATCACTATGTGAAAAGCTTCTTTCTTTTTAATGACTTTAATAGTTTCTATGTGTTTGAGAAGATGCTTAACATGACTGATCATCAGGGAAATGCAATTCAGGACCTCTATGAATTATCACCTCACTCTCGTGCCTGCTATCAAAAACCACAAAATAGCAAGTTTTGGCAAGGATATGGAGAAATTGGGATCCCTGTGCACTGTTGGCGAGAATCTAAAACAATGCAGTCCCTGTGGTAGACAGAATTAAACTTTCTCAGAAAATTCAGAATAAAAACTGCTAGAGTGGTTCAGCAATAGTAGTTCTGGATATACCAAAAGAAGTAAAAGCTGATTCTCAGAGAAATGCCTACATTTTCTTTTTTCTTTTTAAAGATTTATTTTATTTATTTTATGTATATGAGTACACTGTAGCTGTACAGATGGTTGTGAGCCATCAGGTGGTTGCTGGGAATTGAACTCAGAACCTCTGCTCGCTCTGGCCCAAAGATTTATTATTATTAGCTGTCTTCAGACACACCAGAAGAGGGCATCAGATCTAATTACAGACGGTTGTGAGCCCCCATATGGTTGCTGGGATTTGAACTCAGGACCTCTGGAAGAGCAGTCAGTGCTCTTAACCACTGAGCCATCTCTCTAGCCCTCAATGCCTACATTTTCATGGCAGTGCTGTTCTTAGTGACTGCACAGTAGGAAAAGCCCGTATATCCATGATGAATAGGATAAACAAATAGTGGTGGGTGTATGCACATCACAGGATATTATCAAACCTTAAAGGAAGGACATTCCAACACATGCTAAAACACAGAGGAACTTTGAGGTTTTGACTAAGTTAAATAATCCAGTCATACACAAAAAAAAAAAGATAAACTGTATGATTTTAGTATCAAGGGGTATCATGAATAGTCAAAAATTCATAGAAACAGAACATGTCAAGTTCTAGGAAGACACTTACGTAAATGCAGTTACTTAATAGAGTGCTACCCTTTGCTAAGTAAAAATGTTCTAAATAGTTGAACAGTGATATGACTAAAGACTATATACATATAAAACGGTTAAGTTGCTGTGTCCTTGTATGGCTTCCAGCAGCTTGAACCTGAGTGGGCCTTGAGGGAATAAAGAAAAGACAAACACAGACAGATACATGGTTAGAGAAATATCTGGAGTCAAGTGAACTGGGCTCTTAATGATGAAACCACAGCATCTCGGAAGGTCAGTGTGTTTATTATATACAGTGGAACAGAAAGGTGGGTTTAGTGCATACAGCTGGACAAGAGGCAGGATTATTACACAGGGATAAACAGGAAAGCAGGATTCATGCTATGCAGCTGGATCAAGGAGAGATACAGGCACAGGATCTATTGGGAACAATCTTCAGACTGTAAATGTCTGGGGAAAGACAGCTAAGATGGAAGTTCTGCACACACTGTCAACATTTGCACCAGGACCAAGAGAGAAGGCTTTTCCATTTCTCTGAGCTTCACCTTTGGAAGGCTTTGCCATTTTCCCATGAGTCTGAGGTTTTGGGTCCATGGCAAGTCTGTGTTCATGTCAACAGCACACACTCACTCAGAACTTCACACACTCATGCTTCCTTCACTCCACACAGTAAGTCGTATATTTTGTATATCTTACCACGATTAAATGTAGAAAAGAAATTTCAATATTTATTCATAATTTATATGATCAATACTTTACAGACAATCATCTAGGTATTTTCTCTCCTTACTATTTCAGGAAATATCACAATCAATAATCTTTGAGATTTCTTTATAACCTATTAGAACTTTATAGAAATAAGTATGTCATATATTGTCATTCTTTCAGGGGTCAAGTCCTTCCTGCTCACACACTTCTGAACACAGTAGATGTTGAACTTATCTATGAAGGAATCAAATATGTACTTAAGGTATGCAATCCCCACCAAAGTCTACACCTTAGTTTCTATCTTCTCTTCTTTTTTTAAAACTAGTTTTCTTAGGTTGAGAGACTGAGAAAAGTTCACTTCTGTTTACGGATTGGAATATTTACAGCCATTGATGACAGTCTTCGGAATCAGTATTTAGTGATTCTGTGAAAATCTATCCAGTTATTTCTCACCATGACATACTTCCAAAAGTATGAAGAGGCAGGGAACAGCTGGAACAGAGAAAAGCAGCTGACGCTCCCTGTTTGCTCACAACAGGACTGGTGCAAGCAGCACTAGCCTTACCACTCTCGCTGACGGGCGTCTTAACCTGTCCCTGTAAATACTCCAGCTGTATCTGAGGCTGTGCTGGGAAGGGATCACGGCTTGGCTTTCTGGCTCTTGTTTACTACAGGTGACTCGGCAGTCTCCCAACTCCTACGTGGTGATAATGAACGGCTCCTGTGTGGAAGTGGATGTGCATCGGCTGAGTGACGGTGGGCTGCTCTTGTCCTATGACGGCAGCAGTTACACCACATACATGAAGGAGGAGGTGGACAGGTGAGTGATGAGGCCTGGTTGTTTGCTGTTAGATTAACTCTTCCTTTTACTGCTCATTAGCTCCTGGGATTTTTCCAGGTTTTTTGTTTGTTTGTTCGTTTGGGTTTTTTGTTGTTTTTTTTGTTTTGGCATGCTCATTTTTCAATAAAAATAAAAAAAAGTTTTATATACTTTAAGAGTGCAAAAATGTTTTTAATTATAAACATGTCTCAAGCTGGGTATTGTGTTCTGTACCTAGAGTTTCAACTACTCAGGCTGAAGTAGGAGGTTGAGGGTAGGACTCACTTGAGCCTATGAGTTTAAGGCCAGCATATACAACTTACGGAGATTCTATCTCCTAAGGAAAGAAAACATGTTTCTCTATCACTCCAATGTGGTGGACAGTGAAAAATAATTTCCCCTTGAAATAAATGATCACAGTTATTTATTAGAATTTATATAATGCATATAAGAATCACATAAAGGTGCATACTATTTTTCGTTTAAATACATCCATAAATAAATATCTGTTAAATACTATTTGTGCTTTTTCTTTTTTAAATCAATATTTATTTATGTGTGCCTGAGTATATATGTACATGCACTGTGTGTTGTACATATATGTTGGCAGGAGCCAACAGAGATCAGAAGAAAGGAGTTGGATCTCCTAGAACTGGAGTTGCAGGTAGTTGTGAGTTACCATGTGAATGCTGGGAATTTAACTCCAGTTCTTTGCAAGAGCAGCAAGTGTTCTTATCCACTGAGCCATCTTCTTTCCCCACACACCCCGGTCTCATAGCCCAGGTCTTGCTATATAGAGGTGACCTTGAGCTTCTTTCTGATCTTCTTGCTTCCACCCCGAGTGCTGAGGTTATATTACACACCATACCTGATTTATGTGATGCTGGGGATTGAACCCAGAGCTTCATTCATGCTAGAGAAGCACTGTACTATCTGAAGTACATTCTTAGCATTCTCCCTTCCTGCACATCTTTCTCTCTCCTACTTATACATCTCTCTCTCTCTCCCTCTCCCTCTCCCTCTCTCCTTCCCCACCCCGCCCCTCTCGTTCTCTCTCTCTCAGTATATCACACCAGCCATACTGCTGTGAAAATTGAATAAACCAATCACTTGAAGTGCTTAAAATCTTGCTTACAACATAGTTATTGTTCCACGAATGTTAGTTATAGCTGAGCTTGGAATTTCATTCCTGTAACTTTAAGCATTTACGAGGCTGAAGAGGACTGAGGCAGGACTGGACTACATAGTGAGGTCCTTTCATAGAGAGAGAGAAATAGGAAAAACAGAAGGAGGGAGGGGATATTAGTTATTATATTATCATTATATAAATGTTATTTTTAATGGTTATAGCACATTTCATGATATGAATATATCATAATTTATTGATTCCAACTTTTGACTAAAGATTGATACTAAAGTTGTAAATAAGGGCCAGTAAGATAGCTAGATAGATAAGGCCCTTGCTGCCAAGCCTGATACCTGAGTTTGATCTTTGAGAACCCACATGGTAGAAGAACAGCGCCCACTCCTGCAAGTTGTCCTTGACCTCCATAACTGCACGTGCACATACATGGTACAATCACATGTAAACTAAATAAAATAAAAATGTAATTTAAAAATTATTAACAAAGATACAATGAATGCCTTTTTATATGTCTGCATTGTATATGTGGTAATCTTTTCTTTTTTTTTAAATTTTTTTTTTTTTTGGTGTGGTAATCTTTTCTATGTGATTTTTGTTGTTTTTAAGACTGACATTTTCTCTCATTTTTTCATAACCTGAGTGCTTTATTGGATTGCCTGCTTTACTTATCTCCTAGATACCGAATCACAATTGGCAATAAAACCTGTGTGTTCGAGAAGGAAAATGACCCATCTGTAATGCGCTCACCGTCTGCTGGGAAGTTAATCCAGTATATTGTGGAAGATGGCGGTCATGTGTTTGCTGGCCAGTGCTATGCAGAGATTGAGGTCAGGGTGGGGAATAGGCTGTTGGGTCATGGGAGGGAATGTAGGTTGATGGGAGTAGTCTAGGATTGAAAATAACAAAGATCATTAGTTCATTTCATGTGGATTGTCACCCTAAGACTTTAAAAACAATAAAAAATATCATCATTTTCCTTTGACTGTGAAGAAATTTGAGCTTTAAAAATATAGTGGCAAGAGTGCTAAGTGACAGGTGTTGTGCTAACTGTTGGCTACACAGAGAAAATAAGATAGGCAGAGTGGGAGTACAGCAGCTGAGTACTGAAGGATGAAGTCTAAGAGCAGAGGGAGGGTGCCAGGGAAGGAAAGACATCCCGCAAGAAGAGATGTTTGCCTGGTCTTACCGTGACAAGACAAAGCTGGATGAGGTAAGGATGCACAGGAGACAGTGTTTAACCTCACCCCGAGGCACAGAAGCAGGGCAGTGTGCTGTGTTAGGACTGACTGAGTTTGATTAAAGTTTGATGTGAGAGCAGGTAAAGGTGCTTTCTATGGAAGGAAATTGAAGTCTTCAAGGAGACTAGGCTAGGACTGCCCAGAAGCCCATGGGCAATCACTGAAGGATTTTAAATGGACAAAATGATGTGATGAGATTTAGGCTCTAGGGTGTTGGTTTGGGAGACTGTATCAGAGGTAAATGCCATGAAGGGACATCTCAATGGTAAATTTTAAAAAATACTCTAGACCTGAAATGGGGAGGGCCTAGCACAAAACACTGCAAGAGAAGATGTTCTGAGAGATTTAGAAGGTACTGGCAGTAGGCAAAGGAAAAGTGTGGAAAATGCTGCTATCATGAAGACAGTTCATCACTTTTAATATAAATATGGAGAGACAAACATTCACAAACAGCAGCAAAATGTGTTTAAAAGTTAGAAAAATGCTAGGCACATGGTAGGCAGGAGAGTCAGGAATTCAGGGTCATCCTTAGCTACGAAGTGAGCTTTGGACCAAATGATCCATGAAAACAGACAAAATCCTAAAAGCAATACAGGAATCAGTATCTGTTATTAGCCCTTAGATTTGTTTCTGAGAAATTTACCAATTGTCTTAGTATTTCAGTGAAGATTTTGATAGATTCCTATTTGGGGGTGTGAAATTGTTTTCCAACTGAGATGATGGGAAAACTGACCTTTAAACTGTTCATGTCCATAAAGGAAGATCAGGCTCTAACTTACCTTACCTTAACATTACCTGTCTCATTACAGGTAATGAAGATGGTGATGACTTTAACAGCTGTAGAATCTGGCTGTATCCATTATGTCAAGCGACCGGGAGCAGCACTTGACCCTGGCTGTGTGATAGCCAAAATGCAACTGGACAATCCCAGCAAAGTTCAACAGGTGAGGAGGAAGGCACTAAAAACTGCTCCGAGGGTGAAAGACACGGTGCTTGGAGGTGCTTGGTTTGCTGGTTTCTTGTTCTCTCCCATCCTTTCCCTCAGTCCGTCCTATTTTGCATGTGCGTGAGAGTGTGTGTATGTGCTATCTGCATGTATGTGTGTCTGAGGAGGGCTTGTGTGTCTGAGGAGGGCATGTGTGTATGTGCTATCTGCATGTGTGTGTGTGTGTGTGTGTGTGTGTCTGAGGAGGGCATGTATGTATGTGCTGTCTGCGTGTGTGTGTGTCTGTGTGTGTGTGTGTGTGTGTGGAGGGCATGTATGTATGTGCTGTCTGCGTGTGTGTGTGTGTGTGTGTGTGTGTGTCTGAGGAGGGCATTATGTATGTGCTGTCTGCGTGTGTGTGTGTGTGTGTCTGAGGAGGGCATGTGTGTATGTGCTGTCTGCATGTATGTGTGTTTGTGGAGGGCATTCGGTGTCCTGCTTTATCATGCTCTACCCTATTGCCTGGAGGCAGGGGTTTTCTGATTGAACCTGGAGCTAGGCTGGCAGCCAGCAATTCCCAGCAGTCCTGCTTCTCACCCCTCTGCCCCCCACAAGCACAGTGCTGTGTGTGGCTACACCAAGCTTTTTTTCTGTGTGTCCTGAGGGGCCTGAACTCAGGTTCTAATGTTTATGCAGCAAGTGCTTTTATCCACTGAGCCATCTCCCCAGGCCCTGTCCCTCCTTTGTTTCCATCTTGAATTCCTGCATTTTATCTCTCAGAGTTTTGGGATTACAAGTGTTACCAACATAGTTAGCTGTTGCGGCTGCTGCTTGTCCGTTGTTATTGTCCTCCTCCTCCTCCTTCTAATAGATATTTGCTTTATTTACATTTCAAATGGTGTCGCCTTTCCTCATTCATGGTTAGCTTCTTGTCAGCTTTCTTAATTATTTTTTGTACCTCCCAATTTTATACCTTATATTTGTGCCTACAATATTGTGGGACTGGAGCTTGCACTAGCCAATATAAAGCTGAGATTCTCTGTCTTTTTCTCATAGTGTTTCTTCTATTGAGTTTTCTCCAAATAGGTGTGTGTCATGAAGGGATATCTCAGTTTTGATGGTGACTGAATTGCAGTGGTCTTTGTGCCCAGAGTAGAAGGTAATGACCGATGATCTCTTGTGATCACAGGCTGAGCTTCACACGGGCAGTCTGCCACAGATCCAGAGCACAGCTCTCAGAGGCGAGAAGCTCCATCGAGTTTTCCACTATGTCCTGGATAACCTGGTCAATGTGATGAGTGGATACTGCCTTCCAGACCCTTTCTTCAGCAGCAGGGTATGAACCGCTCCCATGGGGAGGGGATACACAAATGTGTTCATTCTCCAGAGGAGTTTACAGTCTCAGGAGGAATTTGTTTTAAGACTGATTCTCCCACTCTTTCTGATGCTGGGGATCAAACCCAGGGCTTTAAACGAACATGCTATGTAATCACTGCACCACCATGAGCTATACCCTCAGCTCATGAAGAGGTTTTTTTTTTAGGAGGAAAAAAGTTGACCTGTAATCTCCCCACCTTTCTTTGTTGGCCTTGAAGTTTGTTTTTTGAGATAAGGTTTCTCTATTTAGCCCTGGCTGTCTTGAAACTTACTACTATGTAGCCCAGGCTGTCCTCAAACTCACAGAGACCTGACTGCTTCTACCTCTGCCTCCCAAGGGCCAGGATTAAAGGCATGCACCACCGTGCCTGACTGGACTTGACATTTTAAATCCTTGTTTCTTAATTTCGTCATTTGCTTGGGATTATTCCTTTTTGAACTACGGACTGGGGCAGTATCTGATGTTTAGACTGCAGTTTTACAGTAAGCACTGGGGGCCGGAGAGATGGTTCAGAGTTCCTCTTGAAGAGGATGGATTCCTAGCATGCCCGTGGTGGTTCAGCACCTCCTGTAACTCTTTAGACACTCATGTCGTACACATTCACGTAAAATAAGTAAGTCTAAAGGAAGTACCAGCACTGGAGTGCAGGAGATTCAGGATCTGATTTATTTGGGGGAATTGTGTTGCCTTTGCATCCCATTTGGATTATTTCTTTCTCCATAGGTAAAAGACTGGGTAGAACGATTGATGAAAACTCTGAGAGATCCCTCCCTGCCTCTGCTAGAGCTGCAGGATATCATGACCAGTGTCTCTGGCCGGATCCCCCTCAATGTGGAGAAGTCCATTAAGAAGGAAATGGCTCAGTATGCTAGCAACATCACATCAGTCCTGTGTCAGTTTCCCAGCCAGCAGGTATTTATGGGGCAACACTGTCATCATTTTCCCTTGGTGGCGACTAGAGTTCATGCTCTAGGAGGCCTCTGTTTGGCTACTCCTTACTGACTGTGATTTTACCACCAAAAGCATCGAATCCTTCATAAACCTGCCTCAGGATATGAGAAACTATATGTGAACCATAAAGTATCTCATACTATGTGACAAAAGTGCTGTGACTGTGTATTCCATATCATTGTGCTTTCAGGGAGAGTCCCTAATTAGATGTGTTTCTGTAAGACTGACAGTCAGGATATTGGTAATGTGTTTGTCTGACACTTCCTGACCACCTCAGCAGCATCCTTGCCCTTGTAATGCATGGTTATGTGGGGGTAAAGGTGGGCAAGTGAGAGACCAGGAGTGAGGTGTGGGTTTTGACCTTAGATGGCTTCTTGCCCACCTTACTCTCTGGCTAAATTTAGTTCCGTGATGTGGTCCTTAGTCTATCTGGGAAAGGGTCAAAAAAGTTAGAAATTGCTTGCTTCTTTAGCAAGTGTCTAAACTTATACTAATTTACTAGTACTGACAACATGTCAGACACAGGGTTTGTCATGATGTAACCAAGGAGACTCTTTGGTAGTGGTGCTGATGCAGAGGTATGTGCATTGGGTCCCTTTGGCAGGGGGAGCTTCATTTTTCTTATTTCTTTTTCCTTAGATTGCCAACATCCTAGATAGTCATGCAGCTACACTGAACCGGAAATCTGAACGGGAAGTCTTCTTCATGAACACCCAGAGCATTGTCCAGCTGGTGCAAAGGTAGTCACATGGGTCTCCAGATTCTCATCCTTTCTTTGTTTTCAATTGGGCATAAAGATTTACTTCAATCTGACTTTCAGAGAGAAGAAAGTATATCTCAGAAAGTCTGTTATGTCTTTTTACTTCTTAGATCTGTGACTGAACTCATTCATTGTTTCTGCTGGGTTTTTTTTTATAATTTTTAAAAATTTTTTATTTCATTTTACTTTTTTATAAATTTTTGGTTTTTTGAGACAGGGTTTCTCTGTATAACCCAGCTGTCCTGTAACTCACTCTGTAGACCAGGCTGGCCTCTAACTAAAAATCCGCCTGCCTCTGCCTCCCAAGTGCTGGGATTAAAGGCGTGCGCTACCACTGCCCGGTGATTTCTGCTGTTCTTATGATATTCTGTCAGTTATTATGGCCCCCAAATTCTATTGTTTTCTTTCTATTTGCTATTTTGATGAAGATCCTAGTTTTTCTTCTAGTATAGACTCCAACATGATAATTATTCTTTATATTTTATGGATTCAGGTATTGACTAAAAAGCTATCTAGATGCCGGGCAGTGGTGGCGCACGCCTTTAATCCTAGCACTTGGGAGGCAGAGGCAGGTGGATTTCTGAGTTCGAGGCCAGCCTGGTCTACAGAGTGAGTTCCAGGACAGCCAGGGCTACACAGAGAAACCCTGTCTCAAAAAACCAAAAAAAAAAAAAAAGCTATCTAGAACATTTTCAACTTTAAGATACTTAAAACTTTTCAAAAGTCCCTTAGCCATTTCAAACATGTTTATAACTTCTGCTCAGCAGTCAGGCTAGCATTAGATCTGGGTATGAAGTCTGGGGTGGTGTGATGGTGATGTGTTATTTTTACTTTCCTTTTCCTCTGTACTGAAGTTACTTTTCACTTTAAATTTAAATTAATAATTTTCAACCTGAAAATATAAGCTATAGGTCTGCCCTGTGTTTAGTGGGAAAGCAGTTCCTGGGGCAGTCTAGTGAGTAAATGTGGCCTCTGGGTTCACTAATGCTGTTGCTCTGTCCTGGTTCACAGGTACCGAAGTGGCATCCGTGGCCACATGAAGGCTGTGGTGATGGATCTGCTCCGGCAGTACCTGCGAGTAGAGACACAGTTTCAGAATGGTAAGTTCATCCTGAGGACTATCTAAGGATGGTAGTTCTGATTAAAATATGTAAGAGCTAAGGCAGTTCATGCTCTTACCAACATTCCTCATGAACAAGCTTTTCCTTCTCTCACTAATTCCCTTAAAAACTAAAACTTCCATTCTTCACCAGCATGAAAAAGAATACTGACAAAACTGGAGAGACTAGGACTTCAGTGTGCTTCTGAGGAAGGCTTGAGATAATTGTTCTTGAAGGGATTAGCATTTTCTGTTGACATCTTCTTGACTGAGCGTAGTGAGAGTTAGTTGAGTCATGACCAACCTGGAATTGAAATTCCCTGTCTGAAGAGCCTGCTTCTCAGCAGCTAATCCAAGGCTTGAACCACAGGCATATGAGAAGAGCTCAAAATCTCCACTGCTTTTTAGTGTGTCATTTAGGTCAAATTTATCCCTGGCTTTCTCTGAAGAGCTTCACTAAATGATGGATATGCTTTAAGAGTGAAATGCCTTGGTTACAATTTTAAAGCCACATGCTGCTATTTGTGGCATCCTACCACAAGATGGCAGTGTAACACCAGAAAATTGAAATAGCACCTAAAATTATCTCTTCTGTTCACTTAAAAGTTCATTTAAAAGATGTCTTCACCCTTCATGAGCAGTTAAATTTCACAAGTAGATATTAACAGGCCTTTAAACAAGCAAGGTTGATGAATTTAGGAGCATCCAATGATGTAATTTATCATGTACTAGTAGAATAAGAAAGAGTGAACAGGTTCATCATCCCAAGAAATTGGGGGGAAATTGGACGAAATTCAGTGTAGAATGACATGGTATTTTTCCTGTTGATGTGTTCCCACTGCTGCTCTTGTTCTGGGGATAAAAATCTCTAAGCTACATCCTTAGCCCTTGTTAAGCAGACCCACAGCCATTCCATGTGATATGTCATATGTAGTAGCAAAATGTTCAAAACATCCACTTTAGGACAAAGGCTCTGGTGTCACTGTGACCACTCAGCTCCATCCTGGGAGTCCTTGCTATTGCAGAAAGTTAAGAAAAGGGTTTAAGAAATTCTAGAGCAAGATGGCTTTCCACTGAAATCCTAAGACTTAGGAGATTCAAGACCAGCCTTGGCTACATGGGACCCTGTCTTAAAAAAAATTAAAAGGCTTGAGAACTCATGTATGCTTCACTTAGAAGGCTCTAAGAACCCCAAGATTTATTACTAAATTATTTAAAACCAAACAAAATGTCTAAGTACAAATGTCAAACATGCAGAGCTTAGTGAATGCCTGTATTTGGGAGGCAGAGGCAGGCTTTGACTCAAAAAGAAAAAAAAATGGAACAGTGCATCTCCAGACTAGAGCACTTGACTATCATATCACTCATGTGACCCGGGTTCAGTCCTTAACACTTCAGAAAAGGTTTTATTTTTTTCAAACTTATTTACTTCCTTATTTTTGAGACAGGGTCTCATTCTGTAGCCCTGCTGCCTGCCACTTGCTATGTAGACCAGCCTGACCTTGAATTCATAGAAGATTCTTCTGCCTCCCAAGTATTGGGATTCAAGACATGTGCTACCAGATCCCTCCAGAAAAGACTTCTTTATAATAATGTTTAGAAAAAGTTTTGAAAACTATATTGCTTAAAACCTCAATTAAAACCCATGAAATATAAAGGCACAAATACAACAAAAATGTTCAGTCCTCTTCTGGAGGAGATCCTAATGAATGAAGAACAGTAAGGACTACCCAGGTCAACGCCAACAGCAGACACTGTTACAAAGGTATTGGCTCTCCAATACCAAGGAATCTTCGTGAGATTTATCAAGCTAATTCTAAAATTTAAACAAAATTCTGGCAATACTAAGATATTTCTAAAATAGGTGTAGTTGTAATCCCAGCACTCAGAAGACAGAGGCAGGAGGATTGCTATTCAGTCAAGATCAGGCAGGACTCCACACAGCAAACTGTAGCGCTACCTAGTGAGACCCTGTTTCAAATAATAACAAAATGTGCTTCTAAAGAAATGGAATGCAAAAAAATATTTGCAAGGTGAGATATGAAGGTTTATTATGAAGCCATATTAATTAATCAGCTGCGACATTTGTGGAAGGACAGAGTTACAGACAAGACACAATTACCCAGAAGCAGGCCTGTGCGCTTGTGATTCATTGCGTGATCCAGTGGGCTTTGTGATCGTGAGGGAGGGCAGGCATCAGGAATGGGACCAAGACAATGAGCCCGCCAGTCACATCTCACTTCAGACGCTCAAAACCAACTTCAAGTGAAGTAAAGACTTGAATGTTTATCAAAAAGGCAAAAGTACGAAGTTTTAGAATATCCTTAAAACCTCAGGATAGAGAGGAGTTTATCGAACTACAAACAGGAAGTGCACTGTATAAAGGAAACAACTGATTACTTCTGTCCATTCAGGAACTTCTGTCTATCCCATGTACTGTTAAGAAATCTAGAACATGGACCACAAAGTAAAGAAGAGCTATTTATCCTGTCTACACCTGCGACAGGATCAATACTAGTATGCAGAAGGCAATCAAATAGATAAATGGGCAAAAGAGGGAAAAAGATATTTCACAGAAAAGAAAGAACAAATAATCCATAAACTTCAAGAAAATGCTTGGTCCCATTACCAATCACAGAAATAGGAGCCCAAATCACAGATTTTTACAATCACATTGTCATCTTATACTGCCCCTGGGAGTGGAAGTGCAAGTGGCATGATTGCCTCAGAAAACCGCTTGTCCGTATTGAATGAGTCTTTCATAACGCTGAGTTTTTATTTACACTCTTTAGCCTCGTAATCTTACTCCAAAATATAAGGCCTGTTTGTGTCACTAGTGGTCATAGTAGGAAAAAAAGAAAGCAGAGGGAAACCCTCTGAGTATATGCAAATAGAATGGCTTTTTGAATTCTAGAATTCAAGGAAATAATGTTAGATATATCAGTGATAAGTGTTAAGAGAACAAAAGAATAATTATTATAAATTCAGCTTAGTAATTGTTTCTGAAGAAGAATACATAGCAGGTCACTTGGGAGACCGAGGCAGGAAGATTGCCAAATTCAAGGCCAGCATTGGACCAAATACTGAGAAATGCCTCTTTAGAAGAGGGGGTTTGGAGATTAGGACTGGAGAGACGGCTCAACAAGAAGAGCACTTCCTGCAGAGCCACAGCTGTCTGGGGCTCTGATTCTAGAGGTCCCACACCTTTTCTCACCATGCTGGGCTTCTGCATGCATGTGGCACATAAGTACATACAATAAAATTAAATTAATATTCTTTTTTCCCCTGGCTCTTCAAGACACAGTTTTTCTGTGTAGTCCTGACTGTCCTGGAACTGACTCTTCTTGAACTCACAGAAATCTGCCTGCTTCTTCCTCCCAAGTGCTGGGAGTAAAGGCACACGCCACCACTGCCTGGTTAAAGTAATATTCTTGTTAAGTTCCCCCCTCTCTCTCTTTTTAAAGATTTATTTATTTTATGTATGATTACCCTATTGCTGTCATCAGACACACCAGAAGAGGGCATCAGATCCCATTACAGATGGTTCTGAGCCACCATGTGGTTGCTGGGAATTGAACTCAGAACCTCTGGAAGAGCAGTCAGTGCTCTTAACCGCTGAGCCATCTCTCCAGCCCCTTTCTCTTTCTTTTTAAGCTGAGTTTGATTGTGCACACTTGTAATCTCAGTACTTGGGAGGTTGAGGCAGGAGGATCTTGAAAAGTTCTTTTTTAATATATAAAGAACCGAAATAACATATGGGTATCATTTCAAATTTTAGTATATATTTTATTATATATAAGTATATATATATATTATTTATAACATTTTTTTCTGAGCTGGAGAAATGGCTTATAAAATAATAAGTATTTAAAAAGAAGAATAAAACACAGAGAGTTGGCCCAGTGGTTAAGCATACTGACTCCTCTTCAAGAGGAGCTGGGTTCAATTCCTGCATTCACATGGCAGCTCACAATCATTAGTAGCTCCAGTTTCCCAAGATCTGATGCCCTCTTCTGGCCTCTGATGGCACTGCATGCATGTGGTGTACAAATACATGGCAGTCAAAACACCCATACACATAAAATAATTTTAAAAAGATTATTTTTATTTTATAAAGTAAATAATGTGTGTTTGAATGTATGTCTATGCATGTATACATGCCTCATGCCTGAGGAGGTCAGAAGGGGGCATCCCATTCCCCCTGGAATTGGAGTTAACAAATGGTTGTGACCTGTCATTTGGGCGCTGGGAATCAAATCCAGGCCATCTAGAAGAGCAGACAGTGAGCTTAACCACTGGGCCATCTTCCCTCCTCTTTTTTCTGTCACAATTAATAGTTGTTTTTAAAGTGACTACTTGCTATTCTTTTGTTTTGTTTTTGTTACTGTGTTCCCTTACCTCAGATAAATATGTTCTTTTTATTCCCCCCACCCCCATCCCTGCTCTTAATAATTACTGTTGCCCTGATGCATTTCTTTTATCATTGCAAAGCTGAGTCTCAGTGGGAGGAAATACAGGACAACAGTTCTTTTTTCTTTATTTCTCCAGCAGTGCTGGAGATTGAACATGCTAGATGACTGCTCTACCATTCAGCTACATCTCTAGCCTAAGGGCAGCCAATTTTTAAACAATTTTCCGTTTTATCAAAATTGGATCTTTTATTAGATTGGCTGTTTTCTAACTAGGATATTTTAGTATTTTTCCAAACATACTAGTTTCATTTTGAAAAGTACTACTTATGTTAATTTCTGATATTTAAAACTGATAAGTTGGGGTTGCCCTGGTCAAATGTTATTCTAGGAAAATACAGTGATATATTTTAAACATCACTGTTTTAGTTTGTAGTTTAACATAGAATCTGAATGAAGTGATAATCTTTTCATATTTTTGTGATTTCATAAAATTCTGGACCATAAAAATGCAAACACTAGTTTTTCCTTTCTTGGAAATATAATTTGTAGCCAAGCTATTTTATAAAGACCTATGTTTCACTTATATCTACCATAGATGTGCTGTGGAATGCCGGAGGTTTGTCCCTTGCAGAACTGTTTTCCTGCCCAGCATTCACCTGCCTCTGGTGCTTTACAGAAGGCCAGCAAGCACCAGGCTGTACTTCCTGCAGCCTTTTGTACATTGCAAGGCTCCCCATCATGTGTGTCATGGCTTGGATTTGGAATTCCTGGGCCTGGCTTGCTTTTCCTGGAGTTACAGTAGACATATTGATTTCCAATATAGCAGACACACTTATGAATATTGATAAGTATAATTTCTTAGCTTAAACAGTACTGGTGGAATGTTCTCAAGGAGTCAGTGTGAAACCAGATGCTCAAGCTGCAGTAGACCTCAAAGGTCGTCAGGATTCATGGTTTCAACATTTATATGTGAATGTGTTGTATGTGTGTGGCCTACATGTATGCATGTTCCTATGTGTGGGGGTGTGTATCTGTACAGGTGTGAGGACAACTGCTGGTCAGAAGTGCCAAGGTCTCCCACTGGCCAGGAGCTCCCCAATCAGATTAAATGGGCTGGCCATCTAGTTCCAAAGATCCTTGTGTGTCCACCTCTCCAGCTCTGGGACTGGAAACATGCACCGCCATGTTGGGCGTTCTTTCTTTTTGAAGGAAATTATACCAGGAGAACAAACAGGATCATGAAGAGAAAAAAGTGGGATTGGACTCCCACCCGTCCCATCTTTATTTTAAAAGCACATCCCATTCCCTTTTACTTTTTTAAATAAAATCAAGACTCAGAGAGGTCAAGTGACTGACATAGTGAATTGAGAGTAGAGCTTGACCTTGAACCCAGGTTTATACTTGGGTTCTAATGACCCCTAGTCTAAAGCCCTCCCAAAAAAAGGTGTTTCTTCTTACTGTTTATCAACTGTGTATATGCATTAAGAAATAGCCAGTTAGTAAGGATGAGGCTCCGTGTGTACATGGTGAGGACAAGTTTTTTTTTTTTACCTCTTGTAGGCCATTACGACAAATGTGTATTTGCCCTTCGTGAAGAGAACAAAAGCGACATGAACACCGTGCTGAACTACATCTTCTCCCACGCTCAGGTCACCAAAAAGAATCTCCTGGTGACAATGCTTATTGTGAGTATCCAGTTTGTTTCTTGAACTTGTACAACTGGTTGCTGTTCTGCAAAGTGTGTGTGTGTATGTGTGTGTGTGTTTGTGTGTGTGCGTGTGTGTGTGTGTGTGTCCGTCTGTCCGTCCGTCTGTCTCAGAAGGAAAGCTGCTGTCTTTTGTAATGATGGTAAATGAGCTTGGGCTGTGGGTTAGCAGTTGCTGGATCCAGGTAGTGGATGGCTGGAATGGACTGTTCTGCATTGATGTGTATAGGAACTTAGTTCTCTCAGCTATACTTAGAAATGCAAGGCCCATGCTTCTGTTGTCAACGTGATGGTGTCTCTCAAATGCAGTTTCCTCTCGCCAGTGTGCTGTTCCGTTTTAACTCTTGCATATATCCAGCAATGCAAGCACTGGCTTTTGTGTCAGAAACTTAATAAAATGGGAGAGATTTAGTACTGTTCCTTTCCCCCAAAAAAATAATTAAATATATTTGGCATCTTCTTTTATTTACATGAAAATCTACGCTCTTATTGTAATGACTCTGTTCATTTGTCCCTATATCTGACTAATATACAAATTAGTAGAAAGTAGGAGGAGGAATGAAACCGGCTCCTGTGAGCTGGGCTGAGCTGCATCTAATGCTGGTGGGAGTTTGTAAAGTGGAAGGTTTTCATGTTGATTTCAAGTTCTCCACTCCTAGTTCTTCCTGGCTAAGCTAGTGTTGGGGGTTGGAGAACATCAGGACTGTTCTTAGAGGCCCTCCTCCACGGTCCCATGAGGCCTGCTGCTGCACAGTTGTCTTGCTTGGGACTGAAGTACAGATACTCTTTGGGCTCCCTTTCCTAGCCCTTTGGAGATGATCATTCTTGGTATGCTTAAGTCCATCATTTCTTCATGGAGGGGGGAACCCCATATAAATGTTGACTGCCATTTTTATATAATCCCCCAAAGTGAAAGGAGATGGTCTTCTTTACGTCTCTGGTTGACAGCATTACCACTCATTCAGCCCTATGCCTCGCTGGTTAGCTCTATTGGATATAACGTTTTATAGGTAGCCACTTTAAGAAACGTGTCTTTATCGGGAGAGTTCATTACCTTTGCTACCCTGGAATGGCTGCCTGGTGAGGAAACCAGGTCTTTGAGAAGGGTGGAAATATTGGCACAAAGTATTATTTTAACTTTCCCATGAGACAGCTTTCTGCAAAGAGTTGTATAATCTAGAGCTACTTGCTATTTATTTTCCCTCAGAAATCCTACTTTCTTTTTCAAATTTTAATGTAAGGATTGTTAATGCTCACTTGGAGGAAGTCAAGACTTTCTGGCAGAAAGGGGTAATGATTAGAAGGTAGAAGGATCTGCCAGTGTGAACCAAAATGGGACTGGAATTTGCCTTTATAGGAAGCTAATTATGGCAAATTTTTCATCTTATTATGATTACCTTTTTAAGAACTTAACAGTTTTCTGCACTAAAAATAGACCAAAGCCCAGAATCCTTGGAGCAGCAGAAGAGTAATGATCGTCCAGGACTGTCGCTGGGTTTCTTAAATTCTAATTTGTAAGATATAGGGGCTCGGCTCGCTCCTTTTGCGGAGTGATTGTAAGTAACGCTTGCCTTAAGAATCTCATTATTGGAACACGGAGCCATATTTCCTCTGAGAATTCTGGAGTAGCTTTGAGCCGGGGCTGTTCATTTCTCAAGTAATCACGCTGGTGTGATGGAGAGAGAAAATGGCAGCTGTTCGGAGCTCAGGCCTTCAATTTTCTTCAGAGTCCAGTCACTCAAGTGTGTAATTACACGGGGGTGCTGCAGAGGCGTTGGGCCCTGTCAGAGAACTGGTTTGAGGCTTTGCTTGCTGCTTTTGCCAGTCAGGACAGGCAGAAGCCAATGGGACCCTGACTTGCTGCTGCTTTTACCCCCACCTTGTCATCCTGATTATTTCTTACCTGCATAGATAGTGCCCCAACTTTCTTCCTAGCAGGCTGAGCCCTGGAGAAACAGACAGACTTTCAGTGTCTGGTTTGGATGACTTGCGTGAATGAGGTAGAGGCACACTGGCAGCTGGATTTACCCATTTCTTTAGTTTCTTCACTTCGTTTCCCCACCCCCCAAAAAAAAGAAAAACAAAAGAAGACTCAGTGAGCAAAATAGTACTTATGGTCTTGTATATCACTAATTTATTTTCGGATATTGATTATCTTCACTTTATCTTGAGGATTTTGAAATTAAGGAATTAATTGAATGACTGAGTCAGGGCCAGCTAGCAGTGACATAGATAAGGGAAAGGTTCAGATGGTGCCCCTTTTTAATCTAGTATTTCTGAATACCAGGCATACTTTCCTTTTTGATTGCAGCCAGCTGCTCCCCTCCCCCACATCTGCATTAATGAGGGTCGCCTTTGAGTTGTTAGGATCCCTCTTTGCAGATATCACTGTCTTTTGCACATGTCACTGGTACTTGGTAGCATTTCAATTCCCCCAGCTTGTATTCTCTTCTGATCACCTTTCTTTGCTTACCTTGATCTCCTGATTGATGGTTATGTGCCCAGCATTCCAATCTCTGCTTCCTGCAAGTAGGAATGTTGACGGTGTACTTTCCTGAGCTAGATGATGACTTCTGGGCCTTTGAACCTAAAGGAAGGAATCAAGAAAATCAAGTTGCTCCAATGGAGAGGCGCTGTGGTCCTCTGCAGTTGTTAACATATGTGCATAGTGGTAACTTGCCCCAAGGACCGCTAAGCAAATTTCTGTGGAGGAGACTTCTCCACTGCTTTGCTTTTGTCCACAGGAACATGGTTTTACAAGTCATGATGTATGTGATTTGATTCAGACAGAGCATATAAAATGCAGACCAGTTTCTTTCCTTCTTTCTTTTTATCATGGGTGCATGTAATCTGTCCAGTGTAAAAGTATAAAGAAAAAGCTTTCTTTCTCAGAAATATCATTTAATAAATGTTCAGTTTTATTTCTGTTGTTCTAATAAAATGTTTCAACAAAAAACAACTTAGGTTACAAAGAGTTTATCTTAGCTCTCAAGTCCAGGCTAAATTTTGTTACTGTGGAGAAGTCAAGTCAGGAAGTTGCTAGCCACACATTGCATCCTCAGTCAAGAGCAGAGAGAAATGCATTGCTTTCTTGTTTGCCTGTGCTCAGCTTGATTTCACCACTTTTACACAGTTCAGGACACTCTGCCTAGGAAATGGTGCCACCCACCATAGGCTTGATCTTCCCACATTCACTAAATTAAGACAGTTCCCCACAGATATGCCATAGACAAGCCCTGTGTGGACAGCCCCTAGTTGAGATACTCTTGCTAGGTGACTCAAGGTTGTGTCAAGATGACATTTTAAGCTAACAGTCACACTGAAAAAAGGTGCTTTTGGCAATCGATTGATAAACTTACAGCATCTTTGTCAGGAGGAAGTCTTACTCAGCTGAATGATAAGTTGTAAATGTCTATATCCAAAGCCTTATACCTTCTGTTTTGAAATGCCTTTCTTGGAGCACCTAATGCTTAACATGCTGAAATCATACTGAACTCTGTCAACTAGTTATGTCACTTTGTCCATGGACTGCTACTTTAAGCATATTTATTGTATTTCTGCGACTCTAAAATATTCCTTAGCAAATGTCTAGGATGAGAATAAAAAAGCAAGAAATAACTGTTGTACCATCTTGACCTTGGAAGACCAGTAGTTTTCACTTTGGTCTGCAGATTCTGTAGATGACTTAGAGTTAACTGATTGGTGAACTTTTTTTTTTCTATTGGTTTTAGGGTTTTTGTGTGTGTTGTTTTGTTGTTTTGGAAACAGATCTGCTGACGTGGTTGCCCTCTATAATGGCATTGTTACAAAAATTAACAAGAGTGGCATGATAGTCTTGGGCTGTCCAGTTGCCCAGAGAGAGCTCAGGCAGGATGTGTCTGCACCCTGCTGCTTGTGGCACTTTAAGGACACTGATTGCTTCTTTCAGGGTCTCAACACTGTGTCTGGACCAAGGCCAAAAGAAAGTTGATATTTTACTCTACACATAATTTATTATTGCTAATCTTTTTTCCAAGTCTTAATGGTGATAATGGAAAAAATGATATTTGAGAGGCTGGAGGACTCAGTTAAGAGCACTTGTTGATCTTGTAAGGAACTAGGTTCAGTTGACCACTTACCAACTTATAACTATCTGTAGCTACAAATATTTGAGTGGAAACTTGTAAGTTAGGAAAAATGAATACAAATAGAGTTCCATCCAAACTATATTTGATTTTGGCCTCTGAGGAAGTCTGGCTTTTATGCTGTGCTATTGAGAGCCTAGGAAGACTGTCAACCTGTAATTGTGAATGAATAATTACTTCATTTTTTGTTTTGTCCCTAAATCTCCACATTCTCTCTGTCCTCCATCAGATGCTGTTTTCCCCTACCCTCTTTCTCATTCCCTTTCTTTTATAATGAAAACAAACATGACTTATGTGTTTTGTGTGCGCTTTTTTTTCTTTTTTTAGGTTAGAACATGGTTTGTAGTTAAGCAAGAGGATAACTTAGTTTTTCCTTAAGTTAAGGCTCAATAGCTTTCAAAGGGCTTATTCACTATCAAAAAATTTTGCAGGTCATAGAGGCAACTGACTTTATTTCAGTACATTGGCTTTTTGGTTATTGGACCTTAGTCTAGTCATTTGCAAAGATCATGAATTGTTATTTTCTCCTGAAAAACTACTATGTTTTGAGATATTTTAGTGGGCTGTTCTGATTATTAAAGTAACTTCCCCAGACAGGAATGTGTTTATACATCATGGGGGCCTTAGGAAAGGAAAAGGGTTGGGATGGGGAAAATTATTTTGGCCTCTCTATCAGCTCTTAGCATCTATTTTTTGCTTCTGTCTTTCTATGGTCTTGTCTCTGCTTATTACTTGTTCACAAAAGATGAGACTGAGTTAGAGTTTCTCTTCTTTGTTTATGCTTAGGATGGGTGGGTTAAGACCTTTAGTAGTTGGCTGTATGTTCAACAGAATCCTGGACTTATTTTTACTTCGATGTCAGCTTTTATTTTATTCATTCAGTTGGATCAAAACAATACTTTTATTTCCTTAAATATAAATTATGGGGTTTGTGACTGTTGACAATTGAAGTAAACCACTAATTGATTTGTGGTAAGAGAATCTAGTGTTAGAAATCACTTTCTCATATGATCTTGAGATGCCTTCTTCCTAGAATAATGGTGTTGAATAGTCCAAAAGTATTTGGCTTGTGACTTGAAAAGTTTTAGGGATTTTGGAAAAGGTGTTTGGGAAATGCATGTCTATTCCAAAGGTCAAAAGTCCGTTGCTGCTGCTGCTGCTGTTGCTGTTCTTGTTGTTGGTATGGCATGGTTTGGTTTTGGCTTTTATGAATCTGTGAGTATTTTTGCCTGTATGCATGCCTAGTATTCTTGGGGTCCAGAAGAGGGTGTCAGATTTCCTAGAAACTAGAGTTTGAGATGGTTGTGAGCCACATGGGTGCTGAAAACCAAAACTGGGTCTTCTGCAAGAGCAGCGAGCACACTTAAAAATCCCATGCTTTCACTTCTGTGATAAAGTCTGGACAGGGTCAAAGAGAGTCTCCCTGAGATGAGAAAAGGTAAGTATGGTACAGAAATTCTTCCAGAAATGGCTGATGGTCAAGAGAAGGGGAAGGAGACTGAAGAGCTGCCAACAGTGCAAAGATGCAGCTCAGCAGCAGAGGTAGTTCCTTTCCCTCTCATGTTCTGTGCCTTAGAGTTCTTTGTGATATAAGTTTATGTGTTCCTTTCCATATTAACACTTAGGATCAGTTGTGTGGCCGGGACCCCACCCTTACTGATGAGCTGCTAAATATCCTCACAGAGCTAACTCAACTCAGCAAGACTACCAATGCTAAAGTGGCACTGCGAGCTCGTCAGGTAAGAGCAGGTGCTGGTTATCTTGAAAGAGTGATATTTTTCTTAGTCTGGGCAATTCTAGACACAGTGCACTTCACAGAGATCATGCAATGTTTTTTCATGTCTTTATTTAAAGACAAAGGACATGGTTAATATTGGATTTCTCACATTACAAAATACTGGTATTGTTCCCTGTCTTCTCCGCAGCCCTCACTATAGTCCTAAACCAGGGTCAGGTGGAGGGAAGGAAACAAACTCAGTATTTTTTACTTCCCAAAGGGAGCTAAGAAACAAATGAAAAGGTATAAGTATATAGAAAACAATCAAGTGTGGAAAGCAAAAGATAATGACATGAATCTTAGGCACTAGCAATCTTAACAGCCCCAGAGAAGTCCAGTTAGCCTCACCCTGTAGTCCTCATTTCCATTCCAAAAGGTTTCTGCGGGGAGGCTGAGAACTGGCACTCCCTTTGTGTTTTCATTGCCTGGGCATTGACAAGGACGCTGCATTTGAAGCTGCTCAGTGACCTTCTGCTTTCTCTACAATTGCATCCATGTCACTGAACTCTTCAAAGTTATTGAACCTCTCAGTGACCTGCTGAGGATATTCAGGTCCTACTGACTCCGGTTGTTTGTGACACTGCTTTTACGTTCTGGCCCTCACACGCATCAGCGTTAGCTCCTGATGCCTTCTCTCTGGTGCCGAGTACCTGGGGCTGTCAAAGCAGCTTTTCCTTCCTTTCTACTGCAAAGTTGCAAAAGGCTAGCTATACTGCATCCACCTTCCCCACAGCTGCTCCCTGCCAGACCTGATTCCCAATTAACAGCTAGTCATGCAGTCCCCAGGACTAGCAGCTTTGCAAAGGTAAATCACATGCACTGATAGAACGTGATTGAAGCTGTTTGTTCTCCCTTCCCCCTATCCCTATGGGAAATTGTCTACAGCGCAAATCATGGTGAGAAGCAACTGAGATTCAGTATGTGGTGGCATTGACTTTATGCTACAGGACCTAGAAGTTGTTTTACTTGGTCTCTGTTTTATCTTTGATGCCTTCACTTACAGATTTATATTTATTGCCTTTGTATCAGGCGGCTTAATAGGAGCCTAGAATAATCACCCCCTCAGGAACTTATGCCTCTTATTTTGCCTTCACTCTAGGTTCTTATTGCTTCCCATTTGCCATCCTATGAGCTTCGCCATAACCAAGTAGAGTCTATCTTCCTATCAGCCATTGACATGTATGGACACCAGTTTTGCATTGAGAACCTGCAGGTATTTTAATAGCCCCTTCTTACCACTTCACACTCCTATCCCTTTTATTCCCATAAGCATTGTTCAGTTAAAGATTTAATCAATTAATTTTGACTTCTATGTCATGAAATTTCCTTCCTTGAATTTTAGAAATGATTTATGTTTATGGGGGGGGGTTTCTGTAAAAATGTTGCAGGATCATAGCTTAGCCTTAAAAATCAAATGAGCCTTCTTCGATAGGAGTATCTTATTGAAGTCTCTATCTTTTGAAAACATTCTATACCAGAATTAATTGGCAGCATTATTTGATTTCTGGTGCTTGAATCAGATGCGTATATAGAGATGGTTGTTCTTCTTTTAGAGACAAAACTAGTTAAATATTAATTTAACTTTAATTTTATTTAAATGCTTAGTATTACATTGTATAAAAAGCCAATTTTATAAAATTATTGGGTAATTTTGCTACAAATGAAGGACTTCAACTATTTTATAAATAACATCATTTTTTCAGGCATGCCTTTGTGTTTTCCTAGTGGGAAGCTAGAGTACTGTTGTTATGACTGGCCAAAGGAAGATTCCTTCTTTCTATAGGATTCCTCCTTGGGAACCTAGAAGCTGAGAGGGATCTTTTTAATTATGTGGTTCATAGTTGATATCTAGTGTTTCCATTAGCTTTCAAGTCTGGGATTTCTGACAGTGGAGTATTAGGCAGTATTTAGGAGGCACAAATAGAGGTCCGAGATGATAATACTCATAAGCATGTACATATATTGGCATATTATTGGTATATTCAATAAACAATTCTAACAGTTTTACATGTCTTAACCAATATAATCCCCAAGGCAACCCTGTGGGACAAAGTATTATTCTGTTCTCCATAATAGCTCAGGAAGGAGACCCAGAACCGTTATGCTCATGCATGACATTCACCAGCAGAATTCTTAGATCTCACTGAGAACTTCAATATCCCTTTGCCTTCTAGAAACTCATTCTGTCAGAAACATCTATTTTCGATGTCCTCCCGAACTTTTTTTACCACAGCAACCAGGTGGTGAGGATGGCGGCTCTGGAGGTGAGTGCTGGCGTTACAAAGCCTTTCCATGGTTTTCCTGGAGTTTTATGTCCTTTGTCTGTCAGTTCTTTTCTCTTGCTCTTTTCTTCTGAAACGCTAAGTGCTTACAGTCAGGTGCTTTACCTGCTGTTTTATTCACCAGCTACTGGGTCAAATAACAGGGAAACAGCTGCCAGATTTTTCAATAGTCTCTTCCTTCTAGGTACTTGAATTTTTCCATCTTAAAATGAATTAAGACTCCCAGTAGCATAAGTGAAAGCTGTATGGTTGATCCGCATATATTACCTTATTATTAGAGCCAGATTTTAGTTATGTAGTGTTTAATGAACTGCGCTTTGGGTGCTTTATGTTTTCATCTAATCCTACAGCTGCTTTATAAAATTAAAACAAGTAAACAAACAGACTATGAGGTTAGGGGACTTGCCCAGAAAATACATATTAACCAGAGGAGTTTGCATGTGGTCAGCCTGACTCCAAAGACTTTTGCACCACAGCACACCACCTCATTAAACACAAAAATTGCGACCCTGAATGCTTCCCTAACATTGTCAAGTAGGTATATTTTGAAAGTAGGAGGGAGATGTGCTTTCAGTGATTTCATGTAATAGAACATCACATAGTCTGTTGCTAGCTTTCACGGATAATTTTATTTGTATTCTGTGGGTAAAATGTAAAGTATCAGATATTTGAAATATCTTGGTGTTTTCCCATGCTTTCATGTCATTTAATGAGGTGCCTCCTTCTGTGTCTCACATGCTGACAGAACCTTATGTAGCATTGCATGTGCTTGGCAAACTGAACATGAAGTGTGTGTGTGGGGGGGGGTGCTGGGTTTTGCAGAGAGCCAGTCTGTTGTAGTTTAAGTACTGAATCAAGTTAGTGAGTTTGAGTTGTTTTGTCACATTATGCCTCCTGCTTTTACATATGGTTGAGGATGGAAGTGCGTCAATACTAATCTGGAGCAGTAAGATTGGTGGTGGGTTACAAGAGAGATTAAAAGGTTGAACGGGCAGTGGTGGCGCATGCCTTTAATCCTAGCACTTGGGAGGCAGAGGCAGGAGGATTTCTGAGTTCGAGGCCAGCCTGGTCTACAAAGTGAGTTCCAGGACAGCCAGGGCTACACAGAGAAACCCTGTCTCGGGGGGAAAAAAAAAGTTGAACTTGACGGTAATTTTCTGTTTTCCCTCTTTATTCCCCAATGTAGCCTGGAATCAGTACCTCTTATTTTTCTTACTACTCTATTTTCTGTTGGAATCATTATGCTAATAAATTAGTAGTTATGATTCTATATGGTATCTTTTGCTTAAGATAAACCTCCAGTGTTTAGGCTAATGGGAAAGGTTTGCCATGCCCCTGGGTATCCAGCAGGTGCTGCCTTGTTTTCATTTTATTTTGCTATAGTTAAGAGTCATAGGTAAAACATTAGAGCCCCAGTATTAACTATTAAAGCAAGTTATTGTGTTCAGGGTCTTGCACCTTCTCACAGCAAACTGCCATCTCCATAACAGATGTGTCATTTCAAGACTTCCTTGGTCCAGACATTGTCTTCATTTCTATTTTGAAGTGTATTTACTGAGGATTACTTTTTAACCAGGTATATGTTCGAAGGGCTTATATTGCCTATGAACTCAACAGTGTACAACACCGCCAGCTTAAGGACAACACCTGTGTGGTGGAATTTCAGTTCATGCTGCCCACATCCCATCCAAACAGGTGAGTTGATCTGGTACATGCACCTGAGCTAGCCAGTGACCTAGTAAGGTACAGTTAAGAGGGGTACCAAATGGCAATTCCTTGATGCGTGTAGCAAGAAATGTAGATAAACAAATGAGCAGACATGAATGAACCCTGAAAGAGGAGCTTGTTGATCCCTATGTCTTGATCTGGGGAGATACAGTATGGTCTAGTTAAGACAGATGGTCAGGGTTATCTTGTTCATTCTTGCTTGTATATATAATTAAAAAACATCCTTCCTCTTTCTCTCCCTCTTTTCTTTCCTACCTTCTTTTTATTCCTTCTCTTCTTTCTCCCATGAACATTTGACATGCTGGATCCTCCCTACCATTCCAAAATAAGGCAGTGGTTGAACAGGCAGCAATGCTTTGTGCTAGCTCTGCCTTGACTTGTACTGTCCGTGGACTGCTCCCCTGAGCAGTCTCTGCTTCCCGGAATGGTTGTAATTTCATCAGCCATTTTTTTTTAAAAGTCATACTCAAGAGTCAGACTTCTTGAATATAAACTAATGACTTAATTGGCCATCTAGTTCCCATTATTTTTCTTTCCCCAAGTCCTTTAAAATATGCATATGTAAATTTGTTTGACTTTGGGTTTAAAATGAAAATAATTTATTGATATACTTATTAAAAATATTCTGTGGCAATGAAATTCTAAGAATTCCAAGCCATACATATGTTCATTCCATCCTGTATTTTTATTATTTTTAGTAAGACCATAGGAAATAAAAATACCACAGCCAATCATACCCTGCTCCTCTCCATTTCTTCTTTATTGCCTTCGTCCTTTGCTGGTGTTACAAACCACTATGTCTTTGGGGATCCTTAGCTATAGACACCAGAAATGGTTTTGTTCTGAATTGCCACTTCACCCAAAGCAATAGATAGAGCCTTTCTAGAGACAAAGAAGTCTGTGCTGAGAGTTTTGGCCACTGGATGCCAGTGTTGATCCAGCAGAGGTCGGCAGATGAACAGGCATCTTCAGGAAAAGTATGTTTCTTCTTTGTCTTAGATGATCCTTTCACTTTTCCACCTCAAAAAATGTCTTGTGGCTGGCAGAGAAAAGCATATATCCTTGATTTAGCAAGCATCTCAGTACATTTTTGCCTCCATGGATTTCAGAATCTCATTTTCTAGAAACGAATGGTTGTCCTTCATCGAACAGCGAGGTACTTGTGGCACATATGGGCTCCACATCGGGTCTTCTTTCTTTTCCTGCATTCCTTGAGTAATTGTAGAGAACTACATGCTATACTTAATGCTTTGTAATTCTCAAGACAACCTCCCTCCCTTCCTGCTTTTCTCTTGCCTCTTTCCTGTGGCAGTGATTTGTAGTCAGCCTGCAGGGCTCCTCCTGACTTCCTTCCACATTGCTCCCCTGGTCTTTTGAATTGTTCTAACCCTATCTTACTTTTTACATTTACACGTCTGTATCTGTATGTTTAAAGACAACTTGCAGGAGTTGATTCTCTCCTTCTACCATGTAGATCTAGGGGTTAAGCCCGGTCAGGCCATCATGCTTGGCTAGCAAATGCCTTTATTGTCTGAATCATCGCACTAGCCAAATCTTTTACAATTTGAGACTGTATGTCTAGTTTGGAGAAAAAAAGTTGACTGCAAATTGAAATGCTTAACTGTTTCATTTAGAAGCCATATTCACCTTTCTACATAAAGGTAGTAAATCTTTGGCTTCAAAATGTTCTTGCCCCTCCCAACATCCATAATGTAAATATGTAAGTATGGATAAAGGTCAGGTTTGAAAGGAAGTATAATCTACATATGCTCATGTTTTCCTTGATTATGTATGTAATAGTAAAGCTGCAGGAATGTCATCACTATTAATAGAAGTAGTGTTTCTATACCTATACAAGTGAAGATAAATAATCTTTGTGAAGACCATAAAAATTGTTGAGAAATAGCTTAATCAGTAAAGCTCTTACCACACAAAGATGACGACCCAAGTTTAGATCCCTGTCACCCACATTAAAGCCAAGTACAAGGCATGCATTTGTAACCCTGTGCTGAGGAGGAAGAGACAGACAAGCTTTGTATGCATTCGTACACCCCCCCCCCCACAAATCTATAAAATGCATAAATTTTTGTAAGCTCTAAAGTCTTTAGTTTTAGTTTATGATCAGATGCTAACATTTGATCCTGGAATGATATATTTAATTTTAGAGAAAAACTTATTCAGAAAGTTACAGATTTGCTACTTGATTTAACATTTGATAAGATTCTGGATTTTTTATATATGTATTTGAAATTATAACCATATTCTGATACCAATTAATGTATTGTAATTTAATTTTGATTTCTACCCAAATCTGATTTGGTCCAAAACTATCAGGTAAGTGCTCAACCCTCTATGGAACAGCCCCAGGTCGCCTACATTTTTGACCAGTGGACCACAGAACTGGTGGTCTCTACAGTTTCCCAATTTAATAAATACGCTTTACAATTTTATTTGTAGTTCTATCAAATTTTTGTGTGTTGAAACAGGCTTTCATTATGTACCTCAGGCTGTCCCCCACTCCCACCCCCCATAATTCACAGTCCTCCTGCCTCAGTCTTCTGCTTGCTAGAGTTACAGTGTGGCCATTGCGCTTTATTTTAGTTGTATTATAAAGAATCTAGATCAGGACCAGGCAAATAAAACATGTGGAGGGAAGTGTAGAGGGCTTCAGATGCAGCTTCTTTGTTCTTTTTCTGCGGAATCAAGGCACACCACATTCTCAGCACATCGTGTTCACCAGCCAGGGAACTCCAACAAGCTTGTGTCAGGTTTTTATCAAGGTTTCATTTCATAGGCACGATTGAGCAAATCATAGGCCACGTAAATGTACTCAATCTCTCCTCCCCAGAGGTCGGGTTAGCATAAAGCCGTAACCCTCTAACCACATAGTTGGTGTTTCTAGTGACTAGCTTCTATCTGGAGTCATGTGACCTCTTAGCATAAGCTCGGATGGGATGCATGAATAACAAAATACACTCCCACTGCTTGGGAAACTCCAAGGATTTGGAGTCTTTCTCCTGGCAGCTGAACAATGGCTGGCGACTTACAATAAGCCTGGTCTCCTTTTTAAAAAGCTTAGCTCATTTTTCTAGCTTCAATATTTTTCTTTCATTCTGTTCTAAAGATTATTGGAATTATTTAAGGAATACCTTGAAAATGTACATATTGGTATCCTGCCTTCCAAACTCTTATTCATTTTGGATTAGGGTCCTGTCGGTGACTGCAAAGTTCCTCTGATATTCAGCACTGTGTAGCAGAATCTAATTCAAACCACATACATAATTTTAAATTTCCTGTTAGCTACAGTTGAGAGTACAAAAAGAAACAATTTTAATAATAAGTCATTTAAACTAATAAGTGTGAAATATCTTTTAAATATATAATAAAATTATTAATGTAATATTTTTTTTATTTTCTTATTCATATTCAGCCCTTAAAATTCAGTTAATTTTACCTGGGTAGCATATCTCAATACAGACCAGCTCCATGTCTAGTGTTCCCTAACCATATTCAGCTGGTTACTGCCATACTGTTCAGCTCAAATCTAGACCAAAATTTAATTAGGACAATAGTATTGAGTTCTTTTGTTACATTATGGTATAGTCCCTAGGAGAGTGGAAGAAAAACACCTCTTAGGTTTCTATTATTAGTAGTTGTAGGAATTTTCCATACCAGATGCAGATTTACATTATAATATTTTACACATGCTTCAAAAATGACTGTCAAAATAGAGAGTATACAGATATAGATATAGAGAATCATACATATATCCGTGCAAAGCAGATATAACCTTTTCTCCCAATTGAGGTTAACACAGATTCTTTGGGAAGAAAATGTTGTTCGGGGGGCTGGTATCATTTTGAGACAAATCCTTAACTACAGAGTAGGCTGGTCTGCAGCTACTATGTAGCTGAGGATGATTTTGATCTCTAGATCCACCTGCCTTCGTTTCCTGGGAGGCTTGCAGGTGTGTACCACCATATCTGGCTTGAAAATATACAGTTTGTATAACCAGTTACTTTTGCATTTCTTTCCTAGTCCTAGATTTATATTTTTCAGCACTTAGGAATATCTTTGTAAGCTGCCACAACTAACAGAACTATGGGGTTATCTGGTAGGAGTCTCACTTCATTTTTTTGTCTATTGATTTGACTTCTTCTATAGGATGGCGCACTAGAACATGGATTGTTGGCTGTAACCTAACTGCAGCAGTGGGTGTTGTTGTTGTTTTTGTCGTCATTTATTCAGGAAAATGCAGATGTCTTTTGAATTGAAGGCCCATGTTTTGTTAGGACTTGTTTAGATCCTTGGGTCATAGGCACAAGTACATTTACAGTGAGTAGGGCAGCTCTGACCAAGAACAGATTCCTTTTTAGCACACTTGGTTAATTGGCTTACAAAGTTTCCATAGGCTTTTTTTCTTAAGATTCTATTTATTTTATGTATGTGGGTGTTTTGCCTTGATGTATGTCTGTACATCATGCCTATGCCCAGTGCCCTCAGAGGCCAGAAGAGGGTATTTGGATCTTCTGAAACCAGCATTATAGTGGTTGTGAGCCACCATGTGGGTGCTGGGAATCAAACTCAGGTCCTCAGGAACAACTGCTGCCTGGTCTGGAGTTACCTGTTTTTCATTCCCTTCTCGTATACACTGGCTAAAGAATAGATAGAAACCTGTGTCACATGTCTATTTTTGTATATTTCCTGCTTGTCTTCTAAACCTTCTTAGAATCTAGATTTCTTTGCTGTTGTATATAATTTTAAGTGTCAGTTTTTTACTGTGGCTTGTGGCCGTTTAGCAGTTATTCTCGAGGGAGATGTATGTAAGATCATTTTCTTCATATGGGGATACTTGATACAGCTTGTCTACTTCAGGGAGCTCATTCTTTGCTTCTCAGAGTCCGTGAGCCCAGCTCCTTAGTGAGAACAGCTAGTTCTTGACATGGATTGATCCTAGAGCTCAAGCTTCTATCATTTGCCATTCTAGACGCTTAGGGTCTAGAGCCTGAGGTGTGTTTGTACCCGTCTTTCCCTCAAGCCACCCCATTCCTTTCCCCTCCCCCTTCTGCTTCTGATCCCATGGTATCACTCACTGGTGCTAAAAATCCCAAAGCCTTGTTATATGAACCATTATCCTAAGTTTTTATTTTTGACAGTTTGTTAGATGATTTGATGTTAGGATTTCTCTTAACTTTGAACATATTTAATGTTCTTCAGTTACTCTGTGTAAGTTAATATTCTAAAATATAGCTATTTTATACAAATCTATCTAAAGCAGATTATGCTATAAATTCTTTGACAGCATATGACTATATTATTGACAAGCTGGAAGTACAAAATTTAAAACTCAAAATAAATTTTGTATGTAACACACAGTAGTTAACTTGGGCAATTTTTAAAACTTTTAATTGATTTGTCATTCATCTAAGTATCAAAGTTGATGCTGAAGATGGAGATCTGTATACTTGCCGTATATTTCTATCCATATTTTATAATGGGTGAGGATCTATTGGTGTTTCCACCTATTTCTTAGATTGAAATTCATGCTTTAGTTTAGTTGCATTTCACCTTCTTTGCTATTCGTTCCTGTAAATCTTCCTCATTTGTGTTAGACACTTTGGTTCAAGTACTGTGCTTTTCATCCAGAAGAAGTCAGCTATGCTCTCTCTCCTGTTAACATGTTTTGTTCATAGCTGAGTTAGTGGTTTGGCACCTTAAGTGTTCAGCTGTTGCTCAGTGTTCTAAAGATCTTCCTTTTATTTGTGCAGAAAGTTAGAAATGAGAGGCTTTCCATGTGACTAATCAGCAACCTGCTTCCATTCTTGAGAACTTTGATAATCTCTGACATCCAGAGATTAGAACCCTCTTGGATAGTAGTACTGAGATACTCAAAAGTCATCCAACTCGTAGGACTTTTAGCAGTAGGAGCACTTGATTGTAGTTAGCAGGCTGGAATGAGCTATAAATAGATATAATCCTACAGTGCTTGCTTTCTTCATTCAGCATAGTCTGCTGATAAGATGCAAGCATCTGGCAGAAGAGAAGATTCTCAGCAGGTTTAAGTGCTTACCAAAGTGCTTTCCTGTGTCCATGGCTCAGCTTCCTGTCTCTGCTGTGTTATTTTGGCACTCAGGACTCGTAAGATTGGAAAGTCAAGTTTAAAGCTCTCAATATATCATTAGGGTTGCCCAAGGTCCCTTCTTGTCAGGGAAGACTAGCTGATTCCAGGGGGGGAAGGAAAAGCAGAATCCAGGGCACCTGTAAATCCCTGTAGTTTTATGCTGTGGGTTTGTAGCTAATTATACAGCAGGCAGCAGTAATGCACTGTAACCCTGTTGGCATTCCTGTTTCAGGAATAGCACAATCTTCCAGCAGAGCAAACAAGGGGCTTAGAAGAGGCTGCAAATGAATGAGGCAATGATCATTTTATTGTAAACTCAAGCTTTGCAATGGAATCAGGGCATCTGAACGTCGAGGAGATTGGAGAGGGACACCAAGGGAAATTCATGTTTCAGACATGTTTTACAGCTCTTGATTTGGATTCTTCTGCTGAAATATAGTCACATGAAGAGACCACCACTGGTCACAGCCAGTTAAATTGCTCTTTCTTCTGCAGTACTGTTGTTACTGACTGCTAGTAGGTTACTCAGCCGACCTCTTCTGTTTCTGCTTTGCTGCCTGATTTCAAAAGATTTGCCCTGTACTGGCTCTCAGTCACAGCTTGGTGTAACAACGACTGGTTGTTTGCATGCATCCCCGTGATTTTCATATAGGGTTCTTTTTGCTTTTTCTTTAACTTAGAAGACAAAATAGCCAGCAACATTTTTATATGATAAAAGATGTGTGTAGGGCCATCTAAAATCAAGCAAATGAAATTCAGCTGTAAGGGGTAGTGTACAGGTTCAAAGAACTTTCAACTGCCAGAGAAGTTAGTGTTTGTTAAATTAAAAAGGATTCAGCTAGCATATAGCAATGCTGACTTTGCATTCATACATGGGGGGGGGATAGACAAGGGGGTAAAAAGTCTATTCCCTTGATAGACGTGGTAGACAGGTCAAAAAAATGAGAGGTAACTTAATGCAAGAAACCTCAAGAGTCAAAAGATTCTCTTGTCTTTAAAGTCTATATTGTGTGGAATGTTAGCTTCAAATACAGAGATGAGAAAATATAAGGTGCAGATTCTGGTTTGTGGCACCGTAGAGAATAATATCTTTAGAAAAGATCTATCTTGTTGTGCAGTTGTCATATCTGTAAAATGGAACTAATTTAAATTACTAAAGGGAGAGTGAATCCAGTAGTTACCAAATATAAATGAAGATGGCAACATAATAAATGTGTTGAATATTTTAAACAGCAGAATTGAGAAGTTTAACAAAAAATACTGAAAATATAGTTGATTTCCTTATCAAAGATGATGAATATACAGTTGAATGTGGCAAATTTTATTTTTAGCTTCATAAATGTAATATTTGACCTTTATCTTATTTTTTTGTATAGGCCGTGGGTATAGACCTCTAGTATCTCAAAATATTGTATAGTTGGCAGTGTTGATCAAATTCTAAAACTGTTCTATTAGCTCCTATATAAAGTAAATAAACCTTAAGAATATGGCTAAGCATTGACCTGTTTAGAAACAGTTTGTCTTTCCTTCTTGTTCATCTCTTTTTATGACCCCAAATTCTTAGTTTGCCAATGAGGATAAATTGGCCAATCTTGCCTCTCACTTGATTAACTTGGAACCATTGTTTTTTAATTAAATGACAATGTTCCTTCCTTCCTTCCTTCCTTCCTTCCTTTTTACTGCTTCCTCCTTGTGTATATATAGTGAGTACTTCTATGACAAAGCAGCAGGGGGCTCCCTATGAGAACTTGAAAATTGCTGTGGAGAAGAGCTAGCTTTTGGTTGTTAGCTGATGTGCTTTTTAATTTAGGTCTTGTTCTGAAAACTCTACCTTCATCTTATGAAGATGCCCTAAGAGGCTAGGGTAGCTATAGAAGTAGTAAATCTATTTTATTAAGAAGTTGGTTAACAGTTGACATTGTGCTGGTTTCTAAACTCTGCAAATCTAGGTGAGTGGAGCCAGAGATTGCTTTGGCTGTAGTTTTCTTCTCTCTGAACTGAGGTTCCTGATAAGAGACTGCAGATTCTTTAGGATCTTTTATATCACAAGAGTAAAGCACTCTTTTAACCATCTTCAGTAAGTTTTCTGTTCTACTACAGTCAACTCTGCTGTAAATCTGCTTAGTTTTTATATTCTTGGGGGCCAAGTGCATTATAATTAAGAATTTCTCATAAATAAATCCCATTCTCCTCTAAGTGAGAGCTCAAGGTATCCAGACAGTAAAGGTTCAGGGGTTTGTACTCCAAGTAGCTCTTGTCTTATGAGCTCACTCTGAAACAGTTTTGAGGCAAAGAGCATTGCTGGTCACAAATCACATGAGGTATACAGTTTGTGTCCAGTGATATGCCACAACCTTTTATTTATATGGCCAGTTGAGTCTCTCCCGCTCCTTTCACTGCTGTGGAAAGTGCATCGTTTTCCTTCCCTGATCCTCATTCCCACACATCATCAGCACCTTCCGGTGTGACCTATCCATTAAGTCTTCTGTGTGCCCAAAATACCCATAATGATTCAATGCTGATGAAAGAATGTAAGAAGGTTAAAATACCAACCAATCAACCCCCTTGCAGTACCCCTAAATTGTGGGTGATATTTCTTTGCCATTTTAATATTGAAAGTAAGAGTTTTTGTCTGACTCATTTTATGTTTGGAGATGTCTGACATCAGAATTCTGAGAAATAGTTTCAAATACCAAAGAAAATGCACGAGTCGTGCCTTGTTTCCTCTTTGTGTATTTCAATCTATCTTTCTTAATTTTTTTTCTTTTTCCGTTTTCTTTTTTTCAATGGTTTTTCAAGACAGTGTTTCTCTGTGTAGCCTTGGTTGTCCTTGAACCCCCTCTGTAGACCAGGCTGGCTTCAAACTCAGAGATGAGTCTCCCTCTGCCTCCTGAGTGTGTACACCTCCATCACTGGGCTCAATCTTTCTTTCATGAGTTTGGCACCTTCTTTATAAGGAAGTTCTAAAGCTAGTCAAAGTTAGGTACCATTTTATTAGTGAAAGGTCTAGAGTTTTCAAGCTAATAATAATTAAAAAGTTATCTTACACTCATTTAATTAAAGAATATTAACTGTAACAAGTTATACCAAACTACTAGTATAACTTAGATTCCTTAGGACTTTCAGAGCCCTTAAGCTCCTGTGCCCTAGGATACGTGCCTACCTTTCAGAGAGGAAAAGTGGGACTGAATTTCAGGGTACCTGTATCACTGGATTCATTTCCTTATGTTTATTACATATTCCAGAAAAACAATAAGACAGGAGGAACTATGGAACCAACTTCTGATTACTCCTTTGTAATAGCAGCAAGGAATACTGTAGACATTTTGTCATGGATCCTATTTCATGTTTCAGGTTAAGATAATGTGCCATATACTAAAGCTTGACTTTTTACCAGTCTGTGTTTTACCACTACTCTACATCATCATCATTATTATTTTTTTATTATTATTATTATTTTGTAATGAGAGTTATGTTTAAAAAATTCCTGGTGATACATCTGGACCCTCTCCTCAACAGCTGCTGTGGTGAGGTAGGTCAGGAAGAAGCCTCTTTGGAGGTACCCTGGGGGTTGAAGGGTAATCAGCACTTAATTATATCTGCTGGTGCCAGAGCTGCTAAACTGGAGCTCCTGGTGACCGGCATGTATCTACTCTGACAATTCTTTTATTATGGCTTTCACTAACCTATCAGTAACTAACTGTGGTTGTTTAATTACAGAGGGAACATCCCCACGCTAAACAGGTACCGTATATTTAGTTTCTTTTCCAATTAAAAGCACCCGCCCCCAGACAAAACAACTTAGAATAGTGAAACATGGAAAAAAATCATACTGTAGTCAACAAGCTAATGTTTCATCTTCTGCTAGGAAATCCTCAGCTTCCCCTTGGATGTACTGAGTTACTCTTTCTGTTCAGAAAACATGTCTTCAGCTGTTCCAAAAGTACTTGAAAAGTTTCAGTATGGCAGAGACCCCACTGAGCTCTGTGTGAGAGGGAGTGTGTTGACAGGCTAATGTTCAGTGTTGCTGGCAACATCTTACTAAGTTTTCATTACATTTGGGGCTTTCAGAGGAGAAACCCTTACAATTATTCTTAGCCTGGCAAAACATTCACAGTATTAGTTTCTCTAATTTGCTTCTCCTTTTAGAGGAGTAAAATTCCAGAAATAGCTGATCTCATGTTTCATCAGTTTGTTAACTGTTTTTTTGTAAATGTTAAAGTGTTACCATAATTTAAAAGTCATTTTATTTTATACCTGTAAGAGTAACATTGGAAAAATGTATTAAGTTTTGTTACTTTGAGTTGTGTGAAGAAGTTCCCAAGCCAATAAATACAATGGGAGTGGCATTTCAGTATGTGTTTTGCATTTCTCCTGCTTCCTCAGCCAAGCAAGGTCACATGCAAGTTTGAGAGGACAGCAGTTCTGATTGGACAGAATCCAGAAAGTGCTTAGGCCGTGACATGTTAGTGGCAAACTCTGTAGATACTACATGTGACAATATTTATAGGCTTACATATTTTCTCTCCTTTTAAAATACTAATAACTAAAGCAAATTATAGCCCTATAGCTCTATTTAAATGTGGAGAGAGAGCTGGGGGGGGGGGGAGAGAGGGGGGGAGGGGAGGGGAAGGGAAGGGAAGAAAAAGAAAAAGAAAAAAGAAAGGGTGTGTTTCTGTAGCCCCCTGGTCTTCTCTCAAAGAGGGAAGCTTGGTTCACATCTGCCAACCTTAGCTTTTCTGGTCCATGAGCATAGAGATAGAAGGAAACTGAAACTCATATTTCCCATGGAGTTCTGTCAAGTGAAAAATATATTTAACCCCATGTTTGCCACAATCACAGCCTGTTAGCTTATTTAGAAGGGGTTCCTTCAAATATTATCTGGAACCCTTTGCCTCTTTTCCTGTCTAAAAATAGGCAGATGGAAAAGGTGCCTCACAAACTTGCTCATTGCATAAGTATACTTGGTGATCCTAGGAATCAGGATAATAGCATTTCTGAGTTAATACAGCTCAGAATCCCTGTTTCTCGTGAGCACCATGTGTAAGCCTTGCTTGAGGTTTGCTTCATTTGTTTCACCCACGGTATCAACGGTTTCTTCTCTCATTCTGCCTTCTGTATTTCAGTACCATTAAATAATGAAGTTCCTGTCCTATTGTCCTCATTACCAAAAGAATAAAACCCTGGAGTGTCAGTCTCTTTAGTCTGTGTGAGCAGTATTCTCACCTTACAAAGCATCCTTGTATAAACAGGACTTGCAGTGAGCCTCAGATATCAAGCTCTCTTCCTCTCTGCAACATTGCAGGTGGAGTTCTTCAGCAAGAGTTTTGAATAGTTTTCTGAAGAGCAGGCCTCATCATCTCACTCTGAATTTGCTTCAGGTCAATATGCCAGTAATGTGTCAGACAAATCCTGGAGGCATTCTTTGGCTTGGTCCTTCCTAGCAGACTGTCCTGATTGGTCCGTCAGAAATACCTTATATTATTTATGAGTACATTCTGCTGAGATGCATCAAAGAATATTCATATTCATTATGGAGTTAGATTGAACAAATCAATTCAGTTCTCTTGAAGCATCTCCATTTAGCAACTGATTGTCATGCTTACACATACTTTGAGACGAATGCTCTACCTTTGTATCTTGCTAGAAGCTAATAAGGCTTTTGGTGGAGATATTTTTGCCATAGTTCAAATGTGGCTAAAGAATAAGTGGGTTTAAACTCTTTCAAAAAAGGGAGAACTATAGTCAATAAATATCTGTCACTCGACCAAAGGAAAAGGTAAATACCTCAATAAAGTTCCTTTTGAGGACTTCTGTTCCATAAATGATAACTTGCTATCATTATTTACTAAACCACTTCATTCTTCTTCATTAGAATTATTCTTTGATATTAACAAAACTATATCTGGGGATGTTTAATCTATTCCTAAGGGGGAAAATGTATTAAATATTAAATAATTGCAACTCACTTGGCTTGCTTACTGTTTTTTAAAGGAGATGGGGAAGATGCAAGGATGGTTTTTAACCCCTGTGTACTGCTCATTCATCTAATATATCATTGGGTAAAGACTACCACACAAATTCCTGGTGGTCCTTAGATGTCTGTCTGATCAAATTGTGGAGTGATGAAGCAATAGTTTTGGGAAACTCAAACATGAATCTTACCACATTATCTGCAGTGGGTAAAAAAACCATATCTGCTCTGCAACCTGACCCGACATGACGTTTTCTCCACACTCCTTTCCTGCTTTGTTAAGCTCCCAGTCCTTGCTCCTTTTCTAATGTGCTTGATTGAATTACTGTTTAGAATGTCCTTTGCCTCCAACCTCAACCACTATGGCATGACTCATGTAGCTAGTGTCAGCGATGTTCTGTTGGACAACGCCTTCACGCCACCTTGTCAGCGGATGGGCGGAATGGTCTCTTTCCGGACTTTTGAAGATTTTGTCAGGTAAGGCATTATAGCACTGTCTTCCCTGTCTGTACAAGGGAAGCCATGGACCTCTAGTTTTGGAGGTTTGACTTTTCTGAAAAAATAAAGATTCCCCTGAAGAGCCATGAGGTAGCCAAAGAGATACAGTTTTCATTATATATGCCCTCAGAGAGATAGATGCCTTCCGAATTCTACTCCTCGTTCAGCCTCTCCTTCCAGTATAAAGCCTAGTCCAGGGGGGAAAACAAAACAAAACAAAAAAAACCCAAACAAACAAAAAAGGGAGGGGCAAAATCATCTTTACCTCAGGAGCTAACAGAGGAAGCTGTCTGCTCTGTGATGAGTGAAATGTCAGGAGAAATTAAACACAACACTAGAGTGAGCCCCACTAGAGACGATACATCTTTTGATTAAATGCATTCAGCATCTATCTGTTGATGTATACTGATGCATTACCCTAGGGGGAGGGGTAATTACATTGGCCTGTCACTGCTCCCGTCCTGGGCTCCTTTTGCTGCTTTAAGAGCGATGGTGACGGCTGCACATATCTTACACATGAAAACAAAACAAAACAAAAAAGCTTTATATCATTGCTTAAAAGAAAAAAAATATATATGGTTTATTAAAGTTTAAACAATCCATCCTCCTAATTTCTGCCACTTGGTGATATTTTGCATGTCATCTCTAGCTACTGGTATTTCTATTCTGCTGACTGTTGAGCACACGGTAGGGTAGATTATTCTTTTAGCCTAAGCTACCAAGGACTATTAGTTTCCTGACACTTGGGTTTCTATTGTGGACATTTCTCCGGTGTTTTTTTTTGTTTTGTTTTGTTTTTTTTTGTTTTGTTTTGTTTTTTTTTTTTTTTTTTTTTTTCTTTTTAGGATCTTTGATGAAATAATGGGCTGCTTCTGCGACTCTCCACCCCAGAGCCCCACATTCCCAGAGTCCGGTCATACTTCACTCTATGATGAGGACAAGGTATGGTGCTCCCTTTGGAAGACCACTTTGTACTCACAGATATGGGACTTACATTATACTATATTTTTCTGACTTTGGAATTATTATGAGAAGAATTCAACTTTTTATACTTGTTATATTACTTGATTTTGTATGTCTCAAAATACTTAAAAAATAAATGGATATAAATTCTAAATTTATAAAGTATTATATTAATTTTGAAGTCTGTAGTGGAGAATGTGCTCCATTATATGTGTACCCGTTAGAACTGCCTCTGGGTCTCCTAGTGTTGCTTTAAAGATTACTTTAGTTTCTAGAGTTCCCATGCAATGATAGCTTACATCTTTCATAGTACTCAGGAAATAGTGGACTTGTACGTTTTGTTTTTAAAGGTGTACTTTTATTAAATCCCTTTGTTAATTTCTCAGTAAATGATTGTCCCACTATTTTCCCATGGCTTGATAAATGCATCATTTGGTAAGCTGTAAGTGTAGTAAGTGGGCGCTGTTACAGTGCTTTCTTTCCCTCGTGCAGATTGTTTCACTTCCATTTTGTTAGTGAAAAAAATAGAGAAATTATGACTTTTAAGTTCATGTCCAGATTTGAAGTCACCTCAAACTACAGCATTTGGTGTCTTATGTGCTTTATTTAACTCTGCTGTGACCATTGGGCAGTAGTTTGAGAGTGCTTATTCCTACAGCGTAGCAAACCAGTGTCCTGTGAGTGTATGACTTCGCTCTTCTTCCTCCTTCTGTATCAGCCAGCCTCATCATTTTCTTTGGTTTGTATTCTTGGGTTGCAGGTCCCCAGGGATGAACCAATACACATTCTGAATGTGGCTATCAAGACTGATGGCGATATTGAGGATGACAGGCTTGCAGCTATGTTCAGAGAGTTCACCCAGCAGAATGTGAGTCCTTGATTGGGTAAAAGCTGGTGGTGGCTTCTTTCTGCTGCCTGCTTCATAGCCTTCTTTTCATCCTTTTTTACCTGTAAGGTTTATCATTACTGTGTCTTTTATTATAACTCTCAAGACTATGGCTAGCTTTACCTTTAGGAAAAAATTTCCAGGTAATTTAATGATCTATAATGATTATCTTCTTAAGACAAGACCTCAGATGTTCAAATGTTTTTAAAGGAAATATGTTTCCAATTCTCCTAGTGTTTCAGTTTTGAACATTTGTTGTTCATTCCTGTCACCTGAATATCTCTCTCTCTCTCTCTCTCTCTCTCTCTCTCTCTCTCTCTCTCTCTCTCTCTCTCGATATCTATATCTATAGAGATATCTATATCTCTAGAGAGAGAGAGAGCGCTTTGGTGATGAGCTCTACATGTGCTCGAACCCTAGACAGGTTCTATCTCTGTTCTCCCCCCATCCCCCTTAAAAATATTTGTAATACTTCCAGCTTCCTTTATGTTTTTCTTTTGTCATTTGAGTGTATAAATTACTGCTTGATCAGCATACATACATACATATATACATATGTACATATATGTGTGTATGTGTGTGTGTGTGTATATAGAGTTTGTTGTTATTTTGGCATTTCTTTGTGATTTTTTTGAGACAAGATGACTCTACGTAGCTCTGACTACCTGGAACTCACTTTATATACCAAGCTAGTCTCAAACTTGACTATACCTGTCTTTGCCTCCCATGTATTTGAGATGAATGGCCTCTTACCTTTTTTTGTTTGTTTGTTTGTTTTTTGGCTGGTTGGTTTTGGTTTTTTGTTTTCTAAGACATGTGTTCTCTGTGTAGCCCTGGCTGTTCTGGAACCAGCTCTGTAGACTGGCCTTGAATCACCTTCCTCTGCCTCCCAAGTGCTGGGATTAAACATGTAAGCCACCACTGTCTGGCAGCAGCTTATATTTTTAAAACAACAACGATGTTATTTATACAGAAATTTTACCTCAATTTATTTGTACTTTTCTACAATCTCACAAGTTTTGCATGGGTCGGGTGTTACAACTCTAGTTCTACACATGGAAAAGCTCAAGTTCTGAGAGGTTAATTAATACTGCTGTATAACCAAGCGGAAGAGAATGGAGCTAAGGCTTTCATACCAGATCTAGGAGATTTGTAAAATGATACATTTTTATCCCCATAGAATTAGAATTACTGAATAGACGTATTTAAGACAGTAATCAATCAACAGTAGTAACAGTATGGGGGATGGAAGTCCCAGGTCTCCTGCAAACCAGGCAACTGTTCTACTACTGCGTTGTATTCATGCTGTGTGACAGATGCTAAAGCTCTTAAAACAGCCTTTAATGGCCACACCCTTATGTTTCATTTGAAGGGACAGCACTTAGTGCTTGCTATGAAGAACTCAGTAGATATTTTAAACTTAATTCAGCCCTCCAAAAAAAGAGTGCCCTTGACATTAGCTCATGGTAGATACCTAGGCAGGAAGTGGTGATGAAGTAATTAACATGAGTCAGCATTTACTCTGATACTTCAGGGCAGGTAAACTGATTTTGGGCTTGCAGTGACCAACACAAGGAGATTGTACTTTCAGAGAAGCAAATAAATTCGCTGGCTTGGTAATTTTTCTCTATAAAATATGTATACTATCTTTACCTAAAATCAGCCTTCTTCGCCCAGTGACCACAGTAACCTCAGTGGAAGAGTCTTAATGTCCATGACAATAGCCATTTCTTGGAATAAGTCGGTGGAAGTTACTGTCTAGACTTTTTGGTGTGAATTACCTATATTTGATTGTGTTTTCACAACTTCAGGCCTTTTGTTTTCCTATGCTCTAAGGATTTCGTACCTTTATGTGGTGATCCAAAGAGGTTCCTCCATTCTCACACTGAGGTTAGGGAAATCTGCTATCCTTGCCTGAGGCATTTAGAAGGGTAGGGCAGAATGCTAACACTATGAGCCTAGAGAAAGCTTCAGTTAAGATCCTTATCTTAGAATACTTGCTATTTTCATCTTCACATTTTTAAAATAGATGCAAGAGAAGGAGGGAAAAGCAATTTTGAAAATAAAAATACGGGAGTGATAACTCGTTTTGTTTCTCACTTCATAATCATACTTGTAGCAGTTTAGAAAAAGTTTTTTTTTTTTAAGACACACATTAAACTAACAAATAGGTTGATCCAAATTGTCCAAATAATCTTCTAGTCCCAGCATGTCCTTTTTTTCTCATAGAAATTAGGATCATATATTTGTAAATGACTTGTGGAGTAGATTGAAGCAGTCAGTGTAAATGGAGTTTCTCCAGGTGATGACGCCTAATCGCTGGGTAATAGCTGTGGACTTGCTGTGAGACCCGCATTATTACAATGTAATCAGAATCCTGTTGCTCTGCTGTTATTGTCAGCCACTTGTGGAATTTTAAAAGCAATAACAATTTTGATTTTAAATCATGGCATTATTAAAGTTATTTTCTTCCCTTGCCAGAACATAGCTATTGATGCTTGTCTTTGAAGGACTCGGCTATAGTGGAATTCTCTGTTGGTGTTGAAGAGTCTCTGCTGCTCAGCACACTGAGAGAACATCTCTATATCTCCTTTCTCTTAGAGTGCTGGTTTTGTAATGTTAGGATCTGTTTACTTACACTGAAGAGTATCATGACAATGTGGATAATCTTTAAATGTTACACTAAAATTTACTAATATTTGACCTAGGAATTTATCATGGACGTTTATTTATAGAAAATGTATTTTCCCTATTAGTTTTTGCTTATGTTATCAATAATAGCAGTGTTAATACTCAGTAATATCATAGTAGGAATCAAGAAATAGGAGGAAATGGGCTAGAAACTTGCTTTTTTATAAGAGAAAAGCACTTTAAATTTTAAAAATATCCTATATATTATTGAATGTTAGGAATTGGAGGCCAGCAAGATAGCTAAGTGAGTAAAGACACCTGCCACTGAGCCTGATGACCTCTAGTCAGTCCTCAAGACCCACACTAATACAGACTCAAACACACAAATAGTAAATGTAATTTTTAATTTTAGTTTATGTGTATGAGTGTTTTGCTTACATGTATGTTTATGTGCCATATCTATGGCCCATGGAAGCCAGAAGAGAATGTTAGGTACCTTAGGACTGGAGTTATAGCTGGGTATGAACTGCTACGTGGGTGCTGGGAATTAAACCTAGGTCTTCTGGAAGAAAGGCCAGTGCTTTTAAACATTGGCTCATCTCTCCAGTTCCAATAAATGTAATTTTAATGATTAAAAAAAAGAGCTTGATTATAAACTGTTCAAGTTAGTAGTAAGGAATTTAATCAAACTACAGTCTTGCTGAGGATTGTGAAAGTCTACTTATGTTTTTCTTTGTGTTATTCATGAATTCTCCCAAGCCATTCAATTAGATTGCCTTCCTGCTTATAACCATGTAGCTCCTTTGTAATGACCTTTAAAAACATATGAAACTCACTGTTCCTTTGCTTCTTGAAGTAAATGAACAGTACAACATTGAGGAAAGCTTAGGTTTGGAAGTTCAGACTCATTTAAGAGGCTATCTTGAAGCCAGTGTTTCCTGTTGATTTCTAACATCATATTTGCCTATACCAAGTAGATCTATGAATGATTCCCCAAGTTTAAAAACTTGTTAAACATGTTTTGAATGCCCACCTTTTAAAGATGGCAACTTGCTTTAGTCTGGGTTGTCCCTGTAGTCACCCATCCTTCTCCCACAGCCTCCTGAGTGCTGGGGTTACTCAGGCACTGCCAAGTCTGGCAGCTTTTTATATATTTATTATTTTTAAAAAATACATTTAAAATTGTATGTATATTTGTTTGTCTGTCCATGGAGATATACATGCAATTGCAGATACTCACAGAGGCTAGAGTTTTCAGGTACTTCTGGAGCTGGATTTACAGATAGTTGTAAGCTGCCCAGTAAGGGTGCTGGGAATTGAACTCTAGTGCTCTAGAAAAACAATTCCTGCTTTTAACTGGTGAGCCATTTTTCCAGTCCTCCAAATCATATTTTTATTAATTCTTTGAGTATTTTAACCAGGCTACTCTGATCACATCCATACCCCCTCACGCTCATCTCACTCCCTCACTTCATTTCCCACCCAACTTTAAATCATCCTCCTCCTCCTCCTCCTCTTCTTCCTCATCCTCCTCTTTCTCCTCCTCCTCTATGTAATTTCCTTTGCCCTATTACTCTCCTGGGAATGAGCCCGCCCTGGATTGTACTCAAACTATCAGAGTTCACATCATTAAAGAAAACTGACTCACACTAGGCAGGTCTTCCCACCTCGATTAATGTAATCAAGATTACCCCTATACAGGGGCTGTGGAGATGCCTCTGAATTTAAGAACACTGTGCGATTCCAGTGGATTTGGGTTTGATTCCCAGCTGTCACAAGGCAGCTCACAACCATCTGGATCTCCAGTTCCAGGAGTGCTGATGTCCTTTTCTGGCCTCCTTGAGCACTGCATACATGTGATGCACAGATATACACTCAGGTGAAGTACCCATACCAGAAAATAAAGACAAATAAAACCTTTTTTAAACTTACCCCATTCTGACATGCCCACAGACCAAGATGATCTAGCCAATCCCTCTAGAGACTTTTCCCCTGGTGATTCTAGATTGTCACACTGACAATTAAAACTAAGCATCACAGTATGTTTTACCTTGAGGTGAATTAGTTCTAAGACTTCATATGGCCCATTCTTCTGTACAGAGTTCTCTTTCTGTTCTCTCCTGATCAATATAACTTCTATTTTTTTTTAACACTTAGTCCCAGGAGCAATGTTCAAATTTATTTCTAATTTTGAAGGTTCTGAAATGAGATCTGTATTCCAGAAAGGGTGCTTATTCCAGTCAGAATCTTGTAAAGACTAAATAAGGTAAAATTTTATTTGTCATCTGTCTTATGTTTTGTATGTTTTTTTCATAGAAAGCTACTCTGGTTGAGCATGGGATCCGGCGACTTACGTTCCTAGTTGCACAAAAGGTATTGACACATGAATTATATCTGCCTAGTATTTATGTTGCCATCACAATCTTAAAGATAAGAAATGGGGTTATTTATAGACTCTATACAAAGAAATAACTATTTCTCTATAAATTTAATTTTTAAAAAAGCTTTTGATAATATTTGAAATTCTAGGAACTTAACTAAATAAACTCAGTTTATTTTGAGTATTTTTACTAATTGCCTAATTTACTAATTCTTATTAAATGGTCATTTATTCTTTTCTCTCCTCTCCCTGTTTTTTTATTTTAAAGGATTTCAGAAAACAAGTCAACTGTGAGGTGGATCAGAGATTTCATGTAAGTCAAAGTATCAACTGTAAAAGGTTTTATCTGCTTTTAACTGACTACCAAAACAGAATATGGCTGAGTTATTTGGAAGGGCTAGATGAGTATCAACCCTCTAAAGTATGGGAATGAGTTTTTAATTTTATCTAATATTCTAAAGTTAAGTCTCTTCTTTTTGTTAAACTCTGCTTTAGAAGTCTCAGTATAGCTCTGAGACATAGATAAGGAAGAGCATGTACATTGCCTCTGCTGAATAGGAAATAGGAACTCAGCAGTCATTTCCCTACCCATTCTCCACACAGTGAGGCAGTAAGAAAGCAGTGGCTGGTGCACTTGGTTCCTACTAAACATGGATGCGAGTTCTGATATCAGGAAACCTCAGTTTTGAAGGCCAGTGATTTATTGTTTAAAATACATTTGTAGAGCCCAAGTTGTTATTTTTCCATGTTAATTTTAAGAGCATAAATAAATAAATAGTAACCATTCTCTTTGCTTCTGATTTAACTGAATTAACTCTATATTTGTGAGGTTAAGGCTTTTTTTTTGGAAAGAAAGTTAAGCTCATAGTAGGCATCTAAACTTTAGTTTACACTGAGGTCATAACCAGTATGGTCAGATCTAGAAACCTAGACTGTATTCCTGGTGTCACTCAGAATGCTGATTGTAGACAAAATGTTTCATTACACATTGCTTCTGCGTGACTAAGCAAGATTGCAAGGGTGTCAGGAAGTCTTGTTTTTTCTGAGAAAATTTTTACAGTTTTTGTTATTACCATTTGTTTATTGTAGCAGTTAAAATAATTAAGCTTATTATTCAAGTACTGCTCATTTGTAAGAATGAGCAGGTAATATTTTGTGTTCAGGAAAAGGGCTTCCTAAACTCAAGGCATTTGATATTTTGTTTTTCCTCATACAGTCAGCTTGCTGATCTGTCTAGTCTATAGAGAAGCGAGAGAGCCTACCCTGCAAGCTAAACAGCTAAGATTTTTCTGAAATGCTTTAGGAAATGTGGACTACACAACTCGCTTGTGTTATTGATGTCAAGAAATCCAGCAGAGTGCAGGTATACATCAATCAATAACTTCAGATAGGAAACAGGAGTCAATGGAGAAGTATGAGGAGCTTAGAGAGAACCCTGGGGCTTTAGGAAGAAAAATCAGGAGCTTAGAGAATAAAATTGATACTTGGGGATAGATTGTGAGTGCCCATGAATAAATACTGCAGCTGGTAGATGCTATCGGAACTAAGGTACACATGCCAGAAGCCAGGCCCTGGATGTGTATCAGAACTGGGCTAGGCTTCTGAACCATTAGCAAGCTCACTCTCTTTATCACAGACATTGGAATTCTAGCATATTATTAAAGAGACTGACATGAATTTGTAAAGTTATTTTACTTTTTTTGCTTAGAGTGCATTTAGTGTCATCATGCGTACAGTTCAGTGACTGACTATTTTCCTATAATATTCCGGGGATAAATAAAACTATCCCCTAAATTTTTCAAAAAAACAAATTTTATTGTTTTCATTAACATTTTTTATTTTTACTATAGATATGAAATGCATACTAAATACAACAACAAGCAACAACCACAATAACAAAAATAACATTATTTCTGAATCTGTCTTATCTAATTGATTGATTTTTTTTTTTCTTCCTGCTGTCCTCATATTTCTGAATTTAGGTTGCATAGGGATGTGTATAGCTCAAATCTCTTAGTTAATGAAGCTAGCAGGCTGGTCTTCTAGCTGTTATTGTCCAGTTTTTATAGTAGCATCATGTGGCAAATCAGTTAGATTATAAATACCTTCATTTTTTGAATGTAGAAAGGCTGCTTTAGAACTAAATGAACATTTAAAGTTTTGTTGTGGGCTGAATTTGCTACAAGGAATGAGGCATTTTCATGTCTGGCTCCTTAGAAATGATTATTGGGTTTGCAGGGGACAAGGGTGACTTATTATCGAACTGTCAGAGAACCTTGACAGGAATTATACAAGCGCAGGAATATAGTCCTGGTGCTTCTCTGAGTTTTTCTGTTGGTGGCAGCTCGCCATTCATAAAGAATGTTTAGCCACTGTCGTATGGTCTGATATGTGCTTGGCCTATAGTTAGTGTAGTGTGAAAAAGAGGAAGCTTTCCAGGAGTGTTAGAGATGAATCCCTTGATCTCCCTGGCTTCTTGGTAATCCACAGTGATGCATGCAGCCTCCTCTGTTCTACACTGTGAAATCCCTGTATTACTGAGTAGAACAGAGAGTGTGTCCATGGCGCAGCAAGGAGAGGAGAAAGGTTACCAAGTTTTGTTAACAATATTGGTTGGTGAGGAGTAAAACTAACTTCTCTTTCAAAGTCATGGATCTTTCTGACTACCCTATAACCACGAGACAAATGTGGGCCAGACAAGAAAGAGGGACTCATACCTGGGCAATGGTGGTATACACCTTTAATTGCAGCATTCGAGCAGGGGAGGCAGGTGAATCTCTTGAGTTCAAGACCAGTCTGGTCTACAGTGCCGAGTTCTGGGACAGCCAAGGCTACACAGAGAAATCCTGTCTTGACAAACCAACTAACCAACCAACCAAACAATAACAATGATAAAAGAGGGATTCATAGAGTGCAGGTATACCGTTCAGTATTTATTCCAATACCAGTGAGTCCATAAGCAGTTTAGTACCTCGTTGTGAGGTCATGATTGTTGAATAGAAACCTGGCCACTGGTATGTCTGCTGTTTTCTTGACTATTTGATTCTATATACAGACTCTTACTCTGACACAGCTATCACACCAGCAGTAAAAGCACTGGGTATGGAATCTGTTTTCATAGCCAACTAATTAAGTCAACTCGCCTTAATGAGAAGCAAAGAACTGCTTAAAATTAATGTTTAAATAGAAAGTTGTAGGAAAAACAAGTCTGCCCTTTTAAATATATGTGCTGCAGTTAAAAAAAAAAAGATGAGGCTTCTTGATTTGTTTTTTTGTTTGTTTGAGTTTTTTATTGTTGTTTTCTTTCTTGTTCTTATTTTTTGGAGGGGAGGGTCCAGGGTCTCACTCTGCCACCTCAGTCTTCCTCGTGCTGTCCTATAGGCATATACCATCCTGCACTGCCTTACAGCTTTGGCTTCTTGAATTTTTCTATTAAGTCTTGGTTAGTTACATTAGTATTTTAGATTTTAAATCCCAAAATCTATATAAGAAGAAGCTTATATGCTAGGCTTTTTAAAACTTGAGTTATTTCTGTTTTTAAAGAAAAGATATTTTCAAGGATATTAAAATAGGAAATTTTAGAATATCTTCTTTAAAAAAAAAAACCCATAAAGTCCAAATGCTGTGACAGTATTCAAATTCACATAGTTTGTGTTTTGTTTACAATTTTTTTTTTGTCTTTTAAGGGTTTGTGGGATTTTTTAAAATTGCCACAAATTTCCTAAGAGCTAGTTGGACTTTCACGATTGTTTACATGTGAGTGACTCCCATGTAAGGCAAAGTCGTTTGGATTATTATGGCCTTGAGAGAGGAGTATCCTATCATAAACAGTTATCATGGCTCATAGTAGTTTGTGTTTGCCTCTTTCCTGTTTTTAAGGTAGTTCTGTTTACTGGTGGACTAACTAACCAGGTTTGGTTAGGGGTTTGTTTTAATTACAGTCTATATAATTAGTTCTCAGCATGTTGAGGTAGAAGAGAATTGCACCAGCAAGCTCCCAATTTCTTCATCTCATTAGGTTTTTAACACGATTATTAGTATCATAATCAGCTATGATGCTTTCTCTTTCAGGGTTTCACATTCTCTGATTTGCAGGGTGTCTTGATTGGCTAATTTAGGCAAATTATTTTGATTGTCTTGATGATGGTTGGCTGATTAGAACACAGCAGGGGTATAATTTCTTTCTGAGAAATGTTGCATTCTTTTGTTTTTTTGGTATCAGAACACTAAGAGGGTTTTCTTTGTGTACATTCCATTATGATATTTGCCCATAACACTAGAGCCTGCCTGGAAAGCAATTACATCACTGATGGGATAAGCAGGAGTGCTGTGAGCAGGGAACTTGGTAGCACGAAGATGAGTGAGAGGCAGGAAGTCACTAAAGCCATAGGATTAGAATGGAGTTTTCCCTTTAGCTTTATCCCAATGTTTTGTAGTATTTTGTTTGTCTTGTAAGTCCCCAGAAGTTGCCTTTTAGTGAAAGCCTGCAGAATGAGTTGATTCTCCTGCTTGCCTATTGCAGACATTTATTTCTTGCCAGCCTCAGTGTATCAGAGACTACTCAGAAGTTGGGAAGGGCGGTACATCATCTCAGATGCCTTCTCAGCTGTCTGTGATAGAGTGGCATTTGCTGTTGTTGAGGAGGTGTTGCTTCTTGTTTTGCGGTTTGTTTTGTTCTTCTGAGACAGGATCTCTGTGTAGCCTTGGCTGTCCTACAGCTCATAGAGATCTACCTGCCTCTGCTTCCTTAGTCCTGGGATGAAAGGCGTGCACCACCCCACCCAGTAAAAGCACGTTTTTAAACTGGTACTTTAACTCTGTCATATTACCGTACATAGCTCGCCCTCTGCTAAAAGAGTACCCCTTTTCTTATGCAGTAAAGATATTTCCTTTCAAATTGTCAGATTTTCATGCCTACAGATTTGATTAATTGATTTGGTGGAAAAGAAAGCCTCTTAGAAATTTTGGGTTGCTGCTGTTTTGTTTTTCAGTAAAAATAGGACAGATGTACACAGAAATGACGTATCATACAAGTGCCTCAGTTCAGGCACATAGAAAAGTGTGTGCTTTTAAACAGCATCTGATGACATTACTTACTTTGCTTTCAAAGAAACCCCATGGAAGAATTTGTTTGTCTTTTCGTTTTGTTTTACTTCTTAGGTAATAATTTAGAAGCTAGATGTCTCTAGAATTAAACCAAAACTAGACTCTGTAAAGCGCAGAGTATGGAATCTGCTGGCAGCTCAGCTAAAGCACTTCCTACTTAATTTTGGTATTATGCCCCTGTTGCAGCATGTAGTGGGGGCAGCCCGAAGGAGGTGTGCCGGAGAATTGTTTAGAACAAAATCCTATTAGTAAAATGTCAGGCATATGTAAAACCCACTTTCACTTTTGAAGGGCTTTTAAAGACCTTTTGATTCTTCTAGTGTTGGTAAATGAACTCCTAGAAATCTGTCAAGTTCAACTTTATAGTTAAAACACTAGGAAAACGTAGCCAGGCATGCTGAGGCAGTCCTGCATTGCCAGCTCTGGGAGGCAGAGGCAGGTAGAGGTGAGGACAACCTCATAGTGAGTTCCAGGCCCGTCTCAAACCAAAAACAAAAAACAACAACTAGGAAATTATAAAATGATTTATTAAGTGAGAGTGGAGCAGAATATTTGTAAAAACAACTGCAGAAGCTTTCTGTGAATTATATTTCTGTATGAATTTCTGTGGTGTTACAGTATGAGTTTGCTTTGCTTCCTATTCTTAATTTTCTGTCTTTTTTTGTCTCACCAAAGAAAAACATCTAAATAAGAAATTTTGATCATAGCAAGAATAAAGATAACGGCCTGCACTTGAGAGTCAAAAGGCAACTTGGGTTGATTTTCCCTTTGAGCTAATAAGTCTTGCTCTTCTTTGAAGCAGGAGCTGTGATCAGGCCCTTAAATGGCACAAAAGAGCACCCTCCAAGTAGTAGGTCTGAGTCTGCACTTCCTTCATTGCTCCCGGAGAATGCATCCAGCTAGGCCGGTCTCTGCCTTGCGCCAACTCTCACTTGATTACATTGCACTATAATGAGGAAGGTGCCTAATGGAACTCCTAGAGAGGAAATAGTAATGACTCACTGCAACACTGCCAGGAGAGCTTGCCATCCGAGAAACACGAGTATTCGGTGTTAATAAGTTAAATTTCAGAAACTAATGAACTCCGCTAATTGAATTCATCTTTGTTAATTAATAGGGTTCTAGTAAATTGGTTGCTTTCTTGTATAATGCTGTGCAGGAAGACCTAATGATTTCAAGTTCACTGGTCCCAACCTCTCTTTTCCTAGACAGAGCAGCAGTGACCATAGTAGCATTGACTACTTCCTTTGTCTTAGAATGTTATTATTAAATCCTTAGAGTGATTGGCTTCAGAATGAATGGGGGTGGGGATACCACAGGCTCAAATTTTACTTGGCTAGTTTACATTTGACAAGTTTTCTTAAGGAGAAACTTGGGAAATCAGACTAGAAAGCTCATTGCAGTGGTTGTAGTATAAGGTATATTGATTTTATTTGCCAGATTGTGCCAAAAGTAACATACAGGAACACTTTTTTTCCCACTTGAGAAAAGAAGTGAAAACTTTTTCTTGGGAGATGATCAGTAATAAAGGTAGGTTGCTAGTGTGGTGATTCTCAAGCGGGGTCAAAGCGAGTACTGCCCAGAGGGCCCTTCTTCCCTGGAGTAAGCTCAGATAAAAAACATGCTATCTGGGAAACTGCCTTCCAGACACTTGACTGAGGCCATGCTGTATACTGTGTCCCCATAGAGCCATTCCATGAAGGGCTAACACACTTTGCCTTTTTCTTTAACACAGAGAGAATTCCCCAAATTTTTCACATTCCGAGCAAGGGATAAGGTAAGGCTGATTCACTCCACTGCTTCCTTTTCTCTCCCTTTCTTCTTCCTCCTCCTCCCTCTTCTCCATCCTCCCCCAACCTCACATTCTTCCCTACCTCCTCTCTTTTTGTGCTGTGCAGTTCATTGCTGCCATTCTCCTTTCTCTAAAGCATGCTTCCTTCAGAATGGGTTTGCTTTAGAAAGCAGTCAATGTGTTGACCCAAAGAAGGTGATAACTTCTAAAACATCCCTTTCCTTCGGAACAGTTTTGATGTGTTATTATTTAAAAAAAAATATATAAAGATTTATTTATTATATGTGAGTACACTGTAGCTGTCTTTAGACACCCCAGAAGAGGGCATTCTGATCTCATTACAGATGGTTGTGAGCCACCATATGGTTGCTGAGAATTGAACTCAGGACCTTGGGAAGAACAGTCAGTGCTCTTAACTGCTGAGCCATCTCTCCAGCCCTTGATGAGTTATTAAAGACTGCTTTATTTAGTGGGATTATTTTTGTCACCTACAGACAGTTGATTTATATTCAGCTCTTCTTTGTGTCCATTTGGTTTTTAGTTTTAAAGTAAATTTTCATACCACGTTGATTTCTCCCTCCTACCAGCTTATATTTTAGGTGTCTCTTCCGTTGACTTAATTGACAGACTTTCTAGCAAAACAGTTTATATTCAGCAAACATGTAGAAATGGACTAATAAATTTTTTTATATAAACAGTGATGTAGCTATTAGGATGGAATGCCCCAAAGCCAAATACCATCTAAAAATTATATGGTATTTATTTATTATTATGTTCTTTGTGCTTTGTCATAAATGATAAGATATGAGTCTTGCTCTTAAGTATTTCATGCTACTTGGGTCAACCCACAACACTGTCATGCTAAATAGATATTAATTTGTCTGAAGCAACCTGTAGAGTTGGTTGTTTTAAAATAATTATAACACTATTAATTGCTTTAGGAGTTCAGAAGGAATTGGATTTTTTTTCTGTTGTTTTTTTTCACTTAGTTCTCTTTTTGGGAACAGAATCTTACTCTGTAGACCAGGCCGACCTAAAACTCAGAGAGAGCCACCTTGATCCACTTGAGAAACAAAGGTGTTAGGGCATGTTGTCTGTCTGTGTGTCATTTCTCTTCTCTCTCTCTCTCTCTCTCCTTTCTTTCTTTCTCTCTCTCCTTCCTTCCTTCCTTCCTTCCTTCCTTCCTTCCTTCCTTCCTTCCTTCCTTCCTTCCTTCCTTCCTTTCTTTCTTTCTTTCTTTCTTTCTTTCTTTCTTTCTTTCTTTCTTCTTGAAGCAGGGTTTTAATCCTTCTGTTCCTTCTGTCTCAGGCTCTTGGGTATTACAAATGTGAGTCACCATGTCCAGTCCTAAGAATCTGTTTTAGCAACACAATCTTAGGGTAATTTTGCAATTATTGCCTCATGTAAACTGTTTTCCCTCTGATTCTTGTGCTCAGTTTGAGGAGGACCGCATTTATCGACACCTGGAGCCTGCTCTGGCTTTCCAGTTAGAGCTGAACCGGATGAGAAATTTTGACCTTACTGCCATTCCATGTGCTAATCACAAGATGCACCTGTACCTTGGGGCTGCTAAGGTGGAAGTAGGCACAGAAGTGACTGATTACAGGTTCTTTGTTCGTGCGATCATCAGGCACTCTGATCTGGTCACGAAGGTGGGTATATTGCGCTAATGGGAAGTTATCCTTGAGGAAAAGGACTGAGAGTCAGTCACAGCTCAAAATCAGGGTTTTACTATTTGAATCAAAGCTTTTGCCTTTGTCACTTTCCAATATTCCAAATAGTAATAGGCTCATTTTTCTTTAATTTGATTTTTCTTGATATTAGAAGCATGAAAGCACTCACTTGAAGATAGAAAAGAATGCTCAGCAGAAAAAAAAATGCACAAAGACTTGAGTAATGGTAACAAATAAGAAGAAAGTTATAGTAACCCTGTTGTAAACTGGTCTGAATGCATGGGCTTCCTCCCGTGCTACTGTGTTCCACTGCCGTAAGCTTTCTTTAGCTCTCCATTCTAAACAGGTTTTCTAACTAAAGAGCTCTGTCTGCCTTATGTGAAACATAATCGTACTGAGCTCTGGGGATGCCTAACATCTCTGCTTCTTAAAGGCAAATATCCTAAGAGGCTGGAGAAAGGACTGACAGGGGCTCTCTAATTTAGCCCTTTCCTGCCCTTGCCTCCTAAGATAAGTAGACTGACAACTAAAAGAAAGGTAAACCAAGCCGGGCAGTGATGGCGCATGCCTGTAATCCCAGCACTTGGGAGGCAGAGGTAGGCAGATTTCTGAGTTCAAGGCCACTCTGGTCTACAGAGTGAGTTCCAGGACAGCCAGGGCTATACAGAGAAACCATGTCTCAGAAACCAAAAAAGAAAAACAAAAAAAAAAAAAAAAAAAAAAGAAAGGTAAACCATGTATAACCAAATAACTTACTATTTTGTCATATTGCTTCTTAAGTTGTACACCTACCCATTCAAGTACACATGGAGGCTAGAAGTTCATGTGAGGATATGTTCCTCTATTGCTGCCTATTTTATTTTTATTACTATTTATGTGTGTATATGTGTGTACACACACACATGGTTCTATTGGCTCTCTACCTTGTGTTTTATTTGAGACAGAGTCTCTCACTGGACCTGGAACTAATACTTTCAGCTAGAGTGATTGGTCCATGAACCCTTTAATTCACCTGTCTCCATTTCCTACCTTCCCCTGATGTTGGGGTTACAGATGCTGGGTACCACTCAGCTTTTTCATGAGCATTGAAGATCCAAACTCAAGTCTTTGTGCTTTCCCAGTAACTAAATCATTTTCTCAGCCCCTCAGTATTGCTTTTAAAGCATATTAACAGTGATGATTTTCTTCCTATATAGGAAGCTTCTTTTGAATATCTACAAAATGAAGGGGAGCGGCTGCTCTTGGAAGCCATGGATGAATTGGAAGTTGCTTTTAATAATACAAATGTCCGCACTGACTGTAACCACATCTTCCTCAACTTTGTGCCCACGGTCATCATGGACCCATCAAAGGTACATTTCTCACAGTTTTCTCTGTCCTCACCAAAGGATTCATTTGTATGTGGCCCACTTATCAGCGAGTTGACCTCTTAATTTTTTAAAGTCACAGGCTGCTTGTTAAGACTGTTTCATGGGATACTTTCAATTTTTTTTTTATCTAGTCATTAAGTATAGTCCTCAAAACTGAAGGTGGTGTGCTACTTACTCGTTGGCTATTTATTTGCTGTAGTAAAAACTCCTCCATTGATAATAGTTTTATATTTGCTATGGTAGTAGTCCTATTTTTTATGGTCCTCTAGAATTTTTCATCTGAAGTAATTAATTTTGCTGTTATTAGACATTTTGACTAAATTATTGCCTTTATGTATTAAATGCTACTTATGAGTGACCTTGCTTAGATGCAACACTGTCCCAAACTGTCTATCCTATTTCCCTACAGTGAGAGAATTTGGCTGTAAGGAATTTCACATGCTGTATCTGTTTTAATCCCCAAGGCTCTATTCTAAACTGCGTATTTAAGGGAAATACAAAGATGGTTCTGAACTTAGTTTTTATCCGACTTAGGTGGAAGAGTGAAGGGCAAGTGGCTCTGTTCCTGATCTTTCTGCCTTCTACTGTTGCTGTGCATTTGTATAGGACTGTCAGCATCTACCTTTCTGTCACATCCATTGTGGGCATGAACTTTTAAAGCATTGTCATGTGTATCCCAGCTAGCCTTAAACTCCCCATATAGCAGATCTTCAGCTTCTGGTCCTTCTCCCTCCACCTCCTAAGAGGTTATTAAGTACTGGTGATCAAACCCAGGACTCTATGCAGGCTTCCTAATCCCTCTGCTATCTGAACTGTATCTTCAGTTCTGATTTTGCCTATTGAAGTTAATGTGCAAGACCTAAGAGTTTTCTCCCTTTTTTTTTTCCTTTAAAAACCCAGGCAAATAATGGGATAATTGTGTCTATTTGAAAAGCTGTTTTTTGAGTTTCAGTTCTCATCATCAGATACAGCAAAATTTCACTTCAGCTTTAATAAAGCTATAAGTCTTATAGCATAGCTAGGACACTATATATTTTTAGATTGGCCTTTTCTATGAATATTTTCTATGAATTTTTTTTTTTAGACATCAGCCTCTCTGCCCCTTCTCTGAGTACTCATACTCCGCCTTGCTAATCATACATCTGTTGTTTCCTATACACACAGATTGTTAGTTTTTATCCTCTGGAGAAAAGAAGGGTTAGCAAGCACAGTGCGGGACGAGGGAAGCTATCTCCCTGAAACCTATCCTAAGTTAAAATTCTATTGTACAGAAACAAAATGCATACAGAGTGATACCTACTACTGAAAACTGTAATTGGGGCATATAAGGTAATTTTAATGCTTTGTAAGAAGCTGCAATAGCACTGAGAAAGACCTGGGTACTTGTAGCCCCAAAGGGAAAAAGTAAAGCTCTAGCATGTTAGGGACAAAACCATTTATGTATTTATCTACTTGGTAAGACTTGGTTCTCTCCTTATACCATGTGGGTTCCAAGGATCAAATGAAAGTTCTCTGACTTGGTGGCAAGTGCCTTTACCCACTACGCTGTCTTATTAACTTACAAAGCCACTTCCAAGGATAGCCATTTAAAAGAAGTCTTCTAACTCTGTGGAGTACCAAACTGTCTCAGTACCAAGTTTCAGGGAAATGAGGGAACATCTCATCTCTGTAAATACCAGTTGGACTTGGCAGTGACCAAATTTTAAAGATCTAATGTTTAGAGGGAATGTTCTGGTACAACCTACAAATTGCCTTTCTTTAATTTGAGCAATTTACTAAGAGACATACATTATCAAGTTTAATAAAATTTTGTGGAAAAATCTCATGGTGGTAATTGCTGTGTTGATTTAGGGTCAGGGAAAGTGTAATGAAACATAGTTACCATGCATAGAAATGCTACTTAATAGCTAGTTAACTAGGGGGTTTATTCTTATTTGGGGCTTTCTCTTAAATCCCCTGGCTTTAATTTTAGATATTGCAGATCATTGATATAGAGTATGAATATAATTAGGAATGGAGAAGGAGTTGTACAGTTTTGGAGGTTGTGATTTAAAGAAAACCACTCAAATTCCAAACCAGCATGAAATTGTTTCTAACTTGTTCCAAGCAAGAGTAGGAATGGGGGCGTCCTAGTTTTTTTCTGCTGCTGTGATGGAAAACACACAAGGAAAACTACAGCCAAAAGTGATGTAGAGAAGGATAGGTTTTATTTCAGCTTCCACTTCCAGATCACAGTCCACCTTTTTGAAGTAATTCTGAACAAGAACATAAGGTAGGAACCTACAGCAGACACCATGGAGGCTGTGAGGCTTGCTTTACCAGCTCAAACTCAGCTTTCTTATTATACAGCTCAGATATACCCACCTAGGGACAGTGCTACCTACAGTAGCCTGGCCCCTCTTACATCTATCAGGATTGTCTAACCAAGGCAATTTTTCAGTCAAGGTGTCCTTCTTCCCAGGTGACTCTAGGTTGTGTCAAATTGACGATAAAAACTAAATAGGACAGGGAGAATAAATGATATGAGTTCTCTTTATAAAGTCTAAATGTGGTTCATATCTCCATAAACCAGCATCTCATTCCAATGGTCTTTTGCAAAGATGTGCAAACTTAAAACAACTTTTAGTTACAAAGTATTTCAGATTTACACTTGGTATTGTATCTGTATCAGATTGAAGAATCTGTGCGGAGCATGGTAATGCGCTATGGAAGTCGGCTATGGAAATTGCGGGTCCTCCAGGCAGAACTAAAAATCAACATTCGCCTGACAACAACTGGAAAAGCAATTCCCATCCGCCTCTTCCTGACAAACGAGTCTGGCTACTACTTGGACATCAGCCTGTATAAGGAAGTGACTGACTCCAGGACAGCACAGGTACAGTAGTCAAGCAGACGGCTCCAAGGTTTGATTTGGCCCAACATATGAAACCCCATTGGTTATCCTTTACACTTGAAAGTATCTTTGTGCCTCTTGATAAATGTGTTATGAAACCTAACCTTTCGTTGGATATTGATGAATGCTAACAGGGCAGGTGAACCAACTTCACAGGCAATTGTGCAGTTCAAAGTGGTTTTTGTTTCCAGGGTTCTTGTGCCACTTAGTAATCTAGACTACCTGGTCTGATTTCTTCTTCCTGTTCTCAACACAGTTGACATTTCACTGGCAGATGAGGAAAGGAGAATTGCTGGAATTATCTACAACTTTTGTCTTTAAAAAGGGGAAATGTCAGCTTAGTACTATATCAGGAACAGGGCCAAGCTGTGGCTTCTGCGTGTTCCAGTCAGGCAGCTTCACGTCCCTTCACCGACCTGAGTGCTCTGTCTGTACATGAGCAAAGTGGCAGACTGTGCAACCTACTTTGCAAGGGGGAAAAAAAGAGGAATCACCTGATTCTATGATAACAGCATTCTTTTTTTTAATTTGCTCACTACATATGTTTGGCCCATTTTCTATGATATTGGCACATCTTTAGAGGTAGTATGTTATTTTAGGGCTTCAGTGGGTACTTGGAAAGTGTACTTCTGCAGAAGGGTGGGCTTGAACCAGGGCTTTAGACTGTTTTATACATTTGGTTCCAGGAAGAGATTATATGTCTTTTGCTTTTATTTATGTCCATTTAAATCCAGAAATGGAGGTAGAAAAAGACATTTTTATGTGTGCTTTGGAGATAAATGTTTTTAATCCTAGTTTAGGCAGTTTTCTTAGTAACCTTTCATTTTGTTCTGTGATTCTCACTTAGATGACCAAAGAACTCTATTCTTTAAGAATCTACAGTTAGAACAGTGTGCATAGAGCGCAGGGTGAGCGAGAAAAGGGGCTCCATAGGTTTTGCTGCATGTGATGTTTTTCAGGACAACCTTAAAGTCATTCTCAGTCAAGGCTTTTCATGGCTGGGGATGCTTTTAATTAACTTCTACAATGGCTTCAAGGCAGGTCTATTCTTCTGTAAAATAAGAGGGCCACTTGAGATTTTAATGTTTTTGATAAATGTTTTTTTTCTTCATAACTTTCTTCTTTTTTTCCATTTCTTTTATTAGAAAGCTCTTAGATTTCCCTGATGCTGGTTGCTGGTGACACTAGTGCATGAAAGACACAGGTGCCTTCAAGCAGAGATTTAGTATTGTGCCTGGCACAAAATAAACACATAATAGGCATCTGCAAAAGTGAATAAGCTGCCCTCAACCTGAAGGGGAACAGCATATTTAAAAAGCCCTAGAGGAAGCTGAGCCTTGCTTCGGCATGGAAGCCAGGCTGTAAGCAGTGGTAGAAGTAGGAAATGACCACAGAGCAGCCCCAGCCACTTCTGTGTGCCAGGGACTACTGGTGCCTATCTTTGAACTTCATATTCTCTTTTCTTGGTGAATCATAGGAAACTGAAATAATACAGGACCATGTTTATCATGTGTTCATTTGCTTATTTAATGTTTACTGATACTTATATTGTGTGAACTATGGATAAAAAGCAGTTCCTCCTTAAGAAATGTATTATCACAATGGGAAAAGACAGATGAGTAACTGATGTTTGCATGGTATGATAAGAACCATTATAAAGAAATTACATACAGGGTTCTAAGGATGCTCACTGTATAGGTCAGAGATAGTTCTCTAAGAGAAGCCTAGCTGCAGCCCTCAGTGGTAGGTATAAATAAAGCCTGTGCATGTTTTCAGACTTATAAAACATGCCCTCCACAACTAATTACCATGTTCATCCTAGGAGAAAATGGAGCTAACATAGATAGCTGGTCATTCAGGGTTCCAGTTAGGATCCATTACTACCAGCCTCTTGCTCTACTACATTATTTGTCCTGCCAATAAGAAGAAAAGTTAACTGGCTTGATTCCCATGTTTCTCATACAGTCTTTGTCCTATAGGCTATAATGAGCAATGTCAGGCAGTCAGTCCTAAGTAGGGAGGAGAGGATTGCGTTAATCTGTTGCTTAAGTGAGTTGATTTCCAGTGAGGAAAATAAAGGAAATGGTCTAATATCACCTTTAATGAATTTACAGTGTTAAGGAGTTTATACGGTTTATATGTACCAAAATGGACTTATTTGTTGCAATTAATTAAGTGTGACAATATGTTTGTGAGAGTGTCATCACAGTCATGATGGAGAATTTCTTGTCACGTCACAAATGAAAGGCAGAGCCCCAGTCATAGACTCAGGCAGCCATTGATCTGCTTTCTGTTGCTATAGATTAGTTTTGCCTGTCCTATAGTTGCACGTAAATGAAATCAGACAGTTCATACTATTTTGTATCCTACTTGTTTTGTTTAATGTTTTGTGGATTCATCTGTATTGCATGGACTATGAGCATGTTCCTCTTCATTGAGGAGCAGTATTCCATTTTGTAGACTTACCAAAGTGTTTATATCCGTTCAACTATTGGAATTTTATTTTCAATTTTGGGCTGTTGGGAGTAAATCTTTAATGTGCATTCATTTGCAAACCTGTTTTGTTTTGTTTTGTCTAAGACATGGACTCACTATGTGGCTCTGGCTGTCCTAGAACTCACTATGTAGATTAGGCTTGCTTTGAACTCACAGAGTTCCTCCTGCCTTTGCCTCCCAAGTGCTGGGATTAAAAACGTACACCACCATGCCCAATTATTATTTGCAAACCTTCATGTAGATAAATTTTTATTTCTCCTGAGTAAATACATAGGAGTCTAATTGCTGGTTCATAGTAACTATATTTTTAACCTTATAAGAAACTGACAAGTCACTAAGTAGTTCCCATTTTAATTTCAAGCAACAGTGTATGCACCCAGACAGCTTTCTTCAGTCCTGCTCCTTACTGAGTAGTTACATTGCTTTATTATTCTGTCTAACCCAACTTTGTCCCAGAGCTTGGCAAAATTGAGTTTCAAATCCTGTACCCACAGGTTTTGCCTCTCTTAGTAGGAAATACAGTTCCTAAACCCTGCTGCTTTTAATTTTTAATTGTGTGGGGGGGGGCAGGGTATAGGTCAGATAGGAACAGCTTGCAGGAATCAGGTTTTTCAGACCAGGCATTGAACTCAGGTTAGATAGAAGGTATCTTTGCTGGCTGAGCTGTCTCATGGGCTTGAGCCTGCCACTTCATTCCTCTTTCTTACTCTGATTCAGTCTTTGTCCCTAATCCAGTTTTTTCACATTGTACTCTTGCCCAAAACACTTGGAATCCATTAAAAGTATGACTAATTCTTTTATTTTCAGGATGTTGGTGCTGCTGTCTCCCACATAGTGACTTTGACTTCCCTTTGATATTACAGAAGAGCACTTGGGGTTTGACTCAGGGGCCTCTAATCTAAACAGCCTATGGTTTGTATGCCCAGAATGAGACCTGGCTGACAAGTCATCAGAGCACTCTTATTTCTCTGAGATGTGATACTAAGGATTCACTTACCTGGACAACCTTCAGGCTTAGGACAGTACTTAATTCTGTTCTATGCATATATATCAAATTCAAAAATCTTGTGCTTATATTTTAAGTCCAGATATATGAAAAGAAAAAATACACACACACCTTTTCATCCTAATCTCCATTTGTATTCAAAATGTTGGGAATCTATATTTTATGTGCTCATACATAAAGTGCCTAGTTTAGTGTTATACAACCTCTGAGCACTCAATAAATATTAATTGAATTGAAATAATGGCATCCCTTATAAATATTCATGAGCAAATAAAACTAGCTAAATATATGGAGTATGAAGTACTCTTCTAGAAATATTTGAGTTAAAAATGATTAAAAACTGGCGTGGTGGTTTCATTTTGTGACAATCTAGCAATTGTAGGAATTCACTAGTTATAGATAGTATACTAGCGAGAAGTATGTATAATTTAATATGTAATTTAGTAAAATATAGTGATTTTACCATAGGCTCTGTCTTATGAGCTAACAAGAATTAACTAGGTGAATGGATAAAATTTACCTCTGGTAGAAATAGTTGAAGCTTTTATGTGACTAATAATAATTACAAAGCACCTTCTTATGAAGGGGACTAATGCATGATCTAGAGTCTTGATCTAGCCCAAGAACAAGAATCATCTCTAGTACACAGCTGTTTCTTGACTTAAATACTAGAGCTGTTCTGTCTAGTTAGCTGACATCATTTTTAGTATCTGAGATTCATGTCCCTTTAGAAGACAAGTGCTACCACTCTGTCTCTAAGATGTGAAATTTACACTGGACTTTGTTGTTGATTTCAGCTAATCCCAAACTAAGCATACCCTAGTACATATAGCTGGTTACATATCACTATTTTAGAGTCAGTTAGCCAGCAGAGAAGGGACAGCACCAAATACCCAACATCATGAGGCAAATCTCCACTACTTAGCATTTCTCTTACCTACAACTATTTTTTAAGAAATAACATTTGTGGAAAATGATGCTCTAGGCAGCTATTTCATTTTCTGTCTCTTTCTTAATTGTCTATGCATTCTGTTTTTTCCCCCACAGATCATGTTTCAGGCGTATGGAGACAAGCAGGGACCACTGCATGGAATGTTAATCAATACTCCATATGTAACCAAAGACCTTCTTCAATCAAAGAGGTTTCAGGCACAGTCCTTAGGAACAACGTATATATATGATATCCCAGAGATGTTTCGGCAGGTAAAGGTGTCTGATGGGTGGGAGTTCTGAGGACACAAACTTTCCCTGAATCTTCATTGGATACAGCTCTGCCTTGAGAAGGGCATTCACAAGGACAGGAATTATCTTTATCTTTACCCTGTTCTAATTTCTGTTTCATTGATGGTTTTAGTGACTGTAACTCAAATGTTAGATGACTGTTTATAAATTAACAGGTGGAGTGGTGAGAAGAGGAATCTCAGGTAGAAGAAAGTAAGCCTATACCACGTTATGGCTTACAAGGACCTGTCTTGGGAGTCGCTTGTATTACGTCTGTGATCAAATTAGAGATAGTAAAAAAAGAGGAATGGAACTTTGGTTTTCATATTCCTGTTTTCCAGGAAGGTTCCTTAGCCTAAGCTAATATGAGAGTCAATATAGATAGCAGAGACAAATGGATACAGCAAAATATATAGTTTAAGGTATAACTTTTTTTGTAGGAGATTTATTATAGTTGAATTAAAACTAGCATGAAAAAAGTATGACATTATGAAGCTTTCCCCTATATGAAAATAAACTCCTTGATCTTTATGATGGTAAACCCTCTCCTATGCTGCAGGTTTTTCCCATCAAAAGTGTGGGAGGGATAGATCACAAGCAAGTTATAACAAAGAATAAAGCATCAAAGAATACTGGGTTTCTTTTTTTAAAATATCTTTGTAGAACTTTTTGAGTCTTCTAGTCAATGCTATCAGTATTACCACATTTGAATCTTAATGTAGTATTTATCTGTGGGCTTGTTTAGTAGTCTGTGGTTCCTGTAGTATCCAGAAAAACAAGTTACTTTTATGTAACCATTTATTTATGCCATTGTATCTCAGAACACACCTGCCTTCACTCAACACCTCCATTTTATGACATCATTAACGTGACAGCTATATGTGCTTCTAACTCCCAGTGTCAGTGCTATGTCCCTTTAATCGACAAGGGACACAGCTATCTATAAGTTATTTGGGCTTTAGACCTTTAAGACAAGAAAGGATGGAGCTGAAGTAGTTCCTGCTTCTAAACAAGTTGTTTTATTTACATAAGAAATAGGACATGGGAATCCTGAATGCTTTTATAAATATAGAGGTATGTATGTCTTCTCCAATTTGAGAATAATTGATCGATATTTATGATCATACCCATCTTAACTAATTTCCGTGTGTGGGCCTATCACTGTAAAAAGTAGTGAAGGGGGTCTTCCCTTAACCTATAGTAGAAACCTGGTCCTGGCTTTTCCGAGTTTGCTTGTACTAGCAGAATACCCTGCGTGCTTTTTAAAAACAATCTTCTGTTGACAGGTTCCCTAGGATCCCCGCCTTCCAACACTTGGACACACATACTTCTAAAATGAGATATTTTTTATTTGGTTTTATTTGTTTTGTTTTGTTTTGCTTTTTGAGACTCACTATAGCCTTGGCTGGCCTAGAACTGGCTATGTAGTATGTAGAGCAGACTGGTCTAGAACTCACAGAGATGGACCTACTTCAACCTCTCGAGTGCTTAGGCAGAGATTAAGGTCATGAGGCCCCACACCTGGCCGATGCTGTCTGAGTTTTTATTTCACTCTCCCTGCAGTGGTGTTAGAGCTTTGTGTGTGTGAGTACTCCACTGCTTTTTCACACTCACTCAGGAGTTTGACTTTGTTGGGTGAGTACCTGACTTTTGACCTACTGAAAAATGCTCTAAAAATGGTTCCAAGTGTATGTTTGCTGAGAGTGAAGGTTGGAGCATTTAGTCCAAGGCTCAAACTCTCCCTAGAGCTCTTAGAAAAGAAAGCAGAGTCAGTGTGACTGAGTTTGACAGTGATTTTTATCCATGTTGAAATGTTAATTGTCACTGATAAGTCAAACTTCTTTCTTCCATTAGTCGCTCATCAAACTCTGGGAGTCCATGTCCACTCAAGCATTTCTTCCTTCACCCCCTTTGCCTTCCGACATACTGACGTATACTGAACTGGTGTTGGATGATCAAGGCCAGCTGGTCCATATGAACAGGCTTCCAGGAGGAAATGAGGCAAGTACATAAGCCCTTTTCCCTTTCCGGGTCTTCGTCCACTGGTACCAACCTTTCATGAGAGCTGGTATTTCACAGTAGGAGCTAAGACTCAAGTGGGAGAGTCAGGACAGTATTTTGGGTAGATTTCCTCAGCAAGAGAATGGACCAAATCAAGAAATTACTGTGAAATTTTTAGATATGATAATGGTATTACAATTGTGTTTTTTGAAAATGGATATTTTCTGATGGGCATATATACTTTAAACACCAAAGGTCTAATGTTTTGGATTTGCTTCAAAATAGAAGTGAAGATAGGAATGTAAGTGGACCAAAATTGTGAGTTCATAATTGAAGGTACATGAGAATAGATTATTTTCCATTGTTACAAGAGTTTGGAATTTTGAGATCTTTAGTTCGCTTTTTTTATACTTCAGTTATTGGACTTGGTGATATTGTGGGCATGGTAAAGAACTTCTTCCTAAAGTGCTCAGCTCAGTCAGAGCCCACGGTTTAAAAGAAAAGAAGCACAAAGCCTGTTTGTTTGTTTGTTTGTTTTGGGGGCAAGGTCCCATTCACTACATTTGCCTGGGTGACCTGGAACTCACACATAGACCAGGCTGGTTTTAAACTCTGCTTGCCTTCTAAGTGCTGGGACTAGAGACGTGTGCCACCACACCTCCCTGATTTTGATAGTTATTAAAAACTTTAAAGTTGGGTAGAGAGGGACAGGAAGAGATTCTGGAATGACTTGGGGAGAAAAATAATATAAAAATATATTTAAATTTTAAAAATAAATAATAAATATAATAATAAAGTATTAGCCATTAAAAATAATAAAACTTTTAAAAATTAAAAAACATTTCTAGCCATGTGTTGTGTCACACACCAGCATTTGGAGACTGAGGCAGGAAAACTAGTTCAAATTTAACCTGGGCTATGTGACTCCCAGTCATAAAACAAAACAAACAGAAAGCATTTTCTGAGATTGATAACCTTTCTCATATTGTACCATATAATAATGACATAAAGATATATTCTTGTGTGTCCCCTCACCTCCGTGTAGAGATCGTATGATCTTGATTATGCTTCTAAGGTACAATTATAACGATGGTAAAAATATTAACACACCTAAAAATACAGATTTTTTTTTTTAATCACAGATTCAGATAATTCCTAGCTAAACTTATTTCTTAAAATAATCCTCATCTGGGTGTTTACTGTAAGCAAGCTGGCTGATCACTGGAGAGACTTATGTGGATTTTTTTCCACTGTGTTCAGTATCTTATCTTATTCTTTGGTTCTTTGGAAATAGGATCTCTCTATGTAGCTCTGGCTGTCCTGGAGCTTACTTTGTAGAATACACTGGCCTTGAACTCTGTCTCTGCTATGATGAAGGCATGTGCTACCAAGACCAGCTTCTGGATTTGTTTTGTCTATAAGGTTTATGGCTTTTCAGTATAGGCAGCAAGAGCAGGTGATTTAGTTCTAGAATGGAGACAAACACCAGATCAGAGAGGCTTAGAGTAGTAGGAGATCTTCCAAACTGGTGCCTCAACAAATGGCAAGAAGATGGGGTGGAAGTGCAGCTGTTGTGGAGAGTAAACGCATACGCATCGACACACAAAGTTGAAGCAGAGCTCTGTATCTACTGTATGGCTTCTGTTTGCAGGCCCCTCAACAGGAAAGAATTGTGTTAGCCTGCAGTTTTGATTCATTGAATATCTATTGAGGAATAGAAAGTGCCCTTGTGAACATAAGGCTGAGAGTAAAACAGTTTTAACTAATGTAATTAAAACACAAAATGAGGTTTGTTTGTTTTTTTTAAGCCACATGAAATGCTAGCTGCAGTGCTCTGTGAAACCTCTTGCCAGGATCTTTCTTCTGCCTTCTCTCTCTTCTCATTCTGTGTTTGAGCGAATGGAGACTGGGGGAATAGTGAAGTCCCAGAGGGACGGAGCTCTGTTCTTGCTGAAATTACAAGTACAGAGCTGCCTGGGCATGAACATGTAGTGTTTACTCTGCCAGTATGAATACAAATAGTCTTATTATACGGAACTCTGTACCCAAAGACCCCCCCCCCCACACACACACACACGAACAAAAAAAAAAAAATTAAAGGTTTTTTTTAACCCCTTTAAGACCTAACAATCCTTAAGATAAAGGAGCGGTTACTGCAGGGAGTGACAGGATGCAGTGGTAACCATGGGTTTCCCTTCACCCAGCAGTTTTGAAATCAGAATGCTAACAGCATTTGTGAAGATAGCCATTGCTCTGTATTGCCTTTCTCATTTGTCCATCTTCCCTTTCTCAGTTACATGTTTTCTTTTTTTCTCTTTTTTCTTTTTCTCAGATGACTGACTAGGATTGAGCCTGCATGTTAGCTTGCTGTTTCTGAGCCTGAGAGTTCAGAAAGAATGAGGCTGATGTTCTTTTGTGAATAGTCAATAACTGATGCCCAGGGTGGCTGGTGAGGTCAGTGACCTTAGCTAGATTATAGGACATGGCATGACAGGAATGAGGCTAAGGTATTAGAAGCAAACTCTGCTACCAGTAGCTTGGACATACAGTGGAGTGTGTCCTTCGAGAGACTAGTCTAAGGATGGAATTTCAGCATTGATTCTGAGGGACAACTGTATATAAGATGACAAGGTGTCACTAGGATGTGTCTCTTCCTCCTGAGCCCACTTTTATCAGTGAATGTTGACTTTCCACTACTGCAGTTTAATTTTCTTTGGCCAAAGAGACAAGTTTGTCATGAGCCTAGCACTCTACATATTACCTGTAGAATGAGAGGAGAGAACAAAGAGCTCCTTCTGATGGGATTTGGAGCAAATCTGCCCTTTGCCAAAGAGAATGGGCATCAGAACAGAGCTGTGAGGAATAGTTTTATTTAAAAAGGAATAAAAAAATTGACCTATTAATGTTCTGAAAGCCAAGACTCAATGTAAATGCATTGATGCTACGTAGACATTAAATCATAATGTAAAGTTCTCCAGAGTGATGACTCTACCAGGTCATCATTGTGGGTGATAGTGAATTACCTTGAAGTAGTGGAGTTTCTAGGTTTAAAAGCCAGCACATGGATATAAGGATTGAAGGTAAAACAACAGATTCATGAATAGTTTTTCCATGAATTGAGATACTTTTCCCCACAACCAGAGGCAGAAAGCGTGCACTTACTAGACTATTGTTACCTTGTTGGTCTGCCTGTCTTCCTTTCTTTCTTCCTAGGATGGTAAATAGGTAAAAGGTGATAGGATCAGAACTTGGACCAATTCAGTCCCATTTAGTTTTAGGTAACCTGTTTGCTGCTTGAGGAAGATATTGGCTCTTTCAACAGAGATGTGACCTGTGTTCTGAACATTTGTGCCTGTGCTAAGAGCACAAGAAATAGCCTTTCTGGCTCTGTGTTAGTGTATTCCTTCCTGTTTTCCACTGTCCCTTCCCTCATCAAGAAAGATGTAACTAAAGAAGTGCCACCTGATTCCTGATTAGAAGTACAGGATACTTTCTTCTCATTGTGAGATTTGAATGGCTTTTCATTTAATATGAATTTAGAGTGGGAATATGAACGATGTGGACCAAATCTGTGAACTACATTACTTGCAAATAGCTGTAAAGATGAGTTGCCTGGATTTTCTTAATAGTTTCAAGTAAAGATGAAAATTGAGGAAAATGTGATTGCAACAGAGATAAACTGATTTCCTTTCTAGCTGCCACAGTGCTCCCATGATGAGCACTGTGTGTAAATACACAGCTAGATGAATGCGCTGTGGAGACAGAGACACAGCTCTCCATCCAGCCTGCTTTACTGCTTCTGTTTTGAGGACTCAGTGTCATCCTTCTGCCAGTTGGCAAACCTATTTTGATCACTTGGTGGAAGCTATAATTGCAGGTGGGAACATTTTGAGTAACACTTCCCCAATGCCGCATAGCTGCTTTCTGCACTAAACCCAGTTATTAAAAAGCCCAGGCTAAGATCAAGCCAGCAGCTGCAATGGACTTGACAGAGAACAACTCAACTTTGCCTGCTAGGAAAAAGAAAAATCCTGGCTTTCATGTGCTTACATTTTGTGTGTGTGTGTGTGTGTGTGTGTGTGTGTGTACACGCACGTGTGTTTTGTTTTTGTGAGACAGGGGTTTCTCTGTGTAGCTTTGGCTGTCATGGAACTTACTTTATAGGCCACTCTGGTCTGGAACTCACTGAGATTTGCCTCTGCCTCCCAAGTGCTAGGATTTCAGGCATGAGCCACTGCCACCCGGCTGTTACATTCTTAATTGTTCTGAAATAAATCCCCTGGCCTTTTATTTGTTTATTTGTTTATTAATACAGTTACTTACACTCAATCAGTGATCTGTAATGATGAAAATGTGATCAGGAGGCAACTCTTGCAGTAACTTTAGTGCTGGTGGAAACTGAATCCCTAGAATGTGGATTTTCAACATTCCTTCACATCGTTCTTATCATAATGAAAAACTGGGAATGAGAAAACACTATGCTTAGAAGTAGTTATAACAATGAGGAACCCAAAACAGGAATGATAATGATAGACTGCAACCCTAGCATGGCCTAAGAATTTTTCCTTCAGGTTTGTTGTTGTTCTGGGAGGAAAGTGTACTGCACATCTGCTGCATCTCAATACAAGCCTCCATGCTGGGGATCTGAGTGGCTCCGAGGCTTTGTGTTTCAGATGGGCACTAGGTGTCAGGGTTTTCCCTCCTCTTCCCTTTAGTAGGAAGACAGGCTTTTTAAGTTCCCCTGCCTGGTGAGGCAAATCCACTTGTTTCCTTCATTCTTTTTTATTTTTGACTTTGTTGTTGTTGTCTTGGTAGATTTTTTTTTCTAATGTTTCTTTTGGCATTTTAACTCTGGTTGAATATGTGTTGAACCTACCTCATAACCTGGCACATTACTTTTCAAAGAAAAGAATGCTCAAATAGGAAATAAATTAATATAAATTAAAATTTAAAGACTAGAAGCTATCATGGTTGATATGTTTATTTTATTTTCTGCTTTATGTTCTCAGAGGTGAAATGGTGGAGATAGTGGATATTAGGAATTATCAGCTTTAAAACTACTTAGCATACTTACATCAGTACCATTGATTGCTTATAGTGTGCTATCATCTTATTTATTTTGTGTGTGTGTGTGTGTGTGTGTGTGTGTACACGTGTATGAGAGGGAGGGAGGGGGGGAGAGAGAGAGAGAGAGACAGAGACAGACAGACAAATTGTATATGTGATTATGTGTACTGTGGCACACAGTGGCGATCAGATTCCATTACTTGTAGGAATCCATTCTCTCCTTCAACCATGTTGGTTCCAGGTCTCAAACTCTGGTTAGCCATCTTTGTGGTAAGTGCCTTTACCTACTGAGCCTCTTGACCAACCCTCTTATATTTTTTTTAATTATAAAATACTTTAGACAATATAGAAAAATAATTTTTAAAACTGATCCAATAAACACTCCATCAACTAGGAACCACTCAGATCCTACTTTTGTGACTGTACTTCTCACTTTGGGGCTATATTTAGTTTGAGCATTTAAGAAAAGAAGAATGATTCCTAGCATTTTGAAGGCAGAGGCAGGCAAATCTTGTGAGTTTGAGGCCAACCTGGTCCACATAGCGAGTTCTAGGACAGCCAAGGCTGTGTAGAAAGACTATCTCAAGGAAAAGAAGGGTTGGGGGAGCGGAAGGAGAGAAGAAAAGAATGTAGTAATAGTAATAGAAAAAAGAGGTTGGGGAGCCAAAACAAGCTTAGAATCCTAGATGACATCCATCAGTAGATGTGTTCTGACTACCCTGAGGCCAGGCCCTCTCCATACTTAACAAAAAACTATTTGCTGGGATGCTCCATTGTCATTGTCAACCTAACTGGTGCTGTAATCACAGAGACACACTTCTGTCTCAGACTAACATCTGAGGTATTTCCAAAGAGATTTATTTCCTAAAGGAAGTCCTTCCCTGAGTGTGGTGACCCATTTTCCACAGAATAGGGACTTGACTTCCACTGATGCTCTCTGCATCCTGGCCACAGACACAGTGTTACCAATTACATCCCTGCGTCCAGGTCTTCCCACGTGATGAAGTGTATCCTCTCATCAACCCAAGCTAAAATAAACTCCCCTTAAGTTTGCTTTAGCTGGGTATTTGGACATAGTGGTGAGAAAAGGAACTGCTACAACTTAGCTTATCATGGACTCAAATTCTCATGGAACCTATTGTTTTCTAAAAGTGCCTGGAGAGTGTATGTGCTTGTTGGCTTGAATACTAAAATGAGTGCTTGTTTCTCCTGAACATAGGACCTATATACTTTTCTAGTTTATTACTTTGTTTTTATATATTATTTTTTAACTCAACCTCAAATTAGCTTCAAGATTGTGAAGCTAGTCTGGATAAATTTTATTGTATTTTCTTTGAATCTTTTGAAATTAATTTGCCTTTTAAAATGGTGAATATTAAGTCAGTGGTATCTTGTTAGACATGTATTAGAAAAGCAGCTCATTTGACTTGTACTGGCTTGAAGTTGAGCTCTGAAAGAACCATTAGAGAAGCAGAAGACCAGGGCTGGAAAGATGGCTCAGCTGTTAGAGGCATACTCACAACCAAAAATACAGGAAAAGCAGAGACCCATGAACTCTGAATTTATTGAAGAATCAAAACCACTCATCTATACCTGAAGGAGAGAGAACGTCTTTAGGTAAACATGAAATCTTCAGCAGGTGGGTCATATACCACTAGGTATATACAAATACTCATAATTTGTATTTGAGTACAAAGCCTTATTTTCTATGAAAGGCTTTAAGAGGAAAAAGAAGAAAACACTGACTCCTTCCAAAGATAGCAAAAGTTCAGTGCTCCTCTGACATGGACAAGGCTGTGGGTTCAATCCCAGCCTCAGGACCTTGCAAGATAGAAAATCTAAATATAGGGAAACATATATTATGTGGTATTTAAAAACATTATACTCTTCTAACATACTCTTCTTTTATCCTTATTCTAAGTGGGCATATTTGGCTCTATTCCTTTATTTAAAATAATCTTCTATCCCTTCAATTAGAAAATGTTTGAGGCTAATTTTGGAAAATGGAATTTTTTTCCAAATGGAATTACTTCCAATGAATCTCTAATATTGTTCTTTGGGGTGCATATGCTTTTCTTAGAATTCCTTCCAAATGTTTCTTGTCAGTATTGGAGATTTCATGTCAGGTGTTTTAGTTGGTTTTGACTAACTGTGAACAAACCCAAGTTCAGTGAGCCTAACTAACTGCAAGTCCTAAAGTTCTTGTCCAGTAGAGCAGGACTTTTCCTTATCTTGTCCAGATTTCAGTACTAGAGATGGCCCTCAGAAGAATACTCTTGCCAGCTGTTTTTATATATCCGAAATTTTAAGATTTTCCTGGGAACTAGGGAGTGTGGCATAGTGCCCTGTGCCAAGAAGCTACAGCTCCATCTGGAGGCAGCAGATGACTCCCCAAAATGAGGCATGGTACACCAGAAATGACCATCTGTTTGTGTGGTTAACAGGCAACGCTTCCAGAACTACAGTAGGCCTACTTAGTGAACTTCTGTATCAGTTAACCCTGTGCTCTATTTTTCAATACTGCTTCCTATGTGTATTTGATTGTGTGTTTTAAAATTTAAATTCCTGAGTATAGATATGTAAAATTACTATGGTTTCATTTATATAAACATCACAAGCAGAAATTATTCTCCAGTACAAGATTATTGTTGTAATCTTTGGTTATATTTTCATATGGTTGAAACTTTACATATAAAAATAAGTTTTCAGTTATCAAGAAAGTTGTCTTGAGCTCATGTGATTGTTTTGACATTAGCACTGGCACATGATGCTCTGGCAGATTACATAGCATGGAAAGGAACTATTTTCTGCATAGTTTTCACAAACAGGACAAATTAAATCAGATATCACATTGCCTTAAAAATACACCTTTTAAATATTTTCTTGTATTTTGTTATAGTTTTATTATGGCAGTTGCTTTTGATAGTTTCTAATTAAAAGTACAGCTTTACTTTCCTATATTTATTTTTAAAAGGGCAAAAAGTAACATTTTGATTAAGTTCCTAAGAAGAAGCTCAGGTTGAAGTTCATTCTCTCTGGGTTTTGTTCTTTTCAGTTTTGTGATTCAATGCCCTTTCAGCTGCAACAGCCTAGGGTTCATCGTGTTCTCTCTAGATCCTTGCAGTAATCATCTTTCAGGCATTAGCAGAGTTAGAACAATGGCCAGCGTAGGCTTTAACATAGGAAACATGTCCTCAGCCTGCGCCTCAGCCTACATGAGAAAGCGTTGTCACTGCTGAGCTTAGAGTGTGGAGAGAAGAAAGGCACCTGAGGCAGAGATTCGCTTTCTGCTCCCACAGCTGGCAGGAGCTGACGGGTCCCACTACACCCTCAAAAGGGAACGCTGTTGTGTTCTGCCCCCAGCTTTTCCTTCACATCTCTCTGTGTTGAGCTAATGTTACAGCTTTACCACAACAGCAGTGTCTTTGGGAAGTACCTGTGTGCACTTGAACATTCAAGTCACAATGAGAACACAATTAATGTTGATGTCAATTTTGGTGTTAATTTTGGGTCATGATTAGTGTTGACACTGTATGTCAAACTAACGGCATTTATGGGTACCACCAGAATAAATGTTAATATTATCATATTTTTTAGTATCTGTTATAGTAGCATTAAACCGGGGTCCTCCCAGGAGAAAAAAATACATATATGGATAGATAGATAATGCCTTTCTCTATTGCTGGTGTTATTCAGCGAGAAAATGACATCTCAGGGCAGAATCCTAATCACTGTTTGGAGCTTCAGAAATAATGATCACCTCTGATCGGAGGTTGTGAATAATTCATTTGGTTTGATTTTCACGTCCTGTCCAGTGATACTTTTCAAACCAAATGTGTTTCTACAGGAAAATAATGGCCCCACTTCTTATGGAAATACCACGGCACAAATCATTTTACCACAGAAAACAGTTAAACAAGACTGTTCTCTTCTGCTTGTCCCTCCCTCTTCCTCCTCCCTCATTGGAGCATGTTTATTCCAGGATCAGAGTGTGGCCAGAGAATGATTTTCTTCCTCAGGACTTGCATAAGGACAATAAACACTCATTGCTGCTCCTCTCCAGCTTACTCCCTGCAGCTCTTTTGCCCCCCCCCTCCCCTTTTCACCTTAAGATGATGGAGAAGTTAGCTTGAATTGATAACCCTGCACCTCAGAAACCTCACTGGAAGTTTTGTTATGAAAAAAATACATTTCTGAAATGTATTTTAAAAGTTACTTGTAGCTATCTACATTGATGAAAACATACTTTTCAGTGATAAGTACATGGCTACACAGTGCTCTAGACAGGATTTGACCAGGGAAGAGAGCTTGCTGCTGCCAGCCTGCTTGGAAACTCATTAGACATAGACCTGCCCCCTCAGACAAGCAGGCTGCAGGTCGCCCTTCTGCAGCCTTTCAGTCCTCTTCAGGCTTCTGTTTTGGAGTTTCTTTTTCTTTTTCTTTTTTTTTTAAACCAAAATTTATGTACATAAAAGTGGGACAAAGAGAATTCAGTGATGCAGTTTCCTTGGTGGTTATTTTGTTAGTGTACAAGGCTGTTGGTTGGGCTTAGTCAGTGCTACATTCCTAATCACATTGTCACACTGTGTATATTCCTATAGAATTGCAGCCATTGATAGGACCCACAGATATAAAGTAACTGAACTAAAAAACTTAGTGTCCTAATTAAATGAGGAAGGGAGGATATAACTGTCTTTTGATGTAGTGGCTGAATCCTCTGAGACAAAGCTATTCTTAAAATGTTTTGAGTGCTTTCTCCTGACTGTTAACCCCCCAACTCCCACCCCCCTCCTTAAATCAAGGGCAAGAGGAAGCGTTCTTCAACCTAGTGTTCAATCATCGGACGAAGTGTTTTGCATTCAGAAACCATTTTCAGTATCAAATTCAATTTTGTCAAGTGATTAGTTGAGTTTGGTAGAGAATAATTTAAAAATACAAAGCTAGAAATGGCCATGGTGCTTCTGCACCAGAGGAAAGTAGATGCTGTTTTCCAGCTACTGTCCTAGGTGCTGGTGTGTTTCACCTGGATTGTTGTGTTAATGTCTTTGTACCTGTTGACAGTCTGTGTTCCTGCCCAGGACTACTAAGAGACGTAGGCAAGTGGGGAACTGATACTTGTCTGCCTATCATTGCTAACACCCTTTTATGTACATATGTTTGTAAGCTCTTTAGTCCCTTTCAAGACGAAAGGCTCTGTATAAATATAAGCTTTCGATTTTAGTACATGTTTGTAATACATGTGGTACAGTCCTAAATATGTATTTAGCTGATAGGCACTGTTCTTGCCTATTATACAAATATTGACTTTAAAAGTATAAATATGTATTTAACCATCAGACCAGAAAAACACTGAGAAGCAGTTACTTCTCAGGTAGAGATATTAATATTGTATAAACCTGTGTATACTTATGTTTACATTCTGCCACAGTGCCACAGAACACTTCTCTTTTAAAAATAAAATGATAGCCCCAACAGCCCAAGATAGTTCTTTCTGTTTGTTCTAAGATGGGCTCTTGCTTTATAACCCTGACTTACCTAGAACTTAAAGACATCCTCCTCCCTCTGCCTGCTAAGGGCTGGGCTTATAGATGTGCCCCACCACATCTGACTGAATTTTTCATTTTTTTTTTTTATAGTTTTTCGAGACAGGGTTTCTCTGTATAGACCGGGCTGTCCTGGAACTCGCTCTGTAGACCAGGCTGGCCTCGAACTCAGAAATCCGCCTGCCTCTGCCTCCCAAGTGCTGGGATTAAAGGCGTGTGCCACCACTGCCCGGCGAATTTTTCATTTTTTAAGACAAAATTTTGCAGTGTAACTTAGTCATCTTGCTTCCCAAGTGCTGGGATTACAGCTGTGTACCAACATACTCAGATTCTAAGAATCTGGCTTCTGAGTCTATACCCTTAACTACCACACTGTTTTGCCTATTACAGTTATAATATGCATGTATTTTTGTGTCCTTTTCTACTTATGTACTACATCATAGGTACTTTTAAATGCTATTCATAATCTTCAAAGCCATCACCTTATTTTTGAGATTGAAAGAATGTTTTAATACAGAAACAATCAAGAATTGTTGAATTGGCTGATCATGTCTTCCCTGCCACAAGCCCAGCCTCTGCAGTCTCCCCTATCTTTGACATGTCTTCACCCATGATTCCTATACCCATTAAATCTTAGTAGCATGTTCTTCTTTGTGCTTTATCTCCATTCTCTTCTTGCTTCATCTGTCAACATTTGAGATGTTTTGACTGTCAGGACCACGCATTTAACAGTTTCATGATTGTAATGCTACTCGGAATACTAACAGTAACTATGCCATTTTCTTTGCTTCAAAAAAGGGTGTGTGTGTGTGTGTGTGTGTGTGTGTGTGTGTGTGTGTGTGTGTGAAAGAAAACAGTATTTGGTACAGTACAAAGAATGCAGTAGGCATGACAGAAGCCCAAGCTAGTCTGAAACTTTGAGTTTATAACTTTCCTGCCTCTGCCTTCAGAATGCTGGAAGTATACGTTTGCACTATTTTTTAATAAGTGTAGACCCAGAAAAGTTACAGAAACAATAGTTTGCCTTCTACCACTAAACTATACACTTTACCCTTTGTATTAACATCATATTATCATACTAGAATTATCAAAATGAAGAAATTATCATTGTTTCAGTTTTACAAAAACAGGTGAGTTTGTTGTGAATTTCACTAGTTTTTTTCTAATAATATCCTTTTTCTATTCCAGGATCCAATCCACTAAACCACATTTTGATTAGGGATCAGTGACTTTTATGTTTATACTGTAATTAATATTCATCATCCATATTGTATTCAATTGAAGACAATAATAATATTCTGAAATATACTTCTCTAATTTCTCTAGTAGAGAACAGCATTTCTTTTTCTGTGAGCCTTACCTTAAAAAAAAAAAATTCTCACTAGCTATACAAACAAGTTAGTGGGTGGAGAATATAGCTCAGTGGAAGTGTGTGTGCATACTATGTATGAAGCCATGGTTTGAATCCCCAGCAAAGCCCCCTCCTGAAAGTTACTTTGTGCCCCCGTTTCTTTATGGCAGTAACAGCTAGCAACCTTCTGCATTGTAACAGCTACTCAGAGAGCATATGTGTGCAGGCTCGGTGCTACTTCAATGTGTTCTTCATAACAGTCCCTCAAGAAAAGTCCTATTTTATAGGTGAGGAAAGCGAGCCTGTGGGGGTTGCTGTGTACAAGACTTTACAGCTAGTGTGAAGCTAACATTTGTACCAAGACATCTGACTTCCTCTCTCACTTAAGCTCTTATTATTGTCAGTGTTTGTCAACTTACATTGCAATGCAGCATATGGTAGATATTCATGTGATAATAACCTATTCTTACCTTATAGTTTCGCTTAATGGGACTCTCAATCTATAATCTTTAGATATTGGTCATGCTCAGTGTTTTAACTCACAGTGTTGACAGTTTTCCAAGTATTTCCAAGTAGTATTGTTTGTTTGTTTTAATGAAATGAATATTCTGTGACTGATAGCATGCAGTCTCAGCCTTTAAGAGGCTGAGATAGGAGGATTGCCTTGAGTTTGAGGCCAATACTGTGTTACATAGTGAGTTCACTACAAAATTAAATGCTCTCTCAGGAAAGAAAGGAAGGAACGAAGGAACGAAGAAAAAGAAAGACAGACAGTCAGTCAGTAAGTCAGTCTGGGCTACAAAATAAAATTTGTCTAAAAAACAGAAGAAAGTTAGTCAGTCAGTCAGTTGTATGTGGTATCTGACCTACTATCAAATGAAGAACATGAAGATCAGAGAACACCGGAGTACAGGAGTCACTTTAGAATGGGGGAGCTTTAGCGAGGAAGGGAGGTTGAATGAAACTTTGAAACAGGATTTAGATTGGTTGAGGAAAGAAAAGAGCAAGCTTTGTATGTTGGATTTAATATAGAATTCTGCTTCCAGTAGCTCATCAAATTAATTCATCAGCTATCTTTATCTTTCATATAGAGACACTGAAGTTCAATAAGGTTAAATATATACCAAGGTCACTAACCTAATAAATGATAGGTCTTCAATTTAGATCTAAGTTTGGTTGACTCCAAAGCCCATGTTTACCCTTATTCACACTACTGTTTGATTAGCAATAAAATCCAAATTTTAATGTTAATTGAACCACAGATGCTTCCTCATGTGTTCATTGTGCTAGCTCAAACCTGAATGTGTTCTTGTAAGGATCCTTCCTTTACTGAGAGTGGCTCAACACTCACAGTTCTCTTTTGTCACTTTTAATGTAAGAGTCAGTGAGTAGGGGCTAATCAATGAAAGACATTGAGAAAAGAAAGTAACGCATAAAGCCAGATAGGGTCTTGTGTGTCTATAATCCCAACACACAAGAGGCTGAGGCAGGAGGATTGTAAATTCAAGACCATCTTGGACTGCATAACAAATCCCAGGTCATCTGAAGCTATATAGTGTGACCTACCTTAAAAAAACTGAAGAGAGAAAAAAATGTTCTTGGTGCTACTGTGTTGACACCTAATTAGAAGTCAATTTTGCAAGCATAATGACCTGGCCAGTTGTTGAACTGGCTGCCCAAGTGACACAAGAGTCCCTGGATAATGAGGAAAGATAAGAATATTATCTACTTTCCCAATGCCACAGCCACAGTGTTTACATTAGGATACAAATGCCAAAGTAGAATCTTCAGGGCTTGTATCTAAGCTCGCCTAGGTGGCTAAGGTTAAAATAACATAAAATTTGGTGTTAAACCCAATCTTCCTAACGATAAATACACTTACAAGAAAGTAGGCAGGGAGGAACTTTCCTTTTCTGAAAAACAAATGCATGGTTTAGCTAAAACAGTACCTGAGAATGCAAGTGTTTCTCACCACACATGCATTTTATAGACTAGCCTTTTTGCAGCTGCTGCTACTGTTTTAGATCAAGATTGTCCTGATATTTGGGGTCTCTGTGTGTAGCATTCAAATGGTAGCCTTCTTTTCCCTTATTTGTCTTTAATGAGCCGATAGAGTAATATCTCAGAAAGTGAGTGGAATTTTTTCCTATATTACATCCATTTTGTATTCGGCCAATGATATGATATATTAAATAGCTTATATTTATCAGTGGGTGTTTCATATATATTTCTTAATGCAGAGAATCACAAATCGCTGTGTAGAAAGCTTCAACCAGCCTGATTACAGTGGATGTGCAATTGGATTGAGGAATGTGTACTCAGAGCTTATGATCACTGGCCGGGTTGAGTCTGGGTGATGCATGTGACTTTCCAGGGATGCTGCTATTTACATCTGTTAATGGCCCTTCTTGATGGCCAGTTCCCCAATGAGGTGATATGCAGCAGTCTGGGGATGAGGGACCAAGACTGCAGATGTGGCTGGGCTCCATTAGGCAGGGCCAGAAATGCTCATCTGGTAGACTTTGTGTTTGGGCATGAGTGGTGGGGGTAGGGAGGGAAGCAGGAAACAGAAAAAAAAAAGAAGTAAAGAATGGAAGGCATTACTTATCCAGGTATAGGGGAAATAGACAAGCAGACATGAAAAACTGCGGCTGTAACAGAGGTGTAAGTGAATACGAGAGAAATGGGACTAGCAAATAAACAAGTAGGATTGAGTAGCTCTCACATAGAAGGGGATTAAAAAGAAAAGAGCCATGAGGGTTTGAGAAGAGACATGTCACCTCTGTCTTTCAAGTCTGTATCATTTGTTTGTGTGGCTGGTCAGATGCCACTGAACAGAGTGCAGAGATTTGCATACATCATAGTGCATCAAGAGATTAGCTCTGTGCATCCTTTGGTTTTCTGGAGCTGGAAGATAGCAACAAGAGTTGAGACAGTAAATCCTTGAAGAAATGGAAAATACCTGTACCCAAACCACCGAGGAATCTTTCACAGAGGACAATAAAAGGGCCTCAGATCACAAAAGTTGGACAGTCTGAGAGGTGATGCTCTTTCTATCCCTTATGTGCTAAAGGTTTCTTGAAACAAATATCACCAAGGCTGGAAATAGTGTCTTAGTGTAGAGTTTAGTAAAATGGACATTCTGGACTCATCTCCACTGTATTATCTTTCTTCAGCATGTAATCTTGAGTACATTTAGATTTGGAGTTTTTCCATTTTGTTCAAGTAACTCCATCGACGAATTGAGACAACATAGTAATAATGTGAAGCAGTGTCCTAGAATGTTTGTGTGCTTTCCAAGAGGGAGCTTGGTTCTTTCACAATGCACATCTTCTGAAGGATGTATCTAAATCTACGGTCTTACCTTCAAGAAACCTCACAAGTAAAGGCATGTAAGAAGTTGTATTCATTTGTTTCTATCCTTGTAGATTGGCATGGTAGCCTGGAAAATGAGCCTTAAAAGCCCTGAATATCCAGATGGCCGAGATATCATTGTCATCGGCAATGACATTACATATCGGATTGGCTCCTTTGGGCCTCAGGAGGATTTGCTGTTTCTCAGAGCTTCTGAACTTGCCAGAGCAGAAGGCATCCCCCGCATCTACGTGGCAGCCAACAGTGGAGCTAGAATTGGACTGGCAGAAGAAATACGTCATATGTTCCACGTGGCCTGGGTAGATCCTGAAGATCCCTACAAGGTATAGGCTACATGGAGATAACATCTCAAGACTCTATGTTTATGCATGGATAAAAGTTGGTGTGCATGAGAGGAACAAAGGAGGAGGTTTATGTTTAAAAGGGAGCATTTACAAAATGACACACAAAAATTCTTAGGGCCAGTGAAATGGTTAAGAGTAAGATGCATGGTGCCAACCCTGAAGGCCTGAGTTCAATCCCTGGCATCCACAGCGATAGAAAGGAAGAGCCAATTACCACAAGTTCTCTGACCTCCACATGCGCACCCACTCCTAGTACACATAATACACAAGATTAAATTTAAAACAAAACAAGACAAAACCACTTAAAAAGTGGTTTTGAGACAATATATTGAGTAGTTGTGAGTTATCCAACATAGATGCTGACTCCTTTTCAAGAGAAGAGCATACTCTTAATCACTGACTCATCTCTCCAGCTCCCAGATTTATTTATGTGTATTCGACTGAGTATATGTATGTATACCGTGTGTGTGTGTGTGTGTGTGTGTGAGAGAGAGAGAGAGAGAGAGAGAGAGAGAGAGACAGAGAGACAGAGAGAGAGAGAAAACGAACGAACAAGAGAACGCACCTGTGGCCAAAAAAGGATGTTGGAGACTCTGGAACTGGAGTCACAGCCACTTATGCACTGTCATATAGTTGCTGGGAATTGAACCTGGACTCTAGAGCAGTAGCAGGAAGTGAGTGTTTTTAACCCTGGATCCACCTCTCCCACCTTTTAATTTCTACTATATTGTTAACTTTCTCTAATGCTTCTTAATTGTGTGGTAATTCTTGGGATTGTTGTACTCACTAGGTGATCCTTACCATAGCTGGGTCTTTGAGATCTCTCTCTGACAGCCCCACCCTTGCTCGCTCTCTCTATAAAATCCCTTTTAAGCTTCCCTCTCTTTGCTACCCTTCCATTCCATTGTCCTGGGAGCTTCTAACTTGGTAGCTGTCTACAGTGGAGCAAGAATTGGAATGGCAGGACATCATCACATGTTCCATGTGCTCAGTTTCTGTAGTTTTGGTGACCTGGTGATCCTTTAAGCTTGTAAATACTGTGACTCTACCACTTTTTTTTCTATTTTTCACTCTCATTTCATTCAACTTGTTTGGTGTTTTTTTTTTATTGTTTTGTTTTGTTTATTTGTTTTGCTTTGGTTTTGACTTTTTTTTTTCTTTTTTCTTTTTGGTTTAGTTTGGTTTGTTCTTTCTGGACAGAGTTTCACTGTGTAACCCTAGGTGTCCTAGAACTCACTCTGTAGACCAGACTGGCCTCAAACTCACAGAGGTCCACCTGCCTCTGCCTCTGCCTCTGTCTCCTGAGTGCTGGGATTAAAGGTATTCATCACCACCACCTGGCTTAGTTTTTTGTTTTTTGTTTTTGTTTGTTTGTTTTTGCTTTTAGATCTCTATATGTAGCTTTAGCTGGCCTGGGATGTACTATGTAGACCCAGTTGTCCTTGAATTCATATAGGTCTGCTTGGCTCTGCTGTCATTTAAGGCCTAAGCCCTGTTCTTTCAACTCTTTTTTTTTAATTCCGAGGTTCATCTTCATAGCATTTAATTGTCTTGTCACCTTTTTGTGTTTCTGCTCGTTCTGCTTCCTCTGTACCTCTAGAAGTAAAACTTAACTCTGTCTACCTTCTCCACCTGTGCACTGGAGAAAAATGTGGTTCTTTGACTGGTCCCACTTTCTGAATCTGAGCCTACCAAACTGGTGGGTGATGGTCTCACATTCCCTCTCCTCGGGTCCTCTCCACCCTCCTCCCTTACCTTCATTCCTACTCACAATCAGTCCTTGCTTCCCAAGATGCTCTGAAACAGAGATAAGACTTGTTTCTTCTCTGCATTCACCCCCAGTACTACAAGAGAAACAAGTGAAAAGCTTTAGCTCCTTGTGCAGATGAGCACTTCCTGTATCTGTCCCCACTCCTCTCCACCTCACTCCTGTGCTTGGAGTGAATAATCCCTGCCCTTCCTAAAACCATCCCTCCCTTTGTAGTCCTTTGTAGTGAAGAATACCACTCCTCCTTTGCTTAGTGAGCCTTTCCCTCTCACCTGGAAATATACCTTGACATACAGACACATATCCCTCAAGTAACTCACTCCTGTTCTTCCTCTTTACTTCAGTGAGTTGTCTCTTCTTGCCATCTGTAGGCTCTGTTCCTACTCTCTTGAACCTCCTTCTGTGAAACTTGCGCCTGAACCATTTTAATCAAGTTACTTTTGTCAAGGTTACCAGAGCTTGTGTGTTGCAAATTCAACGTTCAGTTCTCTGTTCTTATCTTAGTGGTTATTTGATGATTCAGCAGCATTTGATACCAGTGGTCTCTGTTTTATCTTTGAAATACTTCTCTTGGTTTTCTATCTACCTTTGTGCCTCCTCTTTCTCAATTTCTTTTCCTACTTTTCATGTTCTTATATACAAGACTATTTCAAGACTATTCTGGTTACCATGATGCTAACACAAGTATACACACTTATCAGGACTCATCAGATTATTATGATAAAAGCCAAGCATGGTTGCTGAAGCCTGTGATCCCAACTCCTCTGGTTGCTAAGGTCAGCCTGGGAAACAGCCAGTCAATGCCTCAAAAATAAAAGTTTATAACAAAGTCGATGGATTTTAGTGAATGTAAATTATAATTCATTAAAATGCATCTATAAAGTATATAATGAAGTCAGTAATGACTGCTCGCAAGTTTGTGTTTCTATTTGTGTATTGGAAGAACTTAGAATTAGTCATGACGGTTGTACCACATCTCAGTGTATAAAAACTGCTAATTTGTAAATACGTACAGCATGTTAAATATGTATAACATGGTATTCTGCTTTAATTGTAAGTTTGTGTGTATATGCATGCAAATAAATCATTATTAATATAGCTTTTTAATATAAATAGAACTTACTTATTGAAAAAAAGTGAAAGTATAAATTCTGTGCTCAGACTTTTTACTGCTTAGACCTCTGATTTCAATATTAATTTCCCAAATTTGTGATCCTCTCAGTTATACCTTACCCCTCTCAATTTTGATGATATGATTTGAGTGAAGAGCAGTAATTCCAACAATTCCTGAGTCCCATGCTGATATATTTAATGGAAGTATCACTAAAGACTCAGAAATGACCCTTTAACCCTATTGAAAATGAAATGAATGGAACATACCTGGAATTGGAACTATAGCCTATGTTGTTTCAAGGTCAGACAGTCAGTGACTAAAATATAGGAACTTACGCCTTTCAGACCACCTCTGCTAGTGTTCTGCTAGACAGTCACCAAAATAATTTATCAGTTTAAAGCTAGCTTTGAACTTTGGAGCTTTGGAGCAAGTTTGGTTGTATATGTTTGACTTTGTCTTGGTTATGTACTAATGGCAGATCATGAGTTAAAAAACTATTTGTGCTTCACAGGGATACAAGTATTTATATCTGACACCCCAGGATTATAAAAGAGTCAGTGCTCTCAATTCTGTCCACTGTGAACATGTAGAAGATGAAGGAGAATCCAGGTAGGTATTTGTATGTCAGATGAACTTGGCCATGATTCTCAAAGATAGAGAATATTTCTTTACTTTGTGCTCATACAACCTTGAAAATCTCTGTGGTATAATCTAGACATCTTAGATTTGTGCCTTAGCTTATTAGTTGAAATGCTCTGCTATTGATGGAGGCTTTTAGGTAATATTTATATTATTTACTCATTTGAGAAACAATGAAATGTGTAAATAATTCTGAAGAAAAAGTAAAATACCAGCCACAGATCTACCCTAAAGCACAATTATGAATTTACATTATTCTCACTGCCTTTTCTATATTCATGATGCTTTTTTCCCTATGTAATTGGGATTATAGTAGATAAGAGTTTTTCGTGTTGTTTTGTTTTTTTATCCTTTGAACTAAAATTTATTTTGGGGCAATTTCTTATATTCAGATTAGAGTTACGTTACATATAAATCTAATCTTCCTTCAGAAATGAACACGAAGTTTAATAGTTGCGTAATATTATGTCATAGTGAGTATACTATCTTTGAGCATGCAGACCATTTCTAGCCTTTCACTATTATATCTCTAAGTTGAATATTCCTTTACTGACACTTTTGGACTGTCCCTAATCTTTGTTCCTGGCACCCTATTCATAAGCTAAAACATACACTAATTTCTGTTTAAGTACTTAAATACAACAGCTTCAAGTGTTTCTGTCATAACAGCTTAATCACTTGAAAAAAAATTCAGTATATTAATTATACATGGAATTGCAAGAATTTCAGTCATAAGGGCTTTTGGGGGTAGTATGTTGAAGCACGGGGTATCTGATAACCCTTTGTGTAAATTTCTAGATACTTACATGTCAGAAAGTCCATTTTTAAAGGTTTTTAAATTTTTTCAAATTGCCCTTCCAAGATTTGCATCCCTAGTCAGTAAGTACATGACAACACTGATTTCCTCTGTTCTGAATGTGTCACTGATTGTTGTTTAAAACAGTAATTACTATATTTAGTAATGATGAGTATCTTCTCAAAAATAGCAACTGTTAGTTGGGCAGTGGTAGCACATGCCTTTAATCCCAGCACTCGAGAGGCAGAGGCAGAGGCAGAGGCAGAGGCAGTGGGATCTCTGTAAATTCGAGACCAATCTAATCTACAGCGAAAGTTCCAGGACAGCCATGACTGCACAGAGAAACCCTGTCTTAAAAAACAAGATAACAACTGTTATTTTTATCTTGTATTTTTATTTACCAATGAGGCTGAATTTTGATAATTTCTTTGCACATATTGAATGTTAATTGCTATGGTACTATTTATTGACTAATTCTTACATTCGTGGGCCATTGCCATACTGTTTTAACTATTGCTGTGGGGTGTGTTAATTTTTTCCAAGTTGTAATTAGCTGATGTGCCTCTTTGTTAGTTTTTTGTTTTTATGGTGCTAGAGAATAAGCTCATGGCCTAGCCTATGGGGTTTTTTTGGTTTGGTTTTTTTTTGTTTGTTTGTTTTTTGTTTTTTGTTTGTTTGTTTGTTTTCCCGAGACAGGGTTTCTCTGTGTAGCCCTGGCTGTCCTGGAATTCAGTCTGTAGACCAGAAATCCACCTGCCTCTGCCTCCCAAGTGCTGGGATTAAAGGCGTGCACCACCACTGCCCAGCCTAGCCTATGTTTTAATCACCAGAAACTACCCATAATGACTTTAGTTTGTACTGTATTAGTTTATATATTAATTTATAACGACCTGACATCTCTCTTTAATTTCCCTTAAAAAAAACACCACGGCATATTTTTCTATTTACTAATGTGTATAGTTTTCTTCATAGAAGTTATGCCATTGGTTCTCAGACTTCCTTAGTTTACGGCACTTCCCCCACCCCTGCTCCCAAAGCAGGATTTTCTTGTGTAACCCTGGCTGTCCTGGAACTCAGAGATTCCCCCAGCCTCTGCCCCCCAAGTGGTAATATTAAAGGCACATGCCACCACCACCCAGCTCATGGCACCATTAATATGTCTGTAATACTTTTTCACAACACCCCTAGACTAAACATAGACCTAATGTGTTTTTTTTTTAAATTAAGTAGTTGAATGCAAATAGCATCATAAATGTTTCTTTCTTATGAGGTTAATGATGGCTTGGATAAAGTAATCCATGTAAATTGAAAAAAAGGATTTCATTCTTGTTTTCTGGGTCGGTTCTTAGGGAGTGTTGAAAGAGGGTTTCATGAACCCCGGGCTAACCTTGAATTCACCATGTAGTTAAGGATGGCCTTGAACTCTGTCCCACATACCTTTACCTCTAGCATCTGAGAGTAGTACCTAGCTGATTTTTAAATAATTACAGTAATTTATGAATAATGTAAAACTGTGCTTGCAGACCTTGGTGTTACCTTGCATTTAACCACCCTCATTTCTTCTTCCTTGGTTTTTGTGCAAAGCTTGCTTTTGTTCCACAGAAACTCCAAAAACCTGGCTTTATAAAGATAGTGCTGCATTTCTTTTGACAACATTCTATCTTCTGTTAAGCTGTGAACTTCCTAAAGCTAATCATTCACATGGGGTCTAACAGATATCACATGTTATAGTGTTTTTCTAAAAATACACTGCAGTGTCCCTAGAGGTTCACTGTGGTACCTCGGGATGCCTTGGAACATGGTGTGGGTATGGTGGAGTTTTGCCAGCTTTTTCATGTCTCTTTCTAAAGGAAGATTAGCTTATTTGTAACGTAACTCTAGAATCTGAAGTCTAGATATATAGAGAAAAAGAATTGTGGATAACTTGATATTGGGAGAGGCTAAAAATAGAAAGCTACAGCAATCTGAGAAACAGAGATACCGTCATGGATCACAGCTAAGACAAAGAAATGGAGTCGGTGGAGGGAGAGACAGAAAGGAGCAGAAAAATACAGGGCTGAGGTAGTTAAGAGCTGTTATACAGTGCTTATCTTTATTATTTCAGTTCATGAAAGTTAAAATAAAGCACAATTCCTGCCCTGTGCCAGGAACAATAAGTAATGTGTGCCCATCTCTGCTTCCAGCTCTGTACTTTCGTGTGTGTGTGTGTGTGTGTGTGTGTGTGTGTGTGTGTGTGTGTGTGTGCGTGCGTGTGCATATTCATGCATGTGTATGTATGGTGCTGAACATCCTTTTATTAGCTCTGTTGCCATCTCCCATTTCCCATTGTCAGCTGTCCCTCCCAATGAGTGACTCCCGCTAGACCCACAGAATGCTTTCTGGGTAACTCAGTCAGCATTTCACTTCTGCATGCATCACACCATTCCCTTCAGAGAACTGTAGCCAGGAACCCTCTCCAGTATACTTGCTATTTGTAAGTGGGAATACATTGTTTTGACCTTCTCTTTATTCTAATCTTTGAAAAGGAGAGGGATGATAATCTCCACTTCCTCTCTATTTCTCTATTTGTAGTTTTTATTTTTATATAAAATTGTCTAAGATTATTTAATGGTTGTGGCTTACTTTAGAGATATATGTTTACCCTACTTTTTTCTTAAGAATTTGTCCAAGAATGTAAGAATAGGGCTGAACTGTGTCATGCCATCTTATTGCTTTAACTATCATGTCTTCCATATCTTAGAGGTAGAGACAGACTACTGTCCCCATTTTACAGAAGTTATTATTATCTTCAGAACCACACCCCTATTTGAATCAGCAAAGCTTTAACCTAGCTACTAAATTCCAAGTTTTGTTGTTTCTGTTGCAGAATATCATTCCCAGTAAAGTTGGGTCCAGATAAGATGGATCCCTTAGGGATGAAGAACCTGGACACAGTTAGAGTCTAAATAGTCTCGTGATGGTGGTGGCTCTGCTTATGAGTTCCTATTACTGTGTTTAACTTTTGTGATTTGGCACGACTATACAATAGGTACAAGATAACGGATATTATCGGGAAAGAAGAAGGACTTGGAGCAGAGAACCTTCGGGGTTCTGGAATGATTGCTGGGGAATCCTCATTGGCTTATGATGAGATCATTACCATCAGCCTGGTAAATATTCCTAGAATGAAGTTTCCTTTCAGTGCTGGGATTGAACCCAGGGTCTCACATTGTCTAGACAGGCATTCTCTCCCACAGAGCTACATCGTCCATTCCCCACAAGGTATGAAACTTATTGAAGAGCCAGGTGTGTAGCTGGGTTTATTTCTGCCCTTACTCACTGCTGTTGGGTCCTAAACTGAAATACTTCCTGAGATGATATATCTACAAAGTTATCATAATTATACACAATAAACGACAAGACAAGATGATATAAACTACTAATTTTCCCAAATGTAGGCTCTTTCAACATTTAATTTTATTTCCTATTTCTCCAGATATTCTACCAGATTTTTAACAGCTTGAATTTCTTTTTTTTTTTTTAAAGATTTATTTATTATATGTAAATACACTGTAGCTGTCGTTAGACACACCAGAAGCGGGCATCAGATCTCATTACGGATGGTTGTGAGCCACCATGTGGTTGCTGGGATTTGAACTGAGAACCTTCGGAAGAGCAGTCAGTGCTCTTAACCTCTGAGCCATCTCTCCAGCCCTTGAATTTCTTCTTAGCACTTTACTTGTGCATGTTGTGGGAATAGCAGGCATCTGTGAAATGGGCAAATAAAAGAACCACAACTCCTAGAGTGTCTAATACTCTTTATTCAGTGAATTTTATCCTTTATTTGACCTGGAAATTGAATTGAGTAGGGGCTGTATTGTCATTAGACTTCATAAAAAGCAATATTTCTGTTCATAAGAATTTTATATATTTCATTTGTGCCTTTGTTTTTACAGCTTGAGAAAGGACATAAATATGTGACATGCAGAATTTATTTTTTTTAAGGTTACGTGCCGGGCCATTGGTATTGGAGCTTACCTTGTCCGGCTGGGACAAAGAACCATCCAGGTTGAGAATTCTCACTTAATTCTGACTGGAGCTGGTGCCCTCAACAAAGTAAGTTATCAGGATTTGGTACATATATATGAGACTGTTAATAATAATTATATATAAAATATATACTAGTAGCAAACTATATAAACCTCTGTTCCAAAGAGGTCATATTCTAGTCCCTTTCTAGAAAGACTGAAAACTGAATGCTTCTGTTCTTCCAGCCTTTGACATGCGAGGAGACCTGTTCTTAATGTAGGAAGCTGTCAGGTTCTAAGTGTACTGACTTCTGTCTTTTGACTCTACGATGTGGATTTAGCACTGGTTGAGGTACTGAGAATGTGCAATTTTAATGTTTTGAGAAATTTCTAGACATACCTCTAAAAAAGAACATTGTATAGTGGAAGAACTCAGTAAACAATGAACAGTGAAATGATTGGTTTCTACAGATGGATTGTTCAGAAAGAATGACACGGACAGAAAGGAGACATATCTGAGCTTACGGGACTCTCTTAAAAGGGGGAGAGATGGTGAGGATACTGCGAGGATACTGCACAGAAGAGTGAAACTAACCAAGACCATGCAGCATTCAACTCCTCCCTCCTTCTCTCTCTTCCTCCCTTCCTCCCTTCCTTACACACACACACCCTTTAAGCATCAGAACTTTATTTTCCCTCCAGAGCAGGAAATACATAGAAATGGAATATTTTGACATTAGTTGACTTCTACTGTGCAAGTTTCGGAGCCCTTCAGCTCTTCAACTTTCTTCTCTGTTAAAGGAAGGTATTAATTTGCATCTTAATTTTGTGATGCTAAGAAAAATGCACAAGTACTTAGCACAAAATGTGGGCTTTCCTGGATCTCCCTTACAGCTTGGTGACAGCCTATAGAGTTATACACATGACACATAGTATTGGATATTGCGTTTGTGACACTGGCTTTGCCAGTATCACAAAGTATGGATTGAATACTAGTGAGGTGCTTTGAGAAATTTCTAAATATACCTCTAAAAAGGAACGCTCATATAGTAGAAATGCTTTTTAAGATTTGGTTTTTAAATGACAGAATAGAGACTAGCTGGTCAATCCTGTTGTTCCCATGTAGAAAATGTTGATAATTTCATTGTCATTGAGGGATTATCAGAAATCACAGGGTTTGCTTTTCTCTCTAAGGAAAGGCAGAGTAGTATCCACCTGGAAATGAAAGTGAAGAAGTGCCACCACTGAAGATTGCTGCAGGGGAGAACTGCTGAGAGTCTTAATCTTTTTAAGTTGCTCCTTTGGTTATTATCTAAGTATGAGGTTTTGATGAACATTGAAGAGAGTTTTAGACACCGTTTTCTATGATGACGGATTTTTAAAATGATATATACCCTCTATTTCTGTGATGTTGTCATATGTAGACAGACTATGTTACTGAAGTGTATATGGTTTATATTAGTGACCCCCCCCCACTCCAGTATGTTACACACAGAGATTGTTAAACAGGAAAGGTTTTCTGTTTTGAGGGATTTGCTAGCATCTTACTAGTTGAATTTCATTTGTGCCAAGAAGAAAACAGTAGTGGTTTACTTTTAAAAATCTGTTCTGATCAAATTCAGTATTCACCTCTTCCATAGCCTACAGTGCTGTTTGTTAGAGAAGAGCCTGGTTACTGAGGGGAGGCTCTATGGTAGTTTAACAGTGCTCGTTCCCAGAAGGACTTGCTCATTTTAGTTGAAGGGAGTGTTCTTTGTAGAGGTTACCTAATCCTGCTCCACCTGCTATACTATCTTCATGTCTGCACCTCTTAACTACAAAGGCTTGTTGCTGGAAGACACCCAATTTTATGCAAATTTATTAAGAATGTCCTCTCAGCTCTATTGCTTATCAGGAATGAAAAGGGAAGCTATCAGAGAGCGCCAGCTCAGATTGCTGCCTCTGGCTCACTCCTGAATGCTAGCGTCTCACATACATGCTTACTCTGTCTGTCCCTCTAGTCTCTGCTGACCATTCTCTCTGCAGGTTTCTTTCCATCTCACTCCTGGCTCCTGCTAGTCCCTCGTCTATATCTTTCTATGTGAGCTGGTCTCTCTTTGTTTCTAGGTCTTGCTTGTAGATTCCCTTCTTTTTCTGAATGCACTCCTCCCTCCCCGAGTGTCCACGTGTGAGAAAGTCTTTGTGTGTTTGAAGCACCGTGCAGCTTGCTTTTTAAGCCCTGACCATTGTGGTCACTATATCTGTGTACCTATGTGTAGAGTGGAAATGTAGGCAGTATATGCAGGCTTATATACAGTTTTAGACTGTAAACATCTAATGCTCACCTTTTGGAGTCTTTATCCTTTATGTTAAACATTGGGGTGAAGAATAAGAAAGGGGTGCACAGAGGTTATAGGGGAGAAAAGATTTTGTGTGTGCAAGTGCTGATCCCGTTGACCCCTTTGGAAATTGAAATAATGATAATGCGAGTCTCCTGACTGCATCAAAGTATCAGCACATCAGAAGCCAGGAGGCATGAAATGCAAATGATAAAGTGCGAGCAGATGGATTGTGCGTGATCGCCCGATGCCCAATGAATTTTAAAAGGTGCCTGTTTGCAAGGGTGGGGGTGGGGTGGGGTGGCGGGACTGAAATAAACACGTTATCCCTGCAATTTTTTTTTTGTTCTTGACGCTCACTCCTGACAATATTTTTTCACACTTGAGTGAACACCCACTCCATCTCTCTCTCCCTTTCTGCCTTTCTCTCTCTCTCTCCTTTCCACACCCCCCCCCCCCCATTCCACCTCTTACACGTCTCAGGTCATGTCGTTGCAGCTCCGGTGGAAATAATAAGATATAAACCACGAGGTTGTTATTTGCATAGAAATAGCATGGAGCCCCAGGCAGCAAGAGAGAAGGACACAGGGATCATTTGTCTAAAATTTTAATGAAAACTTTTGCTGAGGTGGACATTTTTTTAAAAACTTTCTCTTGGATTTTCCCCTGACCCTTCTCACCCCCTTCAGCCCCATCACTGATTTACCTTAACATGGGATATTGGGAGAGGAAGGGTTGACATGCCACATACTCTTCTCACATAACACAGTAACATGTAAACTGTTCATTCCTTTAATAGATAAGAAGCTTTAGCTCATGCAGTTTCCAACTTACTACATTGCATGTGTGCATCGGGCTTTTATGGCTGCATTACATATCTTCATTCATGGTGTTGGTGACTTGGTTCTACCTTATACTTCCAAAGTGTCTTGCTTTAGAGATTTCCTCCTTCTATAGTGAACTGCATAGTAAATAAATGTATTGCTGCTGTTTCCTCCTCCTTTTATTGCTGCCGAGTTTTTTGTACGTTTTATTCTCCAGGACTGTTCCCTGCTACTGTATAGTTTGTTTCAAAACAAGAAGATATTTTCCCTATTAATATTGTTATCCTTTTCCTCTTGTAATCAGAGTATTTATGTTCCTTCCACACCTGCCATGTTTCGTTCCCTGCTGTTATTTATAAAGTATTTAGAATATTGCCAAATTAAGGAGCAAGATGATTTCTTGATTTGACCATTGTGATCCAGATTTGATATTTTAAGGCAGTGAACTGGTGATGAGAAGTAGCCCAAATGACATCTGAAACTCAAAGTCAAGAGCTTCTTCCCAGTTCCTTGTTGTTGGGGGTTAGAGTGGTGTCAGAACCCCGGACAAGACTGAAACAATCAACAGACTGGATCAATTAGAATGTGAACTTGAGTCTCATTACGGAGGAGCTCAGGCCTCTGCCCACTGTCCATGCAATAAATTGAAGTCCATGAGGATTTGCTTTTCATGTCTCTCAAGACTTCAGGAATTATAGGCTGCACATTGCTAGTTCTCAAAATGATAGGGTTAGCCTGGTGGGTATGACTGACTACCTGGGATGAAGGGACCCATGCTGGTGTGGCAGAGGCAGGAGTTGTCTACCTGAACTGTTGGGAGAATAGACCCTTGGTGAGCTGAGCTGATTTGCAGTTATAAACTCCTAAGTTAGGGTGGTTTTTGGACATTTGCAGTAACATAAATATTTCTCCTCCCCCAGAACCTCTCAGTTTCTGTTTCTCATGTTTAACATAGTGTCCAGTGGCAGCCAGGCTAGAGGGACCTCTGTTATAAGGCAGCACTGACATAGTCAGAGCCTGCTATCTCTTAGCCCCAGACTTAATGAAGGCCTAATCTTTGGACAGCGATCAGGATTTGTGGTTTGTGGGTGTGCTCTGGACAGCAGTTGCCTGGGGAGGTAAGACCTCTCTTTGCTAATGGCTGTGATATGTGGAGGGAGGTAGATTACTCGGAAGGTTCTATGTGACTTCCTTAAGGTAAACATTTTCTTTTTTTAGAGCTTCTGCTTCTCTTTTAGGAAAAAAAGAAACCCCATAAACTCTTCCCCTTTAGTAAAGTTAGGCCACTCTATGCACCGAATCTACTAGAAAAAGTACTCATGTAGTACATGTGGCCACGAGCTCTAAGTCCTCCAGGACCTAATTCTGTTAATCTTGCTGTTTCTTTAGGATTTGTTTTTGTTTTTAATTAAGTGTATGTATATGGTGGGGATGTGCATATTAAGCACAGGTGCTTGTAGAGGCCAGAGGCATCAGGTGCCACTATAGCTGGAGTTACCTTAGGTGATTGCCTGGTATGAGCTGCCTGATGTGGACACCGGGAATTGAGCTCATGTCCTCTGGAAGAGCAGCATCACTAAGCCATCTCTTTAGTGTTAATCTTGCTTTTGAGACTTAGTCCACAAAAATCACACCCCTGTCTGATTTACCTTCATTATATGTAACTGTGCAATGTGAAGTGTGTGATGTCACTCACATCTGACTCTTGAACTTAATACTGTAGGTCATATGAAGGAGACTTGTTTGTGGAACCAGAGACCTGCACTGTAGGCTTTCCATGCCCATCCATGATGCTATCATGCACAATGTGAGAGAGTTAGAGAGATTCAAGGAGGGAAACAGTCCTTAGCTATCTCGGTACGATGGGCAGCGTTGCTGCTTTGACAGAAAGGTTAACAACATAGACTGTAGAGCCAGGCTGCTCAGGTTTAATTTCTGGCTCCACCACATACAAATTATCATCCTGAGCAATTCCTTAACACCCCCATTCCCCCACCTGTGTCTCAGTTTTATTAACTGTACAATGGGAGGCCACGATAATACTAATGTACCAAGGCTTTTGTGGGGATTAGATGAGTTAACTTAGGGAACTCCTGGTGCTATGTGGTTTTTTTTTTTTTTGTTTTTTTTGTTTTTTTTTTTTTTTTTTGGTTTTTCGAGACAGGGTTTCTCTGTGTAGCCCTGACTGTCCTGGAACTCATTTTGTAGACCAGGCTGGCCTCGAACTCAGAAATCCGCCTGCCTCTGCCTCCCAAGTGCTAGGATTAAAGGCGTGCGCCACCACCGCCCGGCCTATGTGGTCTTTCTAAAATACATCCCAGGTTTGTACAGTTCAATATCCAGATGCTGGAGTAGGAATATAAACAGTATTCTTAATCTTTCTGGCTCTCTGGAGGCAAAAGTTCTTTGAAAAAAAATATGTTACATGGCTTTCCTTACTTTAGTTGTACATTCACATATTGATGTTCCCAATAAATGTTATATAAAGACCATTAACACACTTTGGATGCCATTAATTTAAGAGGTACTATGTTTGGCCATGATAGGGTAGTATCTATGTCAGTCATCTGTCTCTAAGAGTCCCCAGGGACTTGTTGATACAATAACCCTAGTTACTCTAAGTATAGGTCCATCAATTCGCATTGTTAAAAGCCCCTCACTCCCTATTTTTACAATAGATAGTTCCTATATCCCATAACTCTCTCCTTTGTAGAGATTGTTTTAGTATCTTGTCTAAATGAGTTTTGCATTGACACTATGAGTGAATTCTCAGACAATATTGTAGCAGATGTCTGATCGCCTTAATTTTCAATCCCATCTTCTACACATAGACAAATGTTGGTAAATCTGGTCCCATTTTAGAAAGCTGTTTTGGTTTTCCTTTGTTGACCCTGTTTGTAGAAAACTGTACCAACTATTTCTGACTCTGTTAGCAAGCCTTAGTGATATACAAGCAGCCTGGTCCTGAACACTGGCTTGGAGATGCTGCACAGTGGAATTGCCATTCAGATTTCCATTACAGAAGTTGCCTCTGACTATCTAAGAGAGCCTCATGTGTCTATAATGGCTTCAGTACTACAGACTTGGGAGAACTGACAGGTTCTAGTGCTTCTAGATAAAGGGAAACACCCGAGACTCTGCTTTGGGGCATTGAATACAGACACAGGAATGATCACACTGGCCAACAGAGTAGAAGTGGGCTCAAAGTCTTTGGAGTTCTAGAATGTTCTAGTTTGCTTTCTGGTTTTGTAGTAAATACCATGACCAAAGCTACTTGGGGAGAAAAGTGTTTATTTGGCTTACAGTACATCATTGAGGGAGGTTAGGGAGGATCTCAAGTAGAAGGAGAGATAAAACCATGGAAGGAAAGCTGTTAACTGGCTTGTTCCCCACGGCTTGCTCAGTCTGCTCTCTTATGCAGCACAGTACACCTGTCCAAGGTTGACTGAGTCCTCCCACATCAATCATTAATCGAGAAAAATTTGTTCATGTGTGTGTATATGTGCACGCATGCACACACACATCAATTTGATTGAGGCAGTTCTTCAGATGAAATTGTCTCTTCCCAGGAGACTCTAGTTTGTGTCAAGATGGCACAAACTAACCAGTACACAAAACCTTTAGATGAAACAAATTTTTGCTCAGTCTCCCTTTTGCAAGTAACTTTGGACTTTAGTTCTTTGTGTAAAATGAGAAGCATATCATATGTATTGCTTACCTTAAAATGGAAGACTAGAAGAGCTCTTAAATTTCCTTTTAATTGCTGCCATTCTGTACTACAAAGATGTGTGTTGATCTGGAAGTAGAGAACTATGTTAGGCTAAAACAAAAAGAGAACAGGTTAGGACAGTGAAATTTTTAAAAGGTACTACATATTATGGTATTAATATTAAAATTACATATAATGAAATGTAAAATTCTTATATATTAGTGGAAGTAACATTGTGATTTAAATTTTATCTTTTTTTGTTTGTTTGTTTTTCGAGACAGTGTTTGTCTGTGGAGAGCTGACTGTCCTGGAACTCACTCTGTAGACCAGGCTGGCCTCGAACTCAGAAATCTGCCTGCCTCTGTCTCCCGAGTGCGGGGATTAAAGGCATGCACCACTACTGTCCAGATAAATTTTATCTTGATAGACATAGTGGTTCATGCTTTTAATCCCAGCAGAGGACAGTTTAAGACCAGCTTGTTCTATATAGTGAGTTCCAGGACAGCCAGGGACACATGGTAAGACCCTGGAGAGAGCAAGACAGAGACAGAAGACTGAGAGACACAGAAAGAGAACAGTTATAAGTTAATTGTGCTACAGAGACTTAGGGATCTCCTTCAGTGCCATGCAGAAGTTTTGGAGCCAAATTATCTTATCCTCTGCTTTGCAATCAACTGCTTTGTCAGAAGTTACAGTTTAGGCATGTGGCTAGAGAGTAGACAGTAAGGATAATAGCTCAAATTCTTTAAGTCCAATGTTTGGTAGAATCAGTAAGGGTAACATAGTTTGGGGCACTCAGAGCCTTGAGGGCATACATACAAAAGCTAACCTGCTAGAATTTGTTACCCTCACTTCAATATGCAGGCTCTTAATCACTTTATATATGTGGAACTCTGATGTATCTCTGCCCCATCTCCAGGATAACCATTTCAAACTGTCAAGAGTCTAGTGTGTCTTTTGAGTGTTAAATGAAGAAATGTCTTTACTTCACATATTCTGTGATTCACAAGAGCCTCCTCACTTCTTTCTGTTACTAGTAAAGCATTTTCCCTGAACTCAAGCTAACTACTCTCTTACATCTGTGGACATGACCCCTTATGCAGAGCTGCATTCTCAGCATCTTCATAGTCATGCACTCCTCACACCATTGTTTAGTGTGTTTTCTTCACTTCCCTCTTTCTATACATGTTCATAGCTCCTTTACAGATTGTTCTTCACTTGAAGCTTACTACCCTGTCAGCTCTCTCCTCTCTCTTCAACCTTTCTTCTCCCACAACCCCAGCCTGGAAATCAAGTAAATTAGCTTCTCACCCTTGCCTCCCAGTTAAAAATCCTGTACTCCTCCAATAGTGTCTCCTCTTAGATTTGCAGTCCGCAGCCATCTCCAATAACCATCAGGCTGTCAGCTTTGCAGCTCCCTGCTACCTCCCACCTCCCCCATCACTCACTAGAGGAAAAAGAGAGCTGGAGCCAGAGCTTGAAATATATCATGCAATAGTGTATCATGAATTTGTTGTGAATCACAGCGGTGAAGCAGGTTTATTTATTTCTGAGACCTTAAATCAATACAAAGTAGGTCTCTCAGTTCTGAAGCTGGGATGGAGTGTGGAAAAATGAGCCCATTGTACTCTTAAAACTTTGGGGAAAGGAGATGACAGCTATATAATTCCATTTACCAGGCACTAGGGGCTTTAATGTGAAGGTGACAGGGAGCTCTTTGTGCATTTAGAGCACCATATCTTCTAAATAAAAGATCTGTACACCTGATAGTGGAGCACAGCTCCAAGTTTAATAATCTCCAAGCATTAGACCAAGCCAATATGTTCCCAAGTCAGAGGGGCCCCCTAACACCCATAAATTAAAAGTGCAACAACTGCACATGTCGGTAGATTAGAAATTCTAGGACTCCAGTCTTTCCTAAGGAAGATAGACCTAAGCCTTTGCTGTGAAGACTGCTGTGTGACTGTGATAAAGACTTGGGACTCTAGACTCTTCAGAAACCTGATTCCTGGCTGGTCCTCATCCTAGGAGTGTCCCCTGTGCATGGGTCCAAATCTAGCTATGTCCCTTCTCCTTCAGGATGGCCGTCATCACAGTCTAATCAGCTAATGCGCACAGGCAGTAGTTTTGAATCATGAGAGAAGCTTGAGGAACATTTTAGATTGAACTCCAGATTACCATGCCTAAGCTTCATGTTCTTGAGTCTTGACCAATATCTAATTTTAATAATGGCTCAGTGCCTAGAGTTTAAGTCCTGTAAAATAGCACACATATCTGAAAATTTGAGAAACCAGTTGTTAAGGAAAAGAATTCATTCCAGTTTGACCAGTTGTATAGGATACAAATGTGAGTTAAGGCCATCTTAACAGATAATCAGCTTTTGAATATCTTCATTTTCTACTTGACTCATCGATAAAATATCTTTTCTCAATCAATAAAGCAGGTTTATACAATTCAGTAGAGCAACCCTGATAATATATGACTAGAGTTACTGGTTTACTAGTAGCCCATGTAGAGAATTTTTAAAGAGGGACAGAGGGATGGCTCAGCAGGAAAGGGATGTTGCTGCCAAGTGTAAGGAACTGATTTCTATCCCCTGATCCCACATGAAAAGAGGAGAGCACCGACTTTCACAGATTGTTCTCTGATGTACACACACACACACCATGGTGTACAAGTGCTCATACACTCATACACATTCAAAATAAATGTTAAAGGTTGAGGTCAGAACTAATAACAACTCAAAAAACATCACCCAGCATTTGCACCAAAGACGGCTAAAAGGAATGAGTTGCTTGCTTCCCTTTTATACTTCACATTATAACACTAATATAAGACTTGTTTTTAGTGTCGTGACTTGCTTAAATATGTCAGTGTTGAGTTTCTGTAGTGCATATGAAGCTGTGGAATTCATTCATTGCATTTGTTATTTGTAAAGTGTGGAACCTATTCATGCCTAGGCATCCATCATGATACATGCAGCCTGTGGACTAATGTTTGGACATGCCTGATACTAAGGGATTTTTTAAAAAAAAATGCTACCCACCAGACATAAATAAGAAAATGCAAAAAACAAAATAAAACAAAACAAAGCTGCAGAGAAAGAATAAATGTTACTTACTGTCCAGGAAGTCAAGATATATCAGATATCTAGCTGCTGTGAGCTCCAGCATTTGGTCATTTTACCATTTGCCTCAAGTATCAGTCTATTTAGAGAAGCCAGGGGGTAACTAAACATTTTTAAAATATCTATGGGAAACACATATTTGATAAAAGACAATCTAGAATATATAAAGAATTCTCAGAACTCAATAAGAAAACAGTCCAATAGTTAAATATAAAGTCAAGAATTTTGAGTAGACTCTCCATGAATGAAAGAAGATGTTTAAGGATGGATGCAATTATGTCTGTCACTACTCATTAGGGAAATTAAAACCACAGTGTCACAGCATTACATTCTTTCCCTAATCGATTAAAGCTTTTTGTTGTCTATGGTGATGGCAACCAAACCCACAGTCTGATACATGCTAGGTAAGTGCTCTAAAACTGAGCTACATTCCCAGGTCTAGGAAAACAAAAACAAATATCTTATAATGTTTAATTTACAAAATTCCACATGCTGATATAGATTGAGATACTAGAACTCTGTCCACTATTGAAAGAAATGCAGAAGTGGTATCACTACTTTTGAAATCTGTGGCTTTGGTTTCTGTTTCTTTTATTAAGTTAACTATACACTTACCATACAATCCAGAAGTTACCTGTATCCAAATGTCCATGGCAGCTTTCTTCCTAATCTCTCCCCAAACTGACAACCTAGATGTCTACCAACTGACAAACACTGAATGAGTAGTAGCACCTAGCTATGAAAAGGAAGTACCTACTCTTGGACGGTATGAATGAACGTGAAGGCTAGGCTCTGAATGCTGTATACTCTGCGAATCTCTTTGTATGCCATCATACAAAAGACCAAACAGAGCAGAAATGAGATCACTGGCCATTAGGAGTAGGCAGAGGGGACAGAGGAGTGTGATGATGATGTTCCCATGTCGTTACTGTGTACTGGATGAGACTGTATGTGTTTGTCAACGTCATAGAATTTTACACCGTAAATTGGATACTTTTGTTACATTTGAATAATCTCTCAATAATCCAAACTCTTGTCTACCCACTTGGTTTTCTTTTGAGTCCGGGCCTCACAGAGTGGAAGCTAACCATAAACTCCTGACTCTCCTGCCTCCAGTTCCCAAGTGCTGGGATCACAGGCATGAGTCGCCACACCTGGCTCTAAACCAGACTTTATTTAAAATGCTAAGTATTTCCATTTGAAATTGATTTATTGTCAGTACTTTCACATCTCTAGCTAAATGAGTAGATATCTGATGGATCTCTGGGATGAATGATTTCTTTTGGCAGGCAGCTCTCTATTCGGAAGCCTATGCCTTTTCTCTCACATTTGACAGGCAGACTATCTTTGGGTCTTCTTTATTCCTTTACATTAAGAGTATCTGCCCCTTACCCCCTGCACCTGTAAGTGCTTATTGTTTCTCTACTGGTGAGTTTGTGCTTGTGTTCTCAATGAACAGAGCTCTTGTAGTACTTTTTCTGATCTGTACCTAAGTGTCTTTGTGACTAAATACTTTCCTATCAGGAAATGATGGTACACACCTGCCCTAGAAGGCCAAGATAAGATGGTCAGCTTGATGCCAACCTGTGCTACATACATAGCAAGACACTTGTTTTAAAATACATTTAAAACAAAACCAGTCTTTTGCTGCCACTTGTAATAACAGTCTCTTTGCCCAAGATTACTCTTCAGCAAACTTGATCACATCAGAATTTGTTTCTTATTGAGAGATTTTTGAGTCTTGCCAAGGGGATTATCTTGATTCAAACTATGGCTCAAATCCTCTCTGCCTGCCAGTGTGTATATCACTGAGCTTCCTCTCTGCCCCCAAGCCTAATCCACCAGCTGCCGGCTAGCTCTCTAGTTTGCCAGTGCCAGCCATGACAACAACGGTATAAAAAGGAGTGTAACCCTTTAGCTGTGTATTTGGTAACATCCAAATATTCTTGGTCACAGAGGCATTGTCCCTGACTCCCAGGAAATTTAATTCCACTCACCCTTGGATATATTCCTGGCAAGACATTTACACAGTAATATGTGCAGCAGCACTTAGAATTGTTAATTGGAGATTGAATTACTTGTCAGCTTTTAAAAATGTAGTTCTCTCTGGTCAAGGAGGATGCTAGGAGCAGAAGTGATGTTATTATCTTCCCCTTCCCTCTCTCCCCTCAGCCCTTTCTTCTCCTCCATCCTTCCTCTTGTCCCTTTGTACCACTCTTTCCCCACTGCCATCTGCTGTCACTCATCTGTCTGTCTGTCTATCTGCCCTCTCCATCCTTTATCAATAACATCCCAGAGAGACGTTAATACCTAGAATCATGCATGAGATCCAGTGATGGTGATTGCTCAGTAAATTTACCCTCTGGAGAATGGAAATACCAAGAGAGGATCGCAGCAAGAACTCTGCCTGTGTAGCCCGATTCTAAGAGTCAGAGGGGTTTTGTGCTCCCTGCTTCCAAAAATAGTAGATGCCCTAACTCTCCAAGGATTGTTAAAAAGGGAAGAAAGGTGCAGATTTCCTTTACCATGATCGATATTCACCATTATTATTTTCCATCTTAATCACATGATTGGTAAATATTTACGTATAACTAAAGATTCCAAAACAAATATATACTCCAATATAATATTCCAAAAATATGTATATTAGGATAAAAGCAATATTTTAGGAACTGATCCTACCATCCACAGATGATTGCATCTGTGATATTTGGAAATAGCAATGCTGTGCTGACAAATACCCGTACAAGAAAATACTGCACTCATTCAGTATTACACAGTGATTTCATTTGCACAAATACTCACAGTGCTTTGCCACTTCAGTCAAACGTTTGGAGCACTGGGGAAAGGAAGAATGTGTTTATCTTGATCTCCAAAAAGGGATTTAAGGGTGAGAGCAGGCGGTATATTAGACTGTTTTCATTGCCTGTCAGCTGTGGTAAACCTGAGCTGTCTGCAGTGTCTCCGGATAAGCAGCAGCAGCAATAGTGGCCTTAGTATGTTTGACTGCATTCATTTATACCCTTAGGCATTTCAGCATTTCTGCAGGCTCTATAGCACCTTTGGTGAAACCTTTTAACAACTGCATCTGTACTAACTGTCTTTCATGAGATACTTTAATTCTTAGGTCTACGAGCTACAATAAGTGGAGGATTCAATGAAGCTTAAGTATATAGCCAGACTGGGTGAAATCTTCTTTCCTCTCTGATTTGGCCCTTTAGGTCTGTGGTTGGGGCACTTCTAAACAGAGAACCCTGGGATCATGCTTTTCTTGTTATTTCGTAGATCTTCTTTGACCACATAGGGCTAGACTGCAAAGGCAACCTCAGGAGTGTCCTTTTGGATGTCTCTGTGTGTCAATGGTGGTAAATTCTTGTTAGGAATAAATTAGAAGCTTGTATCATATAGTAGAAAATGTGAGGAGAATGACTCAGGAACCAGAACATTGCAAGGAACTTGACAATACAGAAATGCCTGTCCAAGTTTCAGTGGGTGACAAATGAAGCGTACCCACTTAATGAAGATATGATGATGGTGAGGGCTGTTGACCTACAGCTTCTCCTCAAGGGTTGGTAGGCCAACTTACTGAGAAAAACAGTAATTGTGGATGCTTCTTATCTTTCTAGTTGCCAGGTAGGATTTATGTGGCTATCCCTGCATAATCCTTTCAGAGTTGGGCAGAACAGAATCTGTCCTAGCCCAGATTCTGCTGTCTTGGTTGGAGCTTTTGTCAAGAAGTATCCTAAAATCATTAAAAACCACTTGAGTCAACAGTGACCCCTATAAATCAGGAGCTATAATGTGAGCCTTCATCTCACTGGTAGGAACTCCAAACCTACAGGCAGCTGAGGATAGTCTAGGCTACTGGTTCCTCTTGATTGTTGAGTGACTGTGATTGTCACTGTCTCTTTACAGTTAAAGAAATGGCTTCATTTCTGTTCCCATGTCTAACCTAACCCCATCTCCGAGTACCAATCAGACATGGCTCTCTGGGCGCTCTGCAACTCTATCCTGTGATTTCTCTTTTATTAAATTAAATGAGTGTTCTCAGGTGATAAGCATTTGTTAACTCAGAAATAATGTTTTCAGTTGTGGGGACCCCTTGGGTTTCTTTGGAACCCAGAGGAAAAGAAATGCACAAATGCTGCTGCTTTCACAAGCATTTCTAGAGCATTAGAACTTGAAGGAGAAGACGTGCAAAGTCACTGGGTCTTGCTCCTATGCGAAAATGCAGAATTGGGGTTCAAAGAAGTGTGCACTGGGGTTCAAAATAACCATCAGTATAATAGAATGGGTAAGTGTTAGAATCTCTCTGGGAGTGGCCTCATTCTGGATGCCCTTCTCAACTCATTGAAAACAGGGTGAAGACATTTAATAAGATAGTGCACTTAAATAACAAGCTGTTCTTGGTCATCTTAAGTCCCTTTGTCTGAGCTTGGTCCTTTCTTGGTTCATTGCTAGTTTTGTAATTGTTCAGTGTTCTTGTGGTTAGACATCATCAAGTATCCAAAGTGGGACCAAAAATAATGTTTCTGAACAAAAAATACCCCTTTCCTATGCAACAGGGAGTATCTGACTCCTGACATAAATTATGAATATCAGATATTCAGGGTCAGCACAGTGTCTCCTTTTTATTTCATTTCTCCTTTCCAATTTTATTTTAATAATTAAAAATACTGCTGATCACACTGAATGACTTCTAGCAGAGAAGCAGTCTGTCCCAGAAGGACCAGTTGTGGGCCATCAGGTTTATGACAGCCATAAAACCAGAGTCAGATCAGAGCGTGGCCTCCCTGAATGACGGGCCTTCTGCCTCCACCAGACTCCCCATCAACTGACTGCTTTGGAAATTTCTATTTGTTTGGGTTTTTTGTTGTTGTTCTGTTTTGTTTCCTGGTGCATGTGCAAGAGTGTGTATGCACGCACACTTAAAGATATAAATGAAACAGGTATGTAATGCCCTCTGCCTGTTAGAAAGACTAAAGCCATAAAAATAACAAACGGCATGTATTTGCTAGAATGTCAAAGTTATGAGTTTATTTTGTAATGATGTGCTCCTGCCTTCATGAGGTAAACTGGCCGTGGCGGAGGTGTTATTAGTAATATGGACTCAGTGGAGCAGAAAGCTGAGTGACCGAGAGATCAGTGTATCAGTCAGAGAGAGGGCAAATGGAAAGAGACAGCAGGAGAATGAGAAAAGAGCCGCAGAGCCTGGGCTGAGATTAAAGACAGACTGAGAGGAGGATGGCAGCCCACTGCTCAGATATGGTCTCCCCTGCTCACCGGCTCCTTCAAAGCAGCTGCCAGCATGTTGCTTGGCTTAGGGCTGCCTGGAAAGGCTTGTTCTCTGTGCTTCCTTATCAAGGAAAGCAGTAATCGCAGAGCAATTTTGCTCTCCATATTCTTTCCCGAACACTCACTTACGCCTTTCCTAGCTGAAGTTAAATGGAACCAAGGCCAGCGGGATCACAGCAAGGTTATTACTTTGGTCACCAACTTGCTCAGCCTTTGGAAGGTCTTGATGCAGGGGGCTGACCCAGCAGGCAGGGGAACCTCTCCAAGCACCTAATAAGAAGGGCCAATTGAAAATATACAGGCAGAGTTTGTTGGCCTTAATTTGTTTAGGTTCTCCCAAGAGACTAAAAATGAATAAAAGTTGGAAAAAAATTTTTTTCTGATGTTGTTTCTTAGAAGAGAGGAGAGGGAACAGAAAAGAGCGTGTACAGTGAGCCCTCCACAACTGTTTAGTGCTCTCCAGGGCTACCCTCGATGACTGGCAATTACTACACACTCAGCAGTTTGCAATAGTCGGTGATCAGGCCGCCTGACTTCCATCTGCTGGGTCAGAAAACCTCCCTCCCTGGAAGAAATTATTAACCAATCTTAGGGAAGAAACGAAACCCTACAATTTCCAAGTACGAGAATATTTTTTCTTTCTTTTTTTTTTTCCATCTTTAGGGGAAACTTTGTAGTTTCCATTTGCAAGTGCCCCCACCTGACAAGGGTTAAAGTCCTCCAGAAACAATAGGGTGAGGCCTGAATCCTTTCCAGTCCTCAGAGGATAACAGGCTTGGGAAGTATATCACACCCAGCAAACAAAGAAGACTGGAGTCTAGGGGGTTGAGAGGTGTCACTATCTGCTTCAGGATTCTACCTGGTTTAGAAATGGGAGAGGGAGACAGTGTGTCAGCTATAAAAATCAAATGTCAGGATTAAGTTAATTCTTTAGAAAAATAAGGCACCCAGCTCCATAGCCTTTCTTTAACATAGACTCAGCACGTGTGTGTGTGTGTGTGTATACACATAACTGCTAGACTATAAAAGAAGATGTAGCCAGTACTGCCCCCCCCCCGTCCCAGCCTACCTACCACATTTTTTTTCTCAGAGCTAAAGTCCTCTGCACTTGTCTATGGTGACTTCTAGAGAGAGGGAGCTTTATAGTTTTAAAATTACAACAATGTATATAACTATTAAAGGTCTTTTTTGTTTTCTAAATTTTCTTTTAGGAAAGAAAGTCCTGGCAGTCCCTCTGAACAACCCACAAAAAAATGGATTTGTCTTTGTTTGGTAGAGAGGAGGAAAACTATTTTAGTAAGAATTGGGAAATAATGTACCTTGTTCTATCTTCAGAGACCAATGTCTTTTCATTTGCTCTTTTGTCTAGGTCCTTGGTCGGGAAGTATACACCTCCAACAACCAGCTTGGGGGCATCCAAATTATGCACAACAATGGGGTTACCCACTCCACTGTTTGCGATGATTTTGAGGGAGTATTCACAGTCTTACACTGGCTATCATACATGCCTAAGGTGAGTCTTTCCTACCCACCATCTCTGCCTCATCTTATTGTGTTTGAGCTACCCTGTTTGAAGAATTTCTCATGAAGTATTTCTCTGAAACCTGTAGATGTCTTTCTCTTGAAGCTGTCTTTTACCTCCTACCTTCAGAATACCTTTGGATCTCAATAACTTCCACTCTTTTCCAGCCACAGATATTTCATGGCCTATATATATTCAGATCCCAAAATATTAAGTCTTCCTCATCTCTGTGAGTTTCCTCCCTGTAGTAGCCCTTTGTCCTCCAGGAGCTTGTTTCTCATTGATCAAGGGCAGGATGGATCAGATCAGAATGCACCAGTGTGTGTTAGGCTCCTAAATGAGAATTGGGAACTGCGCGTGTTCCTTGGAGCTTGGCACATAACTGGGATGCTTCTGTTTGATGCCTGGGACCAATGGTGTAATTCTTTGTGTGAAGCTATTGCTGCTGAGTTGAAGTCTGAGACTGACATCTGCTGATTGGTGCCCATTCTCTCCCACTCTTTCTCTAGAGTGTACACAGTTCAGTTCCTCTCCTGAATTCCAAGGATCCTATAGATAGAATCATCGAGTTTGTTCCCACAAAGGCCCCATATGATCCTCGGTGGATGCTGGCAGGCCGTCCTCACCCAAGTACGTAAATGTTTAAGGACCTGATAGTATCCTGACTGTCTAGTAACAACATATCTAACTCTATGCTCTAGCACGAAAGTATATTTGTAAGAAACTGGAGCTAAATACCCAGAAATAAGAAAAAAGCCCTATGGAAAAAAAGGTATAAAACCAAAATCTTGGTGATCAAACAGGAGAAAAGTGAGTTTATCATTCATTTGCTCAGTCACAACTGTGTTACTTATTCATTCCTTCTGTTTCTAAGGAACTTAGTAGGCCTTTAAACCGCTTAGTACAAGCCATAAAAATCCTGGTCTTATAGGACCAGAATCCTTTTTGTTGGTGTGGGGGTGGGGATCCTGGGGATCAAACTTAGAGAGAGCTTCATTTATGCTAGGTAAGCACTTTATCACTGAGTTACTACATCCCCGACCAAGTACCAGACTCTCTGGCCAACCAGTGTCTATGAAAAAGAGCATTGAGCCAATTATAAGGGTGCATGCCTGCACTTGGGAGGCTGAAGCGTAAGAATCACCAGTAGTAGCATGAGGCCAGCTTAGACTGCATGGTGATTCAAGTCCAGCCTGAAATGCATAGCTAAACCATGTCTCTAAAACAAAAGGTGGGGGAAGGCAGATTAATGGAGTTACCTTGAGAAAATATCTCTAAACTTTAAATGTAGAATTTAACCATATGCTTATTAGCAAACTATTGCTGAATATCACACCACCCCCACATTCTTCCTATGATACTGGGAATAGTATTGATAGTAAAATGCTTTTAAGAAGTTCTGAGTTCTATCCCTAGAGCCCTCATTTTAAAAAGTTGGGCATGGTAGTGTATGCTTGTAATCTCAGCACTGGGGAGGTGAAGACAGATGGAGCCCTGGGGGCTTGCTGGACATCTAGCCTAATGTACTGTAGTTCAAGGCCAGTAGATGGCACCTGAAAGAGGACAAAACCTGAAGCTGTCCTCTTTCCTCACATGCCTCACACACTATACACAGACACACACACACACACACACACACAACACACACACACACTGCAGAAAAAAATAGATGAGTGAAGAAACTAAATTTATATTGTCAATCCACTTGGCAGTTGCTTTTGTACAGCCCCAAGTAGCATGTTGTTTTGTTTTGATTTTCACTGAGGTAAGGTTTATCTTTGTAGCCCAAGCTGGCCTGGAACTGGTGATGTAGCTCAGGTTGGCCTTTAACTCTCAAATCCCTTTTGCTCCAGGATGCTGAGTGCTGAGATTCCCAGCATGAGCTCCCCACCACATCTGACCCTGCTTTCTCCAAAGAGTGTGAGAAAGTGTTGGTTCTTTCTTGCATGTCTATTGTCACTAATCATTTTTAAAATACTGTATATCAGGAATGGGTCGTGGGGGCTGGAGAGATTGGCTCAGTGGTTATGACTGCTGGCTGCTCTTCCAGACACAAACTCAGTTTCCAGAAACTACACGGCATCCCACAACCATCTGTAACTACAGTTCCAAGGAAATCAACGTCCTCCTCTAGCCTCCCTAGGTGCCAGGTACACACCTGGCATACAGATACACATGTGGGCAAAATACTATACACATTAAAATAAAAATGAATTGCAGGAGATATTTTGCTAAATTTAAGGGCCATTGTGATTCTGCTGAAATAAAAAGATTTGTTCATAATCAAGACGTAATAGAAACTACTCAAAGCAGAGTCTGGTGTAGGAGCACTTTCATATACGTGTCTTACTTTTGCAGGACCCCACAGCTATTGTTTTGATGCAGTTAGACATGATCTCTAACTGTAGATATTCTAGAAAATTCAAGAGGACTCTGTTAGTTTTAATTTATAATCATAACTCCTTTTTTTCCAGGCCTTTTCTTATTACTCTTAATAAACTTACTTTTTCTTACATAGGCAAAAAAATAAAAATCACCATAATAATCTTTCTCTTCATTTTTATACATGATTATGGTGGGAACCATAAGTCTGACACAGTGATTGGCCTTAAAAATCTAGGACTTTTCTGGGAATTAAGTGTTTCTCCTCTAAATTCAGAACAGAGCTCAGTAGTGTTCTCCTGGGAAACATAGGGAAGCATCTTAGTGAACTCCAGCTCTGCATCTGAGTTAGAGTGACTTCCTTGTGGGACCATCAAGTCCAGCCAGCATAGCCAATGGCTCCTTCCTTCCTAGTCAGCATATGGGGTGGGATGGTTTTGTTGTGGTGGTACTAAAGCCTGAACCCAGGCAAGAATCCTACCACCTAGCATACTTCTAGCCAGTTCCCAAGGATTTTGAAACACATAAACCTGGTTTTGAAATTACTTCTATACTTCAAACCACTTATTATCAAAGTAAAAATCATAAAATGACGCAGGCATATAAAGTTAATTTCAGTATCCTGGAGAAACTACAAATTTGGCTTAGAACCTTCATCAGAATTTGAGCCCTTTGCAAAGCATAATAGTATATATGCATTTAATCCAGTGCTTTAAGAGGATGAGGCAGGAGGATTGCAATTCAAGTCTACCCTGGGTAAGATTGTCTTAAAAAACAAAGCACCTTTGTTTCATAGGGTGAACAGAAGCACATATTTAGGTGGACATTATCCAGGTAATAAGAACCACAGAATAAATGAAATGTGTGATAAACTAAGTTTTCTGGTGTTTTGGATAATATTTTTTCATCGGCTCTCTAGCAATTTATCCTGCTGTCTATGTGCAGCTAACACTAGCTCCCAAATCGAGTGACTTCAGATTTTAATTTAGTGGGAGCGTTAAAGAAAGCAGATGATTCCCTATGATAAGTTAAAGCAGATATCTTCTAGGTGAAAAGTTAAAGTCATTTATTAGAGGAGATAGTGCCATGATATTCTTCAAACTGACGCCCAACACGAGACCAGAATCTAAACGATCAGCTTTAGGCTCACGATAGAGAGATAATTTTGAAATGGATGATCACATTTTACACTGGGGCCATAGAGGCAAGGAATGTAGAACACAGTAATTACAAGTTTAGTCTTGATAAAACACTGTCCATCCTGTTTAAGTCAGCAGAGGTTAGCTTGCTCAGATCTCTACTTTTAATTGGTTTTGGGCTTGAGGTTTAGGGGGTGGAGGGCCTTGTTCAAATTAGAAGAATCACTGAGAAACTGTGAGCTGAGAGGGCAAACGAGGAAACAGGTATTTGCGGAAGCCTTTATGGAGACTTGGTCAAACATTCATGCCCATGGATCAAAAGTTTTATCTTAAGCTAAGCTGGTGAAAGTCACGTGCCTTGTCAGTGTAGGGACTGGATAAGGGGGAGAGGTGATGTCATTAAGTGTGTGTATATTTTTAAGTGTATATAGCTTAACCATTATGTTTTTGTTCTGTCAAGGGTGTGTGTCATGGCCCTTCATGTAGAAAGATTATACTTTGTCAGTCATAAGTAAAGTGAGTCTATATTGTTGCATTCTGGCAGAGAGACTGAATCTCTTATTTACCTCCAAGTTTGAATCTTCATCTGATCATTAATACTTAGTGTTTTCATCTTCCCATTAAAAGAAAATCAGTGGAATCAAACAAAATTGTTAGGCAAGTTTTAAAATAGAAATAAACATTTTAAAAACATCCTTAATGACTTGGCTGCCTCTTGACAAATGTTTGTGGTGTCTTGAAAAAAGGCAAGCTATTTATTTAAAGGCATGCAAACTCTCTGCTAGCTGAACCCCATCGTTTAACAATAAATGATGCTTTTGCTGATAAATGATTCTTTCCTTTCCATGCAGACTAGCAAATGAAATAGGGGATGATTTCTGAAGTCAGATGAACACTCAGTTGCTTAATGCTTCCATCTATTATAGTGTGGTTAGAAACAACGAACTCCTCAAGACAAATCCCCAGATCCCACCCTGAGTTGGATCTTTCTTTTTAAGATTTATTTCAGATCCCACCTTGAATCCATCAGCCCAGTGCACTGCCGGTAGGCCAACTGGCATTATGCTCTTGATGTCTTTCTCACCCCACCCCATTTCCTTTACAGCCCAGAAAGGCCAATGGTTAAGTGGATTTTTTGACTATGGATCTTTCTCAGAAATCATGCAGCCCTGGGCACAGACGGTGGTGGTTGGCAGAGCCAGGTAAGACCTCTTTCATTTTGGAAACCCTTTTTCTTCCAAGTAAACAGTAAAGGTCATGGCTTTTACCAATAAAGCTCTTTGTCTGCATTTTCTAAGAGGATTAAATGAGAGCCAGAGCCAAGGTAATCTACTGATTCCTCTAGTCATTTACTGTGTCCTAATGAGGTGTTTAGTCCCAAGGCTGATTTTGACAATATTTCCTTTTTATACTTCTGCAAGAGAAACTCTTGGGAACCTCAAAGTCACACTACAGTCGCAGTTGCCAGTCAGTTTCTTCCCCAGAAGACCACTTCCTCTCAGGAGCAGGCACCACATGGTTCTCTGTATACCCTGAGAGGGGTTTTTCTGACATCATGACTACTGAAATGACTTATAATACTATACTGTATTGGAATAGAATCAGATTTGAATTGAAAAAAATTTTTTTAATCTGAAGCAGGAGTGAGTAAAATAAGCTGATATAGGTTGCTGGGATACACATATTTTTCAAGTGGGAAATGGAAGTTTCTATTAAATTTTAATACCCACTCTAAGAAGTGCTTCACTCAACAGCAAGCTCTGTGCAAAATAATCTGTCGTGCTTGCTATAACGAGCACCTGCCAAGGCTGATCTTAATCTAGGTCTGTGCTGCAGACATGCTGCCTGCAAGATCTGCATTGGGGGCCCACCTTCCTCCAGGGGGAATCAGTTTTCCTTATCTTGGTAAAAAGAGGCACCTGCTCAGACTCTCCAACACGACACATTGGCTTGAGATTTAGATGCTGGCCTTGAAAATAATCCTAGGCCATCAGATGGCGAATCCCACAGACAGGGCCTTCCCATGCGACACTGAATAGGAGTCACCTGAGACAGGAACTCAGAAACTAGCTGCTCATTTTCTTTCAAATGTCAGGTCTTTCCCTCACCCAAAACTACAGCATCCATGTGAGAATTATTTCATGTTGGTAAGATTTCTGCTGAAGAAGTGGAAGTAGGGCATACAGTTAGACATGGGGTCTCATATTGAATTTGGCTTTGCTTATTCTGTTTTACCTTTCCTATGTATAAAATATGCAGAAGTATTTAAGCCTTCGAAGGCCAAAATTCTGCTAAAGCCTTTACATCTCCTGTGGGATGTGAGACAGCAGTGCTTTCCCCTTAAGATCAGACGAATAGCAGTTACTGTGAAACCGTCAGTCAGGCTGGCCTTGGGTAGCTCAGCTCTTGTTTATTCCAATGCTCGCTCTGCCTTCTTCCTTTCTTTCCATCTGATGAGTTCTGGGCTTCTTACTCCAAACACATCCACATGCTCAGAACTATATAAAACAAATGGAGCTAGCCTCTTTCAAAGGCAGTGGCATTTCAAGAAATAAATATAAATGTATTCTTCTGGGATTGTTACTGTAAGTGCTGCCAAAACTCATCTTTGGTATGTATGTTTGGAATATGTGTGCTATTGGCTGTAAATTGTCTTTTATTATTCCATGGCACCTTGTCCAGGGACACACTATAAAACAAGATGTAGCATCTTCATGTGCTAGCCTGATAAAATTTATATGAAGTATAATAGAAAACAGAAGTTGTTCTGAGCTGTTTTCAACTTCAATAAATAACTGTAATACTCGGATAAAGATGTTCTTTATTAGGTCACATGGGCCCTAATATATAAGTTATAAGTTACCGATTTAGGGTGGCTTTTGCAATTACAAGTTTCCAGCTGGAGTGTTAATCATTGTGAACAGAAATATTTCTGAACTCTCCTGTGTACCTCCTGCTCGTTGTCTGGTTGTCTAGAGGGCTTTTGATTCTGATTCAGTGCAGGCAAGTGACAAGGGGGTGGTGGGTGGTCTCCACTCAGTTCCAGTTAGGTCTCTTGTGAGGAAAAGAATCCATTTCCAGTAGTTGATATACCAGCTAAAGACCATCCTTCATGGAAAAGTTTGTTATGGACATGTTGTAGGGAATGAGTATAACCCAACCCAGTCCCAGCCCAGGGGAAAGCCACTGGCAGAACACAGATGGAATCATATTTTCTGGAGTAAGGATTCACTCTGCATCTGATGTCTCCCTCTTGGTTTTTCTTCCTTCTTCCCTTCATCTCTGGATTCATTCTGGGAAACGAAGGACCAGTATAGGAGACTATTACAGAATATACATGCAGACGCTTCAAACTTCTGAATCCTAACTTAACATAGCTTTGAAATTAAGTATCTGCTTCTGATACAGATTCCACCAAGATTAATACTGACAAATATTCCTGTCTCATTGTTGTTTTCCACTGAAGCAAAGTCAAGGGCTTGTTTAACCACCAAGGCTCTATCTATCCTGTAAGGCCAGCTGTTTCAGACTGTGCCCCACTATCAAGAACTGATTGACAGCAAACTGAGACGTTTCATTTGGCAACCACAGAAGTAGATGTGTGCACTAGGCTATTGAGTTCCCTAATTCAGCACTCAGTTTACATTTATCCTGGTGGGTGTCTTAAAATATGAGTAAGTAGCCGGGCGGTGGTGGCACATGCCTTTAATCCCAGCACTTGGAAGGCAGAGGCAGGAGGATTTCTGAGTTCGAGGCCAGCCAGGGCTACACAGAGAAACCCTGTCTCGAAAAACAAACAAATAAAAAAAAAATGAGTAAGTGTGTGTGTACTTTCCATTGTATTAGAAGCATTAGAGTCTTCTCCTCTCTGTTTGCATCTAGTTTTTCTCTCAATGTTTGTGTACAACTGAAAAAATAAAAGCCTAGTTGTAATATTAACATGCATTGTGTTCCTGTGTGGCTCTCCCTTTCCCCAGGTTAGGGGGAATACCCGTGGGAGTAGTTGCTGTAGAAACCCGAACCGTGGAACTCAGTATCCCAGCTGATCCTGCGAACCTGGATTCTGAAGCCAAGGTTGGTCGCCTCAAGTATTTCTTGTGCTCTTACTTTTGGATTACCTTTGTGCCTAGAGTTTGTTTCTCTTCTACAGTGCCTACAGATATATTGGGCGGATTGCAAGCCATTAGATTTTAGAGGGAAGCGTGACAGACACCTGAAATGATTGCAGAACACTGATCACTTTCAAGCTGCCTGTAGATAACTGCAAGCAAAGTTTTATGTGAAAAGTTAAACTAGGCCCCACAGTCGTCTTAGTGATGCTGGAAAGCAGTCTGCTTTTGTTGGGCAGGTAGTCTTACAGAGAAGCAACTGGTGCTGCTGCTTATCTGTTCTAGATTCCCTGAGTGATGATACAGTCTTACAGAGGGCCGGTTGTGGAAACTACGGCCCTTTTCTTTTTAAATATGGATTCTACTTTCATTCTTTGTCACCAACTTGAATGAGGGGGGTGGGGGTGAAGGAGAGCAATAAGGAGAACCAAGAGTAAGGTGACTGACTAGTCACAGTACCAGAGAGGTGAAAGGACTTGGAGGCTGTACAGTTTGCTCGCTTTGAGAGTAGAGTAGGACTGGGAAGATAACTCCTACAGAAAAGTGATTGCCTTACAAGCCTGAGGGCCAGAGTTGGATTTCCAGAACCCACATTTAAAAAAACAAACAAATTAGATATGATGCTGCATGCTTGTAATCCTAGCACTAGGGAGGCAAACACAGGTGGATTCCTGGGGCTTTCTGACCAGCCAGCCTCACCTACTAGAGTGAACTCTAGGCCAGTGAGAAACCCTATCTCAAAAAAGCAAAGTAGATGGGACCTGAAAATGATCTTCTCATGCATGTACATATAGGTACACTCATGTTCACCCACATGCACATACATAAACAAAATAAAGAAAAGATAGTAATGTAATTGAGTTGCCTTTAAAAAGGGTTCCTATGACTGCTAGAGAGAAGCAGTTCAGTTCTTAGTCTAAGGGGTAATGTACTTTTTCCCCAGAAAAGAGTGTTTAACAAGGTCAAAGATCCAGGATCTTTTCTTTCTCACTTCAGGGGTCATCCTCATGATGAACTACAGTTCTAATTTATCTGGTTTGATCTTGAGTTTGCTATTCTTAATAAATAACCCCTTGATCAGTTAAAGGAGGTTCTCCTTCAAATTGTGCGGATAACTGGTTCCTCCCTTACTTCCCAACAGATAATCCAGCAGGCCGGCCAGGTTTGGTTCCCAGACTCTGCATTTAAGACCTATCAAGCTATCAAGGACTTTAACCGTGAAGGGCTACCTCTAATGGTCTTCGCCAACTGGAGAGGCTTCTCTGGTGGGATGAAAGGTGACTGATGGGCTGGGGAGACGGTGACAAGCCTGCTGTGGGCTAGAAAGGAACCAATGATTGCTAGGCAGGGGCTGGGAGGCAGGGAAAAGAGGTTGGTGGTGGAGTTCCAGTAATAGTGGTCCTGTGGGCCTGGTGGTACATGCCTTTAGTTCCACGTGGAGCTCTGAGTTCCATGACAGCTGGGGCTGCACAGAGAAACCCTATCACCTCCCCACTCTATCCCCCAAAATTACTGAATAATCTTGTATTCTGTAAGTGGACTACTGTTGAAGATTCAGCATGTTAGACCATTCTGGTGATCTGGTGGGAAGTGTCATTTTACTGGTTTCCACCCCTCTTTTCTGGACATGTTCTTCACTCACATTACTCTCTCTAACATTCTTAGATGACCAAGATGTATTCTGAAATTAGCAGTAACTGTAAGAAAATGAAAAAACTATACTAGAGATTGACTGTTCTCTGGCAATTTGTGATATCTTTTTATTATCCACCAACAGCCCTAGGCCTCTGGCTCCAGCAGATTAGACTATTAGTATAAAAGCTGTAGTCCATGCCATGGGAATTTCCTAGTGATTAGGCAACCAGTGTCACTATTAACTAAAAATTCTCCATGAACAGAGCCACTGTGGACAGTCCAGGGAGAGCCAAAAATTATTACCTCATCTAAGGATAGACACCCACAGCTGTGCAAAGGCCAGCATCTGCACCTACAGGCTGTGAGAGTATGCTGATGGCGCCATTCCTCATCCACCTCAGGATTCTGAAGGAATAGAAGGGATGGGGAAATGGAAGGAGCTGACACACGGGAGTGATTGAGATTGCTGAGACTTTAGAAATTCGAAATAATGAGCCCTCCATAGAGACCCCGTGCAAAGCTCAGAACAGGAGCGCCTCTGCTTTTTGAGGGAGGGACAGCCTGAGAGAGCTCCCCTTTGTAGATCACTGTCCATGTGTGAGATGTATTCACAATGTTTGCCAGTGATGTACCCTGGCCAGGCCAGGCCTCATTGAGAAAATGAAAAGCTGCTACTGTTTTGTTTTATTGTTTTGTTTTTTGATGTTACTGTTTTTGCAGTCATCAAAAAGACCATTTTTATTAGAAAAATACCTCTTTTTCTGGAGAAGGCTTTGACTGTACATTACAGCTTAATGCTTATGCACTTTTTAAAAACTTTTCTTTATGTATCTCGGTGTTTTGCCTCCAGGTATTTATGTGCATCACATGTGTGCCTGGTGCCTGCTGAAGCCAGTAGAGAATGCCAGATTCCCTGGAACTGGTGTTACAGATGTTTGTGAGCTGCCATGTGGGTGCTGGGAACTAAACCCAGGTTCAGTGCAAAAAAATAAGTGCTCTAACCACTTGTCCATCTTTCCAGGCCCACTTGAGGACTTTGATTTTTATTATTATTATTATATTCGGTTGTGGGGATGGTAGGAGGAAGAGTCAAAGGACAAGTTTTTGGTTCTCTTCTCGCATCATATAGCTCCTGGAATTCCAACTCAAGTTGTTAATATAATAGCAAGCACCTCTACCCATTGAGCCATGTTGTCATCCCCTTACTTTTTTTTAAATATAAAGATAAATCATCTATACAAATACTATGAGAAAAGGAGTATATAGTTAAATCAGGTCAATTGTACATTTTTACTGAGTTCCTATGTGTACCTTTATTAGGTACCTCTGAAGAAACAAAGATATGTCAGAGACAGACATTGCCTCAAGGAGTCAAGAAAAATGTTCTTTGGGAAATTTAATAAAACTGTAATATATAAACAAAATACCAGGGGGTCAAGAGAAGATACCACATGGAAGCTAGGATGGGGAGGGCTGTTAACACTCATGTTCACACATGCGAGGCTCAGTTCGTATTGGCTCTCATTTTGCTCCCACTTCCTTCTGTTTGTTTTACACTGAAACCTGTGGGCTCAGCGATGCTCCTTATGACTTCACTGCAGGGCACTAAGAATGCAGTCTTCCTGGCACACCTGCAGGGAGTCACCCTGCCTAGCCTATCTTCTTCGAGGTCAGAGTTACCACTTCTACTAAAAGATGGCTAAGTGTATAGAGCATGTATTCTCTTGCTTTGAACCTGGGTTCAGTTCCCAGCACCCACATGGTGGCTCACAAACATTTGTACCTCCAGTTCCAGGAAACCTGACATTCTCTGCTGGCTTCAATTCTGCTGCCTGTTTTGGCATCAGTCCATTATATGGATTGCTAAGCCCTGGAATATTAAGTACAAAATTAAGATTCATTGAAGGCAAGACTGGTACCACATTCTGTAATTCTATCACTTGGGAGGCTAAGGCAGGAGGATTGATGTGAGTTTGAGGTCAACCTGGACTACATAGTCATACCTGTTCTCAGTGTGGTATGGATGGGTTATTGAATCTCTGCACTAGAAACTAAATTACCTGTGATCATGCTGTCTTCTGTAATCACAAGCATGTCTAAGAGACATGTCAAATTTCTGTGCACAGTGTACATGATTTAAGGTTTGGCTTAAGTAAATCTCTTTAAGTGAATAGCTCAAAAAAAAAATGACCGAGTTGATAGAAGAGTGTGGATTCCTCTCTCTTTTTTAAGTGTGTGTGGTGTGTGTGTGTGTAGGGGTACATGCATACCACAATGCATTTGAGGGGTCAGTTCTATCCTTTAAGTGAGTTTGAGATCTAACTTTTTCAGATTTGCTCACTGAGGGCATTCACACACAGAGCTATCGTACCTGCCCATCTCTCGAGAGAGCGCTTTGTCTAACCAGAGTCCAGGACCAGAACCACTCATAACACCCTTGGATATCTTGAAAAACGTATCGCTTGTCTATTTCCCCTCTGTCCAAAATGCCTGTGGTTACTGTAGGAACAAATAGCTAGAGCTCAGAAATGAGTTTTGTTTTATTTTCTTCCTGAACATTAGAGCAAATTCAAAATTAGCTTGATGTATATAACTCCTTGTCTCAAAAATAAAGTTATTTTTAATTGTGATAAAAGATACATAGTCCTCATTTTAGCCATTTCTACGTGTACAATATATTGGTTAACTATCTTGATAGAGCGGCTTAACAATTATTAGTATTACTTCTGTCTCAAACTTTATCATTCAACTTAATCTCTGCTCACTAGATAATTCCTGTCCCTGGTTGGAAATGAGTTATTGGCCTAATAAAGTCCAGAGCAAAGTTCTTTCTTCTCAGCTTAGGTGTGATGCCGTCCATTTACATATCACACGAGACACAGAGGCTTTAGGGGAGCTAGAGTCTGTGTGAGCACAGGAGAGAACACTCTCATGTGTACATACAGGTCAGGGTGCTTCTCACATATTATCTCATGGAAGAGGACCTAACTGAGAGCCCCTTGTCATTCTCCACATCTCTTGGGGAGATGTTTGCAGTTTTGGTTTCAATACTGGCTGGGGATTATGCAGGGAGGGAAAATAAACAATTATGCCATCCCTCAGTGCACACAAACACACAGCCAGGAGCCGACTGCACTGTGGGTAAAATGACTCCAAAATTGTGTGTAATGAGTAGGAAAAGATTAGAGACAGCTCTTGCTATGCTGAAAATTGACATTAGTGGAGGGAGAAAAAAAAACTCTTTACTAGTCGGCCTAGGAGGTCTAATTCGAGCAGTAAAAAATATAAATAAATAAATAAAAGCTTGTCAAGATGGTATTGGTGCTTTTTTTCCAATGAGCTCTATCTGGCCGGAAGGCTATTCAGCATAATGCAAAATTAAATTATAAAAACTGGCTGAATATTTAGATGGAAGAGCCATTTGGAAGCAGTTTATTTAGACGAACCGGCAATGACCCACAACAGGGAGATATCAAGCGTGAAATTTACTAGAAATTAGCACCAGGGTCCCAGCCTCAGCGTGAATAGCTTGATAGGATGCAAATCCCAGTGATATTAAGCCGCCTCACTGCTGGTGCTACAGGGTCACTCTCAGTTGGCTTTTCATGTTATACTTATTATTTTTTCCTAGGACAGGTTATAAATAACAATAAAAAACCACATTTATTGAAAACTTTAACTGGAATGAAAGTCTATTTTAAAGTCTCTGATTACTTGGATGTTGAAATACAATGTCCACCGGCTGTAATGAACTCATGAGAGATATTACATGTATGCAGCTTATGTACACCTAATGTTTACCTTAGTGCCTAACGTAATCTTGCCTAAGCCAATAAGATCTGTTCCAGTTTGCTAGTGTGGGGCACTGTGGAAATACTTCCGCACCCTACTCCCTTGTTGGTACATGTGGTTGCCACAGCTTATCCCTGTTGTATAACAATAAAGGCCCCAGGCAGAGTTGATGCTGGAGGCTGGGTGTAATCACCATTCATGCAGATGTACTTTCCCAGGACGCTAGAAGGCTCCTTCCTCTCCAGTGAAGAACGGATCAATATTTCCGTTTCCAGTCCTGTTGCCTCTCTCAGGCACCAGAACGACAAGCAAATGTGTGGCTTTAAATTTCCCTGAACTGACTCTACCATAAACCCTTGGAGACCCCTCCCCTGATGTTCTTAGCTAAGTCTTTATTTCTTAAAATGTAGAAGGGTTTCAGACATTTGTATGTCAGATCGTTGTTTCAAAATACTTGATTTGGTGAAACTTGTGATTCAGTATTAGCATATTAATTGTAGAATTTGCTATGTTTATATTTGAATAGCCTATTTGGGGGTGTTTTGACAGTTATAGTATAGGTCTGTTGGTGTTCCAGGGGAGATAGTGTTATTTTAGCTCCAAGCATGGCAGCTTTAAAGAAGCCTAAAGTCCCTTTCCTTTGTCAGATTTAGAGCTTGAAGATATTTGTTTGGCAGCCAGATCCAAGCCCCTCACATAACTGCTAGTGCCATCAATACAGTTCCTGACATCTCTGAACATAAAGGAAATCCAGGCCACATTTAGATAGGTTCAATCATTCAAGTCTCTTCTGGTTTTAGTGAAGTCAGCCATTAGATGTTAGAGTTTCCTCTCAAGCCTTATACTCTTTCTAAACAGTTAAGGATGAATCAAGTAAAATAGTAAGATGATAACTTTTAAAGTCATAAGTTTGAAGCTGGGCATGCTAACACCATGTTTGTAATCTCAGAAATCAGGAGGCAGACAGGAGGATTGTAAGTTCAAGGCCAACCTGGGCTACAGTGAAACCCTATCTCAGAAGAAAAACTTCATTTGACTATCATCTCTGCCATTTACTCTTCCTTAAGTATGCTTCCTATTGCTTAGCTGTAACGTGGATATAGGAAAAATATAAATATTCTGATTATTAATATTGTGTATTTTTACCTGGGCACACAGGTGTATGTGTGTGCAATCATGATTCCTGCTGTGCGGTAATCTACCCAGTGATGAAAAGGAAGTACCAAAGGCCTTGTCACTAAAATGAAAATTTTTCACTGTTTCATTCTAACTTCCATATAGCGTGAAGTTAAGTTGTGCTTTCTTTTGTTTTGTTTCTGAGATAGTGTTTCTCTGTGTAGCCCTGGCTGTTCTGGAACTCACTCGATAGACCAGGCTGTCCTGGAATTCATAGAGATCTGCCTGCCTCTACCTTGAGAGTGCTGGAATTAAAGGCATGTGCCACCATGCCCAGCTGTTTTTTATGAAATGAATGAAAATATCAGTCTTGCCCTTTGGAGAATTAGCTGTTAAACCAGATGGACAGTACAGGGATAGATTTTGATAGAAATACACTTTAACAAATAAAAATGAGGAAAATGGCTGTAAACCTTGTCTTTGTTTACCTGTAACTTCATTTGTTTTCAAGGCATATGACTTTAGTTTTGTCTTTTGCTTTATTTTCATCTTTTAATCTATTCTTCCGTTTCTCCTCTGTACACATACCAAGAGGGCCACTCCTTCCTGCTGCTTATTCTGAAACTATACTCTTGGCAGTACTGAAAAATGTACCGCTAATTACACAATTATTTTATTATGTAGCACTAGTTGAAATATCCACTAAAGAATTAATTTAGTTAAAATAATTTGAACTGAGCAATTATTTTCATAAGCACAGAATTAGCGTAAAGTGCTTAAAGTCCTTTATTCCCGCTCTTCATACAGCAGTTGTGCAATTAGTAGTAAATTTTTTTTTGGTCTTTGCTTTCCACCCAAAGAAATAAATGTCTTCACTCTGATCATATATACAGAGTATATGACCATACACATTCCACATGGAATAGGAAATGTATCCTGAGGCAACTTGGAATTTCTGAAGTCCTCACAGATAAGCCGGGTTAGAGCAGTGGTCAAGGGCAGGTGCCTCACAGTCAACTATGCTCACTGAGGCTCTGAATGCAGAGCCATATTTACTCTGGAGACTGTGGCAGTTTAATTTGCCCATAACTACAATGAAAGCGGTTCTATTTGGTTTGCTCTAAGTTCCTGAAAAATGCTTCTTTGCCTTGGATTTCCTGAATTGATATATTCCAAATTGAGATCCTCTCTGGATAGGAGACTTTGAACCCAGTTGAACCTGTTATTCGTTGTTTGGAAAGGATCCTTTGTGGCTGCAATGAAGTGCTTATTAAATGTCTGGACTCAGAACCCTAAACTAGCAATGTTCAAGCCTTACAGAGCTGGGAAGTGGGAAGCAGCCTGTAAAGCACTGGGAAATGAATGACTGATCCCAGGACTCTCTCTTCTGTGCACCAAGGGTCTTTGTCTGCAAGTTGTTCCCAGCTTTTGGGGGACTACAGAGTATTCTTTAACAGAATGAAAGAATGTGGCCGTGTGATAATATATGAGTGTGCATATATAATTTTTCTCATACTATAAAAATACAATTATTAAATACCTTATATTCTTTCAAAAGTACATATGTTTATTCATTCATTACCTGCTGATCTTAAGCACTGAGTGTGTTTCAATACTGGGCAAGTCTTTGTGTGTACAGGGATGAAAGTCCACAGTTTTTATCTTATTTTGAAACAAGGACCCCCTAAGTTGCTCATGTTGATCTGGAACTCACCCTGTGGTCCAGGCTGGCTCCACTTCTCACCACCACTCTCCTGCCTCAGCCTCCCAAGTACAAACAATTATGGGATTATAGGTGTGCCCTACCACTCCTGGCTCCAGTTTTTAAGAAAGCATTTTTTTTTCAAGACCCATTGCCATTAGCTGCATATTTTAAGAACTCATTCTATGCTAAGAATCGTGAAAGGAATTGAAAGAAGCTGGAATAGTTCCTTCCTTCAGAAAACTTAATGTAGTGAGAGAGATCACATATTGACATGAAAAATACTTAACATTTGTAGAGCAAGTATGAATTAATGTGGTGAAACCTGAATACCGAAATGTGGGGAGGATATAAAATGGATATTTAATCGTGGGCTTTGCATACTGTGTCTTGTGAAAGATTACATTTCTGTCATGTGCTTTTGAAGCTCCTCTGAAATCGTGAGTGGGATACAGGTGTAACCTTTGGGATGGCCACAGGACCTGTGGTGGCTGGAACCCTAATACCTGTCACTTCTCCTATGAGCAACCACCTCATGGAGACAAAATGTCTGTTTCCTGCATGTCCCATAAAGTGAACTCTCTGCTTTGAGGAGAAGTTTGATTGTTTCTCATTTGTTTCATTTTCCATAGATATGTATGACCAAGTGCTCAAGTTTGGCGCTTACATTGTGGATGGCTTGCGGGAATGTTCCCAGCCTGTTATGGTTTACATTCCCCCCCAGGCTGAGCTTCGGGGTGGTTCTTGGGTTGTGATCGACCCTACCATCAACCCTCGGCACATGGAGATGTACGCTGACCGAGAAAGCAGGTATCATGCCTTCTTTATTGCATTCCATGCCTTCAGGGACCCTCTAACTGCTGCTGTCCCACCCCCCCCACCCCAGAACATTATAGTCACAACAACTTCATTTTAATCTGTCCATTCCTAAAGGACTCCAAGGTGAGAAAAATAGGCTTTCTAAATAGTGTCTGCTGGCACAAGAAGGAAACCAGACTAGAGTCAAGTTTTCTCAGTCTAGTCCCCATCCCAGATTATTTTACTACAAAGTCCTTTTCCAGGCTTTTCCAACCTCTAAAAGATTCTCCCTTCCCATTCTATATTTGGATATGGCTCTTAACAGTCACTTTTTGGGGCAAAAAGCTTAAAGGAAGACTCAAATGTAACCAGAACGTACGTGTGTGTGTGTGTGTGTGTGTGTGTGTGTGTGTGTGTGTGTGTGTCTTATTAAGATTTGTTTTTGTTTATATGCATGTGTCTGTGAGAGTGTATGCTATGTGTGTGGGCTATCTGTAGAGGTCAGAAGAGGGTATCAGATCCCTGAAACTGGAGTTAAGCAATTGTAAGTCACTGTGGATACTGGGAATCAAATACAGGTTCTCTGGAAGAGCAGCAAGCATTCTTAATCACTGAGCCATCTCTCTAGCTCAGTTTTGGAGTTTAATCCACTAATTGTAGATAAATTTGGAGTGGTCTTTGATCTTCTGGGATTGTCTCTCCTATTGGTGAGCTTACCCACACTCTGTGACTCCAGACCAAAGCTGCCCCCTTCTGTTGGAGTCCAGGGGCTTCACTCCATTCTAAGAGGCTAAAGAACTATGTTTGTAAACCACCTCACTCCTACTACCCCTCCACAAAAAAAGAGAAAAAACTGCAGAGAAGCCCAGATCTGTAAGAAAGTAGCTCTTGAAATTAAACAATTTAAGCCAGGCATCCTCTCGTGTGTTTACAGTGCTTTTCTGAAAACATCAACATCATTGTCCATGTGCATTACTACATCCCATCGTTTTATTGGAACACCCGCTTCTGCCTCCCCAAATTTTAGCCTTCTACTCCAAGAGCTACGTAGGAAAGTGCAATAGTTTCACTTTTGAATCCCTAAGCTGATGTTCTACCACAACAAGTCTCTTATTTTTAAGCCCTAAGCTGTCCTCTGATACCAGATCAGAGAAGTAGCTAAAGCATCCTGCCCAGTGCTGTGGAAGTTAGCAAAGTGAAGGCCTTGGAATATCTTACAGTGAATGTTAACAATATTCTGACACCAGAAACCCTTCTGTAAACACTTTTTTTTAAGTCCATTAAGAAATATCTATCTGATGCCTCTCAGCCTGGCCTAGTATGGGTGCTTCCAGAAGTACGTTAACAGCTGTGGTACGGGACAGTCATTACCAACACTGCCCCCTACCCTGTACACACACCCACTTGTACAGCCCAAGTACTGGAGGTGGTTTCTCTGCCAGGGTACCTACCTTTTGGGATTTTTTGGTTTTGTTGTGTTTTTCTGGAAAACAAAAATGTGCTGCCTGTCACCTTTATCAGCTGTCAGCGGTGGAATCTGTATTCTCTCTTTGAGATGGAAATCTATTGGTGTGGTAATGAGAATTATTTTAATTGCTTTATGCCAGGCCTTTCTCATACCTCACTTTGATACATCTTAGATACCTGCTTTTTTCCCAAGGGTAACTTCTGGGAACCACGGGTGACCAAAACAATAATGAACCTAATTCCTGTTCCACAAATTATAACTGGCCTCATTCTGTGTCTTCTTTCCTCTAAAGTCCACTGTTTTGTTTTCTTTCTTGCATCCAGGGGATCCGTTCTGGAACCAGAAGGGACAGTAGAAATCAAATTCCGCAAAAAGGATCTGGTAAAAACTATGCGTCGGGTAGACCCAGTCTACATCCGCTTGGCTGAGCGATTGGGTACGTCTGCTTGTCCTGGCAAATCAATGAGCCATTCAGCTGATTTGTAATGAGTGCATTCGTAGGTCAGGGGAGGAGGCACTGAAGCATGTGATCAAATTCACGATGATCTTTATTTACCGTCCTCTGTATGGTAAGAACCCTGGTAGAATGAAATAGTGTGATAGGATAGAAGGTAGGCACTGAAAAGAAAAGTCACGTGATTCTCCTTAAAGGGCAAAGAGCCCACTAACTGGGATGATGTTCTCGTAGAGTATCATTAGCTAGAAGTTGTTTTGGAAGGCAGGCTAATCAGTAATCAGGTGGAGAATGTCTGCAGCTTAAATGTTTCTTATTTCTGCTGTCTCTTTGGACAGTCTGTCTCATGTCTAGGGGGGTGTGAATCAGTCTCACGTTATAGAAAAGCTGGTTTCTCTCTACCCAGACAGTGTTCTTGGGGTCAGTACACCACAGAAAATGGAAGTAAAGATTGTGCACTTTGTGCCTCCAAACAGCCTGCAGCAGCTGTACCCTGGGAGCATTTGCACGCCATGCGTCCATCCAGTGCCCTGCTGCTCATTTGTCTCTGAGCTCTTGGAAGGCACTTGTGATTAGAACGTGAGGCTAAACTCCAAGAGCCTTGGACGGCTCTGATTCCTTTAAAACCCTGAGCAGCTTTCTCCCATTGAGCCACTTGCTATGTCGGTAAAGCTTGTTTAGGATTTGTTTTGTTTTGTTTTATTGTGGTTTTGTTTTTCTAAAGGAATAGAGAGGTTAAGTTTAAAAAGCAGTACAACCTAGTGAATGGGAAGAGCAGAAAGATGCTAGCTCATTTGTTCTAAGGAACAGTTTAATAAAATACTGGTTTTAGATTCTATTATCTTCAGCATGTAGGATCAGAAGAGCTCTCCTGAGCGCCTGTAGCATGGAGTCTGAGCAGGTGAAGCCTGGCCTGGGTTGCTTGCCAAAAGTGGTGACTTGAGTCACAATAATCCCTGTTTGTGCCCCATTGTTAGCTGTCACCTCACAGCAACCAAAAACTAACCCAGGCGCAGCCTGACCCTTTCTCAGGGAAATGCACATACAAAGGGAAACTGGCAGGAGTTGTTCTGAAATCTACTACTGCCAGATTTGTTGAGTGATTTTTCCTTTCTTTTCCAAACAGGATAATTACCTCTGACCAACCCCATTCACTTTAATTAAAGTAACTGCAACCCAAGAGCAAGTTACTTACAACTGTACACAGGAAGCTCTAAAAGCTTCAGCTGCTGATAAGCATCTCACTTAGGTGGTTCATAATTGCTCCAGCATCCAGTGATGGTCGCTGCTGTTTTTAACAATAATTCTGTACAAAGGCAGCAATGCCACAACTATAGGATACAAACAATTGCCTAATTTTCTTTCATTTATTTTTTTCTTTTTTTTTTTCTCCTGGTTTTCTTTCTGGCCAATTTAAAATTTGTCAAAGTCGGTCTTCTTCTGGATCACTGCCCTTTGATATTTCGCGCACTCCATTTGCCACAAACAAGCCGCAGGGCCGCAGTTCATGCTGACTCTAGCAGAAGCAGAGAGAGCCCCATTTATCTTACACTGCCTGCTGAATTCCTTCTCATTAACTGGGGGTTCACTGCCTCTTTTTAACCCCCCAATGGCTGTTATCATCCTTTTGAGTAACAGGATGGTAGAAGGAGGGATCCTCTCCACATCTGTTTGCAGAAGGCCTGGGTGGTGGTAGTGGTGTGGGGCCAGCGCTTCCTTCTCTTCACAGGAATGGTGTTGCTCCCATCCCCATCCTGTATCTTCAACTGTAGGAGCGTATGCTGTGGGAAGGGAAAGATCCCCAAGTGATGGCCACTTCATCATTTGTTATGAATCATCTCATTATCAATTTCCTATTTATGCTGAGGAAAATCATATTTAACCTTGACCAAATAATGGCACTCAAAAAAGAATCTATACCTAGCACTCAGGAGGCAGAAGCAGGCAGATCCCCGAATTCAAGGGCAGCCTGGTCTACAGAGTAAGTTCCAGGATCATCAGGACTACCCAGAGAAACCTTGTCTCAAAGAATGGATGGATGGATGGATGGATGGATGGATGGATGGATGGATGAGTCCATGATCTACTAAACCTGAAGCAATCTCTGACTCCAGGCATCTTGGAAACAAGTGGATGTGGATTAGAAATAACTGTAAGGTATGTTACTTACAGGTATTTGCAGTCTCTCAGAGACTACTCAAGTGTAGTTACAACACAGCAGATTGGCTTGGATGAGCTACAGCATCATATAAACCCAGGCTGGGGAGAGGTGCAGTGTCCTCTGGCTTCTCTCACAATGCCCACAACCAAACACTACCAAATGCCTTTTACAAAGTAGGTGAAAAATGACCTCATTGTCTAGATTGCAAAATTGAAGCAAGAATGAAGATTAAACATGGTTTCCAAGACAAACAGTAAATATACGTGAGAGCACAGAGTAGAATTCTCAGTCCCTACACTGAATACTGAGCCTGGTCTAAATCAAACAGGGATTCTTTCCCATTATGAGCTAAAACCAGCTACGCAGAGAAATTCTGATTTAGGCCAAAACCTATAGGAGTGGGTGTTATCTTGCATTTCTGATCCCCTTCCAAATCCGCCTCTGGACTGGGGAGCACCCACCAAGTTACCTAAACAGACTCGTACAAACTGATTGGCTGCACAAAATTACAATTTACTCACTAAGATATAAATAATAATTTCTGAGTGGTTTACTTCATCTCTTCCAAACTGTATTTGATAGGTAGATCAAGAGAAAGCGCTCAGGATTGAAACCAGGAACTTACATTCTTAAATGAATGCTTGCCATTTTCTGTGGCTGGTTTGGAAGAGAAGGCTTACAGATCTACAGTAATAACAGTTTATGCTGATTTCTGTTTGAAATAAAATAATTGCCCTTAATAGTAAGTTTAGATGGCAGGATGTTCCATCACTGAGCCAGTTCTGACCCCGTGTTCTCAGATGCAGCAAGCCTTGGTAGCCATTGAAGGGAGGATTACATTCTACCCTTTGGGGCTTAAGGAAATCAAATTCCTTCTCTGGAAACAGAGTCAGGGTCCTCCAAGGTCTATCTGTGTCATTATCGTCCTAGTACTGCCTCTCCTGTGTTGTGAGCTGAGGTCTTCCTATGGATCTTCACCTGAGAGGAATGTCAGCTCACTTTAGATGGGAAGGAACTACTGAGCTCCAGTATAAAGCAATTATTAGTACCCAGGTGTCCCTGTCCCTCAGTAGAGTGGGCACCTGAACAAAGAAGTCACATAGGGGACCCTCGTTCCCAGACAGCTGGGCAGCCTGCCATGTAGCTCCATAGCTCTACCCATATGAAACTGCCCTGATGGCTGACAGGTTCCGTTCCTTGCTGGCCCTCACCTAGTCTTCAGGCCTAACTAGGATCCAGTATGCCTAATAGGCTGAAGGTACCTGGTGCATTTTGGAGTATTGTGGCAGTTGAGGATATGCATATAAAACTTGCAGATGCATTTCTCCAAAACTACCTCTTTATCCGCAAGAATGACCTGAAAAGGATTATCTTGGGTGATGGAGATTGAGGGGTTACTATCAAAAGTGTGTGTTTTCCCATCTCTTCAAGCTGTTACAAACTGAAAAAAAAAGAAAAACCCAGTGCTGCTTATCTGAAACAGAAAGAGGTGTTTTTGCCTAGGAAGTTGAGACTAGGACAGATGTCCCAATATTTATGTCTTAGAAGCGATGTCTTGGGCTGAAGAGATGGCTCAGTGGTTAAGAGCACCGACTGTTCTTCTGAAGGTTCTGAGTTCAAATCCCAGTAACCATGTGATGGCTCACAACCATCAATAATGAGATCTGATGCCCTCTTCTGGTGTGTCTGAAGATAGCTACAGTGTACTCACATATAAATAAGTAAATCTTAAAAAAAATGATATCTCACCTGTAATGCATGGAGTGTCCTTTGTGGTAAGGAAGCTGAGAAGACATAGTTGGTAGTAGTTAAAGACACACCTCCTCACTTTCATTCTCAGCCTGTTTAGCCTGATGGAATTTAGTAAGACCATGGCATTTGTGGGGGAGCCATTTTAGTTTGACTTCAGACCAATCCAATTTGTGTGTGTGTGCGCGCGAGTGTGCATGGATGAGTGTGCATATATATGTATGCATATATATGCACCAGCCTTGCTCCCTCCCAGAAAGCTGTGATTTACAATTAGGATTCAGCAGGGATTTTGTTCAAGTAAACCCAGGCTTCTCTCCTCCTGAAAGCTGATGTCAGAATATGCCCGGGACCCTCTTCCCCTCTGTTCTTAACTGGCCCAGATCCATGTACCCCTGACCTGGATGCATCCTTTAGGGACGGAAAACAGCAAAGGCCAGAGAGGAATCTCTCTTCCAGAATTCAGGAAATTCTCTCTTGTTCCCTCACTTTCTCATGTGGATATGTCTGCGTGAGGGCAGGGGGTGGGACTGAAGGGAGAACTATTCATTTTTATTCAGTTTACTGTAAGGATTGTTTAAAATATGAATAAGATATTTTTCACACTATTGAAAGGAATTTCTGGATTAGACATCCCTTGGGAAGATTACACTTGGAATCAATATGCAATGCAGTTGTGTTTGAGTAGGTGTGGCCCCTTTTGAAAAGAAAAAAGCAGACATATGAAAATAGGATTGTGGAGTTGGAGGGGTGGAATAGATACATTGGGAGAAATTATTCCCATTACAAAAGGATTATGTGCTTTACCAAGGGACTCACTGCAGGGGTCCTCCTAAATAGTTCCATTGGGGCATTTAAAACAGGATCTAATTTACAGTTTCTCAAGAATGCTTTTGTGGCTTTTTTTTTTTTTAGCATACTTGTTAGGTCCGGAGAGATAGCTCAGCAGTTAAGAGCACCGACTGCTCTTCCAGAGGTCCTGTGTTCAATTCCCAGCACCCACATGAGAGCGCACAACTGTCTGTAACTCCTGTTCTAAGGGCTCCAACACCCTCACACAGACATACAAGCAAGCAAAGCACCAATGCACATAAAAAAAAATTATGTTTTTAAAAAGCACATGTTATGTACATAGAAATACAGAGCCAGGCAGTGGCGGCGCACGCCTTTGATCCCAGCACTTGGGAGGCAGAGGCAGGTGGATTTCTGAATTCGAGGCCAGTCTGGTCTACAGAGTGAGTTCCAAGACAGCCAGGGCTATGTAGAGAAACCCTGTCTCGAAAAACAAAAAACAAACAAACAAAAGAAATACAGAAATACTTTTTCTTACTATCCTCATAGAGGAAATTTTCCAAATAGTTCTTCTAACTGCTACTTTTGGTACTACATTTGAACCAGAAGAAGAGATCAGTCTTTGTGATTTTTCAGTAACAGGTTTAATATCTGTGGCATTCAGAAGCCTTGTGGGGAGGGTAATCCAGCTCTTAGCTCATGTATATCTTATGTTTAACCAATTAAAGCAAACTTCTTTCTTTTTTTTTTTAAGAAAAAGAAGAGTCTATAAAAGTTAAAGTTAGGTTTAGATCTACATAAACTTCTTAAAAGACAAAAGTGTTTTTGTTTTTTAAAACTTTGACATTATGTTTATATATATAAAACTTTATCCCCATTTCCCAGATTAGGATTATAAATGAGAAACCAAGCTCGGGTGAGGAGTAGTGAGGGTCATTGTTCCAGGCTTTAAAACCCTACTCCCTACTCGTCCTCCCTGAGTTATATCTGCTTGACCTGAGGTAGGACTGACTATCTTCTGTGTCAAACAGCTGCTGCAGAAACCAGCTACTCCATGTGGCACTGTTTGTCCTGGCTTCAGCCTGACAGGCTGCGGGACTAGGATACTTGTAGATCAGTTTAAGCTGTTTTAAAGATCCAGAGTTTGGTTCCTAGCACCCATGTGGCAGCTCACACCATCTGTAACTCCAGTTCCAGAGGCTCCAATGACATCTCTGACCACTGTAGGCACCAGGCACGTGTGTCGTATACATACATACAGATGAAACAGTAATATACATAAAAGAAATAAATAGAAAAAAAAATTTAAAAACCCAGGACTATGGCTGGACTCTGTAGGCCACCAGTGTCAGCTCTGGTCTCCTTGTTCTGTAGCATTTGACAAGTTACTTGTTGTCTTTTAGTCTCCTCATCTTTGAGGTCATGACCTTTCAGGGCTGACATATATGAGGCAATGGAAGCATCATGGCATCTCAGTGATATCCGCTCCTGACACTTGAGTAGGCTAGTGATGGCTTATCTGTGTTTTACTCTTTATGTTAATTCTTGAATCATAGGTTTGACTTTTATGATTTCATGGTAACTTTTGATTTTGTGAAGGAATAGGAGTAGCCTACCTTTCTCCCACTTTAGCCTTTGCCTAAGGCAGGATTCTAAAGAATGGCTTTCCTCTTTAGAGCATATTCTTATACACACACACACACACACACACACACACACACACACACACACACACACACACACACACATACACGCTTTCCTAAAAACCCTGAGGCCCTGCAATCTGGCTAGAAAAGAAAGAAAACCATTCCAAGATATTTAATTGTACAGGGAGCTTACAGGATTGATCGAGAGCTTAGCTTTTTACAATAGTCCAGTGAATAAGAAATGCTCCTGACAAACGATCAATGATAGGATAATCACTCTTTATCCCTCCTCATTCTTACCTTCTTTCTTTCAGGAGAACAGGGTTCAGAAGTCAAAAATCTTTATAGACGCCGCTTTTAAATTAAGCAGAAAATAGACATTGACATATTTGTTAATCTCCCCTAAATCATTACCGGAGCTGGCTGCTCTGCTGTACAGGGAGTGGGGCCCTTAGTGCACAGCACAAGGGTGGTACCCACTTGAGAGCAGCCTTCACTTCTAGGACATATAAGATTTAGAGACACTTTTCCTTCGAAACAAAGCACAGACCCTGGGCCTTTTTACATGCTTAAGACTTGTCAGCACCTCTCCTTGCCCTGTTTCTCTTTTCAGGTGGCCTTTGGGGAATACTGCTTCATTTTCTGACTCCTGGGAAAACAAGAGAACTATCCTATTTCATTATTCCTTCGAAATTCTAGACTAGCGCAATTGGCCCAACCTCCGCTTTTCCTCCAATGTGGTAAAACCATCAGCTAGCTTCCAGAAGGCTCTCCTCAGTCTGTCATTCCTTCTCCTACTGCATCCAAATGTTGAGACTGCTCTTAACTCTGTGCAAACACAAGGAACCAACTCTCTAGCTACTGCCAGAAGATCTGCTTAGCCACTTTCAGGACCATTACTGAGAACAAGCACAGGCTTTGGGTGTAGCCAGACGTGAGTGTAAATCCAGACTGAATTGCTTAACAGCCAGGTGCCACTTTATACTTCAGAGCCTCCTTTTTCTGGTTCCTAAAGTGGAAAGGTGGGCATAAGATCAGAGATAATATATATGAAGAGACCTGGAAAATACTCCAAGCACTGGGGATTCATCTTAGCAGCAGGTTAACAGCTGTATAGCCCTATATCTAGAGAGAGAGAGAGAGAGAGAGAGAGAGAGAGAGAGAGAGAGAGAGAGAGAAAATACTGACTTAAGACATACATAATCTTGTGAAACTCAAGTACAGTACCTGACACAAAATAAGTGCTCAATAAATTATGTATGGCCCATATAGATACACATGTATATTCAAGTACAATGTTAGCTGTTTCCCGAGAGGAATCTTGAAGAGTTTGGAGTTCCCTGTTGAACTGTCTTCTCAGTCCTACCATCCTTTTGGGCCCCAGAAAACTATACTTTTAATTCCTTGACTAAAACAGTAGGAGGAGCTACAGACATTGTCCTGGTCTTAGCTACACAGTAAGACTAAGATGACTTGTGCCTCCTCATTCAGGAGTCTTCCGCTGTGCCTTAGCCTTCTGAAATGAAAGGGTGCACTACTATTGAGGTCTGGTCTTCTCCAAGTTAAAACAGCAGTGTGATACTGTCCAAAAGCCTCAGAGAAGTCCTGGCTGTCCCTCCATTACTCTGTGGCCTTGATACATCACAAAAGTTCTCAGTGTCTCAATGTCCTTACCTGTAAGGTGCTAAGAAAAATACAGCCTTAAGTGGTTGTGAGGATTAGATGGGGCCTGAAGCAGAAGGTTAGTGATTGACTTCAGTGTGAGCACCCAAGACCCTTGGGCCTGGACCTGCTTCTCACAGTTGTAAAACAGGTGGAGATGGGCATCCAAAAGGTCACATAGAATGAAGCTAGGTGCTAGAGTTCTGTCCCTGTCTTTCTGTGTGATACTTACATCTCACATGAGATTGTCCCCAGCGCCAGGCTGTCACCTGTTGTTTCTTCAGCTAGACATACTCCTCCATTCCTGGCAGGCAGATAAATCTTCAGTATTGATTACAGACCCCATTCTGAAAGTAATTAGGGAGGGAATCAAACACAGCAACATGTCTACTGAAACCTGGCTGCTGAGGGAGGGAGTGGTCGACCTTGTTCCAAGGAACTAAAGTCTCTGTCTGCCCAAATAAAGTCTTCTGTGTTCTGTGCTTAGCAATCCACACAGCTGCTCTTCTCTTCCCCTCCTGAAATTTTGTCACCTGGTCAGGGATTGGGAAACCAGGGAATAATACACGGAACCTGCTTTACTTGACTGAATTGTATAAATATATCCAAATCTGGCATTAGAGGCTGGAGTACAGCAGTTTGCTACTTGGTGCTTAGCAGTTCCCCAGGCACCTGCTGACGACATGGTAAAACCAGAGCTGCTGGTCTGTGCTCTCTTCTCCGGGGAAGCTCTCCTACAGAATACTATACCTGGACAAGTCCAGCTGCTCTAATGTTTCTCAGTAATGATGGGCATGGTGTCCAGGTGTCCATGCAGTAATCTTGCCTTGGGATAGAGGATCCTTGCTCTAGGGCACTGGACTGATGAGAGAGGTCCGTCCAGACCTCTGGGTGGTCACTTCACCTGCTCAGAAAAGGCCTAGAGAGCAGAGTTTTCATACTTGTGACCTCTATAGGACAAAGAAGACACGTGGGCACCCTGTGACAAAGTAAGGACAGGACTACCATCTCAGAGTCTGTTCTTCATCAAAGACTTAATGATGACAGTGGAAAGCCGGCCCTAGAGGGAAGGACAGTGGCTGCATCTATGCCAAGATTATGGTCACTGCTGAGTGTGACAGACAGGTTTATGTAATTGCAGGCACCCCAGAGCTAAGCCCCACTGAGCGGAAGGAGCTGGAGAGCAAGTTGAAGGAGCGGGAGGAGTTCCTAATTCCCATTTACCATCAGGTAGCTGTGCAGTTTGCTGACTTGCATGATACACCAGGCCGGATGCAGGAGAAGGGTGTCATTAATGTAAGTAACACAATTGCCATTTCTGACTTGTCAAAGCCTTATAAGTGACATAGGCACACAAGCAGGGAGCTTCGAGGGCCAGATCAGCATGGCTTATGCAGACCAAACCATTTCCAGTTTTGTTTAAGAGATCTTTCCCCCTTTCTGTGTCCCCTGTCATCTAAAACAAAATGATTTAGGTTTCCTTGGAATCCTGACACCACTCTGAGGATTCTGGTAGGAAACTGAGTCACGTGTGCCTTTATTAAGTGACATCAATCCAGGTGATCCTCAGACTGGAGTACTACAATGTCAAGGTTATAGTGACAGCTGAGTCACCTTTGATCTGCATGAAAGTTGAACTGACTGCTCAAAACAGATTCTTACCTTTCTAGTTCTCTGGAAATTCAGTCCCTCGCTCAAAACCACTGTGAGGTCTTGGGTAGCATTTGACAGGTTACTGACTGTGCAGTGTTCAGTGGTGTGTTCAAAGGTAGTAGAAGGGTGGGAAGTTCAGGCCAGTTTTGGAATGTCCAAGGGCTTTCCTGAAGAGTAGCTTTTGATGCCTGTGGGAGTCCTTCAGACTGAGTGCTAGTGCTATAGTGACTACACTAATTCCTCTATGCTCTTCTGTGCATCTAGGATATCTTAGATTGGAAAACATCCCGCACCTTCTTCTACTGGCGGCTGAGGCGCCTCCTGTTGGAGGACCTGGTCAAGAAGAAAATCCATAACGCCAACCCTGAGCTGACTGACGGCCAGATCCAGGCCATGCTGAGACGCTGGTTTGTGGAAGTGGAAGGCACAGTGAAGGTACATGAGGCCCTACCAACAACCCTCATAGCACACCTGAACTATAGGGTGGTCAGAGAGTCTGCAAGCCTCCAGGGACAGGGCGTAAAAGAGGAAGGAGCCTAACACCCAAACCCTCTCCTGTTTACACACAGCCAAATGCTATGCTCTCACATCCTGTTAGAAAAGCTAGAAAGGCCTGTCTGCAGCTACAGAGTTATTTAGCAAACCATTTGTAACACTTACAACACACTAGACCCTGGGGCCTTAGCAGTGAGAGACAGTATTCCTGCCTACACAGGCACGCCACAGTTTACATGTAAAAGTCAGAGGACAACTTGAAGGAGCTGATGCTTTTTGTGAGTTCCTGGGATCAAACTCAGGTCTTCAGCTTTGGCAGCAAGTGTCCTGAACTGCTAAGCCATCTTGCTGGTCCTATTTTATCAGGCTATTAGACAGATATACTTTGTCATTTATTACTTGTGTGATCAAAATCTTTGGTGACTGTCAGATATTGATAGAAAGTGGCTGGTGGCCTTGTCCTACAGAGGGTCACTCCAGTCTCCTCGAAAATGATACCTGGAGTCTTTGCTAATGACCTTTCTCATCAAGGAGCTATAAGACTCCCCATCAGTTTTAAAGCCAGTGATGTGGAGTATTCTAAAATTCACCTTTGTGTTAAGTCTGGCTGTTTCTTTATGACTGGGAAGCTTCTTGGATAAATATTTCAGATGAGCAGCAGGGGAGCGGGACATTCTCTGACATTTGGTTCAGGTTAAGGTCAGTCTCTGGCATCATAATTGAGTGAGACAATTTTGTCAGTGGCTACTGGCAGCTTCTAGTGGAAGTTGGCATTGAAAGTCATGCAAGTGTAAAATAAGAGGTTGTTCTCCAGTTAAGAGTGGCCAGCTAGGTAAATGGAGTGTGTGTGTGTGGCCCATACGCCTCCCTACCACATTAGTCACTAATGGACGTGCACAGCCTCGGTGGGCACAAGGATGAAGAGAAGGAATAGCTTCCCTCCAAGCATGAAGTGAATAGATAGGTCCCTCACTTGCTCCTTAGTGGCATCCTCCCAGGGGGCAGCGTGTCTAAAGAAACCAGCCATTGCTGTCTCTCATCAGTGCGAGCTGTATGTTCACAGGCTCCTGGCAGGATTGAGTGCAGAAGACACTGTAGGCACACTGCTCGGGAAGAGGCTGTCTGCGCATTAAATACCAGCAATCCCCAATAGTTGATACTATTTCCTTTGCCCGTGTTTACAGAAGATTGCATTCCCTGTGAGCTCTCCTGCCAGAGGAGAGGAAAGAGAGAAAGGAAGGACAACTGAGCCTGTGAAGTCAGGACGTGCGACTTTGAAACCTCCTGCCACATTCTGCAGGCTCAGCAGGACCTGGTTAGTGTAGGATAGGTGATAAAATCGGCAGCGCCCTTGAGAGAAGAAAGTGCTGCAGTGTTCAAGGTGTAGTGTTGCCTCTGCAGGGCCACCATAGAAGCTGCCTGATGTTCGGAAATGGCTGAAGCACTCGGTGTGTGTAGGCACACACATAGTCTTCTAATAGTAACAGATTTCATGTGTTGTTTCCCTCAAGTGCAAAGACTAGTAGAGTCTTTTGGAGTGCTAGGTCTTTGTTGTGGTTACTGGTGCAGAAGTCAGAAGTGAGAGGCATCTATTAGCCATGCTTCGTATTGTTTTCCCCTCCCCGAGAGATTCTATTTTCTTGAGCGATATGAAACTTCTGTTCCTTTAGAGACCTTCATCCCATGATTTCTAGGATTCCACTTGGATCCACTGGGCAGTTCTTTTGGAGGAAGTTCTTGGGTTTGTGACTCATGGTCTCACTGTGGTCAGAAGCAGCTTTGTAACCACAGCTCCCTAAGGAAAAACCTCACAAGCTACGGACTGAATTAGGTTGTGCAAACATAGCACATGTTTGCTTCATGAAGATGGTTTCTGTCTTGATTTCTAGCTCCACAATTTGAGGTATACGGTTTTCTAACAGGCTGATTGGTTCTGTGCCTGTAGACTCCCAACTCACAGTTAAGACTTTCCATGAAACACTGGGGGAGGCAGGGAGTGGGTTTTGAGATCTCAAACTCTGAGGTTTCCAGTTTTACAATTATTTGCTTGAATAAATTATTTGAATCCCCATTGCCTTATGTATAAAATGGGGATAATGTTTATGGTGTCACAGGATTTGGTGTCAAAGGCAAAGCCTGTTAGAAGTTAAATAGCAGCCAGGCATGGTAGGGTATACCTTTAATCCCAAAACACAGGGATGGGATTTCTAGGCTAGCCAGGAATACATGGTGAGACCCTGTCTCAAGAAGAGAAAGGAAGTAGGAGGGGGAGTGGGGGGGGAGGGAGGGAGGAAGGGAGAGAGAGAGAGAGAGAGAGAGAGAGAGAGAGAGAGAGTGTGTTAAAGCATAAGACTTGGTCATACTGACATATCCTAGAAGGATTGCTTGGCTCACAATAATATCCTCAGGGCTTGGTGCCCTAATTTATTCTAATTGTCCAGAGTTACCTGATTCCTCTTACTCTGGATTTCCACATGGAATGGGATCTTGTGTTGATAGGTCCCTATTGCCTCAAGCAACCTATAAATGGTTCACTGTACCAGGGAGGGATGAGGCGAGGGCAAAATGGCAGGAATTGCCTGGCCCAGTCATGGAATCTAGCAAGCCACTGCTTATATGATCTTTCTGTGGTGTTCTCCAAAGCCTCTGAAAGAAATGACCTTGCATCTTGGGTGTTGGAAGGTCAGAACCTTGGAAACATTGATATATTGAAAACAATCTTTCTAGAGTGTGCATCTCTCCTCGTCACCCCACACACCCCTCCATATACGCCAGGTCAGATGGCTCAGGCATCTCTCCAGCTGGAAGCATCTCTTAGGCAACCCACACAGTGAAGTCATTGTAGGCGTGGTAGTCAGGGCTCACAGCCACCAGGTTGTGCCCTAGTCACTCCCTGGCCCTGTTCTACCGTTGCTTAGGGAGAGCTTAGCAGCTGTCCAGTGCATTAGAAATGAACCTTTCAAACAGGTCATTTAGATTTTGTAAGCTAGACTAATTATTACATATAATTAGTGGGGCTGAGTGGTGCCTGAGATACTTATCCATTGATGCAGAAAGAGTGTCTGTTGAACGTGTATTGTAAGACAAGCAAGTGTTGTGATGTTTAATTATTGATATTTTATTGATATTAAGATGCTCTGGCTGGGTTATCAGGCAAGTGGGTCCCAGGCTGTCATGAGGCCAGTAGCCAGCATTTCATACTAGTTTAAAATCCGTAGTAGATAGCTGCATTTTTATAATTCTAAGAAGAACGTGATAATGACTTTTCCCCCTTGGAACAGAGGTGGTCTGTCCTTCCTCCTGGCTGGAATGGTGAGTCTCATGACTGTTCTTGAAGGTAGCTTGCTTTTCCTAAGTGGAACAGAACAGCTCAGAGCAGAGAGTATGGTAAATCCTCCCAGACTGATTCAGACAAAACAGCATTGAGAAAACACAAATTTGTTTCTTTTTGTTAAAAACATAGTTGGTTAGAACTCTATCTTCATGTACTTTGGGCTTTGGGCTTAGTGGCATCATCCAGTCGTGTTCTGAATAAACTGTTTTTCATACGCAGGGTCCATATTTTTAAGCATCTAAAAGCTTGGAATGTGGTGCTGTAGTTCTGCCTGGGAACTGTTATAAAATGTTGAAACACCCACGGTAGCTTGTGGCTACAGGAGGGGAAGACAGGAGTGTTTACTCTAGAGGGTAGCTGACTTTCTCCTGTGTAGTGTGTGAGCATCGTTAGAAGCTGGCATCTCGTTAGCTAATGCATTACACCAATCAAGGAGAGTTATCTTAAGCCACAATTAATCTGCTCCCTGGCATATGTTGATAGCAAAGCATCATGCTGTTTCTTAATTAAAAGCAAACGGATTAAAAATGATTAATAAGAGTATTAAATATTCTCCTAAACTAAAGTCGTTGGGACTCCTGAGTGAATCTAGTTGGGTTTTGTTTGGTTTCCTTCTGAAGCTAATGGTTTTTGTTTTGGTTTTTTTTTGGTTGTTTTGTTTTGTTTTGTTTTTCATCTCTCTCCACCAAATCCTCCTAAGTTGGGGAAGGTGTGCAGTCCTCAAGCCACAGAGAACTTTTAATCACCAATGAGGAAATGGCCAGGTTTATAAAGGTGGCGGTGGCTAGAGTCCAGGTTTGTTCATTCCTCTGGGGCCAGCTATAAGCTAGACCCCACGAGCAAGGCGCCTCCTGGTCAGCAGTCTGCCACAGATTTCCATAGGAGCAAAAGTATTTCCCTGTTGTAGACACAGAGGAGCGGGGTTCCCAGCTTGTTCTGTGAGGAGAGCTGACCTCCATCAGAGGGCAAATCTGGGGCCAGGAAAAGAGGTAGACAGACTGCTGGAAAAGGCTTACTGCTCCTTAGTCCTGGGAATGTGTGATCCGGCCATAGTAAACAGCCAGGCACAGCCGGATCACCAGCTAAGTCAGGGAAGGATGTGAATCTGAAAGGAAATCACAGGGTCTCACTCTGTACTCTTGCCTCATTGTAGCCCAGGCTGGCCTTAACCCTCTATCCTCCTGCCTCAGCCTTAAAGGTACTGGGATGAAGTGTGAGCCACCACTCCTAGCAATAAATGGTATTTGTGAAATATGGTATCTATTAGAAGACAACCCAGTGTCCTTCCTAATGCCAGATGCTGCTTTTTAGAATGTTCAGTCTACACTGTGTAGGCATTGAGGCTGCAGCTGTGGCTTTTGTGGCTTTGCTTATATCTGGGTTTCCTGAAGCCACAACACAAGCCTCAGAGTCCCTACAGTGCCCACCTATTAAATTACAGCGCCAAACTCATTGTCATTCTGACTTTGACTTCGTTAGTGATAACAGAAAAGGGTAGCGCACCTTTAAATGACGAGCTTTGTGGTTAATTACCCAAACAAAATGACATAAATATGAATGAGCCCTAATGGAGGTACTTGGTTTTCCGGAAACCATTAACAAAAACGATTCCTAAATGATTTGTAAAGAAATGAGAGAAGAGAGCAAGGAGAAGGCTATTAGGCTTCTAACACACTCCTGAGTTATTATGTAGTCAGCTGCCTCACAAATACTCAGCTAAATGATCTTGAAAGAAAGGAGGTGAGGGGTGGACTGAGAGACTCTGAGGGCTACAGACTTCTTGACCCTCCTAGGTGTTCTCAGAGCTCATAAAGTGGGGTGGCTTTCTGGCTTGGTGGCAGTACTGTAGCAAGAAGACTTCCCCCGTATCAGCGCCAAGTTGTATTGTGTGTTGTCCTCTAAGCCTTGCTCCCATGTGTCCTTACCAGGCACAGCAGGCTTCCCCAGCTAGAGAGCTAAAGCACAGTTGAAGCCTTGTCTGCCACATCTTGCTAGGACTGCAACAGCCCTTGAGGTTCAGTGTCTCTGCTCCTCCAAAAGGAAACAGCCACATACATACCTTTCCCTCCTGGTCACACTCAAGTTCCCTGCTCCACACAGACCTACTGTTGTAGAACAGTAGATGAGAGCCTAACAGGACAGACGCCCATGTAAGCATCTGAAGGTCAAAGGAAGGAATACTGAGGAAGGCAGCTTCCCGCCGGGAACCTGTCCTCTCCTCATTCAGCCACAACAGAAAAGGAGAATAGTGAACAACGTTTTTACACCAAGAAAGCTTTTGGGACACTAGACAATTGGGTGTTTAGGCCTGGTTCCTGGTGCTTGACCAAGACTTGTGTGTTTACAGGCTTATGTCTGGGACAATAATAAGGACCTGGTGGAGTGGCTGGAAAAGCAACTGACAGAGGAAGATGGTGTCCGCTCCGTGATAGAGGAGAACATCAAATATATCAGCAGGGACTATGTCCTCAAGCAGATCCGCAGGTGAGACCACCAGGAGGGTCTTCAAGGCTAGGGGGATAATTTCATTAAAATAAAAAGTTTAGAATAAACTATGAGATAATGCTGCTCTGATCTCTGTGACTCCCCTGTCTGGAACTGTTGTAGTTGGCCTACAGATCCAGATACCGCCCTGAAACACAGCTTCCTGTGTCAGGTCACTTTCTCATGCATTCACTCAAGGTACAGATATTCAAACCAAGTAGTTGATTCTAGAAGGAGGGAAAGATGACATCTCCTGGGGAGATGTCCGTAAAACTGTTTGGAAATATATTACTTAGAAAAAAGTCTCAAAAGTGAAAGCTGGTACTAGTAATTCTCCTGTTGTTTATATGTTTACCTTATTGACACTGAATGCTGACTCTCTAAGGACAGAATATTCCTATAGGTGACTACAGTAAAATGATCGCCTTTAGTAAGCTACTGACTGAACGCTTTCGTGGAGTGTTCCCATAAGTGTGGTTGGCTCAGTGCTGGAGCACATGGGAATCCTCTGCGCTGCCATGCCCTGCTCGTGTGTTTGTTTCATTTATTTAATGTATATTTTAATGTATATATGTGAGAAAACCGTTGCTGTCTTCACACACACCAGTAGGAGGGCACCAGATCCCATCACAGACAGTTGTGAGCCACCATATAGTTGCTGGGAATTGAACTCAAGACTTCTAGATCAGCAGTCAGTGCTCTTAACCACTGAGCCATCTCTCTAGCCCCCAGTCTAACGTTTGTAGAACATTCTTATTTTTAGGTTATCTGATCTTTTTTTGTGATCCAAGTTCTGCATTCTGGACATATCATAAATGCAATATTCTGGCCATCACAGAGAACACCACTGAAAGGCACCCAAAGATCATCTGACCCCCTGATGTTAAAATTCTATTGCCACCGGGCGGTGGTGGCGCACGCCTTTAATCCCAGCACTTGGGAGGCAGAGGCAGGTGGATTTCTGAGTTCGAGGCCAGCCTGGTCTACAGAGTGAGTTCCAGGACAGCCAAGGCTACACAGAGAAACCCTGTCTCGAAAAACCAAAAAAAAAAAAAAAATTCTATTGCCTACCCAAGTTGCTCCTTGATCTGGACTCTGCCTTCCACAGTTATACTGCACTCAGACTCTGCAAGCAAGAACTCCTGTCTTCCCTGATAATATTTCTATATTCATTATTGATGTTGACTATTCCTACTAACCTTATTTTATAGTTTGCTTTGGGACATTTGGCAACAAAATAATTCTTCTATCTGTCTTGGAAGTGCCCTTCATGCTGGCACCACTGTCAGTGTGTAACCATTTTTTTCCTTGGATTATTTTTTAATTACTTGTTATTTTCTAACATAGAGAGATGTTTTCTAGTTCATTTTATGCTATTCCCTAGCTACTGGGGACATTTGAACATAGGAAAGTCCATGGCACCACGCGGTGAGGACAGTGTGTACAGCTGCCCATTAGCCTCTCTGGCAGTTCTTAAGCAGGCCAGTCAACACCCTTCTACCTATCTTTTCTTCACTATCCCTAATCTTCTCTCCAGCTTGGTACAGGCCAATCCAGAAGTCGCCATGGATTCCATCGTCCATATGACCCAGCACATCTCACCCACTCAGCGAGCAGAAGTTGTAAGGATCCTCTCCACTATGGATTCCCCTTCCACGTAGGAGGAGCTTCCTACCCATCCCTGCCCTGTCTCCGGAGAAGAGAGCTTGGGCTGCCTCTCCTATCTGAGACCATTGTAATGAGAAGGCACCAGAGGCCTGGGACTGGAGTCAGTGGCATTTGCTTCCCCTTGAGTGTTTCAGGCTCTGCATGACATCCTGGGCTATAGGGTCACAAAGCCCAGTCACACATACCCGATTCAGTATTTATTAGCCCAGCTGTGATGACAGTCCTCTTTCCATGCACAGGACTGAGAAGGCAATGAAAGGTACATGCCTGTACCATGAGGTCTTACTAGACTAAAGCAGGACTGCCCTCTTGTCCTGCCTGCCCCAACATAGGGTCATGTGAACAGCATCCAAGTGTCTGCAGCCCCTGCCCCATGAGCCGCAGGCAGCAGGGGAGGGCTGGGGCTGAGGAAGGAGGAGATGCAAGTCCATCGATTACTACCCCACATGCAGCCAAGCACATACAGGCACTGGAGAGGGACAGTCCCCATCTAACCACAGCAAGATAACTGAGAAATGACAGAGTAGAAAACCTGTCACAGGCCTGTGAGAACACAGAGATGAGGGCAAAGCCATGATCTAACACTAACAGGCAGGCTCAAAACCATACCATGTCATTGTTCCTGGTCAAACACTCAACCTCCTCAGTGGCGTCTCAGTATCCCTGGGGAGATGGTCAACCTACCACCACCTTCCTTATCACTATGTAGTCACATAGTGACTAGACCTAGGAGCTAAAGGCCTGTGCGTAAGGGCCCTAGCCTCTGTGGGTGGATGGAAGCAATCAGTGCAGGAGTCTGAGGTAGTGACCTAAGAAGAGGCTCTCCCCTGTTGATGATAGGGGGAGAGTACTTCAAGACAGGAGAAGTCTCTTCTGGGGACAGGTTGTCACTGTGGGGCCATGCCTATTCCTGACAGAAGGTATGGCAGGTCACCCACCTGATGACACCTGTGCTTTCAGCACCAGTAACTGACCTTCCTGATGTTAGGAGGCTTCCAGGGAACAAGAATTCACCTGCCCTTAAGATACCTTACAGTTCAGTTTCGGTGCTGGTGTTTCCAGACTTTCTGGGCCCTCCATGGCCAACAACAAGGCCTCCTCAGGGGTGGCCCGAAGAGTTTTAACAGCCCATTTGCCCAAGAAAGCAACTGATGTTTCAGCATTTGTGTTCCTAAAGCAAGAATGGAGATGATCAGAGCTGGTGCAACATCCAGTTTTACTTTATGACTAATACATCTGTCACTGAAGATCAAGGAGGACAAAGATGCCTGCCACAGAGACCATTCGAGTGAGTACTTCAGTCTGAGCCTTAGCCTGGATTCCACGAAGAAGAAAGAGCTGGCCTCCCCTTCAGGAGCACCTCAAGCAGATATTCCAGAGGACCTTCTCAACAGTGCCACATTGCACGTGGGCACCCAAGGGACCATAGATGCAAGGTGCCCCACCCCCACACGCCCTGGTGGAAGGAACAGGAGGGCCAGGACTGGATCAGGTGGGAACATCCTCAGTCCAGAAGGAAGCTCCCTGGCCCCTGGTTCTCTGCTTACCCGGTAGGTAAGGATTGGACTTGTCTCCAGCACATCCAACCCTACACACCCCTGGTGGTATGAAAGTTGCCTTCCCGGAGGCCTGTCCTGCCATTTCTTCAGAGGTGAAGTGGGCTGTGCTTGTGTAACTCCCTTTTCCCTGCTGCCCCATCTCCAGGACCAGGGCTTCTCATATGGAGAAGTCAGAGCCACAGCACGTGAGCAATCTGATGGTCCCACAGCCCATTACACATGCACGGTTACTGAGGGAGGAGGATGAATGATGTATTGACCCAGACTTGCTTGAACTGAGATTGCCATATTATCTGTCCACTTGTTCACAAAGCAGCCTTCACCCGTGTCAGTGAGAATTCGATGGACACACACGCCAGGGAGCAGGGGCTTCAGTCCAATGCACTCTTTTCACGTTTTGTTGAAATAAAAACCTCCACATTTGTAGAAGAGCCACCGTTTGTCATTTCAGTCCATGCCCAGCCACCCATTATCTGGTCCTACTTTCAGCAGGTCCCAATCTCAGGGCCACAGAAGGGACAAGCCCTTCCTTGTCTCTACAGTACCAGCTAGCCTTTGTCTCCTGAAATTGCTAAGAATGAACAGGATAAGAACAGGATAGCTGTCCAGTGCTGGCCTTGGCCTGCCCTTATGTTCCGACACTACCAATGTTCCAGATCCTTCCAGCTAAATACAAATTCTCTAATGGTGTTCTCCCATAGAGTGTTCTATAGAATTTTTACTGCCAAGATTCATGTAGGAGTCCTAATAAGTCATTCCCCTGAAAGAGAATCGGTTTAGGGTAGAGACAAGAAAGACCTCAGGAAGAAGGAACTCGGCCTGTTTGTGAGTACCAGCTCCAGAGTCCAAGCCCAGAGAAAATCCACCCAAAAATCTCTGAAATGCTGAACCCTGCTCCCTGCCAGCATACAGGACTTCCACTGTCCTCAGCATTATGAGTTCTGGGACCACCCTATCCTTCAGGATTTTTTTAGGCTTTCTATGTTTTAAAGTTGGAGCACTTAAGAAAGTCATGACTCTGTGTCCTTGACGCCCCTACTCCCACTTCCTCAGAACAAGCTCTGTACCCGGAGGAATGGAGGTGGCAAAGCAGGGTAGCAGGGGGTCTTGGCTGATTATTAAGCTCAGTTCTGTTTTGGGCGAATTGTTTTGTTTGTAAGCTGGGGGTGATACTTTTTATGAAAACAAGATATATTAGCTGCCCTAAGTCCGGGTTCTAGAAAGAGGAGCAAGAAGCAGACCCTGTGCTTAGGGTCTGAGGATAGGCTCACACTGCCTGCAATACCCCTGGGGAGGCAGAGAGCTCAGAGGCCCAAGTGAGCATGAGTACACAGACAACTAAGACTTGAAGTCAGAATGGAAGTGTTGGTGTCTGCGGTTATTCAGGGCCACTGGGAGAGTGACGGACAAAGCAAGCAGGTGTCAGACCTGAAGTTAGCGGCTCCTGCTCTTAGATGCCTCTGATATCTATCTGAATGTGGGTCAGTGTGTGGGAAGGTTTAGACTAGGGCCTGCACAAAAGAAAAGGGAGGGAGAGCACTGTCCTGGGTGCCACAAAATCTGGGTCCAAGCTCACCTCCCTTGTGTATGTGTGGTCCATGAGTTAGCAGGGTCACCCTGGACAAGTACTGAAAATAATACTAGGCTGACAACTATTTTCTATACTCCAAAAATGCATGTGCCTCGAACATCTAAGCTATCTTTGTATCTACTTGGGTTTCTGTGACCCTGGACATAACTGGCTGCCTTGCCTTATCATGGCTGGAAACCCTATTAGGCAGTTAACAAGTACTGGTATTAGGATAGCTTCATAAACTCAGTACTCTAGTAAGCTGTGTCTCCCAAAGGAAGGTGATGAGAAAATAGAATAGCAGCACCTCCATCAGGAGGATGGGAAGCCAGAATGGGATCCGCCAGGTAGGAACTAAACGTGGGTAGGCTAGACCTTAGTCAGTGGGCTGAATGGCTTGATGGTTATTATTGAGGAAGCAGAGGGTTGCTAGAAATGAGGAGAGACTCAAACCACTCAAAAAGCTCAGACTTGGAGGTAGGAAAAGGCTAACAGCAGTCTGCCCGGGCTACCTGACTCTTTGATAGCCACTTCACAGAGAGCAGATAGAACTGGGCAGGGTGGTACACACCTCTAATCCCAGCAATCTGGAGGCAGAGCAAGAAGATCACAGCAAATTCCAGGCCAGCTTCGGGCCATAGCAAGACCCTGCCTCAAAACTGGACCAGGTGAGTCTAAGCCGGGCTTTTCACTTCCATCCTTGGGAAAGCTTCCGACACCTCACCTGCACAGAGTGATCGTAACAGCTTTCTGGGAAGTAGATATCATGACTCCATTGCCGGGTGTTACGAGCAAGTTCTCAGGGCAGTTGTTTCTCTTATGCTGTGTGTGAGTGAAGGCTCAAGGGTGCCACAGTGTGTGCGTGGAGGCGAGAAGACACTGGGTTCAGGGGATCAACGATTGGGCATTAAGCTATGTGGCAAGCACTTTTACCAACCATCTTACATCCCTACCTGTTCCTTTCTTAGAAAACTAGGGATCCATCATCGCTCAGAAGAACCTTCCTCATAGGACACTGTCAGAGTTATTCCTTAGGGCCCAGGGTCTAGGCTTTGGGTAGACATGAATGCTGAACAGAAGTGACGCCTCCCGGCAGAAGGTGGCACCAAGCATGGCCACCTTCACAGAGGGGCTCAAGGGCCTCTGGAGTTAGGCTTGCTTTCTCTGGGATACAAGAGAAAGGAAAGAAGAGATCCCAGGGATTTCACCCAGCCCTCCAAACATCCTAACCTGGGATCCTGGATGAAGCTGAAGTCCTAATAACATCCCATGCCCAGTGGCATTGGCAGTAACTGTAGTAACTGGTAACTGCAGGGAAGACCAGTTCCCAGCTAGGCTGGCAGCAGAGCAGTTGTCAAATGGGGAATGAGACGGACACAGGAGGTCTTGCTATGCTCTCCATACATCCACTCAGACTAGCTGAGCACATAGGAATTGCAAAGGACTCCTCCAAAACCACAAGCCAGGGTGGACTTTCAAACTGAATATGCACCCTCATGTAAACACACAGACAACAAAGGAGGACCTGGCTCAGAATATCTGCCCAAATCACTGGCTGGCCACTAGACTCAGGGTGGTCTTAGGAAACTCAGCTTCAAAATTATTGTAAAATGGAAGAGGGTGGGAACATTGTGTGCCAAGCAGGAAACAGAATCCATAGATTAAGTCAAGGTGCCAAGAAAGAAATTCAGTGCCTGGGAAGTAGGAAGAGGAAGGTCAGGAGTTCAGGGCTACTTTGATTACATAGTAAATTCAAGGCCAGCCTGAGCTATATAAGAGCTGGTCTTAACCAAAATAATAATGATAATAAATAATAATGATAATAAAGAACCACATCACTATAGGAAAATTTAGAACATTACTAATATTAATGTCCCCCCCTTTTTTTTTCAACTAAAACTGATACATTCAAAGAAAAACTCATCCTCAAAGGGAAAAAGTCAAAAGAAATCTATGTGGGCATAGATGTTGGACCTACCAGAGACCTCAGATCTATTACAAATATGACCAGGGTCTTGGAAATGGCTGGGTGACAGCAGATGTTTAACCCATACAAGGCCCTGCTGTGTTCAACTCATGGTTACACACAAAATCAATGAAAGGAAACCACATTTTAAGAATTAAAGTGTGTGGGGCTAGAGAAGTGGCTTACAAGCAAAAAGCCTTGGCTGTCCTTACAGTAGACCCAGGTTTAATTCCCAGCACCCACGTGGTGGCTCACAACCATCTGTAATTATGTCCAGGGAATCTGACAACCTCTTCTAATCTCCATAGGCACCAAGGACATACGTGGTGTACATGCAGCCAAAACACTCACATACACAAAAATCAATAAAAAGAAAGTATGTGACAGTGAATTAGCCAATAGAGAATCTCAATGAAGAAACACATTTTTAAAGTACATCCTAATAGCTAGGTACATGCCTACGATCCCAACACTCAGAAGGCTGAGGCAGGAGAATCACTGCACTGTGACTCTTCACAGAGGCCCTGTCTCAAACAAAAATAACTGTCTACAGCACTGGTGTGCTATGATGTGAGCAGACCCTGAAGAACCAAAGAATGTAAACTGAAGAAAGTAGTAGAACCATCCAATGTGAAGAACAGGGAAATGATGAATAAAAGAAATCCTAGTGCAGCAACCTGCGCAGGCCAATAGGGCCAGGACAAGGAAGGGAGCAGGTAGAGCGAGATTTGAAGCAAGCTTCCCAATCAGATGAAATTACCTTCCACAGCCAGGAAGCCCCATAGACACCAAGAAGAGCAAACAACCAAAATGACCAAAAGATGAGACCCTAAGAACCATACAGGAGACGGCAAAGCACCGCCTCCCTCACCAGGATGCAATATGCTGACACTGTGGGGAAGGCAGCTCAGGATTCTCAGGATGGCACAGCACTGAGCAGTTGCTGTTTTTCTAGAGGACCCGAGTTTAGTTCCCAGCACCCACACAGAGCAATTCACAACTGATTGCAATTCAGGCTCCTGGGGACCTGACACCCTCTCCTGGCCTCCATGGGCACACATGTGATACACATACATAGAAATTTAAAAATAAATAATTTTTTAAAAGAAAAAGGGCCATAAGGATAGCAAAACTATCTCTAAAATAAGTGAAGGTTAGAAAAAAAAATAATATACACTAGCAGACCAGCCTGTAGAAGTTCTTATAGGCGGTCAATCATTAGGGGAAAACATGATTCCAAGTAGCAATGCAAATCTACACAGATGTGTCCCAGGAAAGAGAAGTAACGTGGATAATACAAAAATCACATGTGCTCTCTTTTCTGGAACCACCAGTAGACCCATAGTTATGCAAGGTGTACCTGCCTGGCCAGGGAGATCTCAAGTTCAAAGCAACCTAGGCTACACATTGAGACCTTGTCTCAAAAATAAACAGTAAAAGATTGGGCCGGTGAGATGGCTCAGCAGGTAAAAACTCTTACCACAAAGTCTGACAGCCCAAGTTCGATCCCCAGAACCCACATGGTGGAATGGAAGAACCAATACTAGCAAGTTCCCTGATTGTCACACGTGTACATGGAACATGCTCTCCACACCCCATAGTGTAAAAGCAAGGGTTTTAAAATTATACCTTGTAATATACATGACAATCTCACAAAAGCGGAAGAAGAAAGCTGCAACAGAACCACACTACTAGACTTTGCCAGAATTGTACTGATGTCTAGTTGCAGAATGTCCTTAAGGCAACCTTGGATCTAACCTAAGTCACAAATGTATAGCTTATTCCAGTAAGAGGTTGATTTCTGAAATATATAAAGAGCTCAACTGCAGCAACAAAACCTGGTGACACTTTTAAGTGAAATACTAAGACATCTCTTCAGAGATGACGCACTAACGGCCAGCATCACTTGATGGAGAATAACAAAGCCACAGCACAATGTCACCACAGGTGCATTAGGATGGGACTTGTTAAAGTGACAACAACTGTTGCTAAAATTACGGAGGTAGAACTTGCTGCACAGTGCCAAATGCGAGTAGGCTTGCTGCTGTGAAATAGTTCCACAGAACCTTTCCCCAGTTTTATTTACATGTGTGTTTGTCACATGTATGCACGTGCTTGCAGGGGCCAGAAAAGAGCATTGGATCCCCAGAGCTGCCACCTCAAGCGGTGAACTATTCAACTTGAGTGCTGGGAACAGACTCTGATCCTCTGGAAGCCACTGAGCCTCTTTAGCTCCCATCAAAACCTTTTAAATAGTACTGCATATGATTCAGAGTCCACTCCTCATACATCTCCCCAAGAATTAATGTAGAGTGAGATGGTGCCCTACACACACATAGACACGCACACACACAAGGAATAAAGTGGCCCAGAGCTGGTTGGGATGAAAAGGTTTGGAAATCAACAAAACTTTGAAAAGTTATGTCAAATTTGAATTCTTATTCACAGGTTCTAGTACCAGAGTACGTACTCAAGGTCCTAGCATTCTTCTCTGAAACCTCTTGAGCTTAGTCCCCACAGTTCAAGTCACACTCAATTCCACTGTCTTCAACGGTTATAGTAGTACAGCCCATTAACCCTGCTTAAGGTGTTCAACTGCTTTTCTAATCCAAAGTTCCACAATTCACATTCCTCCAAACGAAAGCATAATCAGGCCTACGATGGCACTACCCCAGACTCTAGTACCAACTTCTGTCTTAGGGGCGTCTAGTGCTGTGATGGGACACCATGACCACAACTCTTATAAAGAACATTTCATGGGACTGGGTTACAGCTTCAGAGATCTGGTTCATTATCATTGTGATGGGAAACATGGCAGAACTCAGACAGATTTGATGATGGAGAAGAAATTGAGAGTTCTACATCTTGATTCAAAGGCAGCAACAAGGTCACATCTCCTAACAGTGACATTCCCTGTGAGCCTTTGAGGGTCATTTTTATTCAAATTATCACATTCTATTCCCTGGCCCCTAAAGGCTTATAGCTCTATCATAATGCAAAATGCATTTAGTCCAACTTCAAAAATTCCAACCTATAACAGTCCCAATCCTGTGAAAGTTCAATGTCTCTATGAGAGTTTGGGGCTAGCCTGGACTACATAATGAATTACAGGATAGTGCTATGCAGAGAAACTCTGTCTCAAAAAAGACAGAGACAGAGACAAGGGGTATATGTAAAGACAAATGGACATTTATAATAAACACCCATCTGTCTTGGAGCTATAATAATCACACCTATCAGCGCAGTCCCAAAATACTAAAGGCAAAATTAACAATGGAGAAAAGAAACAGACACGTGGTGCAGAAATAGACATGGTGGCAGATGCCTGTGATCCCATCACATGGGGGGTGGAGGGACGAAGATGGAGAGAGAACTGGAGGCCACACAAGGTTACAAAGTGAACTGCTGTCTCAAAGAAAAGAATGAACCAGACGCTTGCAGAGGAACTGGGCTTAGTTCATAATGGGGCACAACTATCTGTAACTCCAGTTCCAGAGGCTCTGGTGTCCTCTTCTGGCTTTTGTGGGCACTGTATACACATGCACAAAAAAAGTAAAAGTAAAATTTTTAAAAAGGAAGAGGGAAAGAAAAGTCATTTAACAATAGCAGGTCTGGACCTGGAGCAATAGTTTAAACTCCTATTGAAAACCAACATCCAACCCTGGAAAGGGAACAGAAAGCCCAAAGCAAATGGAATGCAGGAGAAAAGTAGATGTGGATGGGAGAAAATGGTCCAAGGGCAAGAGTCAGCTCTTTAAAAAAGGGCCACCTAGACAAACTTCCAAAATTAGGAGAGACCGGAGAGATGGCTCATCTGTTAAGAATAGTGGCTCCTCTTCCAGAAGTCCCAGTACCCGAATGCAGCTCATGACCATCTGTGACTGAGTCTGGTGAGGTCCAGTTCCCTCCCCTGGTGTCTAGACACGCTGACAATTTTCCCATATGCATAAAATACAAAAGCAAACAAATTGAGAGAGGAAGGGGGACCAGCGTCCACACAGCAAGGACCGTAAGTCAAGCAGCTTTCTAGGAAGACACATGCTGACAGCTCAGGTCTAAAGAAAAGCATCAGGTCTCATCACAGGAGGGAGAAAGGGTAATACCTTGTTCATCCCATTAGTCCAGTGTGCTGGTACCAAAGCCACAGGAAGCTCCCATCCTTTGTGAGCACAGATGGAGAACCTTGGCAGCCAGACAGTGGTGCAACTCTGATCCCAGGGCTCTGGAGGCAGAAGCAGGCAAATCTCTGTGAGTTTGAAGCTGGCGCAGATCACCCAGGGCCAGATGGTGAGGCCCAGTCTTAAACAATACAAAAATCTTAAACCAGGCAGTGGTGGTACACGCCTTTAATCCCAGCATTTGGAAGGCAGAGGCAGGCGGATTTCTGAGTTTGAGGCCAGCCTGGTCTACAGAGTGAGTTCCAGGACAACAGGGCTATACAGAGAAACCCTGTCTCGGAAAAAAAAAATCTTAGTAAATATGAACAATCAGTCCAGTAGTGTTCACTTTTTCAAAGTTATACCCCATAGTTAGTGACCATCTGTTCCAGGAGTACAAGATTAGTTTAACAACCAAGATCGATGTAACACATATCAATCAAGGGTAGAATATAGTGTCAGCAAATGCATTTGGAAATCCAGCACTCACCCACATCACAGATTCTCAACAAATTGATTCCGGGACCTCATCCCGAGAAAGTGAGTCTCTGCGGAAACCTCGTGAGAGCAGCTGATGATGCTCTGGGATGAAGGAAGGCCAGGCGCTCTCTCTCTCTCTCTCTCTCTCTCTCTCTCTCTCTCTCTCTCTCTCTCTCTCTCTCTCTCACCACTCACCAGGGTGCTGGAGGCTGAAGAAAACAGGCTGAGAGATCATGAAAAATACTGAGAAACTTGGGTTGTGCAGGCATGATGGTCACACCACTAACCTCAGCTCTTGCAAGCTGAAGCTAGGGGACTGTTGAAAGTTCACCACCTACTTCCAGGCCAGCCTGGGCTACACAGTGAGACCTTGTTTCAAATGAAAGGACTGCAAAATAAGTAAGGTCCTCACTTGTGTCTCCAGCGAGAAGAACCCAAAAGTTGAAATTAACAGTTTCATTGACGCACCAAAACCAGATACTTAATAATTTCACAAAAGGACCAAGATTTGTACACAAGAAATTATAAACACTGTTTAGAGAATCTAGATATCAACAAAGGAAGAGAGGGTCTACACTTGTGAATAAGAGTCTTAGGTTTAAGATAGCAATTCTCCCACATTGATCTGTAAAGTCAGTGCTGTCCCCATTAGAATAGCAGTGGGTTTTATTTAGTTTTTATTATATTTTCAAGCACTGGTTCCACTGTGTTATCCACACGGGCCTCAAACCCCTGGGCTCAAGCCTCCCCATAAAGGTATATGTACCTATGCCCCACTCAGCAGACACAGAAATCTTTATAGAAATCAACAACTGTGGTGCCAGGGGATATAACTCAGTTGATAAAGAAACTGCCTAGCATGCATGCAGTTCTGGGTTTGATCCCTGCCATAAACCAGGAGTCCTGTGAGTGTCTCAAAACAGAATTAACATATTTATCCTAAAATCTTATGGAAATACAAGGGACCAAACAGCCAGACAATTCTGATAAATATTTTTTTAAAGATTTATTTATTGTTATATGTAAGTACACTGTAGCTGCCTTCAGACATTACAGAAGAGAACGTCAGATCTCATTACGATGGCTGGTTGTGAGCCACCATGTGGTTGCTGGGATTTGAACTCAGGACCTTCGGAAGAGCAGTCAGTGCTCTTAACTGCTGAGCCATCTCTCCAGCCCCCTGATAAATATTTATAGGACTTATTGCTGACTGATTTCAAAACATGTACAATATAAAACAATATATAATTAATATATTTATATTATAATATATAATATAATTATCACACATAATTTTGTATATAATTATTTATAATATATAATTAATATAATTAATTGTACACTTATGATCAATTAATTTCGGACAAAAACTGTATTCTCAATTTTCCATACCATAACCAAAGACAAATTGACAGTATACATATAGGTAAGAACTAGGCAAGTTAACCCAGCAATCAGGAGGCTCGGGCAGGAGGATCCTGGGCTCATGGCCAGTCTGGGCTACACAGTAAGACCTTGTCTCAAAAACCAACCAAACAAGTAACTGAGAGGGCTCTAATTTCTGAGAGAATGCATCCACATGTTTGTGTCTTTGGGTTAGACACAAATGTCACATTAAATGTGATACCAAAACTATAACAGAAAAAAGAAATCAGGTTTGTTTTTGTTTTTTTAAACTCAAGTCTCACTATGTAGTCCTGGCTGCCTGGAACTACATAGACCAGGGTGGCTTCAAACTCCCAGAGATCCACCTGCCTCTTCCTCCTGAGGGCTGGGGTCAAAAGGAATTCACCACCACACCTGGCTCAGATTTTATCAATTTTTTTTTTGTGTGTGTGTGTGTGCTTTAAAAGACATATCTTATTAAGAAAAGCAAAATAAGCCAACCATTTTTCTAAGGAAGGGCTTACATTCAAAACGTACAAGGAATCAACACAATAGAAATTCATTAAAAATGGGCAAAAGGCGCAAAATTCGAAAATAGATGGATAGATGGATGGCTAATAGAGCTCTGAGCAGAGGCCCCAAGTCAGGCATTGGGGGAGGTGCTCGGAGGCTGAGAGTCCTCACCAGGACGGCTCACCAGGACGGCTGCAGACAGAGGACAGCCAGGAAGCATTTGGCTGGCTGGGGGAACATGCCGCTGTGGAAAAGCTTGGTCATTTCATAAACTGTGACGTAACCTATAACTTACATAGCCAGGAATGCCCTGCCTACCCAAGAGAAATGAAAGTGTGGGCCACGAAGCCTGTGGCCATGCACACCAGCCTACATAGCTAAGGGGACACACAAGTTGTGATATTAGACATACGGTGTGACACTGACCTAATAAAGATGAACAGTCTGTAAAACATGCTGCAGAGAGACTCACGGAGTGAAGGAAGCCTGACCAAGCTGCTGTTGTCTAGCCTTTTTATTAAATCACCCAGAACAGTGCCTACAGTTAGGGCCAGGGGTACACTGTCAGTCAGAATGGAGGACGAAAACACCCTAAACATGGACTGCATCACACCACAGCCTTACTGAGAACCACTCAACTAGATGTTAACAAGGGGCTGGGTTTCCATGGGAACCAGGAAATGGCTCAGCAGTTAAGCCCTGGCTCTTCTTCCAGAGGACTGGGGTTCAATTCTTAGCACTCACATGGTTGGCCATCAGTGACTCCAGTTCCACAGATGCGATACCCTCTTCTGCCTCTGCAGACACAAGGCATGCATACAGTGCAGACACACAGGCAAGAACAGCCCCACATGCAAAAGAAAAGAAAAACTCCTACCCACCCCCAAAAAGGGTGGAGTCTGAGCTACTTTCATTATCCCTCAGTGACAAAGCTACAGAGTGTCGGAGGAGCCAGCAAGGGGCAGGGGTGACAAGGGCATCATGCACTGGCACCCAGCCAGGTACACCAGCCCCAGCTGCCCTCTCTGGTCACTGGTTTCTTCTTTTCTATTGGTTCTTACCCCTCAGGGCTGCACCCCTCAGCTGCTGTCTCCCAGGTCCTCTAGGAAAGCTTGATAAGGGAGGGGCCCGACTGCAACCCCCGCCCTCCACTCTTCTACCAGAAGAGGAATGCCAGGCACTGACTCCTTTTTCAGCAAATCGGAGTACAAAATGAAACCTTTTAGGGTCAAATCATGACAGCTGTCTTCATCTTACTTTTTCTCTCTCTAAGTCTTCTAGTGCTGGCCACTGTGGGTTTGGCTCAGCTTAGCTATGTGTGGTGGTGGTGGTGGTGGTGGCAGCGATGGTGGCAGCAATGGTGGTGGTGATGGTGGTGGTGGTGGTGGTGGTGGTGGTGGTGGTGGTGGTGGTGGTGATGGTGGTGGTGGTGGTGGTGATGGTGGTGGTGGTGATGGTGGTGGTGGTGATGGTGGTGGTGGTGATGGTGGTGGTGATGATGATGGTGGTGATGGTGGTGGTGGTGGTGATGGTGGTGGTGGTGGTGGTGATGGTGGTGGTGATAATGGTAGTGGTGGTGGTGGTGGTAATGGTGGTGGTGGTGATGGTGGTGGTGGTGATGGTGGTGGTGGTGATGGTGGTGGTGGTGATGGTGGTGGTGGTGATGGTGGTGGTGATGGTGGTGGTGGTGATGGTGGTGGTGATGATGATGGTGGTGGTGGAGGTGATGGTGGTGGTGATGGTGGTGGTGGTGGTTGTGGTGGTGGTGGTGATGGTGGTGATGGCGTGGCCCCAGGTGAGCAGCCCTAACACAGGGCTCTCTGCGACCCTCCAGGCCATATCCTTGCCCTCCTCACAGGCCCAGACTGGAATTACTCAACTCCCAAGCAGTGCCCCAGAGTGTGACCTCTACTGTGCAGACAGGGGCCCTCAAGTAGTTCCTACAACTCATTGCTGTTGAGAGTGAAGACATCTCACTCCTAACCCTCAACACAGCTGCACAGGCTCAAGCCACATGAGTGTGTGCACAGCCCCCTGGGTGGGTACTCTGGTCACCAAGCCCTGTGCTCAAAGCATTGTGGACCAAACATCCCTTCCCTCTGTGCAGGCTCATGGTTCCACCCTGGATATCAGCCAGTAGAGCTGCCCTCCTGACTAGGAGCACTGCCGTGCTGGTTCTCACTCCCTCCAAGGTTCATGTTGTTCCCAAGCCGGTTCCCAGGTCACTTATAGGCACAGAGGCAATGGGGTGGAGCCTTCGCAGGCCGGTCCACACTACCCTACAGTATCTGCATATTAAACTATCAGGAACAGCGCTGCCTTCAAAGGGAGAGGATCAAAATGCTGTCATCTTTTAATTTAATCCTTTTGTTGCGTCGGATGGTCTTAAGAGGGATGAGAGAGCTCCAAATAAAAATGGAAACAAACTATATCTTTGTGGCTGTTACGTTTTTAGCCTTTTTTTTTCTCAATTTGGGCCATAAAATAGGTCAGCTCCATTACTGATCAGCCTTCCCACAAATATTTAAAACAAATTGAATTGCACACCCAATACCCATCACAATTACACCAGGCACAATAACTAAATTAGCAATTCAACAAAATAATTGGAAATGCGATTCTCTATTCCACCAGTCTCCCTCGAGGCTTTAGCCGATCTATGGGGGAAAACTTGGCTTTCCTAATTCTGCAGCTAATTAGAGGCACACTTGTAAATGAAGTTGTTTGTCTTGAAGTTGAAATTCTCTTCTGGGGGTGGGGGAGAGGCAAGGGGAGATGACAAGTCCTCGCTGTGGAAGGAGTGTATGTCGCAGAGCTTCACAGAAGAGGCCCAGCTTCCAATGAGCAGCCCTGTCTGCGACTAATGAAGCGTCAGCATTTCACTATCACGTAAATGTAGTGAACTTCAGAAGGGCCAGCCTGGCGCTCAACTTGTAAATAAAGAGGCACACGTGTTTATCCTACTCACAACAGCCAGGGGCCACAAGGACTGTCAGAACCAGAATGACACAGTAGCAGTCAGGGACAGAGCCTACAGCTGCTGCTAGCTCCCCCTGACCTCCACTTGGCACACTCCTCTCTGAACGGACCCTCCTGGCCATTGGAAGCCAAGGCAGGACCTCCTGGCCAGAGCAGAAATCCCCATGGCCTACTTGCCCAGGCCACTGCGGGAAGCAATCTCAAGGCTTAGGCTGTCCTTGGCCTCATTTTGCTCCTCCTGGAAGGAAGAGTTCTAATTATATAACAGGAACTAGGGCTTACATCTGTCCCCTCTCACCCTCCTCCTCCAGGATTGAGATGTGACCTTAAAACAGTCTCTACAGGGCTCCAGAGGCTTGAGGGGCCAACCACAGGACATTCTGCCCTGTAAGGAGATGCATGTGGGCGCGCGCGCGCGCGCGCACACGCACATGCGCGCACACACACACACGCACACACGCACACGCACACACACGTGCGCGCGCGCGCACACACACACACGCACACACGCACACGCGCACACACACACACACACACACACACACACACACACACCCTGGGCCTCCTGGGAGCAAAGCTTTCCAAGGCCCCACAGAATCCTGGGAAAACACTGCAGCTTGTTAGGTGGGGTGCAGAGCCCTGTTCCTGCTAAGGCACCGATAAGTGGCTTCAGAATCCCCTGCCCCTTTCTGCTTATCTTCTCAAACAATACCAGCCCAGAGTTATCACACTCAAAAGTGTTCCCTATTAGGCTTCCGTGGGGCTCTTAAAGCCAAGTGCAGCACGCTACAACTTGAAAGGACACAGGCGTCAAACTGGAAAATAATTGTGTGGCTTCAGGGATTCTGTCCCCGCCTAATCCCTCAGGAGAGGCTTGCCCTCCCACAAGCACTCTGGGCACTAGGCGCCAAACCACCCACCACAGCACTTTTGCTTACCCCAGATCCTAGGGCTGAGAACTCCCGAGACGTGACACTTCCACGTCTCGCAGGCCCTGCGAGCTCTGCCCGTGGAGCCTGGCACAGGTGTGTGAATCGCGGGCCTGTCTGCGCAGGGAGCTCTCTCTGGCTTGCCTGTCAACTCTCAAAAAGACGGGGAGTAGTTATACAAAGCTGAACAGTCCTGCAGCCTTAGGTAGCCCACTAAGTGCTCAAAAACTACTCCCAGCTAGCGACTCTGCAGAATGAGGGGGCCAGGACCAACTTTACCCTAGAACGTTCCATCAGATAGCTAGGTCTACCTGCCCCAAGCCACTCCTAGAGTTGGAAGACCTCTTAGGCTCCCCAGACACCACCACAGGACAGAGCAAGGCCCATGCCTGGGCACCACCACAGGACAAAGGGAGTCCCACACCTGGACATCACCACAGGACCGGCAGGCCTGGAGCTGCCCTGGACCGCTCTGTGAGAAGCTACTGCAGAACTGAGTTAGTTGCTCTGATCCTCCCTCGGCATCACCTGCATGCTAATGCAGCCGCCCCGCAGCCGGCTCTCTGGCAAAGGAGGAAGCATCCCGAACACCACAGCCAAATCCTCAGCAGTGAGCCACACCTGAAAGTGGGTTCAGGGTCAGGCTTCCAGGCACAGCAGTGGTTGGGACAGTGGCAGGGAATGCTGGGATTGCTGGGACACAGCTTTCTAGACCTCAGCCAGAGCCCACCTCACAGTAGGTAGGTAAACAGCTGAGGACAGAGTCAGGAGCAATGGCTGGAACCACACCCTTTGAGCTTCCCAAGGCAGCCACTGCCCACTAAAGACCCCCAAAAATAGGGCTGGCTAACCCATCTAATTCACTTCTCCAACTAAAAAAAAATTTATTTTATATTTATATTTGTTTGATTGTTTATATTATATTTGTATGGGTGTTTGGCCTTAATGTATGTCTGTGTGCCACATATGTACCTGGTGACAACAGAGGCCAGAAGAGGGCATCTGATCCCCTAGGACTAGAGTTACAGATGGTTGTGAGTCACCATGTGGTTGCTGGGAATTCAACCCAGGTTCTCTGGAAGAGCAGCCTGTGTTCTTAAGCTCTAAGCCATCTCCAGCTCCAAGATTTTTTTTTAAGAGTATGTGTCTGTCTGCCTGTTAGTCTGTCTATGTCTATCTGTGTCTGTGTTGAGGTTGTCTTTGCTATCCAGAAGAGGAGTATAGATTCCCCGGAGCTGGAGTGACAGGCAGCTGTGACCTAGGTGCTGGGAACTGAACTCAGGCCATCTATAAGAGCGCTACATGTCCCTAACTACTGGCCCACCTCTGCAGTCCTCAATCCTCTCATGGAAAACATCAGACTGTGGTTCACCCTCACGTTACTGACAGGAACCCTGAGTCTGATTTCCACCTGTCTGTCCTCCATCCACAACACTGTGCAAGGGCAAATGCATGCAGGTTGTGGCCAGGGAGCAGAGGGACTAAGCTCTTCTCTTTGCTACCCTAAAGGGGAAGCTGGGCGGCAGGCAGCTTTGTGTCACTGGCAGGCTGTCTCTTGGAGCCTTCTAGTCTCTGTCATTGATTTTGAATTTGCTTTTCTTCCCTCTCCATATTCTGTTAAATTTCCTTTCTTAAGAATTCGGCATCCTTGACCTCAACAAATGAACTCTGAGAAGCCGGAACCAGGGGAAATAAAGCCATGAACTCCTCAGGAATGTAAATGTTGCTAAAATGACCCTTCCAGAGACCCACAGGGCATCGGGAAATCTATAGCCACACAGGGAAACAGATGTTAGATAAGGCAACTGGCCGCTTACCCCAGCCTCCCTGCAAAAGGCACAGGCACTGAAGACTTCGTCAATAGAGCTGTCGGACAAATTGAATATCCACAAATCGCGAGCTGATATAGACCCCTTGGACTGAAGAGAATTAGTTAATGAACTTACAAACGACAGACAGGTTTGGTTTTGTTTGTTTGTTTGTTTTTAATGTTATGAAGGAGAATGGAAGAAAAGAGAAAATGTGGTTGGTGCACTTAAAAACCTAAGGTCTGGTTCACGGAGGCAAGAGCCTGTCGCCAACACAAGCTCAGGGCCAACTTGAGCCTGAACTACAAGAGAGTCTTTGGGAAATTCAGTCAGTTGGGAAATGCGGCCAGCGAGGTTTGGACTAAGCAAATCACAGAAAAGGCAGCCCAGTGTCCAGTGGGCTGCAGCACACGCCCGCCCGCCCCGGGAGCCCTGCCTGCCCCGGGAGCCCACCCCCACCCCAGGGAGCTCCCGGGAGCCTGCAGCCCCAGGCTCCTTTTCCCTCCTCCCCTCATGGAGTCTGACCCAGGGGAGAGTCAGGTCTATCTACCTACAGAGTGGCTGCTTACCTGGTTCGTTCTCTCTCTCTCTCTCTCTCTCTCTCTCTCTCTCTCTCTCTCTCTCTCTCTCCCTCCCTCCCTCCCCCCTCCCCCTCTCCCCCTCCTTTTCTTCCTGTGTCTCTCCCCTTTCCCCTCCCCCTCTTCTCTCTGTCCTCTCCTTTTTTTCCCTTTCTTGCAACAATTGTGATTAATTCATCTTTTTAAAAAAATCAACACATGAAAATTGCCCACTTAGGGCCTCACTGCCTTTGACACGTCCACATCAAATGGTTATCACAAACATGCAGCAGGACTTTGTGGTGAGAACACTCTGTGTGTGTGTGTGTGTGTGTGTGTGTGTGTGTGTGTGTGTGCGCTCGCGCGCGCGCGCGCGCTCTCTCTCTCTCTCTCTCTTTCTCTGTTCTCTCTGTTCCCTCCCCCCCACCCCCCTCTCCAGGGCCTTGCTGTATTCTCCTGGTCTTAAACTTATGGCAATTCTCCTGCCTCTGCCTCCCAAGTGTTGGGATTATAGGCACACTGTCATCTCTGCTCTGTCTTGGCAATTACGAATAGAATTATGAACAGTATTACAATAATGTGGAAGGCAGGTGCCTTGCCACCTGAGTCTGTCACCCCCGGAGAAACCTTAGAGAAGTAGCATGCTCTTCTCATGATGGCCAAACTAGCCTCCCCCCCCCCCAGAGGATCCCCCTCATCCTCACTGGCACGAACCTTTTCCTCTTTTATAGTCTTCTAAACAGCAGGCGGTGTCTCCCTGTGGCCTTTTATTTATCTTGTGGGTTTTATTATTTTAATCTTTGTAACAGTGAACACACAGTCCCAAACTGTGTGTCCCGCATTTCCCAACTGAACACAGGTGTGCAAGCATGACACAGCATGCACACGGCGGGTGAGTGTCATGGTCAGAGGACAACTGACCTCTCTGGCTGAGCCAAAGCCTCTGTTAATTTCTGTGTATGCCAGGCTAGCTGGCCTGGTCACCCTGGGTCCCTGTGGAGTTCTGGGCTCGCTCCAGCTGCTGAGCAACTCCCTTTTTAAGGTAGGGAGGGAAAGTCTTGCTGGCTGGACCTCCCTCAGCAGAGCAGGCTGCCTCCAATTTTGTAGTGCTCTCCTGCCCTTATGTTGGGATTAGGCCTTTACCACCATCTCTCGTTATGTGGTTTTGTTCATTTTTGGTTTATTTTGAGACAAGAGTCTTCCTATGTAGTCTAGGGGACGGGCCACAAACACCCAGGAATCCTCCTGCCTCAGCCTCCCAAGTGCTGGGATAACAGGAATGCATCACTGCAGTTTTCAATGTGGCTTGCACTTCCTTGACTAATGTTGAATCTTTTTCATATATGCCTTCTTTTGAAAAATACACTTGGATATAAACAGTCCACACAGAATAAAAGGATATACTGCCTTTTTCCCCTTGGAACTGGGAATCGAACTCAGGACTTTGTAAGCACTAACCTTGCCATTGAGCTATGTCCCAGCCACATTGATTCAGGCATCATATCCCCTGCAGTTATAGGCAATTGTGAACTGCTCCTGGTGGCTACTGGGAACCAAATTCTGGCCCCTTATGTACTCTTTTTTGTTGTTTAAAATTAAATTTTGTGTTTTGCCTTTACATATATCTGTGCATCACATACATGTCGGGTGCTAAGAGGTCGGAAGAGGGCATCAGACTCTGTGGAACTAGAATTACAGCTTTGAGCCTCATTGTGGGTGCAGTGTAGAGACACCATGCAGACATGTAGTCTACAAACATGTCCAAGGTGGATCTGGTGAAATATCTCCGCTACTCCAAAAGGGGCGAGTGGATCCAACGTGATACAAACATGGATACCAGTTTTCCCAGGACATGGAGACCTAGAATGTATGGCCACTGCCTGTCACTGGGGTATCTGTGTGTTTTGTGGTGTTTCATGGTGTGAGGTGGTATACGTAGCCATGTAGGTGCTTGGTTTTTATCATTTTTTTATTGCTAGAGATTGAGTCTCACACATGCTGAGCACATACCCTTCTCACCAGCTGCACCCCAGCCCCAAGTATTTGGTTTTATTGTCTTTAAAGTTCAAGTAAAAAAAATTCTTTTTTTTTTTTTTTAAAGACAGGGTCTTTCTGTACAGCTATGGCTGCCTAGGAACCATGCTGGCCTTGAACTCAGAGATCGGACTGGCTCTGCCTCCCAAGTGCTGGGATTAAAGGCACGTACCACCGCAGCCCAGCTGCAAATGAAAAAAATTGAAACAATCCAGTTATAAAGAAAATTAAGTATTGGACACATGGAGCAGCTCAGTGGTGGATGAGTGTCTCACACGCTCAGAGCCCTGGGTTTGCATGGGGGTACACCAAGTCTTCCACGCTAGCATCATTCCCACGGAGGGTCTTGGTTATTGGAGAAGAGTATGCCTACCCATGGAAAGGACAGAGGAGCTCTTCACTGAATCTAATTACAATAATTATTAATTATAATAACATATAGCCATCATCACTGAATCTGTTTAGACCAGATTAGCCTTAAACTTGCAATTTCTCCGCCTCAGGCCTGTGCCACCCTATGGGGCTGGAGCTGTTACTTTTGGGTAATGGGATGACAGATGTCTTACATATTTTTTCTAATCTAAAAATAAAGCAAGAAGCTGGCCCTACCTCTTTGTCTGTCGATGACATCATGTTCTTCCGAGCTGTCCGTGATGCCACCTTGTACTGCCAGATGTTGCATCCGCCTCTGGTGAGCAGTTACTGCCTCACCATCCTGCTGCAGAGTGGAAATGGACACACACACACACACACACACACACACACAAAGGCCAGTGCAGTCACCATCGCAGAGGACTCAGGATAGGAACTCTCCATAACTTCTCAACTCATTTGAAAGTCAGCATCAGCTACCAAATGCAAAGTATTAGTTTTATTAAAATGCAAATCTATCAACTAATCCATCTTTCTAGAAGCAGTGGAATTGCAGGATCCATGTCAATTAAAATAGTTTCCAATTTATTCCTGGCTGGAGGGAGGGTGGTCTTCTGCATTTTAAAATGAACATCTCCCTTTTAGTGAGAATCTCTCTTCCCTTTTTTCATCTCTCCTGTCTGTAACTCATTTTAGTTGAACTTGCTGGGCTCCATATATTTTGAGCTACCTGTTCAAGCTTCCTCCTCAGGTGGCCTGTCTCTCTGGGTTCTATTGGCCTCCCAGATCTCCGCATGCTCAGCACCACACTGTCCTTTGAGCATGGGCTCTGACCTGGGATGGGACTGTCTGGAATGTTTCACATTTTCAGGTTATCATTTGGGAAGGGGCCTGTGTGGGACCCACTGGTTTCTGCTGACTTGTCTTTTGAATGACTAGGGACAGTGTTAATTGAAGCATTTCCATGACAGTCAAGTTTAAGAGGTAGCTTGGGGGTCTATGTGTGGAGGCACAATGAGGAAGAGATAGAGAGCTCTGCTCTCCAGTAGCCCCATTCAACTGGAAAATCCATGGTGGTACCCATGCGAACACACACAGGATTCCTGGACAAGAAACATCGCTACTGAGTTTTAACAAAACACTATCAAGATCTGACTTAAGAAAAAAAAAGGTCTGGTTTTGAGTTAAAGCTGCGCCCAGCTGTCTGCAGGCATTTGTTATCTCTTCTCTCATTCCATGGCTCCTTAGGAAAACTGGAGCGAAGGAGCAGAGTGTGCCGGTCTGAGATGCCTGCACCTCCTGTGTAGGATAATCCGATGCATATTGACCACAGCAAGCCAATAAATCCCCCTTATGGGGATTTCATTTCTAGCTTTTGACCTTTGGATGAAAAACAAATATCCCACTTCCTCCTGCTGGATTACACCAGCTAAGGAGGGCCTGGGGAATCTTTCTTTTGAGACAAGGCCTTTCTAAAATGCCCTGACTGTCCTGGAACTCACTTTGTAGATTAGGCTGTGGTTGGAAGTCAAAGATCCACCAGTCTCTGCTGGGAGAAATCAGGGTTAGGTCCCTAGCCCATCTTTGGGCTGTGGTCTTGCCAAGTTAGTCTTCATCTACCCAAAGCAGTATAGGTATTTCTTTCATGGATTTAAGAATTAGATTTTGCTTTCAGTGCTAGAGATGGAACTGGGGGCCTCTGCATGCTGGGCAAGTGCTCTACCAATGAGCTACACCCTCTGCCCCAAAATCCTAACTATATATTCCTGGTCTAAAGGGCGACATTCTAGATGTGCACAGCATGGAGTGGCTGAACTGAGCCTTTTGACAGATCCAGAACCACACTGATCATTTCTTTTATGGTGAGACACCTGGAATGTATTCCCTACATTACTCTGGTCCTCAAAGCTCACACCTCTAGCCTAGACAACTCTCTACACTCTATGGCGAGCAACTCCCCATGCCCCTCCAATTCCCTCCCAGCTGCTGGGAGCCCTGCCCTCCTCTTCACTAGAAAGTTAACTGTTTCCAACTCTGCTTACAAGAGAGATTCTTGTCTTTCTATTCCTGGCTTATTTCACTTAGCAGTGTCCTCTGAGCTTATTCGTGCTGTCACCAAGGAAAGAATCCTTTCTTGGCTTAAGGCTGAATAGAATTCCTCTGTGCATACATACCACATTTCTCCATCCATCCATCCATTTTTAGGACAAATATCCATACTGAAAACAGAGTCCTCAAAATAAGACATACAGCTGGCCAAGAAGTTCACTAGAGAACGGGGAACATTACTGATATAGAGAAGCACAAATTAAAACTGAGGCATCCTCTGGTGAAATGGCTTTTACCAAATTTGAGACATGACAAATGCTGGCAACGCAGCAAGGTGAGTCCTTCAACACTATCTGGGGAACAAAAGTTAGAGTGACCATTACAGTGGACAGTATGGAGGCCCTGCCAAACCCCAAAAAAGATCTGGAGAGCAGAACATGCACTCAGAACCTGTGAGGTCCTGGGTACGTACACACACACACACACACACACACACACACACACACACACACACGAGGGCCTGCCACAGCAGTCCATGCTCTGAAAGTACCAAAGGGACTAGAGATCAGCAGGTAAAGGTCAGCTGATCCCACTGATAACTCACAACAGTCCAGATGTGAAAACAGCCTGAGTGTGCATTCAGGGATGAATGGACAAGAAATGACGTTTTACAGTGTATGAGGAGACTATAACTAGAAAAATATAAATTCTTTCAGCAATTTAACTCTAAACCACCTCCTCTAGCTCAAGAACTCACAGTGAAGACAATGACAACAGATTAAAAAAAATATTTATTGTAGTTTTGATCATTGGAAGCAGCAGGTGGGTCCTGTGCTGAGGTCGGTCGTGAGGAGATGCTACCGTCACTCCCTATGGTCTGCATCAGGATGGTTGAGCTGGCCAAAAAGAGATCGATACAACTCGGTCCTAGGAAATAAAGCAAACTGGTTAACACATTGCTTAACTTTTCAAGGTTAAAAAGGAACCAAGAAACTGGGAAATACCTTCATCTGTTTCTTCAATTGAAAACACAACCATGTAATTAAGAACCACATCTCGGAGCACTTATTCACAAATATAAGGGAAGGAAGAAACCCAGAAGCCGCCAATCACATAGTGAAATATGTAAATAGTCCAGTGTGGCTGGATACCCTGTCTCCAGGGAATGAGTTTTCTATAAGTTTGCCCTTTACAGACAGGCTCTTCAAGTAAGAAAACAAGATTGAATATTTTAATAGGATATATGAGACTGGCAAGCAACGAGAGGATTCAATCAGACATGGGATGTAGGGGATATAATTTAGTTTTCATACATTTTCTGGGACTTGGCAGTACTTGAAAAACAATGGAAATGACCCAGCAACAAGATCCCAATTACGATCATGTGTGCAGAGCTTCGGAGCAGAGCCAGGGCTCTTCCCCTCCCCCACACCCTTTGCTCTAATCTCAGTCTCAGAAATAATTTAATTGGCTAATTTATTTTTAAAGTTGGATTTTAAAAATTAACATTATTGGAGTGAGAAAATGGTTCACTGGGTAAAATGCTTGCTATACAACCCTGAATTCAGATATCCAGTACCCATGTGAAAAGCTAAGTGTGCCCATGCATTCAATAACCTTAGTGTTGGGGGATGAGAGTGAAAACAGGGGGTCACTGGGGCTTGCTGGATTGGTAGGCTAGCCAGAAACACCGTGCATTCTTCGGTTCAGCAAAAAGAAGCCTCACATCTTCCTGAGAGCTCTTATGAACCTGGATACATAAATGTGCACAAGTATATGATTCACACACCACACAGCAATGACATAAAACAAGTCATGTAGCGTGGGGTGGGGAACTAACTTCCTTAGGAACTGTCCACTTTGTGCTTCTCTCTGGCTATGGCTGGCCAATGCGCTCTAGGGATCCCCCTGGCTCCACCTCCCCAGTGCTGGTTATAAGTGTGTACTCTTACCTGGCTTTCAATGCGGGTGCAGGGGCCCTTTTTTTGTACAGCAAGTGCTTTATCAGCTGGGTCACCCCCCACTCCCAGCATACTGTACTTTTAAGGTCTCACTATTTTTGGCACTGGCCTCATACGCTAGCTCCTGCCGCCTCTGCCCTTCGAGTGCTGGGATTACAGGTTGCACCACTGTGCCCAACTCTACAGCTGAATTTGGACTTCAAAAACACAATGGTGGAGACTGGAGAGATGGTTTGGGGGTTAAGAGCACTTGCTGCTCTTCAACAAAACAAAACAAAACAAAACTAGAAAACCAGGGTTTGCTTTCCTGCAGTCACGTCAGGCAGCTCACAAGCACATGAGTCTAGCTCCAGGGATCTGGCATAAACTCCTCAGGCATAAACCAGAAAACACAGAAGTAAAAATAAAATGCCTTCTTTTAGAAATACATAAAATAATCACTACAGCTTATATTACTGTTATATCTGTGTGACACATTTAGCTCAGCCTAGGAAGTGGCTAAGGGCGTGAGCCGGATGGGGAGCTGCTTGTCAGGAGAACCAGGCTCTAGAACACATTTTTTCCACAGACCGGAAGCGAACTGCCCTGCAGTAGGAGGAGGCTCACAGTTCCAACAGGCCAGACCTACAAGATGAGAGTTCCTAAGACCCAGGAGACAGCCCTGGGGACACACCTGAGGCAAGGGTTCACATCTGCTCTGTCCACACCCCAGAGGAATGGCACAGATGACATCTTCAGTTCTAGCTCTTAGCTATCATGCTAAGAAAATGGGGTTCTGAAGGTGTTCTTGCTGTCTGAGGACTCCCGGCAGCCACCCTGATGCAACAGAAGCCATCTTTGCAACTGTTCCTGATTTGTTTTGTTCTAACAGGGGTCTATTTGGCTTTATCTTGTGGCCTCCCTGCCTCCGCCATCAGTGTTGAGATCACAGGCCTATGCCATGATGGTGGCTCAGCTTCTCGGCACTCATCCTGCTGTAGCTGCAGAGTAAGAGACGCTAGCATGGGACCCCAGCGCTTAGGACATGCAAGGCAGGCAAGGAGGGGAAAATCATGAAGCCAGCACTGTCACATAGGGACCAATGCACAGGCAGAGAATCTGTGAACAGAAAACAACAGTGGGACTCTCACTTTATTACAGGCATTCTACAGTCACAGTTTGCTGGAAGCCGCACCCTACACTGTCAACTAGCCCTGACCCACACACATTCCCATTGTTCCCTAGCTCCAATCATCTGCCCAGCCCTACAGAGGCGAAGGCCTCACCCCAGATGCAAATGGACACCACACGCTGCCCCTCTGGATCCCCAGCAGCCCCGCCCACCCTCATTCCTCACACTGTAGCCTATTTCCCACCACAGCCTCCTTAGCCATTTCAACTAACAAAGTTAAACAAGGAGGGCAGCCATGACAAAGAAGGGCAGCGTGACTTCAAGGCGATGCTGGCTGGGGAAAGATGCAGGGCACAGCGCTGCTTTAATCTCCCTAGCCTCGCCCTGGTGGCCTGCGCCAAGAGCCACCATTGCCCCCAAGCAAACGGTTCCACTCTGCTCCACAATGGCAGTACAGTGCCTGGGTCAAAGGCAGCAGCTTCTGTCCACTGAGGGTTTACATGTCAGAAGCAGAGTGAAATGCTGAACCTGTATTTTAAGAGAACATTTCACACTCAGTATGCAAAACTGACAAACACACGCAGCCGCTTGTAGCAAAGTAACCTGGGAAATTGAGTCACCTCTGTTCTTAAAATATAATAGAGAGGGAGGCAGGGTGAGTGAAGAAAGGATTATTCCAATGTAAACATCTGCAAGCAAATCCAGTTCTCTGCTCCGTCAGCTGGAATTGCCTTACAGGAAAACATGGGGTGATTCCTCCACCCTTTCCCATGCTCCACTCCAGCTCTAGAGACACCCAGAACTCCTCCTGGAGATTGGAGATCCGATCGCACAGCACCACAAGGTCAGGCCACCACACATTTCAAGTTGCCATGTAATATTTTCTGAGGCTGATTTTTATTTATTTGTTTTATTATTGTGTGTTCATGCCTGGTCACATGTGGAGGTCAGAGGACAACTTGTTGGAGTTGCAAAGAGAAGACACCAGAAGTGGGACAGTGGAGCCGGCCATCCTGACCCTCTAGTCCTCCAGTGTATGTGGAGCATTGCGATGCTGCCCCTGTAAGGCTCTGCACAGTGAACTCGGTGAGCCATTGTTTCAAACAGAGACTCCTGGTCCTGATCACATCCCAAAAAGATGAGGATCTGTGGTCTGAATTGTCTCCCTGCCTTATCTCCCCACCTTGCTCTCAATGGCCAGTGGCCATGTCCACTGTAGAACACGTACGTATGAATGCTGAACTGACACGCATGGGCCACAGAGTAATTACCAGGATGTGGACCCAGGGTGGAAGGGTCAATGGCAGGAGCTTTTCCTTGAATTAAAATTTAACTCACCCTTTATTACAACGTACAAAAGCAAGTAACAAGCATGAAGATTTTTATTTCTTTTGAACTGTCATTTAGGCTGCAGAGGGGATAATTACCTATCTCTTGCATAGTAAGGTTTTATAACCCTTAGTGAGGCATTTTCTAATTTAATATTTTTACTATATTATCATAAACCCTGTTTGTGGAAGAAAAATGCTCATGTAGTAGTAGCCATTTTCCATAAAGACAGAGTATATGTGCATGTGTGCACAAGGGTGTGCCTTACCCTGTGTGTTCTAAAGGTAGAACAGTGTGGTGAGACAGGCAAGCAGCACTGGTGGGTGAGGATTTCCATGGCCTTTAGTACAGGGTGTGCACTACTCACAGGACTGCAGCACACATCATTGTCTTTCATGCTATTTGGGCAAATAGTAGAACGCAGCTTATTAAACCTGCAAACGGCCTGTGCGGGGCTTTCAATTTGCTAGGTCAGTAGCTTGCCATATCTGGATCTGAATTCTCCTATCTGCCTTCTGGAAGACCATGCTCCTCCTACTCTTGCCTGGAAACCCCAAGCTCCAAGGCCCCCTCAACTCCCCCCACACGCTGTACCTGGCTACTCTTGTGGGCAGCACAAAGAAAGCAGCTGACCCACAGATCCCCAGAAAAACCTGTCTGTCATCTAAAACTACATCAAGGTCTCTCTATAAGTGAGAATCTCACGTCTTTCAAATGTACCCTCCAACAAAGCAGTCTGAGTGAGGGCACGATATGAGCCAGGCACAGTGGCACATGCCTGTGATCTCGGCACTTGGGAGGCTGGGGTAAGTGGATCCCAAGTTCAAGGCCAGACTTGGTTATAGAGCAACAGCCTGTCTAAAATAGGAAAGAAGCTAGGAAAGAAGGAAGGAAGGAAAAAAGAGAAAGACAATTCCAAACCTATATGCATAATTGCCTTTGGTTAATGTGAAAGTTGTTCCTTTGTTGCTTCTCCAGGGCTGGACAACCCTGAAACCCTGATGCACTTGGAAAGCACTCTGACCACCTCCCCCTCTGCTTCCTCTGCACACTGCAGACCCCACACTACACACCACCAGGTGCAGCCTGTGACCCTCTGCACACTTCTAAGAAGTATGCAGGGACAGAGAGACCACACACAGGCAGAAGACTAACAATTTTAACTCCACCAGCGTCATGCTGAGCAAAGTCAAGATCAAGTTTAAAACCTTGTAAGAAGGCTCCAAGTAGACAAAGTGGGAACTGCTTGTGTAGACAAGTGCACTGGCTGCTGGTGTAGACAAGCGCACTGTGCTACAGTACCCTGATCAAACTCGGTGCTACTGACCACACCTTTCATTTTTGTGTTCTGAAAACAATGTACTTAGTACTTTTGGAAGCTTATAAACACATACAGACATGGATAATCACTGGACTCAAATACAGCACGCAGTATGATAAATGAGTAAGTGTCTGAATGCCAGTCTGAACTTTACTAGCTACTGCTGGAGATTACAAAGACATAGCAGGAGGCTGGAGAGACAGTCAGTTATTAGGAGTTGGCTGTTAGGAGTGCTCTCGCCGACAATCCAACCTTACTTTCCAGCACGCATTCTGGGTGGCTCACAACTGCCTACAACCCAGCTTCAGCGAATCTTATACTCTCCTCTGGCCTCTGGAGGCATCTGCACTCACATGTGCAGATTCATATTTTTTATTTCATACACATTTTTAAATCCTAAAAAACAAAAACAAATAAAAAACGACACCAGAGAATATCAGAAGTCAGATTAGAAAGGCCAACATGTTCAGTCACCTGTCCACCTAAGAGAGACCCACAGGGACTGAACTCTGCCATTCTATGACTAACCCACTGGGCCTCGTCCCCGGAGGCAGGACAGAAGCAAGGTGAATGGCTGTCCCATGGCAGGCTAACCAGCTCCAGCTCCTCAGCTCTCTCCACTGCCTCTGCAATCTTCCTGGCAGCTGCTGAACCCAAGGCCTCTAATTTGCCTCTCCAGGTAAGGCTTTCAGACCTTCTGTGCCAATCCCAGCACTGTGCCAATTATAACATTGCTGGTGTCGTGCAGGTAGATCAGTGGGAACAGAGGACTCCATCAGCACATTTGTGTGCATATGCCAGGAACATATCCAGGGTCCTCTCTATCTCAGGCAAGTGCTGTAACACTGAGCCACATCCTGGGCTAGCCTCCTACCTTCTGAACACAGACATCCCCTACCTTCAGAGTTCCACTCCCTTCTGCTCTATCTATCAACAGACCCCGGCATTCTAAATACCTACTGGAAGGAAGGTGCCGATGGAGCTAAATGAAGGATCGCCTTCCAGTAAATCGCCTGCATCTATCAGAAAGCAGGGTGAGTCGGAGGGCAACGGGTATGCACGGCTGCTTCTTTTCTAGAGACACAAAAATCAAGAGACACCAGCTTGCTGCCTTAAATATTCAAACAGGAAAAGCAAGCCCAGCAGTAGCAGCTGTAATGGTATGCAAGAGCTGCAACCTGTTGTCAGAGCTAGTTCCCATTTTGGCCTGAGAAAATGGCAGCTTCCTCAGCAGTGAGAGTACTACATCCTCCATGAATGCCATCTCTAACACAAAGCAGTATCTCCTTCACACAGGTATGAGGAACAACTGGCCATCTCAACACCTCACACTTGGCTCTCAATAACACAACTCACAGGCAGAAAGCTTATGTCTGACTCCTGCATACAGCTAAGGAAGTCAATAGACTCCCCTTTTCTCCTACTAACAAAAGTGGCTCAAAGACTTCCTTTCTGATTTTCCCAGGTTTCACACCAAGCCAAATCCAAACCAGAAATGAAGGCACACAGACATACACCTACACACCATAAAACAAAGGGAATAGCAAAAAGAACAGGGCATCCTCCCACAGAAGACCAACTTCTATGTGTCTTTTCATCCCTTAAGAAAAAAATCCTGAAAATTATCTGAATCTCTCTAGTATCACTAATCATCAGGGTCTGGATACAAAATGAACTCAGAGCGTAAACTGCAGATGTGTCAATTCACCACAAGGTGGCAGTATATGCCTCATTTCAAAGGGGACGAGGAGCCATAAATTACCCAGGCTGTCTGCTCTCATCAGCATCCTCCCAGAGCTTGAAGGAGACTTGAGGAGGGCTATTCAACGTGCTCCTTCAGTCAGGTCAGAACTGGGTCCTTCAAACCCCTGCAGATGCCTTTAGCCCCACAGCTCTAAATTACGGCTGGTGACGCGACCTCTGGCCTGCCACCTAAAGATCAGACAGACTCAAGATTTATAAATGTTTAAAGAAGCAGGTTCAGGCCCCAAACAAAGAGCCTGAAAAGATGGGGAAAGGAGAGGAGGGAGAGGGACAAGGTGGGAAGCTGTACAGGCTTTCTCCTTACATGTTAGTTATTAATTCACTCCACATTAACAAAGACAAAAACACTCAAAACTTCTACTATTCCTCCCACTAGCTTGAAGTCTTTCATATATCCTTTTAAAGAAAAATAATTTACCTTATTAGATTTGTTGGGGTGGGGGTGTCTTCAGACAAAAGGAGACCTGCTTGCTCCTTGCTGCTCCTGCGCGTTAATATTCCAGATTCCTAGGATGATTTCTACTTTCACAGTTTGACTGTTTTATAACAGATTTGATGTGAGAGAAGACAAATGGCCTCACAAAGGAAAGACGACAAATCACCTCACTGTTTTTTATCAGGGTTTTTCTCTTATTTTTATTTATTTTTCTTCTGGAGCTGGGCACAGGGCACTCTGCCTTGCTGGAGATGTTTATTATTAACATCAGGCCACCATGATCCTGGCCATAGAGTTGGCTGCTGCTCTGTTTATGGTTTCATGACTGCGGGCTTCAGGAGGATGAAGCTCCTGTTCAAACAGCTGCCCCTTGGATAAGCCAGGGAGGCTTTACCACTTAGATGGGGCTCACTTCCTTAGTAGGAGGAAGGCGAAGCTGGTGCCCCGCACACCGGTGTTCACACCAAGGTGTGCACATCAGTGCTGGTGCCCGGCACACTGGCGTTCACATCCGTGCTGCGGTCCAAGGCACAGGATAAGTTCTCACTCTACTGAACCTCAAATTCTAAGGGGTGGGAACATGTATAAACTGGCCAGGAAGTTCATGTCAGCCAGAGGGTCTGGGTCAGGCACGCTGTTCCTCCCTTTGGATGAGTCAGCATGCTAGGCTGCTGTCATGATGCCCAGGGCCCACTCGGCCAGGCTCCGTGAATGAACGCCTTGCTTTACCCGTCTTTTGGTTCCACTCTCAGCCTTCCTCTTGCATCTGGATAAGTCACCTGCATTCTCTCACATGTCTCTTCTGTGTGAAGGATACTCACAGCCCCAGAGCCACTAACCTGCAGAGAATCAGCTGCATTCCTCTTTGCCATGCAAAGCTGCTCTGTTAACTGAACCTATCTTTCTGTTTACAGAGGCAAAACTTCTATCACTCATATCCTACACTAAACTGTTTAGTGGCAGTAACTGTAACTCAATTCCAGATATCAGTGACATCTTTTACAATAATAAAATAAGACTAACTTGAGATAGGACCACCTGTGTAGTCCAAACTGTATTGGAACTCATTATGTAGTTCAGACTGGCCTTTACTATAAATTCACTGAATTTATAGTGATTTTCCTGCCTCAGCCTCTAGAATACTACTGATATTATGGGCATAAACTGCTATGCCTGGATCTATGGCTATCTGTACAATAGATAATACAGATACAATTTGAAAAGATAAAAATTGCTGCCTTCATCTTTTTATTTCCTAACAGTATCCCTCAAAGAAGTCCTTTTCCATAATCCAGATTCTGAACAGAGTCTATGTTAGGAATACCTCCTGTCAGAACACATCCAAAGAACCCTCCACCCTACAGCAGCTGTCTTCCCCCTCCAGCGGACCGACTGGTCCTGCAGTCAGCAATGTGCTGGCCTCAGCTGGTTTTATGACTAGCTTTAGGGAACGTACTGCTAAATGTAGGATGAGGAATTTTCATGTCTTCCTTGGAAGCCGGTGTGTCCTGCTGGCTTGCACAGCCGTACTCCTCCTGCAGGATTGGGCTGTGGGAGAGACGGAAGGCTGCCACGTGTGTGTATGAGAAAATGTGTATTGATTTCTTCTTCTTATAACAGAGCACAAAGCATTGAAGAACAATTGCTCGTCTTTGCAGCATCTCAAGCTCCACACAAAGGCCCAGCCCCCACTGCCCTGAGCAGCAGAAAGGAGAGAGCTGCCCAGGACAACACCATGGCCCCATCTAGGCCCCGCCTAGCCAGCCTCTGTTCAAGCCATTTCTCCCCTGGCTGGTATTCCTCATCTATACTGGAAAAGAAAGAACCTTCTGCGTATTTACCTTTTAAGTAGAGGTGCCCAGAGGATGAACGACTTAATGTTTATAAAGTGCTCTGCTTCCCAGAGGGAAGCCATGGCTAGAACACCAGGTGTGGCTAAGGCTCACTCAGGGCCATCCCAGGAGTGCTCGGTGACACCTTCCTGGACATGGGCGCCCCTCTTCTGCTGTTTCCTTTTCATGACAACATAAAAATGACAGGAGCTGACCAGGTTTATTATCTCTTCAGTGATAGACAAACAAATGCACTCTACTGTTTTCTTTTTACATGAGACAATTCTAAAAGCAGCCATAGCTTTTACTAGTCATCAGAGCCAGTTTCCACAATAACCAGCAGTTCATAGGAGGCCACCAGAAACCCAACCTGGTATAAAAACCATAGCCAAGATGGTCAAGAGAAACACCAACAGAAGAGCACAAAACTCAAGAAGTAGTAGAAAACTTAGTGGTTTTGGATCTTTCCCCCTAGGTTCATGCAAGTGAAAATGACTCAAACACCCTCTAAACAAAGGCTGGCTATCAGAGAGCCCCACCCTTCATCTCAGAACATCCACGGTGGCTGTAAGCTCCAGCAATGCAATGTTCTAGAATGGGGACATACTTAGAAAGTGACATGGTGGTGGACAATCTGAGATACAGGCGTGTAGGGTGCTGTGGGAGAAGAGAAGAGAGCTGAAGGAGTCAGTCAGATCGGAGAGGTTTCTATGGAGTCCATCTTAAGGGCTGTTCTCAAAATTGCCTTACTGGCCCCTGTGCACAGAACTGTAAGAGCAGGCACCACAGGCATTATGGAAAGGAAGCTCTGAGCTGGCACAAAGAAAGGAATATGGGTATGCCTAGGCAAAGCAACAAGGGCGCACACAAACTCCATTTATTTAAATAATATCTAAAATCAGTCCTCCCTAGAAACAAACATGGAGAAGGGCACTTCATTTCATTCTAAAAATCAAAACAAAGTGAAGGTGAACAAGAAGAACTGACTGTCTTCACTAAGGTACACAGAGAGCCACCTCAGGCCACACCACAGATGAGCAGGGGGACACACTCACTCACAGTCCTTGGGCTTTGAGAGTGCTGACAGAGACTCACAAGGCCTTAAATAAGTTGTCTTGCAAATGCTCTGTGTGTTACAAAAATGCTTTCAGCATAGGCAGAATACAACTAGGACCAACACCACTGCCCAGGGCTGAGGCCCTGACTACAGCATGAGCGTGGCCGCTCATTACACTAGGAGCTAAGGTTCTTAGCAAGAAGGAGTCTCTGGTTACCTGCCATCCTGAATTGCACTAGACACCAAAAGAGAAGGGCCAGCATGACAAGGGGCTTCAGAGAGAAGGAGCCACCACTGAGAAGGGCTGAGGAAAGACAAGCAGCTGGATGCCAGGTGACTGGACATGCCCACAAGGAAGGACAGGGCAGAGCGTGGGCGTGTGCTCTGGAGGCAGTCCCACACTGGATGGCACCATGCCGCTTTAACAGGAGTTCAGGCAAGGAAGGACGGGTTGCTTCCAGGGAATCAAGGAAGGTAAGTGTGGAGCCGTGCAGAGCTGATGTAGCCTCTGACAGTCACATGGGAAGATCACCCGAGGGAGACGGGACAACACTGAACAACATGCTGTATTAGCCAAAGCTCTGAGGGCATGAACAGAAGTCAGAGGCAAGTGCAGGATGTGGGGACAGCTCCTGTGATGGAGGGAGGGAAGACGCCAAACACAAACACAGTGTGGATTCGAACAGCTATGCAAAAGCAGCAGAAATGTCCCACAGTAAAAAGGCCTTGGAATGAATTTTGTTACTGCATGCTATATAACAACAACAACAACAACAATAAAACAAAAACAAAAAACACAAAAGCCCCCAAGGACACCCATAAGCTGAAAGGAAAGAACAAGCTCCCCAGAGCTGTCCTCTGACCTCCATATAGACCAGCATGTGTGCATGAATACACAAACAAAATAAATGTTAAAAAAGAGAGAAAGAAAAAGGAAAGAAAAAGCAGGTGCTAGTTGAACTTTTCTGTCCCCTCTGCATTACTTTTACCAGAGGAAAGGACACTCTAGGGACGGGGACGGCGTGGCAGGTCTGAACGGGCAAGCAGAGCCGTGGGAGCAATGGACAGAGTGCGAGGGGCTGGAAGCCGAAGTGTATTATGTAGTTTAAGCCTTTGCTCCAGCACCAGGCAGAGTAACCACAGGGCAGGTCGGGAAGTTCAGTGATTCATACCAAAATGTACACAGCCAGTAAGCCGAGCTTTCCTATATAGAAAATGTCCCTTTACAGAACAGATTTACTCTAGGCAAGCTAAAATTTTCTCATTGGTTGAGATACTGCATTAGTCCCACAAACTATCCAGTAGCAGCACCAGGGGTTAACAGCTACACTCTGGGACTCTAGTTCATAACTTTTAAAGTGAGCAAGTTAATTACTCCATGACTTAGTAATTTAATCACAAACTGTAGATAATGTCAACCATCCTACTGCCTTCTGATGAAAGTTGGTGCAGGTCTGATACTTAGTGAGGAGAAGGACACCATCCCTCAGCGCCATCCACTGTTGATCACAACGGGGTGGAGATGATTGTGTCCCTCACTGCCATTGCCCTGCTATCAGATGAAAAAAACAGAGCAAATAAGGGCATCACGGCAAAACAAAAATGATCTATACATCTTAGCAATCTGATGTCAGCTGGGACATCATGGGAAACATTAATAATATGTGTGAATGGCCAAGAGAAAGGTTGAAAGCTTAGCTACATACTTACAAGCCACTTTAGCTGTGATTAAAGCAGTATCTGTAAGAGGCTACATTTAGAATCTCATAATAATTTTAAAACAAATCTTTAAGAAAAAATCTAGAACCACTTTAATAAATATGCACATTCCCCTTTGGGGGAAGAGAGAATTTTAAGTTATGAGGAAATACTGAGAACCTGGCTGCAGAAAAGAAAACCACAGCCACAAAGCCAGACTTTGAAGGATTTCTCTGCTCTGTGTCTTCAGTCCGATTAAGAAGATGCACTTCTATCCCTCTCTCCTGCTTGGAACCAAACTTCCATTTGACAGTTCAGATTCTCTAGTGTGAGAGGCCTTCAGCACCAAACAGGAAAAACAAAGACACAGCAGGAATGCTTTATTTTCAACGCAGGTTTCAGTGTGGACCAAGTCTTAAACTTGAACTTGAGAGTGTTCCATTATCCTTTCTGCTGTTACTTAAGGAAGGCCTGGATCTCTGGCCTGTGCTGGGCACCATCTTTAATGATGATCTATGGGGATCCTTCCCCCTCAGCACTGCCGGGGAGGTCAGGCACACAGCAACACTCTCCTGAGTATCAACAAGTGAATTATAAACTATGTCAATCCGAGTTAATGCAAAGCTGTAATCCTCTTTAACAGAGATCAAATCACTGCCTTGAGTTATGTTTGCTCTGCAATCTGATAAGGAAGAGAAGGAGCAGCTAATAAAAGAGTAATGGGAGCCCTTAATGACGCTGGTAAAAGGTAGCACCGGTTAGAGCGGGGCTCTTGTTCTGCTGATTAGATCAATGTTGCATATCTACCCAGACTTGTTTCACCTGTCAGAATAACCTGTGTCTTCTTAGGAGATAAGAAGCCTCAGAGAAAACATCTGTATTTTAACCATTCTTGCCTAAAGTTCTTACCCAACAGAAAATGCTGTAAGGACAGTGTTTCCTGGGGTCAAGAGCAGATGAGCTCTCAATGCTGTGCAAGTTATAGCACAATCTCAAGACCAGTGCCAGATTCTATTGAATAAAGCAGCGCAGTAGGCAGGAGAGCTTTAAGAAAGCATGTAGGGTGGGGGTGGCTATCGGCTGGGGACAGGACTGCGATCAGCAGAGAGGGGAACACGCCTGCTCGTGGAATGTAGGTTGCATACCCATACACAAAAATGGCAAGCCGAAGACAAATTGCCTGTAGGAATTCTATTATACCAAGGCAGCTCAGGAGCAACATGGCTGCGATGTTGACAAAGCACTTTACAAGATGGGCTTACATTTGCACATTTCTTAAACTCCAGATGTAAGACAGTAATACGTTCAGTACACAGTACTCATCATCGAAGGGTCCCCTCGCTCTGCTTAATGCCAGCAGCTTTATACATGTAGAAAAGATGAGGTTTTATTCTGGGGGAGAGGTTGAGGCAACTGTTCCTACTAAGAATTTGTTGGGATTTTTTGTTGTTGTTTTTGCAAAGGAACCAAATAATTCTAAATGCTAATGTTGCCATCATGTTTGTGATAAACAGAAAAATGCAATAACCTGCACTTATAAGGGTCAGTGCCAGAGTCAACCTGGAAGGAGAATCCTCCTAGAAGTGGCAGCAAACACAGCCATGCAATTTTCTCGGGCTGGTACCAGCTGACTGTCATTGTTGAGACCCTCTGTCCTTGTCAAGAGCAGAAACCAGTTACTGAAGTTCAGCCATGGGTCCCTTCTCAGCATGTCTCAGGGGCTTGCAATGTTCTTCCTGAAAGCACATTACCGACTTCTACCTGTACCACATACGACAAGACTTTACACCTGTAAAGTCTGCCTCCAAAGGCCTAGCACAGACAGCAAAAGGCAGAAGGCTATGAAGTTTACCGACGACAGCAAACTCTCTGTGGTCAGTACTCACATCAGGTGAGGCAAACTCTGGCACTCAAAGTTCATGGCCAGCTTAGAAAGACCTCTGCCTGTAAGTCAGAGGGGAAGCCAGGACTAGCACAGAGTGGCAGCCCACGTCTGCTCTCCTCAGCCGACCCACTGCTGGCTGTGCAGAGTGTGGTGAAGTGGGACTTGCTTTCAGGCTCATGGTAAGCCTTGTGCAAAGGCACAAAGATTCTTTCAATTCAGGAAAACGTACACCAGACACATGTGTCTCCCTCAAGAGTTGGAGTCACACCTACTGGACATAGGACATGTCATCCAAGACTTTCACTAACAAAAGAGCCCTGAAAGCACTTACACCAGGATCCAAAGTGAACCTCTCCCAAGGGGCAGTATGGTGACCAGAGAACTCAGCTGGGCTACTTTGCATTTAAAAAGGTTTTTTAAATAGATCACTAAAAGACAAAAATTCCTAGTGTGAGAATTTGTTATCAGCAAAAATTAACTAACTAAAGAACACTCCACAGGGGACAAGATGGGGGTGCCATGCTACCCTTCCACAAACCACACTGTGCGTGTTAACATCCTGTGTGAAGGAGCTTTGCACTTTCTCTTAATGAGTGCATTCCCGTGTCAGTCTGCTCCAACCAATCTAAATTTATTGACCTCAAACTGGACAGGGACAAGGGAGAGTCAAGAATGAGCACTCAGAGCCCTCAACCACTGGGCAGAATCTAATTTAGACCTATCTGCAAACAGTAACCTGGAGCCAAGGAACACCTGCAGAGAGATGAAGGCAACCACAGACCTGGGTCAACTCAGAACTGTGGGGAGCTGCTTCTGGGAACAAAATGTCAAGAGCACAGGGAGTTCATGATGCTACAGTTAGGGGGGAGAGCTTGGAAGAAGTAGCCAGGTGCCACAAAGTCAGCCTAGGGCAGAAACCACCGGGAGAGACCATCTTCACTTGACATACAGCAACAGAGGAGTAGCGGCCCTTCCCTATGCATGGCTGTTTGCTGCCACTTCTAGTTCACACACATACTTTCAAAACTGAAAATGTTGATACAAAGTAATACAAGCTACTGTAGAAAATTCAAGTACCAGACACAGTACAATGAAAGAGTCTTTTATTTCACCCCACTCCCCAGTAATAAATCAAAGGCTTGCTTCTTTCCTCCTAATGAGTGACAGATGAGTTCTCTCATAGACTAGGTTAGCCCAGAGGCAGGTAAGAAAGCACCAACACCTGGCTTCTTCACTGCATGCTGTCCTGTCCCTTCCCCACTGGCAATCACTGAGCAGACACTCTCATACAGTCACACACTGCGGTTCAAACACACAAGGATACCATATGCCTACTTAATGTTTGTAGCTTTTAAACTTTAATTTATTCACTTCATTTTATGTGTGTTTTGCCTGCATGTATGTATGTATGTATGTACATTACATGAAAGTTCACACTGCGTGCCTTGTACCTGTGGAGTTCAGAAGAGGGCACTGGATTTCCTGGAAATAGTTACAAGCGGTTGCAACCAGAATGTAGGTGTTGGGAGCCGAACCCGGGTCCTATACAGGAGCAACAAGTGTTCTTAACTGCTGAGCCGTCTCTCCAGCCCCTTAGTTCTTATTTTAAACTATAATGAGTGCTACAGGCAAAGTCTCTCTCATCAGTTAACAGATTATCCTGGAGATCTTTGCATGGCAGTACACCTATTCTGGTCTCTTTTCCTTCCTACTTTATACAGGTTAGGCAGCATCAACATGAAAATCTGAAACCTGTACAGTGCTGGGAACTGAACCTTCGAGGATGCCAGGCAAGGGATGTACATTACAGTGGAATCCAGTCCCTGAAAGCTGAAACTTCTGAGTACCAACATGCTGATCAAATAGTTGGCTATGTGGCACCTTTTTGATTTCAGATTTTTCTCATTCTGGAAGCAACTGACAAAAGTCTATGCAAATATTGCCATACCTGGAAAACTCCTGAATCTTTAGGTTCTGAACATTCTGAATAATGGAAACTCAAATTGTTTATTTTATCAACTCAGAAATGGCACTACAGTCCAGAGTGTAGGAGGCTCTTTCCACTGATGTTATGTTACATACACAACTCTGCTTCTTTCTCAACAGTTGCTCATAATTTTATCAAAACAATTTTATTTAACCAGTCCCCTATGGATAGTTATTTGGATTATTTGTTTTTCAAAATTATAAACAATATTGCAATAGAGATCCTAGAACAAAAGCTCCCTACACACACACACACACACACACACACACACACACACACACACACACCACACAAACACACGTGTGCATAAACATTAACCAATAACTCTCCAAAAGGATTTGCTGGTCACACATTCAAAACGGTACATGAAAGTTCACCCGTCACACTGTCACTACAGGTTACTAGCAAAAGGGAAAAAAAAATTCATCCTAATTTGCATTTCTTGAAATTTCTACTGTATAGGTTTCAAGGCCTCATGCGTACGCCTCATGCATACGCCTCATGATTACTGGGAATGAGGAAGCTGTAGATCCTCTACTCACAGGAGAGCACCATCAGCCTGACTTGGTCTAGTTTGTCATTTGCTAATGGATCAGGTTTCTGATGTCTTCCTCAGAGGAACGTATGTACTCAAGTTTATTAATAATTCTCCTTATGATTTCTGGTTCCTGTATCATGTTTATAAAGTTCTTTTCTAACTCAAAATCAGAAACAAAACAAAAAATTGTTTAAATCTCTGTACCCTCACATACATGGCAAAAATGACTTATCTCTAAGTCAGCAAAAACTGAACTGTTCACTTGAGGAGGGCAGTGCAAGGAGTCAGTGACATTCAAACAACCGTGAACATCGTGGCATAAAGAATGCTACCAGATGAAGGCCACACACAGTGGCCCCTCAGTACATATGGCAGACTGGCTCCAGGACCCCCACCCCTTCCCCTAAGATACCAGACTCCACCAGTGCAATGACACTGTCTCCCTACCCATCCATGGTGAATGTAGCAATGCTAACATCTGCAGAAGCTACACTCCTGTATGTAAAACAGTATAGCATTTGTATAAACTTCTGTCAACTACTAGATTAGCATCTCTATTCACTACTGAATTCAGTGTGAGCTATATAATCACCACATACCCTAATGTTTAGAGATAATACCTTGGAAAAGCGTGTTAAATACATACATAACTGTCCTCCCTTCCATTCCTTCGTAGTGGTTCTGGGACCATACCCATAGCCTCAGGCATGCTGGGCAAGTGGAGTACATCTGAGCTACATCTCCAAACCCATGCACAATTTCTTTCCTTAAACATTTTCTTATATGAGTGCAATGTGTGTATGCGTGAGCACAAAACTCATGTCTGTGAGTGCAGGCACATGTATGCCACAGCACCCACATGGAGGTGAGAGGGCAACTTTGGGTGTCAGCCAGTGCCTTTCACCTTGCTTTATTTTAATTTTTTTATACTTATTTATTGTATGTATATGTGGGTATGTTTGGGGCAGGAGTCAGAGGATGACTTTTGGAACTCAATTCTCTCCTATCATGTGGGCTTCAGGGATCAAACTCAGATCATCAATCTTGGGAGTCAGAACCTTTACCCACTAAGCCACCTCGCTAGCCCTGTCAACCTTGTATTAGGTAAGTTCTCTTGTTTACTGCTGTGTACTTCAGGCTAGCTGACCCATGGTAAGCGAACTAAATTACAGATGCATATAACTGCACCAGGCTTGGCTTGGGTTCTAGGGATTCCAACTGAGGTCCTCACGCCTCTGTACAATCTCTCCAATCCCCTCGTCCTAAACTTTTTTAATGGAAGGTTGGCTGAATCTCTATACAAAACCTAAGGTTACAGAAGACCGGTTGTATTGCATTACTTCCATTTTACTTTTCCCACTGAGGGGAAACAAAACAAGAACATACACCTGCAACCCAGCACTCAGGAGGCAGACATAGGAGGATTATGAGTTCAAGGGCAGTATGGGAAACATAGCAAGACACTGTCTTAAAAGAACAAAACAAAACTCGAAAAACAGGCCATGCTACTACTCTCTCCTTCTTACTTAAGATAAAGTATCAGTACCTTCCAGCCCTGGAAGTTTTGATGATAGAAGCAGAAAGAGCTGATACCCAGTTACAGTACTCACAGTTCAACTGGCCCATTCAAAGGACAAAGCCTGAACAGAAAGACAGATGAAGCCCTCACTTTAGGAGACACAATGTCAATGAATGTCCTGTGAAAAAACACATTCTCAGTTTCAGGCATGGTGGTGCACACCTTTAATCCCAGCAGAAGCAGGCAGATCTGAGTTCTAGGTCAGCCTAGTCTATATAGTGAGTTCCAGAATAGCCTTTCCAGGACAGGCTGGGCTACATACAGAGTCCGTCTCAAAAATAACAAAACAACAATAAAACAAACACTCAGTTCTTAAGCTACAAGACCACTGTCAAGTTCCTTATCTGAAGCTGAACTGGAGAAGGATGCTGATAACCGTTATCTAACAACAGCAAAACATCTTTATCCCCCTATAAATACAGAACCTGCTGCCCAAACCACACAATTCTAACCCTTCTCCTTGCTGTTCTATCGACCCACCCAGCCAAGGAAAATCTAGAAAAAGGTTGCGGCGAGGGAATTCTAGGAAGCTATTATTCAAGTCAAGAGCCCACAGATATGGCGTGTACTACCCTTTCCTCTTCTTCCTGTCTCAAGCAGATGTTTGGTGACTAGAGCTGGCAGTTGGGGAGAAACTGAGAAACATCGGCCCTAGCATTCCTGGCTCTGGGAGGAACTCAGGCTGATTTGCTCTGCAATCGGCAACTGTGCTTCTTAGGCGGCCAGGACCAAATGAGTCTGACTATTGCACTCATTCTCAAATACTTTTTGTGGTTTTGGTTTGAGATGGGGGTCTCATTAAACGGGACAGACTGGTCTTGAATCCTTGATCTTTCTGTCTCAGCTTCTGATGTGCTAGAATTATGGGTGAATGTCACCATGTTTGGCTCTTCAAATAATTTGTAACTGCAGTATGTAATATACCATCTAAAAGGATAAATATAGATAAGTTCAGAGAAACAACCTCTAGGGTACTAGATAATATAAGAAAAGTCCATGGTCAGAGATTTAGCTCAGGTGGTATAGCCCAGCATGCATGAAACCCTGGGTTAAATTTCCTGCACTGAATGACAAATGCACATCGGAGCACACCTGCAATCCTAGCACTCAGGAGGTAAGGATAAGAAATTCAAGTGTATATAGGATTATGGACAAGCTGCTTTGTACTCAAACAAACCAAATGGCAAACAGCCAACAGGGTGTGGCCCATACCGGTAGATCTGTTATTTTCAGGCCAAGAGACAGCGTGACCGGATGACGTTTGGAAGCAAGTCCAAAGGCTACATGTGACTTGAGAGACACCTGGCAAAGCCAGCACCAGCCTACAGTCAACCACTAAGAAGACTAACACAACATTTTTTTGTGATAAAATAATGTGTCTACTAGTCAGTGAATGGCTAAATGATAGAAAATATTATTGTCATATGAATTTTAAAATTTAATGGCATAAAATGTTCACAGAATAAAAAATATTTATAGTAGAACATAATTTTAATTCTATGAAAAAGAAAAGCAAGAACAAGCTGAAACAAACCCACCCCACGCCGACAAAACCTGAATGGAAACATTTGAGTGTACACACGTGTGCCCACATGTTCCCTGTGCTACATGTACACACTGTGAGTTCCTCCACATAAGAATAGCCAGAAATAATAAACATATTTTACACCCAAATCTGAGCACCACTAATAGCAAGGCTTCTTCAAGAAGGAACAGTTTCAGAGCACAAGGAAAGTAGAAGGTAAGCTCTGAAAGGCCCAACAGGTGGAAGCCGGCCTGTTCCAGACCAACCAGGAGCGTGTACTGAGACCCTATCTAAAAATGAACCACCAAAGAAAGAAAAACTTTCAGTATCATGTGCAATGAATAAGGATATAAAGAGTGTTGGGATTATACCAAAATGATACAACCAGGCTTGAAGGGACTTCCACCAATCTGTACAGTTCTAATATTAAAATAAATGACTCATCAAGTAAGATAGGAAAGCAGGAATTCATGTTGCTATACACAAATCACTCATGGTAAGTAAATATAAGGAAGGGGGAATCTCTTCATGAGAGTAGAATGAAAATGAATAAACAGAAAATAAATATTCTTCCTGCTCTTCCTCCAACCTTCTTCAGCAGAAACTCACTAATGCAGCCCTGGATGTTCTAGAACTTGCTATGGAGTCCAGAATAGATTTGAGCTCACAGAGATCCAGTTGCCTCTGTTTTCCAAATGCTGGGAGTAAAGAGTGTGCCACAAATACATAGTAGAAGAAAGTATTAGTATTTTGGTTTGGTGAGACATGATTTCTCTGTGTATCCTTGGCTATCTTGAAAATCACTTTGTAGACCAGGCTGGTCTCAAATTCAGGGATCTGCCAGTCTCTGCCTCCGGAGTGCTGGGATTAAAAGTATGTGGCATGCCCAGCAAATTATTCTTTTAAAAAACAAAAACAAAAAAAAAAGCTGTGTGTGATGGCAAATACCTCTAATCTCCTCACTTAAGAGAATAAGGCAGGATGATTGTCCTGAGTTTCAAGTCAGTCTGGACTACCCAAAGAGTTTCAGTTCATCTGAGCTAAGAGTCTCAAAAAACCAAAACAAATTAAAAACTAAAAAAATAAAGCAAGGCAGTCTCTGGATAGCCTTTCCTTCAGTTTCCGCTCTGCACTTTTTCTCTGTATCTCCTCCCATGGGTACTTTGTTTCCCCTTCTAAGAAGGACTGAAGCTCCACACTTTGGTCTTCCTTCTTCTTGAGCTTCATGTGGTCTGTGAATTGTATCTTGGTTATTCTGAGCTTCTGGGCTAATATCCACTTATTAGTGAGTGCATACCATGTGTGTGTTCTTTTGTGATTGGGTTATCTCACTCAGCATGATATTTTCTAGTTCTATCCATTTGCCTAAGAATTTCATGAATTCATTGTTTTTAAAAGCTGAGTAGTACTCCATTGTGTAAATGTACCACATTTTCTGTATCCATTCCTCTGTTGAGGATTCATCCCATATACGGTTACCAAACCCAGACACTATTGTGGATGCCCACAAATGCCTGCTGACAGGAGCCTGATATAGCTGTCTCCTGAGAGGCCCTGCCAGTGCCTGACAAATACAGAGGTGGATGCTCTCAGCCAACCATTGGACTGAGCACAGGGTCCCCAATGGAGGAGCTAGAGAAAGGACCCAAGGAGCTGAAGGAGCTTGCAACCCCATAGGAGGAACAACAATATGAACCACCCAGTACCCCAGAGCTCCCAGGGACTTAATCACCAACCAAAGAGTACACATGGAGGGACCCATGGCTCCAACTGCATATGTAGCAGAGGATGGCCTTGTTGGACATCAGTGAGAGGAGAGGCCCTTGGACCTGTGAAGGCTCATTGGTCTAGTATAGGGGAATGCCGGAAAGCGGGAGTGAGTGGGTCAGTGAACAGGGGGAGGGGGGATGAGATAGAGGGTTTTCAGAGGGGAAACGAGGAAAGGGGATAACATTTGAAATGTAAATAAAGAAAATATCTAATAAAAAAAAGCAAGGCATTATGGCACATTTTTTAAATTCTACCTCTTGGAAGATAGAGGCAGGCAGAACTCTAAGTTTTAGGCTAGCCTGGGCCACACAGTGAGACCCTGCCCTAAGATAAATAAATAGATAAACAAACAAATAAAATGTTATCTCTAGATAACAATGAGCATCTGCTCGTCCCTTTTACAGATCCTATCATTTCAGCTTTATAAACACATACTTCTTTAATTTAAAACAAAAAATCTATAAATCCCCAATAGCAGCTTCAACAACCATAACGGAAGCTTCCCCTCCCCACACAGAGTGCTGAGAGAACCACACACACAGTGCACACAGCCTCTGCCTTTGCCATGAGAAGAGCAGATGACCCAGCAGGTGGACCAATGCTGAGGAAAGCAAGCCACCAGAGATGGTATTGAGATTTATGGAGTTTGATTGGACTTCATAGTAGCCATGGCAGGAAACACAGGTGACAGACCTTGCTGTGGTGCCACTGACTAGCTGTGACTGTCACTGTCAGGCACCTGAGACATACAAGCACTGACGCTCACCTGGCATCGTCATTCATTGCAGTGTGGTCAATAGGTGCCATGAAACTCAGGAGCTTGCTAAGGACATGGAACCTAAATAAAACCAGAAACAAACAACATTAGTAACTATTAACTCAGCAAAAGAAACATACTTGACCAGCTAAATCCCACGACTGATCCCATGAACTCTGGTTCCAGAGTGGAGTGGGAGAAAGTTCACAGGCACTTGCAACTCTCTTCTCTCTTTTCCTCTTAATGGAATAGGAAACAGTACAATACCAGAACAGTGAAAGCAGCAGGGCCGTGATTGCACTCCCCTCTGACCCCAGGTTTCAGGAAGCAGAGGCAGGTGATCTCTGAGGCCAGCTTGGTCTATAGAGTGAGTTTCAAGACAACCTGGAAAGAGAAACCCTGTCTCGAACACACACACACACACACACACACACACACACACACACGCAAGCGTGAGTACACCCACACCTACACGATACCCTATTGTTTTCTTTCAACCTGATAAAAATTAGAAATTCTGATTCTGATCTGAGAAACAGTAGCCTCATGTTCTAACTCAGTTACCACCACAGAAGAGTGCTTGCTTTCCAAGGCTAGTCCAACTTCCCTTTTTGGTCTAAGGACGGAGGAAGAGCCTCATGCACTCTCAGCAAGCATTCCACCAGTGAGCAACACTTCCAGCCCCAGATTTCTTTCTGCTCCGCTTGCAGTCACAGCCAATTCTCATTCCTGGATCAACATTGTTTTCTGACAAGCATCTACAAGGCTCTACAGTTAGATTGGAACTACCTGAAAGGATAAAGTAATACCACTCTTGACCACAAAGGGTATGTACAGCTCTTGGCTCTAACAATTTAAAAATTCAAAGTAATAAAATAATGCAGAAATTTTCCATTCTCTCCTTTCTCTCTCTCTCTCTCTCTCTCTCCCTCCTTTTTAGGAAGCAGGGCCTCTCACTGTATAGTCCAAGATGGCCTCAAGCTTTTGATCCTCTGGCTTTCGTTTCCTAAGTGCTAAGCTTACGGGTTATACCATCATTGCTGGCCTCTCTCAATTCTTTGGAGGAATATACATTTATTTCCAAGAGAAATTCCATTAGCTAGAATAACAGAGTACTTGCTGTGTACCAAATACCTACATATTTTTTGAACCCATGTCTCCCAGTGGTTCCTCTGGAGAAACCCTAGTAAGCTATAGTCTTATATACAGCCCCACCGTGCAACCTGAGCCTGACAGTAATGAATGAAGCTGCTATTTATACAGACTGTTGGTAACATCCTTTAACGCCCTGGAAGGATGACAGGAGAGTAATAGCAACGGCGAGCAATGCTGCAGCAGTGCTCACGGGGACCAAGCACTGAGAGCTCCACGTGCCGTCTTCATCCACTCTCAACCACAAACTGGTTCTGAGTCATTACCATCCCCATTTTACAAATGAAGAAACCAGCATAAAGAGTTCAAGTTCTCCCCTAAAGTAAGCAGTAATCACTGTGAGAGCTGGAATCCAAACTCAGGCAGTGTGTCTTGAGTCACCCTCTTAATTTCAACAGTAACCATGTCCAGAGAAGCACCAGAGCTGCATCAATAGAAATGTGGAAAACTTCTAACAATATAAGAAAAGTAGCAGCTCCTGTGCACTCCTGCAAAGCTGAACCAGCATTTCCTCTAAGTTTTAATAAACTCCAAACAAGGTAAAGTGAGTATGAAATCTGCTAGTGTGAAGTTGGTTCTCTCCCTTGTCTCAACAGGGTTTTGCTAGCTCCCCAGGCTAGCTTCCAACTTACAATACTCCTGACTGTACCTCCTAGTGTTAAAGTTACAGATATTTTAAAAGTGAGACAGATGCATATTTGTCTAAAGAAAATGCAGTAAGAGAGGCTCTTTAACTCTTCAATGATGTAGGACACACACACACACACACACACACACACACACTATTTATATATAGTTATATCTCTAATACAACAAGGTAAAGATGTTTTTTGCTGAACTACCAGCAGACTCTTTGACACTGAGGTTTTGTCAGATAACATTGCCCTACTCTGGCCCCAGGATGTAAACCTAAAAGTCTAGCAATGTCAGTTCCTACTCTCTTACTCTGTCTTTTGTATGTTTCTTTTTTAAAAATATTTTTTATTATTTATTTATGCATCCATGTGTACATCTATATGTGTAAGTCTAGCTCCAGGAGATCCAGAGTTACAGGCAGTTGTGAACTGTCTGATGTGGGTGCTGGGAATCAAACTCATGTCCTATGCAAGAACAGTACCTGCATCTTCTCCAGACTCATTATTAGTTCATAGTGGAGAGTTTTCATAGCATCAAAAATGCCTCTATTTTCCCACAGAAATTATATTCCTCATCATCTAAGTATACTATTAATATTTTTAAAGTCCTCCACTTTTATCTTTTTAAAGCTAAAATAATCATTCTGATTTTGTTTTCTAATTATTTCTTTTAGGGAAACACACTAACAGTATTTTATACATCCACTGACAACAATAGAATAAAAATTCAATAAACTGTATTTTCCCTTTTAGAGTAATAAAACAGGGTCGTAGAAATATTGCACATCATTCTGCTACTTTTATCATCTGTAAAAACAGAATCAGGGGCAAACAGGTGTGGCAGCATATACCAGCATACTGTTAACACCTGAGAGGCTCGGGTAGGAGGGTTTTTTTTAGTTTAAGGTCAGCACGACTCAAAAACCAAAATCAAAACTAGATTCATCAGAAGAAAGATGGGACAAGCAAAACGAAAGAGAAGCAACATGGCCTCTTGCTCACTTGCTTCGCACAAACTTACCGAAGTTTCCTCCCTTTGCTGGCTTTTCTATCTACCTTCTTGCGGATTTTGCTTCGTAGTTTCTGGATTGCAAGCCACTGCCTGGGAAAATCACAAACCATGTTATGCATCACCGCCCACAGAAACAGTTATGAAAATTGACAAATTGGAATTTTTCTCACTAACAACCCTGCAGAAAGAAATCACCAACCTAAATCAAATTCTTCAAATAGTCTTGGGCAAAAGTGACTAATCAATTGGAGAGGATTTGTGCAATGGTAGAAGACAAATGGCAGCCGGGAAATCCCACAGCAAATCTGGTTAACAATGTTCCTCGGTGCGGTGCGGCTCCTTTGACTAGCGCTCTGCCGCCGGTCTGCAGGACAGCCCCGAGTGTGAGCTGCTGGTCCCTGTTCCAGCTCACACACATGGCCTCTTGGTACTGCAAGAGTTGGTTGGATGCTGGTTGGTCTGAAAGCATCAACTCACTCTCATTTCTATTCTCATCACCCCTCTCTTGGCTTTTGACAGAGTCTCTCTATGTAGCCCTGGCTGTCCTTGAACTTGCCTCTACCTCTCAAGTGCTAAGGTTAAAGACATGTACTACTACCATGCCTGGCTCAGTTTTCTAGACTCAGTGCTTTTGTTTCTTCTAGTTAAAAAACTTACACTTATTTATCTATGTGTGTGCCCTCACTCGTGCATGCCCACAATTATTACAGCACATGTATTAAGGTCAGAGGACAACTCATGGGGGTCTCCTTCCACTATGTGGATTCTGGGAACCAAACCCAGGTCATCTGCAAGAGCAGCAATTCAGATCATCAGACTTGGTGGCAAATGCCTTTACCTACTGAGTCATTTTACCAGTCCTCCTTTCTAATTGCTCTTAAATGTTTATTTTATGTGTGTTAGTGTTTCACCTGCATGTATTTATATAAACTGTGAGCCCTGTGCCCATGGAGGTCAGAGAGGGTGTTAGATCCCCTGGAACTTCAGTTACAGATACATGTAAGCCACCATGTGGGTGGTGGGAACCAAAGCTTCAAGTGCTTGGAACTACTAAGCCATCTCACCTGCTCTTCCCTTCTAACCTAAAAATCATCCACTAGGTTTATAGTTGTTTAATTTATATTCTCTATATAGTAATATTTACATTCTATCTGTAATATTTCCATATGTGTTAATAAAAGATAAAGACTCTTCTTTCCCTCCCTCGATATTATCTCTTTTATTTTACTTTTTTAGACAGCTTTCACTATGTAGCCTTGGCTGTTCTGGAATTCCCTGTGTAGCTAGGCTGCCTCAAACTCACAAAGATCCACCTGTCTCTTCCTCCCAAGTGGAAAAAAATTTTCTTTCTCCCAAACACACTTAATCTTATTCCCTACCTTTAATATATATATATATATATATATATATATATATGTGTGTGTGTGTGTGTGTGTGTGTTTCAGCATCTTGTCAAGTCCAGGTGCTTACTACATCTAGGACAGCTCCAGAGGAGCAACCTCCAGATGCTCCAATCTCCTCTCACAGACACAGACACAGACACTTCTACTGGACTTGTTCCTTCTGATCTATCCTCAGACTGTTCCATAGATCTTGGACAGCAAGATAACAGCCAACTCTCCTAAGACTGGACAAATATTCCCCATACCCATTCTTCTAGGCTTCCTAGAGACACATCATCCCCAATACCAGCAGGAAGTAGTCAGATGACCCTATTCCTGCTTCACCATCACCTCTTTCTAATTTTTTCTTTTTTAATTAAACCAAAATGGGAGAATGTTAGCGTTCTGTTTAAGCTCCGCCCCACAGTTACCAGGCAACATCCAGGTATGCCTGACTCACTATAAAAGGGGATGCTTGCCCCTTCCTCACTCTCTTGTTCTTTCTCTGCTTCCTTTCCCCGCTTTCTCCCCATTCCCTTCTCTCTCCATGTGCTCATGGCTGACCTCTACTCTACTCTCTCTCTGACTTTCTCTGCCTCTGCTACCCTCTTACCTCCCCCCTCCCTATGCCCTGAATAAACTCTAGTCTATGCTATACTGTTGTGTGGCTGGTCCCTCAGGGGGAAGGGATGCCCCAGCATGGGCCCACCAAGGCATCCCCTTCCCCTATACCTCACCACACCTCCATAGAACATATCCCACTTCTCTTTATCTTTTTATATACACAACACCAGGTACTGGGATTAAAGGTGTGAGCAACCACCTGGCCTCAATGTAATTTTAATACTATTATCACCTTAAAAAAACCAGGAAAACTGACACAATAAATAATATTTATTCTTAATTATGTATCAGTTTCTAAACACCCTAGATTGTCTCTTTTCCATGGATGGTTTAGTGGGTCAGGGTCCATATAGGATTCATATGTCTGTCATCTTAAGAGTCCCTTAGGAACTTTATTTTTCACATAAGTGTTGAAAACAAGCTAGAAGAATCCCCTCAAATTGTTCCTGTGAACAAATGAAAAGGGAAATTGCAGTAGCAGCTAGTCATCTTACCTGACTTGCACAAGGAAAACCCAACATAGGGCGGGGGGGGGGGTGTCTAGGGAAATCCAATTACTGTAATCTTAATATAATCTTAATTACCATAATCTATTTTATTGTAAAGTCAGATAAATGTATAATATAATCATCACTTAAATACAATTTGCTCTATCACATTAACTATATAGTGGAACACCTACAACATTCCAAAGACACGGGAAATGTCAACAGTGCCCTGCCCTAAAATTCAACTCAAAATTACTTCATCAGTGCTAATTTTTCATTGCCTATTCCAAATGCTGCTCTGCCCAGAATCTCATTCTGTCGTTTACAGCTTTTGTTTCTTTCTCATGCTTTTTCAAATTATGGCTCGTGGTTATTTAAGTGCACACACTCATTAGGTAGCACTCTAAATGCCCTTCTTATTTTGAAAGCACAGGATAAGCATACAAACAAGAGCCTTCCTTCACTACTTTGCATTCTACACTGACTTCTGGGTAAAGCTGTCATGTTCCATTTCCAGTTAAGCTGAAGCTTCTCTGAGGGGTAGATGTCTACACTAGGGCAGATTAACAAAGCAGATTCATCTGAGCCAGGAACCAGTTGTACATAGCACAACAAGGAACCTGCTCTGATAACTGAGAGCACAGGTTGAGGCAGAAGATTGCTATGGATATAAACACCACCCACACTAAGGGTAAAGATCCTAAGACTGATAATTATAGGACCAGTCACTGTCTTGGAGGCAAAATTAAAGGGATTCAATGGAGAGAAACTCCTGCCCAAGCAGCTTAAATGAACAGAAAACCATATCTAAGTTACCTTCCCATGGCCACCTGATCATTTGGATCCAAAGAGCTGGTCTTCCTCTCTATGAGTTCTCGAAGGAGCTAAGGAAAAAGGAAAGCAACTGAGTTATTATCATCTCCCAGTGGTAACTGGCTTAAAAGGGCATAGAAAGAATTCTGAACAGCATAGTGACCACTTTTAAATAAGAATATCCATTAATCCTTTTGAATTTATGTAGTTTTCAAAGGTAGCTTCCACAATAGCTGTACTGACATCCATTTGGGTGACTTATGGTGCCAGAGTTTCTTTCAAATGCATCAGAGTGTGCAACACTCTTTTCACTGTTTTCTGACCAGTTTTCTTTGTCAGATCAACAATGGGTAAACTTTAAAAGGACAGATGGGAAGGGCTGTGAACAGAGAAACACATCAGTTTCCAACCAATGGGATAATGTGCAAAGTTAACTTCAGAACTATAGCCCCAGCAATCAGAAAGTTTTCCCTGAGTGAAAGCCTTGACTGTCAACAATGAAAAGTGTAGACTTCATCTTCTTACCTTCTTCTACAACTGTACTCTACCATGCTGGTACTATCAACTGGCTTAACTAGACATGACCAAACACACACAGAGCCACCAAAGTTCTGAAGAACCAAAAGGAAGTCATTCCCGTGTTTACTCCTTGAGTAAAGGAGTGGGTTTCTATTCTCTAGGGTTAACTCTGTGGGGCTCTAACATTATTCTCCCATTCTCCTCTTAATTCTGGCACTCCACTGCATTCAATAAAAATCTCAATCTGTACCTTTTACACACTTAGGAATTTGCATAGGACTTGAGAGTCCTCAGTATAAAGATGCCATGAAATTTAAACAGAAAAGGAGAAGAGAACTTTAACTTGCAATAATAAAATTAGGTGTACTCCTCCTATATAAGTTCTACATACAGAGAAATGACAACAGATATTAAGATCCCAGACATCTGAGAGAAATCTAAAATAAACTAGCTCCTGCTAACCATCCATCAATATACATGGTTGGCTTTAAAATTTGTTTCTTCACAAAAACAAGCAACTATTTTGCAGGTGAGGCACAGTGGTTACATAGCTATTTCACTAAATTAAATTGCTGAAGCCTGTGGGGGGATGGAGAAGAAATAAATTCCCATGAAAGTAGTTTACTTTCTAATTTTCATTTTTGTGTGTAAGTAGGCACTGAAGAAGTAAAATTTACAAGAAAAATCCACTTCTGTAAGATGCAGCTTTACTGCACACAGGAAAGGATATTTCAATCGCAATTAAAAACCCTACTGTGAAGTTTTCTCATTTGCTTATTTTGGGCATTATTACCACAGCAATTACGGTTAAAAATGCAAGGACCAGAGGCCACTGGTTTATTATCACTAGAAAACAGCAAGCAATTTCTCTACCCTGCTTATCTGATTGATTCCTAACATCTTTCTGGCAGCCAATCTATCAGTTTATCTCTCCTACTTCATCACAGTCACTTCTGGCAGCTAAATACAAGATCCAAATCCAGTGCTGCACAGACGCGACACGGTGAACCTGTGTGACACAGCTGCAGAGCAAACAGCTGCCTGCAGGCTGAGCACAAATGGGCTCTGCTCTCTAGTCAGTGCTCTGTGAGAAGCAAGGTGGGCAAAAGGGTGAGGGAGATAGTAATAATAATTTTTATTATATTTTTTTAGTGAAGGGAAAAGAATAAAATGACTGAATTTTACTGCCCGACCTTGTTCCAGCCACACAAGAGATTACAATCACCCTTCCTGGTATTCTTAATCATCCCTGATCCCTTGAGCCTGGACCATTATAGCCACTGGGGAGCAAGTTCTCATGGAAGGCTCCTCCAGCACAACAGGCAAAGGCTTCATCTGGAAGAGAGCACCACAAGTCCTGACAAAGACTGGGAATCAGAGCCCCCACAACTGCAGAGGATCTATGACACTGCAGCCACCGTCCCTCAAATACCAAGGCGGTGCTGTGTCTGCTTCCAAGGATCCTGTGTATTTTACACATCCAGGTCTGCATCCTTTGCTCAGTCACTCATGGTGGAGAAGATGCTACCAATCCGGCTGCCTGTTTAACTTACTAGGGTCCAAGATTTCAGAAAAAAAAATACAAAAAATGTCATCAGCATATTACCCATGGGTGTTATTTAGTAAAGTAATGCAGCACATCTTAAGAGTAAGAAGCCATAACTTATGGAGGTTTGAGTTTGTATTTCCCTGATAATGTGGGACCTCTTCCTGTATTTACTGGTTCTCCATGTATCTTCATGGAGAAATGTCTATTCAGATTCTTTACCCATTTTAAAGTTGACCCAGGAGTCCTGGAGAGATGGTTTGGTGGTCAAGAACACTGGCTGCTCTTGAAGAGGACCCAGGTTTGGTCTCCAGCATGAACTGGTAGCTAACAACCTGTGTAACTTTAGTGTAGCTGTTTGTGTACTTTGTGCACTAGCTCCTTACAAGGGAAGTGCCCTTCCACTTTCTTGATGGTATCGTTTGAAGCAGGTAAGTAGTTAATTTTGATATAATCTATTTTTTTATCTATTTGTGTTTTTTTAATGTTGTATACAGGAAACCAAGGTCATGGAGATTTACTCCTATAAGTTATTCTAAGAGTTTTCCAATTTATATGGTGCATTTTCAGTTAACTCTGTACATTGTATAAGGTGGAAAGTAGAGGTCCAGGTTTATTCTTGCACGTGTGGAATCTTATTGTTTCATTTGTTGAAAAGTCTATTCTTTTCTCCAATTAACTGTCTTAGCACGCCGTCAAAAGGCCAAACCATTTTAAAAGAACTTGATTTTATGGTCACCTAATCCCTGGCTTTCTAAATTTGTGATCTAGAGTTACTGAGTTCCACTTCTCAGGCTTTTAAAGTCCAAAGACACAGACCCTGGAGAAGGAAAATGCTAGGACAACCCTTTCTATAACTCAGCTGACCTAGCTGAAGGCAGGATTTCTAACTCCTTCCTTAGTACACAGAGATGGCCCAATTTCTATGTGTGTGTTCAGACTCTCCCACAATGAGGTACAAAAGCAGGGCCTGTAATCCCAGCATTTAGGTGGAAACGTGAGAATGAAGAGTTTAGGCTATCCTCTCTTACACAGCAAGTTCAAGGCAACCCTGGGTTACACAGACTCTGTATCCGAATTTTCCCCTGTCCTGTCTCCTACTTTATTACCTATGGTCTGTCTTTAGCTCCCTAGCCTTTCAAATTAACCATAAAGTTAGTGTGGTGACAATGCACACCTTTAATTCCAGTACCCAGGAGATAGAGGCAGCTGGATCTCTGAGTTTGGGGTCAGCCTGGTTTATAGAGCAGGGTTCCAGGACAACTAAAGGCTACAAAGTGAGACCCTGCCTCAAAGATAGTTACACAGACAGACAGACAGAATAAACCAAATTAACCCTAAAAGAAGACACTTGTGATTTTCCTATCTTTTTTCCAACAAAATATTCTTATTAATTATTTGGGAATTTCACACAATGTACCCAGTAACACTTACTTGCCATTCCTTACAGGTCCACCCTTACCACCCTTGTGCCCTCCTCCAAAACAAAACAAAACAACAACAACAACAACAAATCAAAACCCTCCACTAAGTCCAATCTGTGTTGCCCGTATACTCATTAGAGCGTGGCCAGCCCCTTAGAGATAACTGACTCCAGCAACCCCACCACCAGCAGAAGCCATCAGCAGTGAGGAGCTACACTTCAGCATTCCTGTCACAGTTTTAAAGGACAATCTTCAACGGCTTTCTGTCTAGACTGTTTCTTTGGGGGTGGGAGAGGCCGTCACAGAATCCTTCAGTGTCTCTTATTCTCAACTACAAGCCTGCAGTCACTGATGCCACTGCAAAAGATGCTTCCCTGGCAGGCAGGCAGCAGCAGGAAAAATCAGACACCAACATGCCCTCTAGCTGCAAAGCGAACCAGCGAAGTTTTTCATGGAGGCCCAATCTAGAAAATGAACTGTTCTCCATCTCATCGAGTGCCCAGAGCTGGGCAGCATGTTGGGGCAGCGCCTGTGGGAGCTCCAGGCTGCCCCTGGGGCCCTACTCTGCAATAACATGCTCACTCTTCCACGGCAGCTTCTACATGCTCCCACATCTGCTGCTGCTGCTCCTGCCTCTCCGCCTCTCCACTACTCCAGTCCACCATCTTTTTTACCTCTCCCCCATATTTATTCATTGAAATAGCACTGCAAACTATGCACGCACGCACATGCGCACATGCACACAGAGCCTTTCATGAAAACACTGCAACAAGTCATTGGTCTGGTTCAGTTTCTGGTTTCTGAAGCCCCATAAATACTGGACTATCACTGAAACTCATCTTGGATTTCCTGATGTTGCACAGAGTCAGGGTGATGTTCCACTGGGCGAAGTGCCCAGGAGCAGAATTCCCAAGAATCCAGGCTATTGCACACCTCTCTGCACTCAGTACTGGCTGTCCTACTGGCTCACCAGTATGACCCTGGCACTTGTAACCTGTGGGCAGTGCAATGGCGACAAGTTCTCCTCCCCCTCCAGCCAGGGCTCCAGCAATGGTGGGACTAGCTCTACTCAGCCACAACACGATCTACTACAGTTGTGATCTGACATCCGTCGCCATCACGAGTCTCTGTTCTGCCATCTTTTCTTCCAATTTCATGAGACCACTCTTTAAAAGCATCTTCCCATAAGACCCGTCTTTTTTCAGTTGTTCCGGAGATACTGTGGGCTCTGCAGACTCCTCAGCCACCACGTCTTCCCTCAGAGCCTCTCAAATCCTGTCACTTGTGACTTTTACTTGGTTGAGGCTTATAAAAATTAGATTTGCATATATTGTAATTTTAAGTTGTTGGGAAGGAATTGCTGCATGCACCCCCACACACACACACACACACAGTGTAAGTTCAACATAAGATGATTCCCCTCCCACAGGGCTTGTTTCTCTCACCTCTTTCCACAGGGTACACTTATTCCCAACTAACTCTACCACTTAATAGTCCTTCTTCCACTATCCTACTAAACAAATGCTACCTGGTTCCTAGAGCCTTCTTTAATTTCCCCAAACCATTAGCAAACCTTCACTCTTCTATAATCAGATAGGCCTCAGCAGTATGCATTTTTGTTGTTTCTTATCATCTTCTTTACCTTGCTATCAGCTTCTTGAGGGCAGGTGACACAGTTATTCAAATTGTTACATATATCTAAGAACAATGCCACTCACACAATTACTTTATATATTTTTTGAGTCAAAGTAAGCAGCCACCTTAGAAACAAGTACAAAAAGTATTCAGCTTTTATAGGGAAAAAGTACAGCATTGTGAGAAAATTAATGGAGTCCAATGGAAGAAAACCAGAATTAGATAAAGTCCAAGAAACATCTTACTTCTGCAGTTACAAATGACTGGCCGTTGGTTACTAGAGCAGAGAATGTATTGCTATGCTATGTCAGGTCTTTAGAAACTCAGTTGCTTTTTCTCAGTTACTTCCGACTCAGCTGTGTTGCACCTGGACTGCGATCTGGAAGGATGACAAGCTTAAATACCAAATGAGGTGGCAACGTTTTCAAAGGCCATAATATTCCAGTAGGCTTGGTCAGTTGGCATGCAAGTTATTAGTCAAAACAGTAAGTTTTCTTATCAGAACCCATACATTTCTTTAGACATAATATACACTATCTCAATGTCTACTTATTTACTAAGTGACTTATTTACTAAGTAAATAAGTAGACACTGAGATAGTGTATATTATGTCTAAAAGCATCAGCCCTGATGTATGACCAAAGTGATTTGAAATGCTAGGTAACTTGTTGCCAATTTGTTTTTTCCTTTATTTTTACCACAAATAAAAACAATTTAATAAGAACTAAGTATAGCATTAAGCCACTCTTTGGAATCTTTGCTAAGAGTAACAGAAGAACAAGGGTGCTGTTGGTGAAATTTTACAACAGTTCTCACTGAAATATTCTGACCTTTTGGTTCCCAGACATATGGTCTGGTGTGTATTTTTTTTTTCTTTCTGTCCTAAATGTGAGGAGGGGTCCCTATGGGCCAGAGCTCAAGTGCTGACTATTTCTGGGCACTTAGAAATAATTCTTTTAATAGTATCATATAATCTATCATTTGTGTTGAACAAATAGAGAAGTCCCACCAAGCTGGAGGACTTATAGGTAAGAAACTGAAAGGCAAGAACTAAACTGTATTCTGTAATTATGTTTCATAAGGACTAAAAGCCTGGCAGAAACAAACTCTTCTCACATCCTGCCTCTAGCATTCAGATGCCAATAATTCTTCAGCCCCAATATTCTACTGACTGCCATCTTTCAGCATCCTCTCCTCCAGTGCTCACCTTCTTTATCAGGTAGATAATGATCCCATGGTTCCTTAGGACAATCACTCCTGGTACACCTCCTCTACTCTCCTATAGGCTGTGCCTTTGTTATACAGATCCACAACCTCTTACAAGAGATTAAATCTTGGGATTCAGAAATTTTAGCAAGGAAAGAAAATAAAATGCATATGCCATAACTGCCTCAGCAGTCTGGGCAGTCCCTAAAGTCAAACGTGTACTTCTAGGTCTGTGTGACCTCCCTCCATCTGATCTTTCCTCATTCCATCCATTTACCGGAAATGGATTTCATGATCTCATTTTTCTTCAGAGCTGAGTAGTATTCCACAGTGTATATGTGCCACACTTTCATTTTCCACTCATCGGTGAAAGAACACCTATGCTGCTTCTCTGTCCTAGCTATTGTGAAGAAAGCAGCAGGGAACACAGCTGGGGATCACCTGTGGAGCAGAAAGCCAAGGGCTGTGGAATTTCAGTGTCACATGGCAGGTTTATTTTTAATTTTTTGTGGATTCTCCACACTGATTTCCAGGGTGACTGAACCAATTTACAATCCTACCACAGGTGAATGAAGGAGTGGGATACAAGACTACAGATTCAGAACCACTCTGACAAAGTCCTGCATCATAGCAAGCTTACCACATAAACAAACATGTAAGCATTTCGAACGTTTTCATTCCAGAATTAGAGAGAAGAAGATTCTGTGTCTATTTCCTTTGGAAGACACTAACCACATTAAATCCTAGTGTCTGAACTCAATCAACTTCACATGACTACAAGAGAAACACAAGCCCCTGTGCCCTGGGCTTATTTAATTCCCTGAGCCCTAACTCTAGGGTCTTCTGAGACAGAGTTCGTTTTCCTAGTCCCTTAGAGATAAGACAGAACACTCAGATGAGAACTTACATGTATTCTGAGTGGTTTTTTTTTTTAATCAAGAAAATAGTATGTTTAATAATGTTTATTGTTTTTTACTATACCCTATTGTCAGAATCTATCATATTAATTTACTTAATTTTTTTTTATTAAATTAGGCTTGAATAGATAGGCTAAATGCCACATGGTCATAATATAAAATCTTTCCAACATGTTTATGAATTGAGTCTTTGGACTTTTGATTTTACAGTGTAAAGAATCAAATCAAAAGTTTGCTGGCTTTTATATCAATATGCATAAGAAATACTGGTCTGTAGTCTTCCTTTGAGATGTTCTATCTGCTAATGGTGCTAAGATGACACTGGACTTCTTCCTCCTAACAGCTAATGATTCTTTTTTAATCTAACCTGCATCAGTGTTAGCTCTTTTAACTTGAAAAAATTACATTTAATCTATTGTGTGTGGGTCTGCACATGTGTGTGGGAGGGGAGATGCATGCAGGTCAGAGAATCACATACAGGAACTGGTTCTCTCCTTCTACCATGTGGTTCCAGGTATTGAATCCAGGTTTTCAGACTTGGAAAGATACTCCACTTGCTGAAACATATTACTGGCCCTAAATTTGTTCACATGTACATTCGTGTACATACATGCCATGGCACACTAGTGGAGTCATTTCTCTGCTTCCACCTTTATGTGGTAGGTATTCCAGTTTCAATTTGCTGTTGTGATTAACACTCTGATCAAAATCAAGTTAGAGAAGAAAGGATCTTATACTGCCAGTTGACAGTTCAAAGTGAGGGCAAGAACTCAGGCAGGAACTGGACGCAGGAACCATGGAGGAATACTGCTTGCCAGCTCACTCTGTAGCTCATGCTTAGCTAGTTTTTTAAATACAGCTCAGGACCATCTATCTGCCTAGGGATGGTGCCACCCAAGTGGGTTGAGTATTCCTCTATCAATTAATGAGCAAGACAAACTGAAGGTACATAGTGAGTTCAAGACCAGCCAGAGCTATATAGCAAAAGCTTGTTTAAAAAATCAGAACAAAGAGCTAGAAAGATTGCTTAGTGGTTAGGAACGCCCGACTATTCTTGCAGAAGACTACAGTTTCCATACTATGTGGCTTATAAGTGCATGTAACTCTAGCTCTAGGGATCTATAACCTCTTCTGGCTTTCATGGGCAACTGCACTCCTATGTATAGACTGGCATGCAAATACACACACATACAAAACCAAACCAACCAAACAAACAAACAAATAAGCAACTAAATAAATGTGGACACAGGAAGAAGAGACAGGAAGGAATGGACTTCTTATAACCAAAATTTTGTTTTCTTCTCCAAACATCTATTTTTTCCCATCTCAACAAATAGCACTTCATCCTTCTAATTGCAAAGGCAGAAATCTTAGTCACCATTGACTAGTCTTCTCATATTCCACATCAAATCAATCCATCAGGAAATCCTCAGCTCAATCTTCAACTCATCTCCACAACCCAAACACTTTTCCTCCAAAGTCAGCCCAGTCAAGACCCCACCATCTCTTGTAGGCACTATCACAGGCTTCCAGTCTGCATCTGCTCCTTTGTCACTTAGGTTCTTATACCTATTTTCAGCACAACCGCCAGAGTAACCCTGTAAAATGTCAATCACGCCACCTACCTCACATTCCTCTGTTGTTGTCTAAAGTCTAAGGTGGCTGTAGTTGCCTGAAGAACTTGTTCCATTGTTTCCTGTCTACTGTACTCCTTGATGTTCCTAGGTTGTGGTGGCTCCTTTGTGCCTCAGAGCCTTTGCACTTGCCACCCATTCCCCGAAACACTCCCCATGCAGACCTTACGTGGCTGTTGGTGTCTTTCTCTGTCTCTACTCAGATACCACCACATTGCCTGGAAGACACACAGCCCTTCCCCACCTTGTTGTGCTTGTCAGTGTTTCCCTGCTTCATCTTGTCTAATCTACAGTGAGCACTCACAACAACAGAGACTTTGTCTGCTTCCAGCCTTTAATAGAGCCCTGAGATACAGACAGTCCGGAAATGATCCATATTTACAGAGCCTGACACAGTAGTCTCTAGCATAGGCCACTGCTAAACCCTTGAAATGTAGCTGGTGTGACTGAGTGGATTTTCAAATTTTATTTTATTTTAATAATCAAAACAAATTTATTGAGCATGGTTGCATGTGTCTGCAATCCTAGCACTGGGAGGTTCAGGCAGGAAGATCATGAATCCAAGAACAGTCTGGATAACAGTAAATTCTAGGGTAGCCTAGGCAACATAGTGAGATTGCTCCTAAACAGTAAAAACAAAACCCTTAAGTTTAGTTAGATAGGACTACTACACTGAACAACAGACTAGAAGAGTACAAAGAAGAATTTCTCAAAAAACACACACAGTAAATATTAAAAACCTCAAATGCTTGCTGACTGACTGAGTGGGAAAATAAATGGCATTGGTTTTGGTTTGGTTTTTTTTGTAAAGACGGGGGTTTGCTATTCAGCCCAGGCTGGCCTAAAACTTAGAATCTTCCCACCCCAGGCTGTCACTATACTGAGCTTGAAGGGTTTTCTTCTCCAAAAGGTAAGACAATAGCAAAATGGGATCCTCTTGTGACCATCATCAATCTGAAGGCTCTTATAATCTGGTTTCCAACAATAACTGAATTCTTGAAAATAAAGAATAATTAAACACAGAATCTCACTATGTAGAGCTCTGGAACTTTGTTACGTAGACCAGACCAGCCTTGAACACAGAGATTTGCCTGACTCTGCCTCCTGAATAGAGAGATTAAAGGCATGTCTGCTCCTCCAGTCATGCTGTTTTCGAGACAGGGTCTTACTGTGTATCCTAGGAAGTCCTCTAACTTCTGACGATCCACTTGCCAATACCTTTCATGTGCAGGGATTAAAGGTGTGGACCACATTGCCTGGCTCAAGTCGCATTTTTAAAGAAGAGCTATGTAACTACACAAAGTTAGAACTTCCTTCTTGCTAGAAAGATTAACTCTTTGGAAAGGGAATTTCAGCAGATTAGCCTCTATAAATCCATCACAATAAATGTTAATGGAAATGGTCATAATTGCATAAAAGTGATACAAGTAAACTGTCAGAGTGTCCTCAAGAGAATTTTCAAATTTATCCAATCAAAAGGTAAATAAATGCACTACAAAGAAAATCAAACTGGAATCAAGAACACTTTTGTTTCCATGTTGATTCTGTATGAGGGCTGATCTCCCATAGTCACTCCTTGAGGCTAAGAAGGTTCAATTATAGATTTATAATCACACATATTTCAGAAGATCTTATTAACTTATTCTCTTCTTCGTTACAGCATTTCCCTGTAAGTTTCTTTGAAGAAAGAAAACATTAAACAGAACTTAGTACCAAGTCAATATGCCTATTTGAGCGAAGAAAGTGTTTTTATTCCTTGAGAAGTACCAAATTCTTCACTTGCAGTTACAAAAATACTGCTGGTAGTCTATGTTTAATTTATACTCAGCCAGTATATATTGTGCTTATTATTACAAAAAAAAAAGGGCAATTCTGGCCACTAAACATTTCATGACACCATTTATGCTTAAGAAAGTTTCTTTAACAGTTTTAAGACAACACTACTTCTTTCCTAACTAGCCCAATAAACTGTATTGTTTAAAGCTTTGTTCTACAGTTTTATCTTTAATGAGTGAAGCAGAGGTATATAAGTCAGGCTCTGGTATACTTTTAAAAACAATGAAGCAAAGGAAATGAAAGTGCTATGTATGGTGACATACTCCTTTAATACCAAGAGGCTGAGACAGGAGGATCTCTGTGAGCTCAAGGCCAGTTTGGTCTACATAGAGAATTCTAGGCCAGCCAAAGCAACATAGTGACACCCTGTCAACAGTCTAGTCATGTTACCTTCCCTTGATGCTGTGGTTTGATGAAACTTCTGGACCTAGCATTTAAAATGTGCCCTTGCTGGGTATAGTGTTCAGGCTTATAATTCTTCTACATGGAAGGACCCTTGTACAGAAGTAGATCAAGAGAGTTCAAGGCCAGCCTAGGCTACATAAGACTCTTTCTCATTGAAATAAAATTGAAATCAGGATAAAGTACCTTTTGTCCTTCTGTTCTGCAGCAGCTTGCAAGATAATGACCTCAAGCTAGTGACCAAATGCTGGTGTGGATGTCATATTCAATGCTGACAGTAATGGCAATGTCTACAGAGACAGTATACAAGATACTATGTATCTCAAATAAAATTCTTACACATGGGACACACACAAAATAATCTTGAGATTGTTACAATTTAATTGGACATTGTTAATTAGTTTAAAATAATATCACTATGTCCCCCAAACCCAAAATGGTTAGTTCTCTCCTCTATCTTCAGCCATGTCAATTTTCAAATTTATTTACATGCACGTTTTCTCTCTAAAAATCACCACTACTACCTATACACAATAAATTTCATTAGATTTTTAAGAACCACTACTCAGATCCCAAATACAAACATTTAAAAATAAAATTAAATACAAAAAAAAGCTCTTATAAAAGGCATCTATTCCCCAGTATTGGTGGGAGCAAGAAGAAATTCATATCAGACTTCCTAACATGTTAATAACCATTAACTGGGCCACTGGGAAGTTACACAGCAACAGAAAGACACTCACTATACTACTATTAACTTCAGCGATGACTTGAGACACTGCTTATTTTCACCTCCATTTAAATGCACACAATTAAAGCCACTACATCAACTGTCCATATTAATCACTCACCGAGTTAATTAAAGAAAACCATCTTGTCAGACAGCTTGCCGCTTCTCTACTTCTTTCTCAACATGATCAACTTTTAATAGTTCACCAAATTAGTAATTACTTGTTTATGGCATTATCAAATATCTTAGATACAGAGGTCTAGCATGTAGCAAGGTCAGTACTAGACATGTCCTGAATGGAAATAAAAGGAGAAATTTAACCCATCAAAGTGGTCAGCAAAAAAAGAAAATCCTGCTATGCCTTTCTCTAGGTACTCCTGGCAAGATTCAAAGTGGCAAGACAAACCAGATCAAATCCAAACAAAGCTGGAAGCAACATGTAAATCCTAATGAACCCTTAGGAATGCACACACTGACCTGTCAACATCTCAGTTCAATTTGGGCTTTCAGAATTAAATAACTGCTGAGGTGACAAGAGCCTAGTCAGAGTTCTGGGATATGAAAAGCTTTTTACATTGCTTACTGTTAAGGGCAATTATATCACACCAGATCTTACGAGGATTAAATAAAGATGTTAGCCACCTGTCTTACTTAGTTTAGGTGGCTGGTATATAACCAGTACTCAGAGAATATTTGCTCCTAAGTCATTAAGAATTCAGGTTTAATTCTCTAAATTCTTAGGCAAATGGTCAGAACTGGAAAATATCATCCTTAGTGAGGTAACCCAATCACAAAAGAACACACATGGTATGCAGTCACTGATAAGGGGATATTAACCCAGAATCTCCGAATACCCAAGACACAATTCACATATCAATAGATTTCCAAGAAGATGGAAGGAGAGACCCCTGGTCCTGGGAAGACTGGATGTAGGGGATACCAGGACAGAGAAGCAAGAGGGGGTTGAATGGGGAACAGGGGGAGGGAAGGGGGCTTGTGGGACTTTTGGAGAGGGAGGAAATGGGAAATCATTTGGAATGTAAATTAAAAAATATAGAAAATTTAAAAAAAAAAAAGAATTCAGGTTTACCAAAAAAAAAAAAAAATCTACCTGGGCTTAAAAAAAAAAAAAAAAAAGAAAACCCTAAGTAGTGATAATATAGGTAACCCATCTTTTTTAAAAAAAAAAAGTCACAAAGTAGTAAATGAAAAATAGGTACTTAAGACATTTCTAAATGACCATACTTCATGCTCACTTGATGTTTTGTGAAATTGTCTTTAGGGATGAGCTTTGAAAGTAGACAATAGAACGTAAACCAATTCCATTCAAAAGTGAGAACTTACATTGCTTTTCTGCAGAAGACCACAGTCCTTTCATAAAGTCCCTACTGCCAGGAACATCAGGCCTTCGGTAATACAGCTTCCACACAAACCAGTATCAAAACTACAAAGCTAATATTTTCATTAGAATTGTTAAGTAACAGGAGTTCAATAAATCATTTGCCTTTAAAAGAAAAAAATTACTTTCTAACAACATAATATTTCTTCCAGTCCTAAAAAAAAAAAAATGAAGCTTATTTACAAACTGCAATCCATAAAGCTGTAATTTTTTTATGGCTAAAGAATGAAATATTTAAGAAATAAGGGTACATAGAAAGAACAAAATTTGGTCCAGGCAACCTAGAGATTGAGGCCAATGTTGCCATTTGCTGTGTGATTTTTTTTTTTAGGACGTTATTTAAGTTTTCAAACTTTTTAAGTCTTTCAGCTCTAAAACTGCTAAGCCTGGGAGCTGGCAAGATGGCCAAGTGGGTGATGGTGCTTGCCGCCAAGCCCAAAACCCTGAGTTCACACACACAAATAAATAAATGAATAAATGTAATAAAGGAATTCTTTAAGTGAAAGGATTAGGCTGGCAAGATGGCCCAGAAAGTAAAGGTGTATGCCACCAAGGCAAGGCTAATGATCAGAATTTCATCCGAGAGAGGATGAGGGAAGGAAGGGAGAATTGACTCCTGTGAGTTGTCCTCTGACCTCCACATGTGCACCGTGCATATAAACTCACACTATAGTTACACACAGATAAAAACAAACAGATAAATGCAATAGAAATTTAAATTATAATCAAAACACTGGAGAGGCTGAGGAAGGAGGCTAAGAGGTCCAGTCCAGCCTTGCCTACACAGTGAGACTAAGCCTAAATAAATAAATAAAAATAGAGCCAGTGGAACGGCTCAGCGTTAGTTAAGGACGCTTGCTATCCAGGAGGTCTAGGCTCAGCGTTAGTTAAGGACGCTTGCTATCTAGGAGGTCTAGGCTCAGCGTTAGTTAAGGACGCTTGCTATCTAGGAGGTTTAGGCTCAGCGTTAGTTAAGGACGCTTGCTATCTAGGAGGTCTAGGCTCAGCGTTAGTTAAGGACGCTTGCTATCTAGGAGGTTTAGGCTCAGCGTTAGTTAAGGACGCTTGCTATCTAGGAGGTCTAGGCTCAGCATTCGTTAGTTAAGGACACTTGCTATCTAGGAGGTCTAGGAGATGCACTTTTGCTAGAGGAAGTACACCACTGGGGAAGGCTTTGAAAATAGACACCCTTGCAGTATTTCCAGTTCACTCTGCTCCACGCTTGCAATTGAGGATGTGACCGCTCAGGTTCCTGCTCTGTCTGTCTGCTGACATGCCTCCCTTGGTATAATGGACTCTTCCTCTGGAAACAGAAACTCAAATAAACTCTTCGATAAGTTGCTTTCAGTGTGTGCTATCACAGCAAAAATAAAAAATAATACAAATATGGTAATTTGAAAAAGTCATTTAGAAAAATAAAAATTAAGCCAGAATGGTGGAACACACCTTTAATCCTAGCACTCTGAGGCTGGAGAGATGGATGGCTCAGTGGTTAAGAGCACTGACTGCTCTTCCAGAGATCCTGAGTTCAAATCCTAGCAACCACATCCTGGCTCACAACCATCTGTAATGGGATCTCAAGCCCTCTTCTGGTGTGTCTGAAGAGCTTGACAATATACTCACGTACATAAAATAAATAAATCTTAAAAAAAAAATCCTAGCACTCTGAAAGGAGAATCTTTGTGAGTTCTAGGCCAACCTGGTCTACATAGTGAGCTCAGGACAGGCAGGACGAAATACATAGAGAAATCCTGTCTCAAATAAATGGATGGATGGATGGATGAGATTTATGATGATATCCCTCGGTTCCATGTATAAAATACACGTTTTTGCATAAGTATGTGTGTGTGTGTGTGTGTGTGTGTGTGTGTGTGTGTGTACCTGTACTATTACTAAATAAAGTAGGTATGCTTTTAAAGTTCACAGACCATTAAACAACAAAGAATGAGAGTAAAATTGAATGTGTGTGAGCAGGTGGGGGGCCTCTGACCCTATACATCATTCTCTGCAGTTAGGCCATTTACACAGCCTCATAATACCTGAATTAACCAAGTAAGCCTTTAAACCCTTACAATGGAACATTAAAATTCAATGTGGCTATAATCTCTTCCTTACAAAACATGGACCCAAAGAGTTTAGCCTCAAGTATGTTTAAAAAGGGGTGTGTGTGTGTGTGTGTGTGTGTGTGTGTGTGTGTGTGTGTATGCACGCAATGTATTATATTCACCATCTACCTCATCCACATGACCATATTTTAAAAAGACAAAAGAGAAAAAAAATAAAAGAAACTCGCAGTCCTATTGTAACACATTGTACCCCTTCTGAATGCAACACTTAGCTCAGGCTCACTACCCTGACAAATAAGGAAAGCACTTTATGAAGCCAATTTAATTGGGAGGTGACAGAAAACATACAGCCATTTTCTTTAGCCTTATCATTGAATTGGCTTCAGTTCCAATCTCTGGCAAATCCCACTCAACAGAAGAAATTAACCAGGTCAGCAGAACAGGTGCTACGCTGTGTCTGTCAAGGGCCTGGCATCACCACAATTACTCGCACACAATGAAGCAGTAATCTTTACAGATCATCTCTTCCAAGCAGCATATTGGGGAGGGGGAGGAAAGCTGAAGGGAGGAGATGGGGGAGAAAAGGGGCAGTGAGCAGAAGAGGGCTAAGAAGCAATGGGAAAAGGCAAGAAAAGAAAATGAATGTGCAGCTGCCTTGCAGCTCAGCAGATGTCAGGACGTGATGTACGAGGCTAGGATAAGCTGTCGGAGCCTGCTGCCAAGGAGTGGTAAGTGATTAAAGCTTGCACAGTTCTAAGCACCATATTTAGAATCTGTGGGGTTTCAAGACTTGCACCCGTGCCTCGCTGTGCCGCCAGATGTTGGCAACTGGTCCAGTTCCTACTGAGTGTGCAAGGATGGCAGCAGTTGGTACAGAAGCAAAGCAATCTGGAATGCTTCCGGAGACGCTGCACATTAACAAGTGTCACCCATCATTCACCTTTACAGAAGGCTGAAACAACTCCAATTTGCTGCCACTTCCCTCTTGGGAAACAGCCAAGATAAAGTTGTGCCTGGCAGCCCCATTTGTTTCACTCAGGTGTTTCAGCTGCCTTCCTGACCTCTATTTAGTTTAAGTTTTAATTTAGATTAACCTCGGCACCCCAATTAACCAGCAAGGGGAAAAGCTAAGATGTGACTAGTCATAACTCTGAAATCAGAATTTATTGAAGCTAAAATTATTAATTGGGATAAAGGACCAATCAAGTAATGGCATTTCTTAAACAGGCCTCCAGAATCATAATAAATAAATAAATAAATAAATAAAAAATAAAAAGAGAAGACAAAGAAATAAGGAAGGAAATATGTTCAAGGCTACACGGTCTTTCCAGTGCAATCAGCTTCTCTGCAGCAATCTCAGCTTTACCGTCTTCAGTCTATTTAACTCACAATGCACTTTTATTCCAGCAATGAACACTTCAGTTAATGAGGACTACAACATTTTTGATTGTCTCTCATGATCTCACACAATTAGACAGCATTAATATCCTGTGTCAAGTACATCCTGAGACTCTCCAGAACATTCCCTGTCCTTCAGACAAATGGGTTTAAGAAGAAGAAGGGAAACAGAAAAGAATCAAGACCCCTGACGAGAGCAGCCAAGGCCAATACTCTCTCCTCTACCATTAATATACTTGTCACACTTGTTTATGACAATAATTGTATCAAATATTAAAAAATGATGGGTCTGTAGAGATGGCTCAGCAGGGTAAAATCATTTGCTGCTTTTGCAGCAGACTAGGGTTTGACTCCCAGCACCCATCAGGCAGTGCACAACCACCTGTAACTCTAGTTCCATAGGATTCAACACCCTCTTCTGAACACGGGTACTGCATGCACACTGTGAGTGTATACACACACACATACACACACACACACACACACACACACACACACACACAAAGAACAGTTTAAACAGAAATATTAAAATGAGTCTCTCTTTCCATGGCAAATCAGAGGCATTCCCAACACAGACAGATCACCTGTTCTTGTTTTACCATAATTTTCCTCAGAGGTTTCTTCAGTACATTTCTGACTAAATCATAAAGTCAGATCATTTCTGACTAAATCTTCAACAATCTGTTGCAAATTCTCCCACAAAAATTAACTAGAAATTCAAGAGTAATGTCTTATCTTGATAAGCAATGGCTCAACAAAAAAAGTGTGACACCTGTTAGCAGCATCCTCAACTCTCCCCTGGGCAAGAAAGCACATTTCACTACTATACTTTCCAAGAGACTGAGGAATAGATAGTTACTGTAGCCCTTTACAATATCTCAAATGTTTAGTCCATCTAAGAACGCACTAGGATTATTAGAAAACAGTGACATGCAAGCAAATAATGTTAGGAAAAGAACTGGGAGAACTATCCTAAGAGACAAGAACTACTAGGCTAAGAACTACCACGTGGCACCCCCCCCCCCGGTTCTCATTCAGCACAGGAAAAGTAGAAGCAAAGAATTCCAAGTTCAAGGCTAATCTAGGGAACACAGTGAGATGCTATTTCTAAAATGCCAAAACAAACAATTACAACAATGAGAAAATAAAGACTCAAGGACTGGATCATAAGTCAACTTTTACTGATGATCTCTTTAAACTATTAGACAGAAAGATGAGAAACCCAACAGTAGCTTACATTTTTAATGCACAACTAAACTGACTTAAATACACACCAAAAAATTACATTAAAGGTGCTTCTAGGGTTGGAGAAATGGCTCAGCGGTTAAGAGCACTGACTGCTCTTCCAAAGGTCCTGAGTTCAAATCCCAGCAACTACATGGTGAGTCACAACCAGCCATAACGAGATCTGATGCCCTCTTCTGTAGTGACTGAAGACAGCTACAGTGTATTTACAGAAAATAAATAAACAAATCTTTCAAAAAAAAAAAAGGTGCTGAAGAGGTGCTCAGTGGTTAACAGCATTTACTGTTCTTGCAAAAACCAGGGATAAGTTCCCAGCACCCAAATGGACGTTCACAATCATCCATAACTCCAGTTTCAAAGGCCCTAACAGTCTCTTCTGGCCTCCTTGGGCACAAAGCACATTCATGGTACAGACATACAAATCGGGAAATAAAAATAAATTAATCTTTTCTTTTTTACAAATCACATTAGACAAACTGAGTTAGGTTATAGAACCAGAAATGCAACTCAAGAACTCTAGGATCCCAACTGATGCCTGGCGAGTACAAGGCTCTGGGTCTGACGGCTGGTGCCTGGAGCAAGACAAGGAAGGTTAGGCCGAATAACCAATGTGGCCGTGCACGCCCAGCACTCAAAGGACTAGAGCAGCACTGCCGGCTACAAGCTGCCTTGGACTGGTACACAGCCGATCACTCAAAACTAAAAACAAAAATAGGTAACACCTAGCAGCAGCTAAGAGTAAATACCTGGCTAAAAGAAGCTTAAACTGTTTTACAGATAATTTAGACCAGAACAGCATTCACAAAATAGCTGAGCTGTTTTCACCTCAAAGGGAAAATACGAAGCCAAAGAAAAGCCACAATCCAGAAGGACATCATTTAAGTCTTAACTCCTTGACTCCTCTCTTTTACACAGAGAATGCAATTAGTGGTTTTAAAATGCAAAAAACCTGGCTTGTTGTAACAAAGAAAGGATGTGTAAAATTCATACCTGGTGGTAAAAGTCATCATCATCAAATATCTCCTCATCCAAGTCCTTCAGGTGAGAATTGGCAGGGACCTGAGGAAGTATCTCCTATGTCAATAGGAAGGAAAGGGTGTAAAGTGTGGATCCCAGGAAGTCTGTCCAATCAACCTAGCTACTCTAAGGACTATGCCTAAGGTCAAAGCACTTTTTCCTTAAGATATAAAGAACTCTTAAAATTTACTGATTTATTCATTTACTTGTTTGTTTGTTTCAAAACAGAGTTTCTCTGTGTATCCCTGGCTGTCCTGGAACTCCTTCCATAGACCAGGCTGGCCTGGAACTCAGAGAGTGCTGTGATTAAAAGGTGTGAGCCATAAAGCCCAGCTGAGAACTTTAAAAAAAATTAATTAAGTAAGTAAGTAAGTAAAAAAATTCAAGAATCTGAATGCTATAGTGAGACCAAGTCTTAAAAAAAAAAAGTGGGAAAAATATTAACAGGTGGTTGACAGAATAAAGGGGCATAAATTATCATGAAAATGTTTAAGCTCACTTTTACCAAAATCCACACAAAAAATATTTCACCTATCAGACTGGTAATATCCAGGACTAAGAAAAGAGCCAGAGGGACTGGAAATTAATGTGAGCCTTTTGGGAGGTAATTTGGCAATATCAATTAGTATTTAATGTTTTTTTTAACATTTTAACTTTTAAAATTCATCCATATATTCATACAAAGAAACAGAGATATTTAGAAATAGTTCCATAATTTGTTTCTAGCTGGAGACAACAAAAACATCAAGTCTGACTAAATTATAGCTTACAGTCATTCAAGAGAATTTTTTTTTAATAGCTTGTTGCTTTCCAGACAGGATTTCTCTGTGTAGCCCTGGCTGTCCTAGAATTTGCTCTGTAGACAAGCGAGGCTGGCCTGGATCTCAAGAGATCTGTCTAGCGCTGCCTCCCGCTACCACAGCCCAGCATACAATGGAATTCTTTATAGACAGAAAAAAACTACGTAGATTTTCATGCTATTGTATCTAGAACATAGGATATTTAATTTTTCAATATTTTAAAATATAATGGCATTTTACATATTTACATGGATGCACATATATTTGATTTAACTTTACAAAATGACCCCCTGAGGTACTATAAGCAGTTAATGGCTGCTGGGGGCATGAGAGCCATATTCTTCAATGCTAAGTTGTCCTTGCTCAAGCAAATAATCTATCCATGCTTATGGAGGAAATCCTAATTAAGAGCAGTAGGACACAACAAACAGAAAAGACCTGAAGGTAGGAGACTGTCTGGGAAGAGGACAGAGTTTGGCGGAGTGAGAAGGGGATAAGAGAGGATAATGGGAGAGAGTATTATTGGAGTACATACCACGTGTGGGGTGTGTGTGTGTGTGTGTGTGTGTGTGTGTGTGTGTGTGTGTGTGTGTGTGTGTGTGTGTGTGAGAGAGAGAGAGAGAGAGAGAGAGAGAGAGAGAGATGAAACTGTGAAAACAGTTTTTTAAAGATTTAAAAAGGGGCTGGAGGCTTTTAGGGCGTGGTGGTTAAGAGCATATGTTTTGCTCTTCTAGTGGACTGGAGTTCAATTCCCAGCACATACATCAGGTTGTTTACAACATACCTATAACTCCAGCTCCAGAGGACCCAGTGCCTCTGGCCTGCATTCTCATGCACATACGCACATGTGTATGTGCACACACACATTATTAAAAATAAAATAAATATTTAAAAATAATTTTAAAAGGAAAAAATCATATTTATCTATGTTACATATATGTCATATTCATAAAGCTTGTAGCAACAATATAAGGATTAGAATTTTCAGAGTAGAAAACATTTACACTTCATTTTAAAATCTTATGAAATTAAAAAGTATTAAGTATATATATAATATGTGTGTAATTAAAAAATAAAAATATGTAACATGGAAAGGGAAACGTTTCAAAGGGTCTTACTCATAGATAAATGACCTCTCGGAGAAGAAAAGCTAGCCTCTCCAGGGATGAGCTCCCTTATTGGTTATTCAATATGAGGTAGACAGTCCTGAAACCACACACATATAAACAACAAAAAAGACTCAGCAGGTTGTATTTAGGTATGTGTATATACGCATGTAACAATAATAAACCAAAGAAAAACAGGCTATCAGTTTGAGAGTTGGAGAGCATGGAAGGGCTAGAAGGAGGGAAGGGAAAAAGGGAAGTGAAATAATTCTAATTTTTTAAAACAATCTAAAAACATAAAAAAATAAATTATAAAATTAAAATGGGAGGAGGTATTGAGAGATGGCTCAGCAGCTAAGAGCACTCGCTGTTCTTACAGAGGACCATGGTTCAGTTCCCAGCGTCCATGACAGCTAACGACAGTCTGCGAACTCCAGTCCCAGAGGATCCAACAGTGTCTTCTGGAGCTAAAACACTCTTACAACACATAAAATAAACAAAAATAGCTGGGGGTTGTGGCTCATGCCTTTAATCCTCTTGGATTAAAGCACTTGGAAGTCGGGTGCAAATGGGTCTCTGTGAGTCTGAAGCCAGCCTGGACTACATAGTGAGTTCCAGGGCAGCCTAGGATATATAGAGAAACCCTGTCTCAGAAATATCCTCCTCCCAAAAAACCCAAAATAAAAATATTTAATTTTAAACAAAAGCATTTTAATATTCTACTTTCAGATTCTCTCTAGAGTACCCAAAGGTAAACATTAAGTAAATGTCTATGCTGCCATTTCTAAACAGTAGCTCTGAAACTATATCTTAAGGTCTAGGGTACAGAACAGTAGTAGAGGGTTTGCACAACCCTGGGCTTGATCTCCAGATCACAGAAGCAACCACAAACATCCAAATTCCCTAAATCTTAAAAACTGGACTTTCAACATTTCCCCTGCTGAACTCCTATATCAAACACAAAATGGAGATGTGACAGGAATACTACAAAGCCTCGTGCTGGCCCCAGCAGATCAGTGCTGCTCTCTGCAGCTCACCCGTTTCTCACAGAAAGAGTACACTCTGCAGGCTACTCATTTAATTAGCCTCCCAGAGACTGTTCCTATAAGCATGTCCCCGAGTTCTTACCGGCTCTCCTGGCAAAATCTCTGCAGCAGGCTCAGGGACTGGCTCAGGTTTGCCAAGAACTCGGTAGGCAGAACGCTTGGTCTGTGTCCTTCGAAGTAATCTTTCTTTGTCCATCAGAATATGATCAATCTGAGTCAAGATCGAGCGTTCAAAGGCACCAAAACCCTACAACAACATTTAATAATGTCAGATAACACAGGTCAGCACTGAAGGCAGCTACACTGGCTTCTCTCTATGTCAGCAGAGAAAGAGAGAGAGAGTTGTCTTTGCAGGGGGATTTTCTGTTAAAAGCTGAGTATACCTACAACAATTCTCAGTCATCACTTTCTTCTGCTCCTTTATAATGTTTTCAAATCTGCTTATTTAAAAGTATTTCATATTTTGAGTGCAGAATAAGGCAACCTTTCCAGAATAAAACATTCTAATAAAGTTAATATCAAATGGTAGAAGCCAATAGACCCACACATGCACACACATGCACACACATGCGCACGCATACACACACACACACACACACACACACACACACACACACACACACACACACACACACACACACACACACCTTGCCCAGTTTCCCAGAAGCAAGCTTTGTTTTATCATGCCATTTCTGTAGTGTGCGGTTCCTGTAGATAGTGAAGTCAGCAGAGCGCTTTGCCATGAAGCTGGGATAGTCCTCCATCTCTAGCTTCCTCTTAGGTGGGGCCTTTCTTTGTTTCTTCTTCTCTCCCACTAGCTCATCATCTTCACTGGAAATCTCCTCACTAGAAAACCATTAAGAACATTAAGTCCAATGTAAACATTGCGTGAATAACAGATTAGGTTCACATCAAGTATTTAGACCCTACCCATTATAACTATATTAATCAGAAATATGAGGATGACTTTTTGTTTAGTTGAAAAGAATTTCTTGAGCTAGAATGTTCCATGGCTGCCCTTCCAGAGGACTCGAGTTGATCCCCAGCATCCACATGATGGCTCACAAATGTTTGTAATTCCAGTCCCAGAGGGAGCTGATACGCTCTTCTGGCCTCTGAAGGCACTGATTATACATGGGGCACAAACATGCATGCAGGCAAAACACCTATACACATAAAATAAAAATAAAGATTAAAAAATGTTTTAAAGTTCATAAGGAGAATCAAAGATTCATGGGAATTTTCAAATAAATATCCAAAGTGCCTAGGTTTAACTTTTTTTAATGGTAAGAACACCATAAAAAGAAATGAGGTTATAAAAATATCACTCTAAATGTATATGAAGCAGGCACATACTGTTACAGGAGAAGCTTTAAAACTTTAAAAATTAAACACATACTCGCATTTCTGTGACCTTAAATACCAAAATCAATAAGAGAAACATATTTCCATAACCAACTGTTAAGAAGTGAATAATATTAATTGAACCAAATGAAGAGAAGCTTAATGTGAAGAAAACTGCAAGGGATAGGCACCCACATTAGCACTAACCTGAAAAGCAGTGCAGATCAAAAACAGCAGAGGAAGTTCACAGCCACTCCAAACATGGGCATTTCTCCCTAGCAACCATCTGCCTAGCATTATGTTGTAGAACTGGTATTCAGGGATGACATAAGATCATAGAAGGATACATAAAGAACTCAACGTCGGCAGATGTGGGTACCCATGAAAGGTTTCAGAGCCATTCCCCCTTGGATACAGTGGGACAACTGTGCACATGATGAGAATCATGTGAGAATGAATGTACCACAACCTCCAACTGCTTGGGCAAAGGCACTCACTGTACTACAGGTTCCAGTACATAGAAAGTGCTCATGGGGACGGCCGTGTCTATGGTATGGGCACAAAGTTTTTCATAAACATTAATATTCAAAACATGATTGTAGCCTACTAATTATTATAGAACAAAAGAGAAGGCAAATATTTTGCCTTAGGCTACAAAGATAAGCAGTAACAAAAAGCTAGAACAAGCACTCTAATCCCCCACTGTCCTGTTCTGACCACCAGCTGAATATAAAAGTGGGTCCATTTTACCTTTTATCAAATCCCATATCTATCTGTCTGAGCAGGACATGCCTTTCTTTTTCATACAGATGAGAGGAAAATAAGCAAGCCATGGTTCTGCTTCCCCCTTACCTCTCTGTATTAGGTTTTGTCCCATTTACTAGATACCTAGTGTCTGGGTACTGGAAAAGCAACTCTTCCTGAAGATCCACCAATGACCTTAACAATGCTTTAAGTGCTTTGTGACCTGGAATAGAAACAAAGCAGAGAACAGGGATAATTAGTCATTTACAACTCTACAATTGCTGTCACTCCCTGTCTCCTTAGAAGTTCTGACTGGGGACAGTACTGGAGGGAGACAATCAGAACTCTCTAAGATCAACTCCATGGAAACTACTCCAGTGCCTGTCTCATGTGATGCTAAGGAACAAGCAAGACTGCATGTGGAAGGTGCTTAGAAATGTGATAGAAAGACTTCAGTGGCCAGTTCTTAAAGTCATTAAGCTTGGCATTAAGTTTGCCTGTCATCATAAATAATAAAATCTGCCCCTGATACTAAGTTCCTTGGGTATATCCTACAGGCTACTCAGATCTCATGGGCGATGAGTCTGATGAGCAATTCCTCCTGAAAGGCCCTCTCCCTTCTGAAGAATGAAGCTCAGTTCTCTCTGTCCTGTCAGATCTCATCTGCCTCTGATCTACAAATTAAGTCTCTCAACCTCTCAAACATATGCTACATGAAGTCTCTGTCCATAAAAAACCCAAGTTAGGGGGCTAGGGCCATGGCTCGGAGGGCAAAGCATTTGCTCTATAAGCACAAGGACCAGAGGTCAGATTCCCAGACTTAGGAAAGCTGATATGAGATCCCCAGAACAAGGTGGCTGACTAGACTAAAACAGCAAGCTCCAGGCTTAAGTAAGAAACCATGTCTCTTGTAAATAAGGTGAAGAACCACCAAAGAAGATATCCCCCTGATCTTGGTCTCTAATCTCCACAGGCATAAGCATACATGTACACTCATACACACCAGAACATGTATACATACATAAATGCATACCACATGCAAGGAAAAAACCAGAGCCAAACCAGACCAAAAAAACCTCAAGTTAATAGTTTCCAACTTATAGTATTGAATTGTATATTAATTTGTACATGGATAGAACTTAAGAGGCTCAAGCACCAGGCCATTTGTGGCTACACAGAAAGATCCTACTGGGGGAATGGCTTTACTCATAGGACAGTACTCACTTGGTTCTTACAGTCAACAGAGGACATCTATAATACAGGTCAAGATTAAGTATATAATCCATGGCTACAAACTTTCAAAAACAATAAAAATCAGGGGCTGTAACTTAGTAGACTGCTTGCCTAGCATTCATAAAGGTCCTGGGATTGATACTCAAAAACCACCATAAACTGGGCATGGTGGCACATCTATAATTCCAGAACTCAGGAGGCGATCAAAAGTTCAAAGATCAGAAGTTCAAAGTCATCCTCTACACTACAAAAGAAATTTAAAGCAAGCCTGGGCTAGATAGAGACCTTGTCTCAAACAAACCAAAACAGTAAAAACTGGACTTCTGCTGGGCATGGTGTCACACATCTTTAATCGCAGTATTTGGGATGCAGAGGCAGGTGGGTCTCTGTGAGTTCAAGGCCAGCCTGGTCTACAAAGTGAGTTCTAGGACAGCCAGAGTTTCAGAGAAACCCAGTCTCAAACAAAACCCCCAAACCTCTGAACTCTTGACTTCTGTATTAGAATACCCCTACTAAAGAACTCACTAGGGCTGAAGAGCTGGCTCAGTGGTTAAGAACACTGACTGCTCTTCTGAAGGTCTTGAGTTCAAATCCCAGCAACCACATAGTGGCTCACAACCATCCATAACAAGATCTTACGCCCTCTTCTGGAGTGTCCAAAGACAGCTACAATGTACTTACATATAATAAATAAATCTTTAAAAAAAAGGAGCTCACTAAATATTGATAATCAATACTTATTTGTTGAGAGCACTCAAATTCTACTCTAATAATCAAATTCCACATCTTCAGTAACTGCCAGACAATCTCTGCCTCAGTACCCTATCACAATTCAAACCCGCCATCTCAAAACAGAACTTTCTTCCACCTGATATTTCCCTCTTGACTATATTTTTCTTCTGCACTTTGTTTTCACAAATCACTGGCATTTGGATACTTGTAACTCTATACATGTAATTGGCTATGAATTCCCATATTTTCCATTTATATTATCATTGATAATTTGTAGGAGGAACAGAGACAGTCACCTCTATGTAAACATTGGGGGCCGCGCAGTTAAGCATCTCCTGTAGGAGAACCTAACTGAGGACTGTCTGAGACCAATAACAATAACTGTTCCTTTGTGGCCGTGGTTCAATCACTTCTTGCCCCTTTTCAGGCTATAATCTCACAGATCTCCCTACTCTCATTCAACAACCTCTACATTCACTCCCTACTCACTTCAGCACACACATACTTTGACTAAATGATTTTTTTTTTGAGTCTTACTCTGTTTCTTTCTGGTTTCCTTGCCTAGCACAGGCAGACTTTTTTTTTTTTTAAAACACTTTCTATCCTAGCCAATCCATTAATTAGGGTATCACCAACACAAGTTAAACAATAGCTCCATTCGTGCTATTCTATTTTAACATAAAGCTAAGAGCTTACTACCTGAGAAAGCCTTCCCAGACTAGCCAGGAGGAACCTTATGACCTAAAACAACTTTATACACTTTTACATTATCTGTATATAAAGCTATATAAATACAATTTCCTTATTTAAATGAGACACCTCATCATAACTTTTATAAATTCTATAATCCTTTCATAACCAGTATACATTCATGCAATTTGAAAGGATTTACAATATATTTCTAAAAATCCCAAATACCTTGTGTGCCAAACCAAGATTATCAACTAATTACTCTCTAAAAATAAAATAAAACAAAAATGTAAGTTTTCCATCCATAGAGATGAAGAACAAATATAAATCAGAGCCAGAAATGGTATCTCATATACTCAGATCATGCAGGACTGAGGCAGGGGGATCTTAAGTCAAGACTGACCTGAATGCACAGCAAAGCATTTCATAAAAAGAAGCATATAAACTCTCATACAGAGCCATTTCTCTGTAAATCAGATTTTGGGAAATGGATAAATATAGACAAAATGACTAGAATAAAACAAATTATACTACAAAATGATACACCTTTGATGTCAGTGCTTGGGAGGCAGAGGCAGGTGGATATCTGAGTTTGAGGCCAGCCTGGTCTATAAAGCGAGGTCCAGGACAGCCAGGGCCATTATACAGAGAAACTCTGTCTTGCTAAAAAATAAAAATAAAAGACTGAGGATATAATAATTTTAAAGGCAAAACTGCCTTCCTAGGAAAGCACTGAAGAAAAGCCCATGACAACAGAGGCAGGCGACAGGATCCCACTCTGCCACTGTTTTACATTATTCTCTAGCAGACTTAGGCTTGGACTTGTTGCTGTAGATGATGCGCTGTGAGCACTTACATCGTCATGAGAGTATGCTCAGTTTGTTTTCTCCTGTGCTGAAGATTAAGTTTAGGGCTTTACTAGGCAAGTGCAATAACTTTTTAAGAGATAAATACCAGTTCCCAAAGTGAAACCACAAATCCATTTTGTTTCTGAAACACTGATTCAATTGAAACCATGGAACTAGAAAAGATCACACATACTCTCTTTCACAGAGTCTCTTATCTCCAAATCTTTAGATGGGAGTACATATCCTGGAGCAAATGCAAAAATCAGGAAAGTAAAAAGGGGCCATTGCCAGGGTGGGGAGAAGAAAAACAATCAAGAGGAAACCAGGGTACAACTGATCTGATCTGGGAAAAGGGAAGAAAGTGGGGGCTCAGATTAGGGAGGTGAGAGGGAGATAAACACAGAAAAAGGAAGTAGGAAGGCAAAATAATAGTAAGGGTATCTGATAAAGTCATAAGGACTCATACTATTGACTATTTACTTAAATTTTTTAATACATGTTAGTTCAAATATAAATATACAGTTTGAATGAAAATTTCTCATCTGGATTCACAATCTTCCCATCAAGAACCAAAGAAGCCCTAACAAAAATCAGGCATGAGCTGCCTTCCCCTGAACTGTTGTTGGTCAGGATTGTCTAAGAGACATCCAAAACATATAGATTATTGCTACTGCCCAAAGGTGGAAGGTTAAGTGCCTATTGCTGAAGGCATCATGCACTTCAGACCCAGAGCCCAGAGGCTCTAGAGATGGAATTGACCTGAATGCTTCCTCCCTGGGGACTAGCTTTCATGTACCCAAAGGTGCCATGCAAACTTCCAGAGGAGAAAAGCAACCAACAACCCAGTCATGACGCCTGTGAATCACAACAACCAGCATGGCACAATAACATAAAGGTACAGTAGTGGCATACCTTGGCAGAAACCAACAGCTTCTGCACGTAAGATCCATTCAACAAAAAGAAAACCATGCCCGATATTGGAAACTCGCAAACTACCCATGCCCAGTGAAGTCATGGATCTTGGAGGAGAATCAACAACTACTAGTTTACAAACACAAACCCTAACTACACTCTAAATATTTGTCTTTATACCCGCAGATAAGTGTAGTCCTCACCTCTCATCAAGGAAATTTCTTTTTACAACAGATGGAGATCATTACATGAAATCTCAACCAATCAAAATGCAGAGTTGGGGAGACTAGTCCCAAAGGTTGCACCTACAAAATAATTCCTGAATCTAAGACTCAGGGAGCAAACATTAAGAGAGAGTGCAAAGATTTTTAAGAGCCATAGAGTAGAGCAGTGGTGGCACATGCCTTTAATCCCAGCACTTGGGAGGCAGAGGCAGGTGGATTTCTGAGTTCGAGGCCAGCCTGGTCTACAGAATGAGTTCCAGGACAGCCAGGGCTACACAGAGAAACCCTGTCTCGGAAAAAAAAAAAAGGGAGCCATAGGAACAGGGAGTTTGCTGTGAGAGTATGTCTCCTAGTAAAATCTGAAGCTGCACAAATAAAGTCTCACCAGCATGACTGTCTAACCACGAGATGAACAAGTTCAATGATAGACATGTCAAAGTAGGCAAGGGAAAGCCCATAAGGCTTCATTCCTAGACAAAGAACTACAAGCAAATTAGGAATGCTGAGAGCAGGAGAAATAGTCTTCTCCAGGGAGGAGCACACCTATTAATTATCCAATGCCAAATGGTCAGCCCTAAATACATACACACACACACACACACACACCATTATACAGACTGAGAAACTAATAATTAACTATACATATATACATACTTACATACATACATACATACATACAATAACAATTAACAAAAACAGGGGCCATGAATTTGAAATAGAGGAAGGAGGGGTAGGTATATGAGAGAGTTTGGAGAGAGAAAAGGGAAAGGAGAAATGATGTAATTACATTCTCAAAGGGGGAAAAAAAATCGCTTGGACCAAGTAAGCACTGAGAAAATGAAAATGGAAAACAAGTCAGGTGTGTATGGTAGTGCCTGCCTATAATAGAAGCACTTGTGAAGTTGAAGCAGGAGGATCACAATTTTAGAACATCCTACGCTACATAACAAAACCTGTTCTCATAAAGACAGATCACCAGACTAATCCTTAGGTTAAGAATATGCCAGTTGTCTCTGACTCTCTTCTCTCCCTCTGACTCCTTTCTGCCTCTCTCCTCCCCCCTCCCCCCTCTATGTTCCCAGCCTCTTCCCTTCTCTTTCTTTCTCTCTCTCTGTCCTCTATCCCCTCTCTTTCTCTGCCTCTACTCCCTTCTCAATCCCCCCCTTCCCATGCCCCCAAATAAACTCTATTCTATACTAAGAAAAAAAAAAAGAATATGCCAGTTGCATAAAAGTAACATAACTCCACTAACACAAGGGACCTAAAATACTGAGATTCATAGATGAGAGGAAATGGAGAATTATCATTTAATGGTACAATTTGGGGTATAAACATGTTCTGGAGACAGACAATACAATATAAATTGTACTTAATGACACTAAGCTATAAATTTAAAATGGTTTAATAAAGGCTAAGTTTATATCAAAATAGTTTGCCACAATAAAAACAACAAAACTGATATAGTTCAGTAGTTGAGTAGTTATGTAGTATAAAAAGGGCCTTGGGTTCAAACCAGCACCACCATCCAAAACCAACCAAACAGAAACCTAAAACACAATGACTTAAAGCCCAAGTCCACAGTACAGTAAATAATTCTAATCAATCTTTATAAGGGGCAAAATACTTATTTCAAACTAAGTTTATTCAAAAAGATCAGGAAAAAAATGAATATTTAGACTTTAAAAGGAAGCACAGTATGGCAGATGACCCCTGATAACCTTAAGTGAATCAACCAATCAGAAACAAACAAAACTATTAATAAATAATTCCACTTCCAGGAGATTCAATGCCCTCTTCTGACCTCAACAGGTACCAGGCACATATGTGATGCAGACACATTCAGGCAAAATACTCATATACATAAAAAATTAGTTAGAAATATTTTTAAAAGAAGCTACAAAACACTGTGCCATGGCTGCTTGGCAACTGGCAAGTTACAGTCCGACTCCAACATGTGGCGTAACCAAGAATGTAAAGAGATCTAATGAAACTTTTCCTTCCTTCCTTCCTTTCCTTCCTAACTTCCTTCCTTCCTTCCTTTTTTTTTCTTTTCTCTTCTTTTCTTTTCTTCTCAAGATATGGTTTCTCTGTGCAGCCCTGGCTGTCCTGAAACTCTCTATAGACCAGGCTGGCCTCAAACTCAGTGATCTGCCTGCCTGTGCTTCTCAAGTGCTGGGATTAAAGGGGTGCACCAGTGAAAGACTACAATTTTTAAGGGCCACTCTCGAGGATGTTTTATTTTGTCCCAGTTGTTTTTTGTTTTGTTTTTTAATCTATTGTGGATCCATTCAACGTTATCAATCCAACAAGAAAGTAGAGAGCCAGCATCAGTAAATCAGAGTGCTTTTCTGTTAACACTCACATGTTCTCGTTTCTTACACCCCTTCATCCACTCAGAAAGTAGCCCTTAAGTATAAGCCCCATTCAACATGTCAAGAGACTGGCCAGAAATGCACTCTATAATTATTTATGTTTTTAAGCTCCCCTAACCTCACACACAGAGTTAATCAAATCAATTATCACAGTGGCCACTACACAGGTAACTTCCCATAAACAGAAAACAGGACTCAATTTCCACTTCTTTACAAATATGAAGCCCACACTTCTGTCTAGTATGTAAAAGCTGGGTTGGTAAGATGCTTACCAGTAAAGGTGCTTACTATTGAGCCTAATGACCCAAGTTTGATTCCTGGAACCCACATGATGGAAGGAGAGACCTGACTCCACACATGAGCAAGGTACCCACACCAACAACCCCCACACTCCACTTATAAATGAAGAGATGCTGTGTAAAACCTCCAGACACAGTGGAGCAATCCTTTGCTGGAGGTAAAAGACCTCCTCAAAGCCACAGATGGAGAGGAAAGAATCTGAATACTCAAATCCAAAAGTGAATTCTTCAAATTCTTCCCAGGCAAAACAAATAAATATCTTCTTTATTATTCATACAAAACTGAATTCTATTTGTCTAACACTATGAATAATAGATAAACTGAAATCAACAGTTTCTAATTCACCTCGAATTTTTCTGCTAATGATTACAGAGGTAAAAAGTTAAGAGACGCAATGAAGACTCAATGTTCAAGCCCTCTTGGCATATAGCCACAAAACAAATGGAGACTCTCAAGGATATTTGTGTTTAGTTTGCCCTACATGGTCCATTTCCAGAAGCCTTTTTCTTAAGAGGAGATTAAGAAAGACATATGCTTTCCCACAAGACTCAATATAAGCAGTTACCAGTGTTTGGAATAATTCCGAGTACAGAACAAGGGAAAGAGCACTTTATTGAGAGTCCAGAGCCCAAAGGGACCGATTTAATCTCTTTGAGGCTCAATTTTCTCACCTATATAATGTAGTCAATTCTTTTCCTGTTGATCTTATAAAAATGAGGCAAAAAATGATAGCTGTATTATTGTTTATTGACATATTTTGGATATTTTCCTAAAAGCTTTAGAAAGAAAAGGTCTGTTACTGTAAAACAATCATTTCCTACATGGCCAAAATCTCTTAAGAGCTGCATGAGCTGAGCTATAGCACCAAGACTGGACTGGACTGGACTGGACTGGTATCCACTGATCCCAATATTCATTTACACACTACTCATTTGCAAACTTTTCTATAAATGTCATCAGTCTAAAAATCATCTTCATCTAACAAGTTTATGTTTCCTGATCCATCTAGATTGCCCAATACTAGCAAAACTGTAGGCACAGAATCAGTTTGAATGTGTGCTAATTAGATTATAAACTAGCAAGTAAATTTTTGGCAGTGAAAGGAGGGGAAATGATAAGTGTATGAATGTGTAAAATGAAGCTAGCCTTTCCACTTTTTAAATGTCTATATAGTTATTGCAAATAAGTATGCAAACACAATTATTTACATCCAAGCACACACAGTCTCTTCCTCATCACCCCTGATGGACACACTGAGCTGGAATTTGCAGATTGTAAGAGTGTCTCTTTTTTTCTCGATCAAAAGTAACTCCAAAACTAGAGCTAAAGTACAGGTCAAAATGACACAAGAAAGACTGGCCGAGAACAATACTTTTCATTCAAATCCACACAAGCCTGCCACTTGCACTAGTCATCCCCAGCAATTAATCCCCCAAGAAAGACGTTTGATTAAATCTTTTCAAGCAAATCCTTTGCTTTGCTTTTGTTAGTTCACTTCTTGTCAACATCTATTAAAATATGCCTTTAATTCTCCCACAATCTTAAAAAACACCGATTCCACTGTCTTCAACTTTAATCAACTGTATGGCCGGCATTTTTCATTTCATAATAATGTGCTGCTTGGAATTCAAGAGGCAGGCTCAGCATCAATCATCTGGTAAGAATTTTTCCACTGCAATAAATATGCAAATGAGGAGAGCCAGTCAGTCGTATTTCAGGCCCGACTTGCTAGTGTTTTAAAAAAGACACAAATTTATTAATTGCCGGTGGCCAGAGGAATCCTATTACTTTGGGCATTGATTACAAAGCTGTGTGAGTGATTATTGTGCAACTCGCAGGCTACCCAGGCATGAGGAAAAATTATTAAAGCAAGGCAGAGATTATCAACTCAGAATAACAATAAGCCTTAACATTTAGGTCCTAACTTCTTCAACAAAGAATTACGTGAAGGCTTCACTGTATCATAATTCTGAATTCTGTCAGTATTACTGTTTGGGCTTGTTCTATATTCGCCAAGCAGAATGGCGTTACCAGTAAGAAAGAGGACTGCAAGTTACAATTCCTCAACATCCACCATTTGGATAAATGGCTATCATTTCCAATGTACATCCAACTAGGGTTTGTGTATTTCCATATAAGGATGCAGATATTCAGGTATATGCATTCTTACATGCAAAGATTTAGACAAATGGTCAACTGTGGCAGGGACTGTGGCTCTGACTGGACAGTGAAGGAGACAGGCACCCCTGTGATGGCTATTTCTGTGGACCAAAAGTACAATTTTCTTAATAGTGTAAAAATAACAACAAGAATATAACTTTTTCAAGCAGAGTATGGGGACTTACATTCTAAAATCATGAATGCTAAGCCATAAACAGACTTGGGTTTTCAAACCTCAGAGGGCATAGCTTTAGAAGACGTGCAGCCTGTGGAAGAGTCTACAGAGAAAACAGCTTGATGGGCTAATTCAGAATGCAAAGTGTTTTTGTAAGAAACATTCAACTCAAGATATATTAAATAAAATAAGAAAGAGGACTCAGTGGACAAAACTTTTTTTTTTTCTTCTAAGAGAATGATGTGGGGAATTGGGGGAGTGAGTAAAAGTTGAAAGGAGGGAAAGGCAAAGAGACATATGGTGAAATATATGCTGGGTGAGCCCCTGTGCAGAAGGAAACAAAAAAGAAAAAAGTCCTCAACATTTTACATTACTGCCACACTAAGTAGCATGATAAATAGAGTACATTGGAGTTTGTGGAGGGACATCCCACTCAAGCTGTAATTTCTGATCAAGCATGAATTTATAAGGAAGAGAAAGGAACTGCAGAATTTCTTAGGTTTCCCTGAGTAGTCTCTCAAACACCTTGATGAAGTGCCAATAAATCCTTAAAAAGCCCTATAGGACACAACAATCTAACTGATCAATGTACTTCCAGAAATCCTCCACAGTTACCTTCCCGCACAGGTCCTACACAGCTTCCAATTCTCTTGAATACTTTCCTGAAATGGAAAATTCATTTCCCCCCTTTAAATAGAAAGAGTAAATATTCAAAATACAACGTACTTAAAATCTGAGTTTATTTACTAGTGATTATTTAAATTGCGGAGCAGTAGCTACCCAGGAAGAGTGGGGATACTTTCATTTGTATTTGATATACTTTTGAACTGTTTGAATATTTTATAAGCATACATTACTTTCATAATTTAAAATTTTATTAAAATTTAAAGTAAACTGTGAAGTAAGGAAAGTTATTAAAAATAAAATTAGAACCAAAACCTAAGCAACCCTCTCTTAATTCATGTAAAATAGTCTTGAGAAGCCCCACCCCCTTAAAGGATATTAGGTCTTCTATTTCTAAAAAAACATGACTCTTTCCTATTGTAAAATTGAACCTGATCAAATTCTCAAAATCCTATGGGCATACAAATAAATCCAATGAAAAGTGACATACAAGTAAATCCAATAAAAAGGGGTTTAGAAAGTGCCTCTTTGAAACAGGATTTCATGTAGCATTAGTCACTTTTAACTAAGGGTCACTTCTATCATCACATTCTACTATGAGTCTGATTTCTTTTTTTCTTTCTTCCCTTCCCCAACTCCCTTTTGTTTTGTTTGTTTGTTTGTTTGTTCTAAGATTTATTTATTTTTATGTCTGAGTATATTGTGGTTCTCTTCAGACACACCAGAGGAGGGCCTCAGATCCCATTACAGATGGTTGGGAGCCACCATGTGGTTGCTGGGAATTGAACTCAGGATCTCTGGAAGAGTAGTCTGTGCTTTTAACTGCTAAGCCATCTCTCCAGCCCCCTCCCCAATTCCCTACTCCAATGCCTTTGGTTTTTTTGAAACAGGATTTCTCTGTGTCGTCCTGGCTGTCCTGGAACTCACTCTATAGGTCAGACTGGCCTTGAACTCAGACCTTAGCATCTAGCACATCACCTGGGCCAGAATGAATTTCTATGAATGTTTTCATCTCAGAGTGTCAATGTAAAATATCTGATCACACCATTATGTCTAAAATCCAAATGCAAAGAAAAGATGAACTATTGAGCTTCTGATCAACCTCTAGAGTGCTAGGATTGGAGGCCTGCAGTAGCACATCTAACCCATGCTAACAAACACTGTACTGGCTGGGCTATGCCCCAGCTCCAGGTTTAGGAACTTAAAATCATAAAATAAGCACATTCTCATGAAGACTTAGTGATTATTAGTACATAATAAACTGAGCCATAAAATTTCAAACAATGTCTCAATTGTGTTTCTTTGAGTACTAGTGAGACCAAGGGTTATTTATTCAGTAACTCAGAATGAATCACTTTGAGAGGCTGTATTCATATAAAACCATATAAATAATGTGTTCAGCATTCAAAGCAGTTTACTAAAACCCACATCTTCCTAAGAGCACTCTAAAATCAAAGGCTATACTCCCTTGCTATGCTTAGGACTGGTAAATGAAGTTTCTGTTGCTGAATACGTATAGAGGTGAATCTATTCTATATTGATGAGTATATATACTCCAGTGACCGCCTAATTTATTTTTGTTGTGCGTGTTTTATGTTTTTGTGTTCGGCCACAGGGTTTCACGTAACCCAGACTGGCCTCAAACTCTGTATATAGCCAGGGTGATCTTGAACTCTTGATACTTGAGACTCTTTTCCAAGTGCTGGGATCATGGGCAGGCACCACATATCCCAACTCCCTAATTTTGACATATAAATTTTTTATGTTAATTTCAAGACTTCAAATAACTGAACATATAATCTAATATTTATTCACATAATCTTTTCAAGAAGAAACAAATACTGTGGCCAGAGGCCTATATACCCTAACAAAAGACTCCATTATCTCATTTAAATCCTTCCATAACTCTTTTGGGGTAGATACTGCTATTCTATGTCCATTTTAATACAAAAAAAAAATTTACTTGGCTTCAAAAAACCTGAAGTTTTTATTTTCTCTTTTTTACTTACTTTAATCTTATGTACACTGGTGTTTTGCCTGCATGTATTTCTGTGTGAGGCTGTTAGACTCCCTGGAATTGAAGTTACAGTTTTGAGCTGCCATGTGGGTGCTGGGAATTGAACCTAGGTCCTCAGGAAGAACTTCCAGCACTTTTAGTCACCAAGTCATCTCTCTAGCCCCTGAAGTTTTGTTCTCATCCTTCTGGATTATGAAGCAAAACTACACAGGGAACCAAGTCCAATCAAATTTCAGTTACTAAGATTGCTGGGAGCATGACTTAGCTGTAAGCACTTGGCTGAATGCACAAGGCCCTGAGTTTAATCTCTAACACAGATTAAACAAACAAATAATTATCTTAAATATTTTCTTTCTGAGATTGTATGACTTCACTTAATATTATTATACATTCTAAGTACATCCATTTTCCTCCAAATTCTTTTTCTTCTTCTTCTTTTTTTTTTCGAGACAGGGTTTCTCTGTGTAGCCTTGCCTGTCCTGGAACTCACTCTGTAGACCAGGCTGGCCTCGAACCCAGAAATCCGCCTGCCTCTGCCTACCAAGTGCTGGGATTACAGGCATGCGCCACCATTGCCCAGCATCCTCCAAATTCTTATTTAAAGCTAACTAGTATTTCATTTTATATTAAATCCAATGCAAAGTTCCCCAGCTTTTGTTCTGAATGACCATCCTAACTACATAGAAGTTCACTGAATTGTAAAGTCTTTGGGTCTGATTAATTTAAGTGTGTGATTATCATAAATTTTAAAATAATTATTACAGAAATACTTTAAGATAAATTTAATTATGTATATGTGGAGGAGGTACACATGAGTGTAGAGGCCAAAAGAGGGCATAAGAGGTCCTGAAGCTGGAATTACAGGCAATTATAAGCCATCAATGATGCTGGAAACACAACTCTGTTCCTCTGTAAGAACAGGAAGCATTCTTAAACACTGAGCCATCTCAATTCCCAAAATCTTTCTTCAATTACTAAAGCATAGCAAAAATTCCCATTTCAATATCACCACTTAATAAGAAAACACTAGTGAGACTCTATTAAAATGTTTCATCCAAATTTGGTTCCCACAATTGAAAACACAATGTGGGAAAATGAAAGGAAGCCCAAATATTAAAAACAAAGACCAAGTCCTACTAGGAAGAGATAAAAGAACATGTGTTCCTTTTAAAAAGGCTGTGCTAAGGAATAAAATAATAAGTCTCAAAATTTCAAATAGCCAAACACAGACAAGATGCTTAAAGTTATACTTTAAAAAAAAGTGAAACTATTGAGACATTAAAAAAAAAAAACCCTATGTGATAAATGACATCTAATATCAAGATCACTGTAATCAATTTCTTGGCCTGGGGATGAAGCTCACAGGTACAGCACCACCTTAAAACATGCAAAACTGGGATCCATCCCTAATCCTACAAAAATACATATACATATTAATCAAATAAAATATTTTTTCTGATAATTCTTAATGCTGTCAAGAATTTAAGTAAAAGTCCGTTCACAACAGATAAGAGTTTAATTAGCTCTGCACATCCAGAAAGCAGTCAGGTAAAATGCATCAGAATTATACACATGTATGTTTCCTTCCACAGCTAGAAATTAATCATAAAGAAATGAATTTTAAAGCAAAGAGATAGGTACAAAAAGTATTTTCAGCATTGTTTGTAAAAACTTGGAAAAAACATACAAAAATCTTTGTTGCCCATTTGTAAGGAACTGCTTAATTTTATCTGAATCAGAAATGTTCTTGTGTAACAGTTGAAAAAGGTACATATAAATAGAGCTTGGTTTAAACAAACCAAACCATGAAGAAAAAAAAAATCAATCTGAATATGGAATGGGCACATTACAACATTACTAGGACTATTAACTTGCTTAGGTGAGATAATGATTGCATAAGAAATGTCCTCATTTTTTAAAACGTCTTATACAGGCAACATGGTCTTATGATTGTTTTTAGCAAACTATTTCAAAAAGAGCAAAGAAAGAGGGGTTGGGTATGCATACCAAATAGAGGACACCCAAGGCATGAGCTCACTTACATTGTTTTTACATTTTTACTGATAGAAAATATCTGGATAGATATACAACAAACAGATTTGTTAAGGATGGCTCTCACTAGGCAGTGGTGGCACATGTCTTTAGTCCCAACACTCAGGAGGCAGAGGCAGCCTTGTCTAAAGAATGAGTTCCAGGACAGCCAATGCTACACAGAAAAACCCTTTCTCAAAAATAAAATAAAATGAAATGAAATAAAGTAGGAAAAGAATGGTTATCTCTAGAGAAAATATTGAAAACAAAGAATTGTCACATTCTACAGTATATATTTCAGTGTTATTTGCGGTAAGAGAAGCATATTCAGTTTTGTTATGAAAAATATTTTTGTAACAAACAAGTTTTATGACTTAAAAAATTTTTTTAGAAATTTTTTAATTTATGTGTATGACTATATGCCACATTCACAGGTGTACAGAAGCCAGAAGAGGCACTGGATACCTGGAGCTGAAGTGACAGGCAGTTATAAGCTGCCCAGCTTGTGTGTTGGGAATCGAACTCTAGTCTTCTGAAAGAACAGCAAGCTCTTTTCATTGCTGAGCCATTTCTCGAGCCCTTCTGACTTATTTACATGGACAGTGAAGATCAAATAGAGAAAAGTCTGGCAGGGCGGAGCATGCCCATAATCTGAGAGCTCAAGAAGCTGAGGCAGTCACAAGTTTGGGGCCAGCCTGAGCTGTATATCAAGTAGCAAATTAACAAGACTCTAAAATAAACATAAATAAAAATAATAAAATAAGTATCTTCAAAAATATAAAGAGATGGGGTTGGGGATATGGTTCAATGATCAAAAGCCTTGGCTGTTCTTCCAAAAGATCCAAGATCGATTCCCAACACCTATTCAGAGACTCACAATTGTCTGTGACTTCAGTTCTAGGAGATCCGACACCCTCTATGGATACCAGGCACACAGACATACATGCAGGCAAACATCCATATTCATAAAATAAAATTTAATTAGAAGAGGAGGAAGAGGAGGAAGAAGCCAGATGTGGTTGTGTATACCTTTAATCCCAGCACTTCAGAGACAGAGGCAGGTGATCTCTGTGAGTTTCAAGCCAGCCTGGTCTATATAATGAGTTCACAGCCAGAGCTACACAGAGACCCTGCCCCGTCTACCTACCCAAATCTACCTACCTACCAACCAAAGGAGGGTGTCTTCTTCTAAGGTAAATTTATTTCTCTGTAACAATAAAAAAAAATCTAGCAAAAAGAAGGAGCAGGTTAAAGTCAAACCAGGAACTGTGTGATGACATACATATTAGTCTTAGTACTTGGAAGGGTTAATGTGAGAGGATCCTGAATTCGAAGTCAACCTGGGCCTTAGAATGAAAGCCTGTCTCCATAAGAGAAAAAGAAAGAGAAAGAAGGAAGGAAGGGAAGGAGGGAGGGAGGGAAAGGGGGAGGAAAGGGGGGGAAAGGGGGAGGAAGAGGAGGGGAGGAAGGAAGAGCATAACTAGGAGTAAGAGGTAGTTTTCAGATTGATTGACAAGAAAAACTCATCCCCAGAACCAGTTTAAATTTCTTCCTATTTGATTCACAAAGGAAATAACACAGACCAATAACTATAAGGTAGAAAATGCTTGCCCTCATTAAATACTGTGAAATATAAATTAAAAGAAATGTAAATTAAAATATGCACACCATTTTCCACTTATCAAAGCAGCAGAGATGAAACAAAATTGTAATACCCAGTGTTGACAAGGATAGGAAACTCATGTTAATATAAATAAAACAAGAGTGTAAACTAATAAAACTTTTCTGAAGGGCAGTTTGGTGACAGGGATCAAAAGCCCTAAAGTTTCAACTATCCTGGAAAATACACAGATTCCACATCTAGATTTATTTTCTGTAACAAGGTGATCCCGAATGTGAGATTCAGTAACAAAAATTTCTATTCATCATTTAAGAAAATGAAAACCTGGAAACAATCCAAATGTCCAACAATAAAGAAGTGATTAAACTACCCATATGATGAAAGTCTACACCGTCATTAGAAATAATGCTGTGGAACATGTAATGACACAGGTAAGTCATGTTACATGGAAAAACGTCAGACTACAGAACAATTCAGAGCAAGTTCCTATTTTCTAACTATATACATAGAAAAGAAACATCTTGGATAAAGAAAAGACCACATACCAAAATATTGAAAGTACTTAACTCTATTCCCACCACACAACACACTCGTGGTGCTCCTGCCTTTAACTCTTGAATGTGTGAACTGCATGCTTATACCATAATGTCTAACTTAAAAGTACCTAGCTAACTACTAGAATTAGAGGAAACTATTGTCTGATTCTGCTTAGCTTTTTCCAAAGTTCATATAATAGATATACATTGTATTTATAAGGAAAAAAACAGGGGGGCTGGACAGATGGGCTCAGCAGTTTGGAGTACTTGTTGGTCTTACAGAGGACCTGAGTTTAATCCTCAGAACTCACATGGTGGCTCACAACTATCAGTAATTCCAGTTTCAGGGGATCCAACTCCCTCTTCTGGCCTCCACAGGTACCAAGCACACACATGGTATAAATACATACATACATACCTACAAACACCCATACATACAGGCAAAATAGTCATAAAATATAAAATAAATATAAAATAAGCCTATATAAAATAAATCTAAAAAAGAAAAAACGTACTTATTTACCTATTATTTTATCACCTCAGAAATGTCTTACCTGCCTATGGACAGACTACATCAACTGTCCCAAGAGTCTTCCTAGTTCTAGTTCTAGTTCTTTTCTTTTCTTTCTTTCTTTTATTAAACCAAGTGAGATTGAGTGGTTTCTACATGTATGGTGATGCTTAAGAGGTAGTAACTTTTGAAGTAGTAACTTGTAGCTGCCTTTCTACATTACAACAGGAGATTGTAGATGACCACCAGCGTTAGGTCAGGACCAGTGCTAGGTGGCTCACAGAGTCGGAACCTAGCAGGCACAGTTTTTGTACAATATATTGTTGAACCCACTTGTCTATGATTGTCTTCAATTGAACAGTATGATTATTCAACCCCTGGTACTGGTGCATGGTGGTATTCTCTCCTACTATGATGGTGAGTTGAAGAGCAGCATACAAAAGATTAATAAATTCTGCTATCTTGAAAACTCTCTGCAGCTGTTCATGGAAAGCAAACTCCCACCCCACCCAATGCCCGCCAGCAGCTTGCCCTCCAGGAACATACGGTCCGAACTCGATCAGGCTTGCATACTCATCAAAACCAGTTTGAGCACGGAAAAGATCAGAGTACAGGCCAGGGTAAATCTCTGAACCATTGGATAGCTCACAGGGATGTATGATCCCTGTTAGCATTGGATATTCTGTCTGTAGGACAACAGTCCGAGGCAGAGAGACAAGAGGGTGAAGGCTTCACCAATCCAAACAAATATTCTTTCAAAGTAAGCTCCGGATCACTGTCTTTGTTGCCAGTGAGCTGTTAAGTAGTCCCAGCTGTGGAGTATTTGCTCCTGTGTGATGTCCAGGGTGCCAACCATAGTCTCCAGAGTTTCAGTCACTAGTATCTTACAAACCTTGGTGTTCGTGACATTCCCTCTGCTCGTTATGATGGCAATAGCAAGGACCAAGAAGTTGGTTATAGTAGAGGCGACCTGGGTTCTTGAGAACACCACTAAGAGTAGTGCAACCACAGCACAGACACCCCAGGATGGCTATTTGTGATGTCAAGCGTGATGTACTCGCCTATGGCCCAGGGATAAAGCTCCCCGGCAGCTGGCTGAGGCTGTACCCCGGCAGGCACATTCGCAGGTTCTCACCCTGCCATAGCAGTGTTACCAGTGTAATTTGCTACCCGCACCAGAAATACCCCAGGCCACACTGCACTGAGCCCAGCAACATCTATCTCCACCACACCCCCGACGGCTCTAAGGTCAATATAGTCATCTCCAATACCACTCTTCTCGAGCAGCATCACTTGCCTGTCTGTCACGAATGTTCCAGGCCAGGGTTCTAGGTGAGGAGCCATCATGCTCAGTGTAGCAATATCCTCCTACAAGTCACTTCCCGAGACCCTACTCAGCAGTGTGGTGATTGCTAACCCTGTCAAGATGGTATTGTGTTGACGACGTAGACTTGGAGCAGAATCAGCTTGATCCATTGACTTGCTGCTCCTCCTTTCGAGTTGTCAATGCCAGGCAGGAGGAAGGACTGCTTGCAGCCATTGCTATCAATCACGACAAGAACAACACACTCAAGGCCTCCTTTTAAACCAGTGAGACCTTCTTTGGGTCTGTACCCAAACCTATCTTAATAACACATTCAACTCCATGTTTCTCCTTTCTGTTTTCAAGCTTTGGCAATTATTTCTATGTATTTTCTCATCTTTTCTTTGAACACAGTGACTGGATAGTGTGATCAAGAATAAGGACTGAGGTGAATGAAGAAAATCAGCTTCTGGATTTACCTGTAACTAGTCAAGTGATTTTACTCCCACCATTTGATTTCCTCAGCTGTATAGTAGTCCTCGGCACCTACTTGGCGGGCGAGGCTTTTGTACATGCTCCCCATCAGGAACTGACAGAGTTGAATGGTACAGTGTACTGAATCAATGAGATTGTTTTCATGACTTTTAAATGTAGTGGTATATAGCACTGCACTTTTACAATAAAAAAAAAACTAAAATGAAAATTGAATGATCTGCATTCTCAAAACATCCTACTTGATTTCTTCTTGCTCATATTGTTGTATTTTATGTCTTAATAAAAACAACAGAAAGGATTTGAGTTTGAACATTTGTCTCAACCCACTGGCTAACACCTCACAATGACTGATGTGTATACATTGTGATGTGACATTTTCATATAAAAAAGTCTAACACTATCTACCTATAAAGCTTTTGCTTATATAAAACAGGATAAGGGGTTAGAAAGGACTCTTCTCAAACTAGAATCAGTTTGCATTTTTCCAAATGCAAATTTAGTCAATTGTTGGGGGTATAGGGAGACAGAAAGTGGTAGATTTAAGCAATGTGACATAAAAGACATTTTGAGAAAGGGCTTTTCTGTATAGTCCTGACTGTCCTGGAACTAGCTCTTTAGACTTGGCTGGTTTCAAACTCAAGAAATTTGCCTGTCTTTGCCTCAGACTGCTAAGATTAAAGGCGTGCACCACTATATCCAACTACATGAAAGACATTTAAAAATCAACAAAGGGCCATGCATGGTGACATACACCAATAATCCCAGAACTTATATGGCAGAGGAGGGGAAAAGTTCTAGGGTAGTCTGAGCTGTATAGCCAGAACTTGTCTCAAAAAGGAAGGAAGGAACAAACAAAGACAAGCAATTCCAACTATAACTTTTAAATGTGCCTATGACAGGTTGCAGAGTGCTTGCCTAATATGCACAAATAACCTGGGTTTGACCCCCAACACTACCCTAAGTCCAATGCGGTGGAAGCAGCAGCATCAGATTTTCAAAGTATTCCACAGCTACAAAGCAAGTTTGAGGCCAGCCTGGAATGCACCGAGGCTATTTTAAAATAATAGAAAAAGAAAAGAGGGCTAGAGAGATGGCTCAGCAATTAGGAGCACTGACTGCTCTTCCAGAGGTGCTGAGTTCAATTCCCAGCAACCACATAGTGGCTCACAACCATCTGTAATGGCATCTGATGCTCTCTTCTGGTGTGTCTGACAGCTACTATTCATATAATACATACATACATACATACATACATAAATATTAAAAAAAAGAAAAAAATTTTAAAAGTACAAACTTGTCTTCAGACAGGTTATAAATATGATAATTATAATGATTAAGAGAAAATTATGTGGAAAAGTTACCCAAGTAATCTCTAAGTAGCACTGGTTTGGTAATTCCATTCAACTTCTTCTTTTGGTCAAATTGCCATTAAAACCTAATGTAAGGGGGGGCTGGAAAGATGGCTCAGCAGTTAAGAGTAATGACCACTCTTCCAAAGGTCCTGAGTTCAAATCCCAGCAATCACATGGTGGCTCACAACCATTCATAATGAGAGCTGATCCCCTCTTCTGGTGTGTCTGAAGACATCTACAGTGTACTTACATATAATATATATATATATATATATATATATATATATATATATATATATATCTTAAAAAAAAAAAACTAATGTAAGGAGCTGGAGAAATGACCCAAGAGTTCTGGTGGCTCCTTCAGAATACCCAGGTCAAGTTCTCAGCACTAACATGGTAGTTCACAACAATCTGTAACTCCAAGCCAGGGATTCTGATGCCCATTTCTATCTCTGCTGACAGTACATATATGTGGTACACAGACACACATGCAGGCAAAATACCCATACACATAAGAGAAGATATATATAAAATTAAATGGAAGATAACTATGACTCAAGGGTAGCACAATGTACAAAGCACTGGGCTCCAACCCTAGCACGATAAATGAAACAAAATAAAATAGCAAAACAATGACTTAATGGCAAATTTTTAAAGTGGGGAGGACTAGCAAGACAGCTGATTAGGTAGAGGTGCTTGTTCATAGCCTAGTTACCCATGTTCAGTGCCTGGATCTTAAGAGCTGAATACCAAAGTTCTCTGAACGTTTGTCTTTTCTTGTACATTCTTCTGTACTATTTCTTACATTCTTTTCTTTCTCTCTTCATACTGAATTCCAGGTTTAACTGAGATACCTTCCTCAAGACTAGAGGAGGCAGGGAAAGAAGAGCATGAGTACAAATTGAACTAAGAATTAAGTCCCATACATACCAAGAAATTCCAGGCATGGTGGCATACTCTGGAAATCCTAACATGTAAAAGGCTGAGGAGGAGGATCATGCATTCAAGGCTGGCTACATAAAAAGCTCATCTCAAATAAATAAATACCTGAATTCTTTGGGGTAGACTTCATAGTTTCCTACGGTATTGATGAAGAAGGCAGCAGTCAGTATCAGCAAACTGTGTTATAAGTAGGTAAGCATTAGCCATATGAAACGGCTGAGATGGTGGTCTTATTTCATGCCACCCATCAATGTACCTTTCAAACATCAAGATGAGGACAACCACTGGCTTAGAACAAGACTTCCAGAGAAATGGCAACAGAACCCACTTTTATTTTTGGGTGTGAGTTGGTTCAAGATGTAGTCCTGGCTATCTTGGAATTCATTCTGTAGACCAGGCTGGCCTTGAACTCAAAAATTCACCTGCCTCTGCCTCAAAGAGCTGGGATTAAAGGTGTGTGCCACCACCACCCTTAAAAGTGATGAAAGCCCACTTCACACAGCAGATGGCTGGCTGGGTTTTACATTTCTAGGATTATTTGGGTTATAAAAAGCAACTTCATTTGTAAATATAATTACTACTAAAAGAAAGGGGCAATCTGAGAGAAAACAGGATTACCATTCAACTCTATCACATTTATGTCAAGTAAGAGAACATAAAACCTAACACATAAATTCTACACACTTTTTCAGGATTTGTTTTTTCTTTTAAACAAAGGATTTCCCTCCTACTCTTCCTCCACAGCCCTCTCATTTGGATCATTTGTTCCTATTTTGGTACAATGTATCCCTAAGGAGTTTCAATGAATTGTGAAACAACTGTTATTCACCACAAGCAAAAAGAAAAGAAGAGAGAGGAAAGGCAAGACTAGCTGCAAGTGCAGCACAGCTAGGAACTCGCTCCTCACACTTTCACCATGTAAATAATGCACAGATCCTGCGGGAACATGCCAAACACCAGGATTCTTAATTAATGGAGCTCTTTAATGTGCAAATCAGGAACAAATTGCAAGTTCTGACTTGCATTGATTATGAAAACATTAATTGAATGAGCAAGACCCTATGAAAGACAGAATCCCAAGTCTTCCAAGGACCAAGAGAATATGAAGCTCTGGAAACCAGACAAGTCTGACTGTCGTCTAAAGTGCAAACCTGCACCTGAGTGCTCTCCAGCACACAATGAATTAAAAACCAAGTTCAAACAGAAAGCAATCACTACAAAAGCTTCTATCCTACTACCATATCATATTAAACTGAAAGATGAATGTCTGCTCCTCAAGCTTACAGATACAGCTTTAAGGAAAAACAGAAAACCAAAAAATACTACCATCACCAAAACATTTTATATATACATATATAAAGTGTGTGTGTGTGTGTGTGTGTGTGTAGGTATAACAAAACAATGCTGTCTCTTTAAAAAGAAATTCATTCTATATAAATTATAGCCATAAACTTTTCCTGCAGTGCAGCCTAATTAATTCTTGTTCTATACACAAAGGGAAATGCTGGGTGACAAATGGGTGTGAAGCCAGAAAGCTGCCAGGTCTGCAAAACATTTTCTACTTCAATTTATAAGCAATTTTGCAGTAAATCATCAACCAGAACCTGGAATCTCAGGAATCTCTGAGTGTCCAAACCACATTATATCACTTATCAAAGAGAGAAGAAAAAATAGTTTAAAGACATCTCATTTTTCAGTTTTAACCCACATCAAAATCCAGAAGCTTTATATAATCTATTATTCTCTTCTGGGTAAGGTTTTAGTGCCAAAAATATATATTTCAAGCAAAAGTGACACTATAGGCTGATGTAGATCATCCTTCTATTCCTAGAAACACTGTATCGTGTATCCATTACCATAAGAAATATTCCTGAGTTATCTGGGAATATGCACACAACTATTTACATCCCCTTCCTTCAATCCAAGCAAAATGGTCACAATCAACACAAGCTGAAGGTTCACCATCAAGCAGGTGGAAAACAGGTGGGAAACACTCTCAAGGAAATGAGGCTACTGGAGAGAAAAATGGAAACTCATACAAGACAAAGAAAAAAGCTGGACTGCCTCTTTGTAGTCAAACCCTTCCCCCATCCTTAGCCCACAGGCTGCCGCTGAGCTGTTCTCTTCTCCATAGTTCCACATTCCCAAGAATGTCATATAAATGGAGTTTTAAAGTGAATAACCTTTTGAGGTTTTCAGTTAGCATAATACCACTGAGATTGATTCTTTTTTATTGCTGAGTAATGTACCACAATTTGTTTATACATTTGTCCAATTTGTTTGAAGGACATTTGGGCTGTTTCCAGATATGCTGATTATGAATAGTGCCGCTGTAAATGTCTGTGTGCAAGTCTTGTATGAATGTTTTCATTTCCCTACTAAGATCTAACAGGAGGACTGCTGCATGTGGATCCTATGATAAATACATGCTTACATTTATTTTTAGAAATAAAACTTTTTTTCCATGCTGTTTTTCCAAAATGGCTCTACTGTTTTGTATTCTTATCAACAACAACCTAGGGAAATCCCATTTGGTGTCAGGTTTTGTTGCTGCATACTCTAATGAAATCCAGAGGACTCTCCCGAGCCCATTACATGAACACGACTGGGTGAGATGTCTTTCCATCTACTTATTTGCCATCATACATTTTCTCTGGTAAAGGTTCTGTCCAATCCTTCTCTGTGTCTTTATTTTTATTTATTTTTTACATTATTGCTTTGTGTATGCAGATGCATGTGTGAAGGTCAGAGGAAAACTTTCAGGAGTGGGTCATCTCTTTCTACCACTGGGTCCCAGGGAACTGAAAGTATGCCTTCAGCATTGGTGACAAACATCCTAACCCTCTGAGCCAAATTGCTGGCACTTGTGCATGTTTTAAATGAGTAATTTCATATGTTGTTGAGACACATATGTTGACATATTCTAATGGCAGGTTTTTGTCTGGAACATGATTTGCAAATGTTTCCTCCTATCTATATACCTTGTTTTTTCAGTTTGTTAACACAGAACACAAAAGTTCTGATTCAGACAGCACAATCATTAATTTCTTCTTTTATGAACTGTACCTTTTTTTTTAATTATTTACTTTTATTTAGACTTTATGTTATGGATTTTGGTGTTACCTGCATATATGTCTGTGCACCACATGCATGCAACTCTAGCAAAGGCCAGAAAGGGGCACCAGATACCCTGGGACTGGAGTTACAAAGGGGTAAACCTACACGTAGATTCTGGGAACTGAACCTAAATCCTCTGGAAGGGCATTCAGTGCTCTTAACCACTGAGCCATCTCTCTAGTCCCATAGACTGATTTTGTGTTACGGTGTCTAAGAAATCACTGCCTAACCCAAGGTCATGAAGACTGTGGTCTTGAAAACACTTTATAGTTTTATGTTTTACATGTAAGTTACTATATACTAGTTTGGATTGATTTTAATATAAGGCATGAGACATATGTTCATTTGTTGTTTGTTAAAAACTATTCTCTTGTCTTTTATGAATTTTTTAACTGTTATTTTTATGTACATGAGCATTTTGCCTATGTGTATGTGTATGCATATAACTGCCTGATGCCCTCAGAGGCCAGAAGAAGGCATAAGATCCCTTGGAACTGGAGTTACAGACTTTGTTAGCTACCATAGGGTGCAGTGATTCAAACCTGGGTCTTTTGGAAGAGCAACCAATGCTTCTAACCACTTAGCTACCTCTCCAGCTCCTAAAGACTATTCTTTTGCCACTGTAAAGGCTTGCGTCTTTTAAAAAGTCACTTATGAACTCTCATATTCTACCTAAATTTTTTAAAGTAACACACCAAGGAAGGACAAAGACAAAGAGTGTATAACAATTCAATTTTACAACCTAAAAAAAAAAAAAAAAAAATCAATGAACCGCACAATTATTAGAATTTCTAAAACTTCACAGTGGCCAAACCAAGTGTTTCTGGAAGATGGACCCTCTACTAGGTTCTAAAAGAATGTGACTACTTTGATAAACAGGTTGTTTAAAAACATGGTTAAGATGTGATCTAGTCATTCCATTTTCAGTTATAAAGAGAAATAAAAATCTGAGCCTACACAATATATATATATATGTTGATGGCAGATCTGTAACAGTCCCAAACTACAAGCAATTAAGTGAATGCTGTTTAACAGTAAAGAACACAGCAGTAAAGGACACTGAAAACTTATCTGATGAAAAATATCATCAGATTTGTGATGGTGAGACAGATCAGTGGGAGTTTGCCACACAAGTCTGGAAAATTGAGCCCAATCACATATAAAAAGGAAGGAGAGAACTGACTCCCTAGAATTGACCTCTATAGGTATTCTGGCACATGCAGCCCTACCTCATTCTTATACACACATCATGCATAATGTACACAATAATGAACAAATAAGTAAATATTTTAAAAGAAAAAATATAGATCAATCTCAAAAAAATTATGAGTTAAAGCCTGACAAAAGAATATAAACTCCACTGGTCTACAAAGCAAGTTCCAAGACAACCAGGGATACACAAAGAAACCCCATCTCATAAAAACAAAAAACAAACAATAAAAACTTTCAGGGGCTCAAGATTTAGCTATTTAAGAAAGGTCAAATTACATGCATAAGGCTCTGAATTCCACCACAAAGAAAAGGACGTAAAATCTTGAGCAAAGCTTGGTAGCACATACCTATCATCCCAGCACTTGGGAAGGAGAAGCAAGAGAGCTAAAAGTTCAAAGTTATTGTCAGATATAAAGAAAGTTTGAGGTTAGCCTGGCTATGTAAAACCCTGTGGACAACAGGGGAAGGAAAAAGAAGGGAAGAAGATTTTTGAATGCTAAAAACCCCAGCCTACTCATTATAAATTTAAAATCTGTTATTGTGGGCCAAGACATGATGGCACAGGCCTCAATCCCAGCACTCAGAGGCAGTGGCAGATGGATCTCTGAATTATAGGCCAACCTGGTCTACAGAGCAAGGTTCAGTACAGTCAAACTCTGTCTCAGAAGAAAAGAAAATGTCTACGTAAAGTGATATTCAGAAGTGCCAATACCACTCTTGCAATACCCCTTTCACTAGGAATAAAGCTTGGTCTTAGGGTGAGAAAGACAAGAAACTGAGGTAAAACCTGACTCAACCTAACCTAACCAGCTATGGAGAAGACAGGTTCTGTAAAATATCTGGAACGTTACACTCTTATAAAACAAAGCCTCAAAAGTGTTTGATGAGGCCATCTACACAGTTACCTGCCCATCACCCATTAAGATGGGATCTGGTGTACAGGGCAAGTTCCAGGAAAGCCAGGGATATATACAGAAATCCTGTCTCAAAAAACCAAAAGGAAAAAAAAGAAGAGAAAGGAAAGTTAAAGAAAAGAAAGAAGGAAGGAAGGAAGGAAGGAGAGAGAGAGAGAGAGAGAGAGAGAGAGAGAGAGAGAGAGAGCGAGCGAGCGAGCGAGCAGAGGCAGGCAAATCTTTGAGTTTTAGCCTATTCTACCTAGTGAGTTCTAGGACAGCCGGGGCTACACAGAGAAACCCTAGAGAAAGGCAGAGAAAGGGAAGGGGGAGAGGGAGGGGGACAGAGAGAGAGAGAGAGAGAGAGAGAGAGAGAGGTAGAGGGAGGGAGGAAGGAAGAGAGAGAGAATGAACAAACACTGGAGCTGCTAGAAAGATGGCTCAGAGATTAAGAGCTGCTCTTCCAGAGGTCCTGAGTTCAATTCCCAGTACCTATACGGTGGCTCACTATAGTCCCATGGAATCTGATGCTCTCTTCTGTGTGCAGACATACATGGAGGCAAAATGTACATAAAATATATAAAAAAAAAAAGAGAAAGAAGTAGAGAAACAGGAGAGCTGGAAATGTAGTCAGTGATAGAGGGCTTGCCATATTCACACAATGTGATGGGTATAATACCTGAACCAAATAGTTAAGAGAAAAGTATCTGCTATTGTAAATGTCCTAGTCCCTCAGCCTTGGTCTTGTCCCTTTATACACTTTACTCAATGGTAGAGACAAGTTGGACATGGTGGTACATACTGGTTTGAAGGCAGAAGCTAGAGGATCACTAATACACTTTATACTTTGACTAATACACTTTACACTAATGCACTAATACACTTTGAAGGCAGAAGCTAGAGGATCACTAATAGTTCAAGACCAGCCTGGTCTATACAGTTATTCCAGACCAGCCAGGGCTACATAGCAACTCTGTCTAAAGAAAAACAAAGAAAGACTATCCCTAACATCTATGAAAAGACCAGGAACAGAAATACACCCCACCCCCACATACACAGAATGGAGAGAATAAAAGAGAGAAGGGGTAAAAATATACATAGAGGAGCACACACCTGTAACCGCAGAATTTGGGAAGCAGAAAGAGGATCAGGAATTCAAAGCCAACCTTGGCTATATAGAGACAGTGAGTTTGAGGACAATTAAGAGATATGAGAGTCTGTTTCATAAAATAATAACAATAATGCTCATAGGGAAGTCTTTGCACTCAATGTCAAGTTTATACGATAGGCAAATATTTCCATAAAACTATCAGTCTGATATTAGTCATTTCAAGGTTTTGTTTGAAATATAAGATTTCATACTCATTCTATTAAATTTTATTATTAAACTTAAAAATGAGAAAAGAGGGAGGAGAAAAGGGTCTGTGTCATTGACAATACTGATTGCTTAAAGAACAAGGAACTGAATGGTACAGTTTCAGAGTATAGTTCTTATCACTTTGGTTTGGTTTGGTTTGGTTTGGTTTGGTTTGGTAGTTGTTGTTTTTCAGGGACAACCCTGGCTGTCCCGGAACTTGATCTGTGGACCAGGCTAACCTGAAATTCATACATCTGTGTGCCTCTACCCCTTGAGTCCTGGGATTAAAAGTGGGTACCACCATGCCAGATTTCCTTACCATCTTTTGAACTATTTGAATGCACTGTCTACTTAAAAATAAACAAAATTCACTAGGTGGTGGTGGCACATGCCTTTAATGTAGCATTCAGGTGGCAGGCTTAGGTGGCTCTTTGAGTTCCAGGCCAGTGTGGCCTACAAGACAGTCTGGTCTTTGAGGACAACCAGAACTACCCAAAGAAAAACTAAAAATAGGGGCTGGAGAGATGATTCAGGGGCTAAGAGCACTGACTGCTCTTCCAGAGGTCCTGAGTTTAATTCCCAGCAACCACATGGTGGCTTACAACCATCTATAACGGGATCTGATGCCCTCTTCTGTTGTGTCTGAAGACAGCTGCAGTGTACTAAAATAAGTAAAAATAAATAAATCTTTAAAAAAGAAAAACTAGCCGGGCAGTGGTGGCGCACGCCTTTAATCCCAGCACTTGGGAGGCAGAGGCAGGCGGATTTCTGAGTTCGAGGCCAGCCTGGTCTACAAAGTGAGTTCCAGGACAGCCAGGGCTATACAGAGAAACCCTGTCTCGAAAAACCAAAAAAAAAAAAAAAAAAAAAAAAAAAAAAAGAAAAACTAAAAATAAAATATAATAAACAAAACTCTAAAAAATAAAAATATTGTTTAATACAATTCTATTACTTTCCATGATTAATTCAAATTTGAAACCTTCATTTTTTAATTAAAAATTGTTAATATTTATTATTGAGGTGGTACATGTATGCTACAGCATACAGATAAAGTCAGAGGACAACTTGAGAGAATCAGTTCTCTCCATCCCATCAGCTCCAGGAAATGGCCTCAGGTTACAAAGTGAGGTAGCAAGCAAGCACCTGCTGGGCCTTCTGCCCAGCCCCAAGGAAATGCCGTTCTCCTAAGTGCCGAGGCCAAGTCAGTATTGTGTTAGTCTAAGAGGCTGGTGCAATGGTTCATCCATAAGAACACCGGTTTCTCTTTCAGAGGACCAGGGTTCAGGTTCTAGACCTCATATCATGGTTCACAACCATCTGTAACTCTAGTTCCAGGAGATCCAACATCCTCTTCTGACCTCTGTGGGTACTACACACAAGGGTGCACCTGCATACTCATCGACATAAAATAAATCTAATAAAAATTAAATTTAAAAACGATATTTAAATTAAAAAAAAAACTGCCACTCTATTCAGCAGGATGTGATATTCATGCCTTTAACTCCAGCACCCAGGAGGCAGAGGCAGGGCTATCTTTTTTTAGTTCAAGGCCAGACTGGTCTATACAGCAAGCTGCAGGACAGCCAGGGCTACAAAGTGAGACCCTGTCTCAAATACAAAATAAAACAACAATAAATCTAATCAAGTCAAAATTGTTGCGGGTCTTGAGAAAAGGGCCACGGAACAATGAGGTGAATATAAATCAGAAACAGGAAAATGAAGGGAGCAAGAGAAACACACATTACTAACAGTAGAATTTGTTTTTAAACTCTTAGCCAAGTAAAAAAATTCAAACTTTCTCTACATTTATGTACATTATACTCTGTTCCTGGGTATTTTGCTTATGGGAAATATCAAAATGTCAACCATTGTTTCTATTAAAGGTCTTTAATGATATTGCATTTTAGACCTGTAATGAAACATGGTGCTCACTGCATTTGTAATGCATCTCATTAAACACATTAATAACATGCATTTAACTAAAAGGTCAACTTCCTATGGTTAAAGTTTAGCTTTCCTATTATCACTTTATTTAAAGCTGTACAGCAAACTCTGGGAAGACAGCAGAGTGCCTGTTACAGAAAAGCTCTCAGTTCTCCCATCTGTCCACATCAGCCATTCTTATTAACAATTAACTGCCCAGCCAAGGTATAGCTCAGTGGCAGAGAACTTGCTAGCATGTACAAGGCCCTGGGTTCATTTCCTAGCACTATTAACTAACTTGCTAATATTTTTATGTGGAATATTGACTACAAGATTTTTTTTTTTCTGAAAAAGGGTCTGACTATCCTGGAACTTGCTATTGTAGACCAGGCTGACCTGGAACTCAGAGATCCATTAGGATTAAAAGGAGGGGCCACATCTATCTAGTAATAACATTTTTAGGGTTGGAGAAGCAGTACAGTAGTTAAGAGCACATGTTGCTCTTGCAGAGGACCTAGGTTTGACTCCCAGCACCCACATAGTAGTTCACAACCGTACATAAATTCAGTTCCAGGGAATCTAATGTCCTTTTCTTGCCTCCAAAGGCACCAAGCATGTATGAGGTGCACATAAATACATGCAGGCAAAACACACATAAAATGAATAAATCTTTAAAAAAAACACCTTATTTCTTAACAAAACATGATGAAAAACTTATTGAAAAAAATGAAAACATACATTATTTACTTAACAATGGTCCAGAAGAGAGAAGTTGCCAGTATAAAGAAAGATGCAGTAAGAATAGCATGAGTTAACTCATATGATATTAAATGGGGGCTCACTGTGCTCTCCTTCCTACTTTAATATAGTCTGTATACATAATATAGTACGTATAATTTATTTAGCATTTTCTTAAATAACTTGCCTTCTTCCTTACACAACACTGTCATCAACACAAAAGGCCTAATTCCTGATGTTTTAAGACTAGTTAAATGAAAGTCAAAGGGGGAAAGCTACTATCTTTGGAGAAGTAGCTTGTGTAAAGAATATCCCTTAATTTTGTTACAGTTACTCTACAGCTTAATCTTACACAGCTACTAGGAAGTCACTTCACAGTTCAAAAGATAGAATTGCCAAGATACAACAGCAAGATGCCTGGAGACTAAGTGCAAGTTCTAGGAAAGGCAAGGAAATATATGTTACAATTCTGAAAAGTAGATTTTGAAGTGCTGAAGGTACAAAGACTTGGTTCTAGGGGTCTACAGTGCTAATATAGCTATTAAGTATATTTTAAAAGCTATCAGGAAGCTTGAGAGTAAATGATAGTGAAAGGAAAATATACTAAGTACACACAACCTAAGAACAGAATCCTGTATTAAATGCAGTTTACACTGGTGGAGAGAAGAGCTTAAAGGACTAGAGAGATATCTCGAAGGCAAATAAACAGTGCTTACCACTCCTATAGGACTGGAATTCAGCTCCCAGCACCCAAGTCAGATGTTTCACAACTGCCAGGAACTCCAGCCAGGGGTTCTGAGGCCCTCTTCTGGCCTCCAGAGGTACCTGCACTCATGTACACAAATGCATACACATACTCATAATTTTAAAAATAAAAAATCAGGGCTGGAGAGATGGCTCAGAGGTTAAGAGACCCTGAGTTCAATTCCCAACAACCACATGATGGCTCACAACCATCTATACGGGGATCTGTTGCCCTCTTCTGGCCTGCAGACATACATGCAGGCAGAATGCTGTATACATAGTAAATAAATCTCTTTGAAAACTTAAAAATCAGCCAGGCAGTGGTGGCGCATGCCTTTAATCCCAGCACTTAACTCCCATGCCTTTAATGGGAGGCAGAAGCAGGCGGATTTCTGAGTTTGAGGCCAGCCTGGTCTACAGAGTGAGTTCCAGTACAGCCAGGGCTACATAGAGAAACCCTGTCTTGAAAAAACAAAAAACAAAAAAAAAAAAAAGAAAAGAAAAAGAAAACTTAAAAATCATATATACATTTAAAGAACTTGTGAAGAGATCAGACAGATAGGAGAATGTGAACAGTGTATTTGGGGTCACCAAAGCCCTAAAAATATACTTCAAGGTTGGACCAGGGAGATGGCTCAGCAGGGAAAAGTACTTGCACTGCAAGTCTAATGAGCTGAAATCTATTCTCAGAACCTACATAAAGGTAGAAGGAGACAAGAAACCCCACAAAGTTTTCTCACTTCCATATATGAGATGTCTAATGTACTTGTGCTTGTTTGCTCCAGCTTGCATGTTTTCATTCTCTTACATGTTTGTACACACGCACATGTGTGTGTGTGTGCGCGCGCGTGCGCGTGTGTGTGTACGTGTGCGCACAAAATAACAAATATTAAAAAGGAAAATATTTTGCTGAATGTTTCTGCAGGGCAATAAGGAAATCACTATCAAACCACCCTTCTATAGCAGCGTAAGAGGAATGTTTTCCAAGTATTACAGTAGACTATAACACTAGACAATAATTAAACTACATGGGGATTCTAAATACTAGTAAAAAGATTGTAAAAATACATTGCCAAATGTCTTTCAACAGAAAAAGTAACCCTGGCACCTAATTCTTATGGTAGGATGTATGCCAATCCCTGTGTAACTATAATGCTTTACATTATGTCCTTTAATCCTCGAAACCATAATATCAGTCCTATCTTACTGTGAAGTGACCTGCCCAAGACCATAGAGTTAATCAACCGCTGAGACGGTGTCTAACCAGGTAGGGTGTTAGGGTACTTGCACTCTAGACATGGTAGCACACGTATGTACCCCCTAGCACTAGGGAGATGGAGGTAGGAAGATCAGAAGTCCAAGGTTATCCTTAACTACACAGCAAATTAGAGGACGACATGAGACACTGTCTCAAAAATAAATAAATAAAAGGGTAAATAATCAAGCATTATTTAATGCTGGCAGAAGGAAGAGAATTAGGAGTGCAAGGTTATCTTCCACTACACAGCTAGTCCAGAGCAAGGTTAAGGTACAGAGACCTGTCTAAAACTGAACAGACAAGCCTGGGCAATCTAACTGTAACTGTTCTGACTAAGCATACCTTTAATCCCAACTCTGGAAGCAAGGACAAGTAGATCTAAGTTTGAAACCATCCTGATTTATACAGCACGTGAGCCAGACAGAAGACTTTGTCTCACAAACAAAACAAAACAAAAACCTACTAAATCAAAAGCAAAGTGAATTAACTCAATTGATATAAATTCAGCCTGTTTCATACTAATTATAATAGAATTATATAAACTAATTACTCATAATAATATACCCAAGGAATTGTTTTGAAAACCATTCAGACAGGGGTATACATAACATATTAAGTCACACTGTCATAAGAAGATGAAAGCAAACAAAAAACAGCTACCTTCAGTTGCATAGAAATTCTGGTTATTAGATCCCCATCCTCTTGGAATGTAATACCAAATAACACTCCATCTTTTCCCTTCTTCTACCATAACCTACACAGGTCAGACTATCAGACTTAAGAGTGATTGATGTTCACCAGGACAAGGTAAGTGGTTAAATGCAAAGGCTTAGAAAGTCCAGAAGTGTTGCAAAGCAGAATTAAAGTAACATGCAAGTGACTAAAGAATATAAGTATGTGATGCTAACCCAGAAAAAAAATTGTATTTTAATAAATGTTTATAAAGATTCAGGTAAGAAGACTAATGAGTAACAAAATGGGAAAGATCTTACTGTAAAATATTTAAAACATTTTCTCTAGAGCAGTTTAGGTTTCATCCAAAGGCATCTCAGAATTGAGGATACTAGGGCACTAAATATAGCAAAGAAGTACTCCAGAAACCTAAAAAAGAATATATCATGTATTTAGGGAGGAAAAAGAGAAGCCAGGAGAGGAGATCAGGTGATTTCTTTTCTTCTTCTAAAGACCTCACATACATACTCTGATCTGAAAAGGTTGCCCAGATTTCACAGAAAACAAACTTCAAGTATGAGCATGACAGGCTGAAAAACTAAAAACTGTCCAAAGTCATTCTAACCACATATTCTCCTACAAAGAAATGCTATGCCAGGTGTGGTGGCCCATGCCTTTTAATCCTGGCACGGAAGATCTCTGTGAGACCAGCCAGGTCTACACAGTAAGACCGTGTCTTAAAAACAAAAGAAAGAGGGTTGGAGAGATGGCTCAGCGGTTAAAAACACTGACTGCTATTCCAAAGGGCCTGAGTTCAGATCCCAGCAACATGATGGCTCACAACCATTTGTAATGGGATCTGACGCCCTTTTCTGGTGTGTCTGGTGTGTCTCTCTGAAGAGAGTGACACTGTACTTGCATATATTAAATAAATAAATAAATTTTTGTCCTCAATTGTTTTCTGAATTGTTTTCAAGTGATTCTATTTAAAGACAATACCAAACCAGATGTCCTCAATGCTGTTCCAAATCTAACTCCCTACTATAAAGGGTTACATTTTGGGTTTCATGCTTTGTTTGTTTTTTTTAATTTGTTTTTGTTTTTTGTTTGGGTTGCTCAGCATGTCCTTAAATCCTAGACTAAAAGGATACTCCTGCCTTAGCCTCTAAAATAACCAGGACTGCAGGCAATGTATCCAGCATTTAAGTTTGAAAAAGCAAATGTCAACATTTCAGCATACAAGTTAGGGTAGCCAGGCTGCCACCCACGACTCACAGTTCCCTGTGCGCCAGGACTCTGGTGCCACTGGACACCCAGGAGACACTCCTGGTTTAAGGGAAGAAAAGCTGACTGCTCTACTGAAGGTCCTGAGTTCAAATCCCAGCAATCACATGGTGGCTCACAACCATCTGTAACGAGATCTGACTCCCTCTTCTGGAGTGTCTGAAGACAGCTACAGTGTACTTACATATAATAAATAAATAAATCTTAAAAAAAAAAAAAGCCGGGCGGTAGTGGCGCACGCCTTTAATCCCAGCGCTTAGGAGACAGAGGCAGGAGGATTTCTGAATTCGAGGCTAGCCTGGTCTACAGAGTGAGTTCCAGGATAGCCAGGGCTACACAGAGAAACCCTGCCTCGAAAAACCAAAAAAAAAAAAAAAGGAATTAACTCAAAAAGCCAAGAGGAGGATAGTGAGCGGTATCATAAAACAGACACGGCTCAAGTACCTGATCCACTTCAAAGCTGTCCTCACTGATAATAGGTTATATTGCTATTTTAAGAATAGTTGATTATTCAGTTTTTTGGATAAGATCAAATTTAATCGAAGAAGTGAAACCGATATTCTATATTATAGTATCACTAAAATCAAAAACTTTTTTTTTAACATCCAATCCAGTATACCCCAAAATGAAGGAGTATTCTTACTATTTTTCAGAGCGCTGGCAAATTCTGGTCCACCTTTGTCCTTGAAGACAGGGAAAACATCTGGTTGCGGCAACTGATTGGTAGTCAAGAGAGCTTTTTGTAGTCTGATCCTTCCCTCCAGGAGCTGGTCCCACAACGCTGAAGAAGAATGTGAAAGAGAGCCCCATGTCAGGTCAGAAGGACAAGAGCACCATTCCCAAGCAGCATACTTTGTGACTTTTGTGCCATACAAACACTCTTCATTCTACACAATAAATTCCCTCTCTTGGATGGCAATACTTGCTATGAAGGAGGAAACTGACCACAGGAGAGAACACTCTCCTCTTCGGTCTCCCACAAGGACCCGCAGAACCTGCTGAGCGGCTATACAGGAGCTAGGATGCGGCCTCTGGCTAAGCGAGGCAGGTCTAGACTAACTGGAAGGACAGTGGAGAAGCAGGACAACCACAACTAGAGAGGAGACTAACGCACAAACGCTGAGAAGTGAGCAAGCAGTGAAAGCGCGCACGCACCTATCTGATTCTTCACTGCTCTGCCTTTTTCCACTTCCTCAGAAACTTTGACACTGGAGAAGGCCGTCACCACACCGTCATCTTCACTGTTCCTGTCTTCTTCTCTGTCTTCCTCATCCTCACCTTCTAAGTCTTCCTCAACGTCTTCTGGGATCTCCTCCAGGCCCAGGCCCTCTGAATCCCCATCTTCAGATCCTCCTTCATCAGATATTTCGTTATCTAAATCATGAGGGAAAAAAGGGGGGGGAAGGGAGTTACCTAGAGAAAACTACCAGGCCACATCTTTCATTTCAATGAATCTGTGGGAGCCTATATGAAAGAATAAGCATGTTATTGTGCTCTGTTCAACTGAACAAACTTACTACATTTCTATCATCTCTAAAATGCTAAGGGAAAACAAAGACAAACAAAACATGAGTCCTGGTAGCCTGAAACACACTATGTAGACAAAGCCTGAGAAGCTCCTAACCTCTATCAAGGACTGAATCATACATATCATAACCTGAATGACAGATAGGCCCTCAGAGATTATCAGTGGATTCTCAACATAGCTCCACTGACCTCCCTAAAATAAATGGCATCCTCTCAATATCCATATCCAGAGACTTCTTCCACCTTGAGAAATATACTACTGCTTAAAACTATAAGCTAATTCTTTCTCAGGAAAGATGGAAGCATTATGTTATCATTTACAATGACAAAAGGCCAGTTTCATCAGTAACTAATATACAGGAAATCAATACAAAACCTGAAAAACAAAATGAATCAAAATATAAAAAGCACCACGTGCATGTAAACTTTTTTACCACATAGCCCTGTCAATACCCATTACGTATTGCCCTTTTTCCCTCTCATTTTAGAGTGAGCCATTAACCTGAATGTGGTAACTTTGAGTTTTAGGTTTCTTTTTGTTTGTTCTTTTAAGACAGGGTCTCAGGTGTAGCACGTGCTATTACAGAACTTACTATGTAGCTCAGGCTGTCCTTGAACTCCTGATCCCCCCTGCTTCAGTCTCTCCTAGATCTGAAATAAAAGAACTATCCTCATCCTCACCTTCTAAGTCCTCCTCAATGTCTTCTGAGATCTCCTCCAGGCCCAGGCCCTCTGAATCCCCATCTTCAGATCTTCCTTCATCAGATATTTCATTATCTAAATCATGAGGGAAAAAAGGGGGAAAGGAGTTACGTAGAGAAAACTACCAGGCCACATCTCGATTAATCTGTGGGAGCCTATATGAAAGAACAAGCATGTCACTGTGCTCTGTACAACTGAACAAACTTACTACTCTCTCTAAAATGCTAACAGGAAACAAAGTCAAACAAAATGAGATAAAAAGCCTAACTTTCTAAAGTAAAATGCTGACCTCTAAGGCCCTTCCTTGTACTAATTCAAAGGTCTCTCCTAAAGTAAGTAGAGACACACAGACTTCCAGAAAGAATCCAGAAACAAAATAGTTCAACTATACAAAACTAAGCCAAGAGAAGAGTTTGGGGTGAAAATGTCTACTCACCATATGAACTTGGCAGAGTGTGCTCCCAATGGTCTTCTTTCCACGCCTTCCTAGAAGTGGTCTTGCCAGAATACCTTTTGTCGGTGTCCAAGAGGGAGACTGGTGCCAATTTTCTAATGCTACTCACTGCCAGATCATCTTCCTCCTCTTCCCCTTCATCAAACCTGTCAATCACTCTGGCTCTAGTGGCTGTTGGGGAGGGAGGAAAACAGAATCTTAGGTTAGAAAAAACTTTAATAGGAACCCACTTAAGCCATTTCAACCCATACCCCACCTTCCTGTGCTAGGTGAGGACTCTTACTACTGGGTTACATCCCCAGCCCTCGATTCATTAAGTGTCCTCTATAACATCTCCACTAACTTACAGGAAAAGGGAGTTTACTTCTGTTCCTAGGGAGACTGCTGTCATATTGCTGTTTCTAAACAGAGAGCTAACTCCCTGCATCTACTAGGAGACATGTTTTTATGCCTTGGATCCTATAAATCTAGTCTGAGTCTTCCTGCCTTTTCCATAGTGTTTTTTATTCTTTTTCTTTTTCAGAGATTCTGATGATTAAATTCAGTGCATCAAATACATTGGCTACGTGCCCAGGGTCCTTAATTCTTCCTCAATATGGGACAGTTATTGAATGCTACAGACAGTCATGACACCCCTTCAGTTGTCTTCCACACACCTCCCTGACCCAAGTCTAAAGCACAATTACTCCCAGCCAGTCTCAGAACAGGTTTATGGAGAATCAGTCTGTCATCAGAATGTGGACAAATGACTTAAGACCTAAATAAACATGGTTAAACAGCATCAGGTAATCTTTTTCACTCTCGAATTAAACAGTCAGTTCCAAACGCACAAAAACCTGAAACTCATCAGACTTCTTTCTCCCTTCGAAGGTAATACCACAAAGGGCATTCTAAACAAGCGACAGCCGGCCGCCAGTGGCTCCCTACAGCAACTCCCCGCCAGAGTCCTTGTGTCCCGCCCACCCCCAAAGTCTAGAATGCTTTTTTACAGCTCGCGTCACCCTCCACCCCTCCAGGGGACAACCCTCCCAAGAGACAATTTTCCTCAGCGCAAAGGGAAGGAGAGCAGGTCCAAGCACCAGCGGCCCACTAGGGCCCACTTCAAGTCGGACCCACAGCTCTGCACGTGGTCAGCCCCAGTCAGGCCTCACCCTCCTCCGTGTCCGCCTCAGGATCCGCCTCACGCGGTCTCGGATTCAACAACTGTTCCAGCTGCAGAGCCAAGGGCTGCGGCTCCGCCATGGTCACCAGGTCACTCTCGGCGCTGCGCTCGTGATCCTGCTGCACGAGCCCCGGCCCGACACTCCCGGCAGTGGTGCTACAGCCGGACTCTACTTGGCTACTACAGCCGAAGACCTCGCACAGGCAGCTTTCAAAATCCCTGTAAGCAACTTCCGGGAGGCGCGCGCCGGAGGGGCGGGGCCTCGCGTCACCCTTGGGCTGCCAGGCCGGAGACGCAGGCGCCCGAAACCGTAGGTTACAAACAGCCTAACGCGCGTGCGCCGGAGTCCCGGGGCGCGCGGCGCGGGAGCGCGCAAGAGCACGTGACCGCGTCTAGCGAGAAAGGTTGATTGTGCTATGAGCTGCCAGGGTCCCCTAAGCACGAAATAACGCCTCAAGCTTTGTGCGAGGTTGGTTTAGGAATTAAGCGTAAAGTAGCTGTGGCTCATGGTGGATGGCTGATTTGTGAAAGGAGTAAAGGATAAGCCTCTCAAACCTCAGGTACACACTCGAACAAGCACAGACCCGGGACTCAAAACAGGGCTTTTCTCAGTGCAGAGGAGCCTGGGGCCAGACACACAGCTTCCATCTATGCCGCCAGGATCTGAGAGGCCTGCGTGTGTCAGTGTGCAGCGAGGTGCGATTTTTATTGATAGAAATAATTAGGAATCACGATGGTTGTACCACAAATCAAGATTGTTTCTGTAGCTTCTTGTACCCTCTTGCCTGGGCAAGCACGGGGAGGGGGGGGGGATAGAATTACTCTACTACATACTCCTTGATATTAACAGCTTTTCTGTTCAAAGATGGAGTGACTCAGTCAGACCCCCGAAACTAGTGAACAATGGAGAAGAGAAACCCTTCACTCAGTTCTGGTATTAGAAGGTTAGACTCAAAATACAAAGACCTTAATAAGATAAATTTAATTGCACCCAGACATGTGAAGCTATGCAATCACTTTGCATTCGTTTTCCTTCGTGGAGCATCCCTTGACTGCCCATTATGTGGCAGGCCCTGCTAGATGAAATATAAGATGTGTAAGTTAGACTCTACACAGTGACAAGCCTAGAAGTGCAGGAAATGTGAACTACAACGAGGAATGACAAATTCGAGTGTAAAGTGGTCTGTCTATACTGATCTGTTGGAGGTCTTCCTCCTTGGAGACCTAGAATCTACTGTAAACAGGAAAACTGCCTCAGAAGAATCCTGTAAAAAGCTATTTGAACAATAGATACTGTATGCCTGTTTGTATGTCGAGACAATCTCTAGCCTCCAACACACTATGTAGTTGAAGATGACCATGAATTCCTTGATCCTCCTGCCTCCAATGGGATAAGAAGCATGTGCCTGCCACTACACCCTGTTTATCCAGAGCTAGGAGCTGAACCCAGAGTGTTATGTATGCGAAGCAGGAACTCTTCCAGTTCTAAATTCCCAGGCTATACCATTTCTTAAGTATACTCCAGGCCAGTTGGATTCCAAAGCCTCCCAAATGTAGGCAGGCAACCAGTAGCTCACCAGTAGAACCCACTGGAAGACAATTCAGAGACCCTCAGATTCAGGTAATAATTTACTTTAGTGTGGCATGTCCCATATTCCTGTCCTAACTGGACCTTGAGTAAAGATGACCAAGGCTACAAAAGAGGAGAAAAAAAGAGACTGTTTTAGGGTAAAGTCTTTCAGACATGGAGAGCAAAGAATGTCAGACTAGGCAGAGATGCAGGCGAAGAAAATCACTGTGTGACTGAGAGTAGTCTAGAGAGCTTGCTTTTTAAGCTGTGATTGCAGTTGTGTCTGTATTAGAGCCTCCAAAGCAAAACTGCGCTCCTCAGTTCTCTACAAGGTGCAGTTGCCTTGGGCATAGAAGAACAAAAATGTTCTTCCTACCCCACATTTAGTAAATTCTATTCTCCCGGATCCTCCTCCCTTGCTATTTCAGGCGCTAGGAGTGCTTAGAAACCTTCCCTTAAAGGTAAGGAGAAAGGGGGAAAGAGAAAAGGAAGCAGGGCAGAGACCACCTTGAAGCTGTAATGCACACAGGACACTGTTGGCCTATTTGAGGCAGAGCGGAGTAAACAGTGTAAGGTGCCATGAGCCTGCCTAAGAACATATACCCCAGGCCCCCCAAATGGCTTCCTTGGCTTTCCTATCCCAGGAATCTTCTTCCTGGAGGAAAGTGAAGAAGAAAGAATGGTAGAGCTTAAGATGCAATTAAGGGAAATTAATACATGAGACAGGAAGAAAGCACTCAAATGCTCTGGAGCCCCTTCTCCAGTTGCATTCTTGGTCCCTGAAAGGCAGGTGAAGGACCATTGGACTTGGAGGGTGGATTGTGGGAGGGGCCAGTAAAGGGCAGTTGAGCTTCCTTGATGAAGTTTCAGCCTTTAAGTGTTCTAAGATGTTGAGCAGGTGGGCTGAGCAGAGAGGAGCAATCTGCCCTGGGGAGAAAAGACAGGAGTTTGGGGTTCACCTTCCTCTATCTGCTGCCTGAACTGCAAAGTGGCAGGAATAGCCATGGATGGGCAGAGGTGACTAAATTAGACATCCCTCCAATGGCCAGAAACAGCTGGTTTGGAGAGTTTAGAGAAACCAGGTTCTGACCTGTCTGTCTTCCTAAACAGCATCAACCTCAGGCCCGACCCCTGACAGGACCTGTCCTGGGTCTGCACTAATTTGCCTGCCTTCTTGCATGGCCTTGCAGTCAAAAGAAGCTGCCAGAAGGATAAGTTGACCCTCAGCTTAGACCGCAGCTATCTGAGGCCGGAACCCTGACTACAAGAGCCTGGAGGCACAGAAGTGGAGGCTTTAAGACAGCTTGGGGAAAGAAAAATGCCTGCCAAATTCTGCTGCGGGAAGGCTGCCCTCCGGGATAGAAGGAGGTGACAGAGGACCAAAAGACACTTCCCTTCTTCCTGTTATGCTCTCCCGGGAGCTCTGCGTGGGAAACGTTCGCTGGGCCAGAGGTGTGCAGCAGAGGTGAATGCGACCCAGCCCCTGTTGATCGGTACCACCTGTCCCAGTATTCGCTGGGTTTCACAATGACCCGCAGAGGGAAAAGACCACTCCACCACCTCGGAGTTAGAATTGAATCTATACCGCCTGCCCAACTCTTAAAGCGTTTCTTATCAAATACTCCGATAGCACAATAAAGATGCTAAATAATTCAGCACTCTTGATAGGAAAATGCCACTTCCGGATGAGCATAGGTTCAGCTAAATGAATGCCTTTAAGGGGGAGGGTTCCAGGGTGGTGGCTGTAGTAAATGTGAGCTCTGATTTAATGTATATAAATGCTAAAAGAAAAAAATACAGAGACCTAAGTTATTGCATATCAAGAAAATGCGCTGTATGCCACAGCTAGGCTAGGAGTTTCCAAAGTCTCCCTTGTATTTCATAAATTTTTGTTTCTGAAAGAACACTGCCAGATTCCTCCCTGGTTGTTGTTAGTTAGATAAGCCATCGTAGGAGGGTAATGAAATACAGCTTACTCTAAAGCCTTCTTTACAGGGAAGATAAACTTTAAGCAAATGGTGCTAGAAATTGCATAAAACTTAATGTAAAATGCTTGATTTAAAAAAAAATAAAGAATAATCCAGATTGAAATCTAGCCGCTATGGTAAAGAAACCCTGGGACCCTGATATTAAAACACTCAAAACACCCACACATTATTTTCACAGAAGAAAACATTCACATGTCTTCCATTTCTAATGAAAGTTTGGGTGGGAGTTAACTCTTCTCAGGTCCTCTCTATTGGCAACTCCCAGTTGCAATTTGATTTCTCTATTGGTCATTTTTGTTCATCTTCTGCAGAAACTTAATATGTATCTTGTGCCAGACAAAATAGTTTTGCTTCTGGGGAACTTCAAATGTAGCAAATACTATTTAAAAAAACAATTTTATATCAGTTCTGTGAAAAGGATTAAAAGATCTCATCTCTAGTTATATTTTATATTCATTTTAGGTTATCTTTCAACCCATCAAATTAGAAAGCAGGATTATCTATGGAAAATGAATTGAAGCTGTAAAAGACTAGGTCTAACTGTATTTACAACCAAGCCTGGCTTTGCAAGTGCAGAGAGGAGACAGGGTGGGGTGCGTTTGGGTTCTTTCCCCAATCACAGACCCACACCATGGATTTGAATCCTATTTCCAATTCTATATTAACTTATCAGCAAATATCTCTTCAACTATATCAGTTAAATCCAGAGAATGCAAATCTGTATTTAATACCAGCAGGAAGCCAAAGAATGCTTGGCTGGCTTCGGGAAAGAACTTCAACCAGAGTCAAGGTGAAAATGAATCACTCCCATCTAGCCTCCCTTCCTACTGGCTTCTGAGGGTCCATTCAACACTCTATTGAGACTTCCTTCCACTCACTGAAAACATGGAATACCACACCAATTATCTAAACATCAGGTTTTCTATTTTTATTAAAAACTCACAAATTTATTCAACATGTTTTCTTTCATACAGTGAATGGTCTAATATGCACTGGAGGTCACACAAGCTTAGGTTTATTAGAACAATAAAAGACATATGAGAAATTTAATATATAAAGAAAAAAGTAGCAGCTGTTGACTGCATATTTGACCATAAAATTTAAATATTTTGGACTTTTATTTTAAAGACACAAAAATAAAACCTGTGTGGGTCTATATAAGTCATATTAACAATTTCATGACTGTTTAACAGGACTAAAAGTTAGCAAAGATGTTTTTTTTTAACCTTGTAACATTTTTTTTAAACACTTTCTCAGGTTGCTGGTGCCAGGCACCATTACAGTATTTGTGCTATAATTTATTCTATTTGGCAACTGTCTGAATATCATGTTTTTCCTTTGCCTCGTGTAAACAACACCTTTTTACATACTAGCACAGTGAGCCGCAAGTCCTCCAAATCTGTCAGAACATCTACAGGAAAAAGAAAAGGAACAATTTTGGTTGACTGCTCAAAACATTTTGCTTTTGAACAAGAGGTTTCAAAACAGGATATATTAGTAAAACACTGAACTCCTGAATTTAACATTATACGTAAACAGTTGACTGTTTTTAGTTCAATAGTCTTTTTTTTTTTTAAACTTTCATGTGAAGGTAGAATTCTTTTTTTGTAGAGGTGATGTTCAAGTCATTTTACTGAGTGGTCTGACTGGAGACCATCCTGTGGAGAGAATGTGAGAGAGAGAGAGAGAGAGAGAGAGAGAGAGAGAGAGAGAGAGAGAGAGTAGGGAGGGAGGGAGGGAGGGAGGGAGGGAGAGAGAGAGAGAGAGAGAGAGAGAGAGAGAGAGAGAGAGAGAGAGAAGTGAAGGTAGAAGAGTTGATACTGAGGGCTTTACACTTAGAATTTTGCAATTTTGGAGAAAACAAAAATCAAAAACCCGGATAGACAAAATATATATATATATATATATATATATGTATATATAGTCCCACCTGATGCACAGCAGGTCGGTGTTTCTGAAGCTATTAAGAGTTTGTTGTCGTCGCTGAACTCTGAGACAACACTAAGAAGGGATCTCCCAGAACTAGAACTAGAACCCTCTGGACTGGAGCGCCCCTGACATCTTTTCCTTCCTCATCTGACAGAGCGCCTCTAGGAAGGTCTCCCTCCCCAGACTCCTGGCATTGCCCAGGACTGAGCGAGGCAAACCTTCAGCTATCCAAGACGTCTTCCCATTAGTCAGAGGAACCGCCGGTGGAGTCTGTCCATGGATTCAGGTCGCGAAGATGGGGATAGCTCGGAATTCCCCTTCCGTAGCCCCAGTTCTGCGCTTGCCAGCCAGTGTGTGGATGGATATACCAGCTCTACTGTGAGGCGGATTTGGATCCTATTTTGGACCCCTTTGCCATCCAGTCTCCTCAAACAGAATGGTCCCCGAGGCTGAAGGAAGTGGAGCAGGAGGCTTGTTTTTTTGTTTTTCTGTTTTTTGTTTGTTTGTTTTTATCTCATATTTTTCTGAAATAAAAGCTCGTCTCTGTACAACCACGAGCTCCCGTGGCTCATGCGAGATCCCGCTACCACACGGCTGCCTCGTTCATTTCAGGAGGGTGAGACAAGTGGTTCCCGTAGCTGGCTCCACCATTGACTGACAGAGATGAGAAAGGTGGACTGGGACCGAAGACCTCCGCTGACATGGAGTGGAGAGGCCCGGGCAAGCTGGGCTCAGGACTAGGCGAGTCCCCTGGGGGATGTGCCAGGATGTCAGTGAATCGCTGCGCCTCACTGGAAGGGTGGTGGCCAGGCAGCGGGTGGTCCAGACCTCCAAGGGGCGTCCCCGAAGGCCCAGATGATGGCACAAAGGGTAGGTCCACTGGTGTCTGGGCCTGCGAGGATGGCGGTCCTTGCGGGAAGAAGTCATAGTTGCCTCCGGGACCGTAGTACTCACTCTGGTAATCTGCAGACCAGCAAGGAGAACGAAGGGAAGACTATCAGGTGCAACCCCTGGTCTAGTAGCACCCACAAGTTAGAAAGGCAGGCTTGCCAGGGAGAATCGCTCGGCGGCTGGGGAAACTGGCTGTTTGTGGGACACCGGAACAGGATGGAGACTTGGCACAAAACCCGGAGCTGCTCCCTACCCAGGGCCCTCTTCTCAACGGGGTTGGGACTTCGGTCGCATCCTTTGACTTGCTAGTCAGCCTTCGCCCTTACACCTCAACAGAAAGCAAGAGGTTCCCCCCCGCACTGCCACCCGGATCCAGCGAAGGCCGCAAGACCCGGGCACCCCCTTGTCACTCAGCCACACTCACCTCCGTAAAAGGAGAAGGGGCCGTTGGGGATGAGTTCGCCCGGCTCCAGGCGGTCCACCAGCGGCCGCATCCGGCGAGGACTGCGGAAAAAGGCGTGGCGCCGCGCGCCCAGAGCGCTTAGCTGCTTCATCCTGCGCTCCTTGGAGCGTCGATTCTGGAACCAGACCTGAAACACACAGGCACAAAGTCAGACCGCGGAAACTCCACTGGGCAGCCGGTGTACAACAGGGCTCAGCTGACTGGGGGGGAGGGGGTGTTGGGGTGTGTGTGTGTGTGTTCACGCGCAGGCGTGGGTGTGTGCTGGTCTCTGAGAAGGACCAGGCTAAGGATGTGCAGGATTCCCAAGAAGGGCGTCTGAGCAGACTACTTACTACCTTGTCTGACTTTGCAGTTCCCCTATTTCCAAGTCACATTTTTCTCTTTGCATTATCTAAGGAATCATAGATATTGAAACGCTCCAAGATAGTATCACATACACGGCTGCCATTTCAGGGTCTCTTGTAGCCCCTACCCAATATCATGATAGTGACAGAGACTCATAAAGCCTCCTGCTGCTTGTTTCCCAAGGGTAGTGACACTGAAACCCACAATCCGCTTTTCATACCCACACACAATCTCCAAGTGCCAAATGTACTTAACCACAGCCTCTCACCAATAGTGACAGACACACAACCCTACATTCATGAGCACAGGTTCACACAGCCTCCCAGAGCCCCTTTCCAGCACTAGGAAGGCACAGGCACAATCAGCCTCGCAGGCATATTCACCCACACCCTCACCTGGCCTCCAGGCACTCAGATTAGACACATAGTACAGGTAAGGTCAGACTCCTAGTGTCTGAGCCACACTCTATCTGGCCTCTTTCCAGTAGAGAGGCCCAGCTATCTGCAGATGGCTTAGCCTTCCCGTCCTACTCCAGACAGCATCTACAGGAGCTGAAAACTATCTCTCCTTCAATCCGTGGTGCCCTATCTGCATGAGGAGAGAAAGTCTCTGCTCTGAGGCTTTTCTAACTGGGGCACAAAACTAACAAATTTGGGATTGAGGAATTAGAAGAGAGCTTGTTATGCAGAAACCAGAACGGGAATGACTCTGAACTCACAGCCAGCTCCTAAAGGGCAGGAGAAGGACAGCATGTGTACAGAAAGATGGATGCTAGCTGTTGTCAGTGTAGTGTTGGACCTTGTTTCCTCTTGCTTTATCCTGAGCTCCCAAGCTGCTCCCTACCCTTTAAACCACTACCAGCCCTGTGGGCTTTTTGCTCACATCTCACTTTTCCTAGCCCTTTCCAGTCTTTTTCTAGCCCCAGTCACTTCTCCCCCAACCTTAAGAACTCTGGGCTCTCCCAGGATCAGCCTAGGATCCCTTAGGGGCCATTTGAGCCTTTGAGAACCAGAGTGACAAACCACGGTTCTGACCTGGATAACACGCATATTGAGGCCAGTCTCCTGGGCCAATTGCTCACGGATATGGCGTGTGGGCTTGGGTGTAGCTGCAAAGGCTGCCTTCAACGTCTCCAGTTGCTTGGCTTTGATTGTGGTCCGGGGTCCCCTGCGCTTGGCACCTAGGTTCTGGTCATCATTCTCATTGCTACCACCTTCCTTATCCGATACGTTGGCACTTTCAGAGTCCTTGGCATCATCCTGCGATGGATCTTGGGAATCCGGAGATAAACTAGGGTCACTGCCTGTGGTGGCTGGGGAGAGGGAAAGGATTGGTGAGTAAGGGTCTTGACGGGCTTTCCTCCCCGATACCCGCCCTCTAGCCAGTTGGGAAATCTGGCCTCACCCGAGTGGAGGCTGTTCTCTTTGGCGACACTACTGTTACTCAGGTAATCCTCTTTACAAACGAACTTGTTCTCATCGATGATGTAGAGCTCCTCGCCGGTAGAAAGCTGCTTGTTACACATCATGCAGGTGAAGCAGTTGAGGTGAAACACTTTGCTTCGCGCTCTGCGAACCAGATCGCTCGGAGAGATGCCCTGCGCACAACCCGCGCATTTGGTACCGAAACATCTGCGTAGGTTGGGTGAGGGTTAGAAAGAAGTAGGAGCCGGGATGAAATAAAGATAGCCAAGGAAGAAGTTGAGGTGGGGTAGAGAATGGATATAAGAATTTATTAAGCAAGTGAGGAAGCAGGAGAGAATGCGGGACATCAGGGAGAAAGGAGAAAATACGTTCGGTTAGAGTTAAGGCCCAAGCTGCCCCCTACCTCTAACCTCGAGCCTAGACATTGACCCCAGGGGGGGACAAAAAAAGCGTCGCAAGAAAAGGCTTCAAAGTGGCTACGAGGGCAGAAGGGAAACAGAGCGCACATTTCCTGGTTGTCTTCAAAGAAGTTAAATACAAGTTGAGAGCTCTGTAGAAATAAATGTCCCGCTCTATTGCGCTAGCTTTGCCTTTCTCTCACCACAAAAGGACCTGCGCTCAGGCGGGGAGTTGGCAAAGTCCGACCTCGCGGTGAGTAAACAAACACTGGCTCCGCGAGCTTTGGTGGCTGTAGCTGGGCTCTTGCCACGCTCTTGCGCAAAAGCCTGGCAGATTGGCGCAAGCGGGAGCTGCCGCCCGGTTCAGCCGGCCTTAGGTGCCCTGCTGAGCGTTGCCGCTAGTGAGGCCTCGAGGGCCCCACGGGCCCCCGCAAGCCGGTGTGGTTTAGGCTCTCAGGCTCTGATTCAGCCTTCCAGAGTAAAAACCCGCGCAGTCTGCAGAAGCTCCAAAACTCAACCTTTCCTCAGCAGCAGACTGCACCGATCTTTGCTTCCGGGCTCCTTTGCAAACCACAAGCTGCGCGCATCCTGAATCTCCCCTGAGATTTTGGGCAAAAGGAGGCCGGGTAGCTTCGAACTCTTTCCCAGATTTGAGATAGCCTCAGAAACCAAGACCAAAATTGCGGAATAAACTGTGGGATTTCAAATCAGTGGGAAATCTAGTTTACATTCGAAGCCATTCTGTTGAGTTTTGATCGGGACAAACAATGAGTTTAAGAAAATACATGTAAAACGGTAAACAGAAGAGAATTTTTCCCGGTTCTAACGAGCCGCGTGTCCGCCAGGAGGTGGGCTTCCTGGTGGGGAACTGGCTGGAAAGGTACGAATAGGAACCTGGGCACTGGACTGAGGCCAAAGCCAAACCTTAAGGTTCTCCCAGGTCTATGCTTAGAGGCCAGTCCACATTTGGGGAGATCCCTAGGCACACAGGATTGGCCTCAAGGATTGAGCTCTTTATTGTGGCTTTCTGGGCCACAGGAACTCTGTACTTCCGACAAGATCTCTCACAGAAGTAAAAGGCAGTGGCTGGAAAAAAGCTGGGGCTTCTAAACTCGACTTGGAAACCAACAATCTGGGAAGACGGGAAAATGCGTTCGGTTGCTGGAGAGCTTGGCTTCGAGAAAGACAAGAGAAAGCTGCAACCCCGAGGCTGCTCTCCCTCTTCCTCAGCTTGGAAGGGTTTCTGAGCTGAAACCCGCTCAGACCCTTTCTTTCCAGGCGCGGGCAGCCAAATTCGGACCACGCTTTCCAGAACCAAGTGCTACAGCTGATGTGTTTATAAAAAGATAGAAAGGAATATACCTCGCATACCAGCTAGCTTCCTAAGCAGTAGAAGCGGGGAAAGACCTGGCTGCCCTAGTGAAAGGCAACTCCTAACGCGGCTGCCGACCCACACAGACCTCTGATCCGAAGCTGGCCAGGAAGGGCCCATGGGAAAGGAGCAGCAGAGGCGCGGGAGGGAGTACTCACCGGAAGAAGTCGTTTTTACAGTAGAGCTTGCCTTCCCGGGAGAAGCACTTCTCGGTCAGGTTGCATTTACATTCACAGCACTGGACGCACTTGACGTGCCAGGCCCTGTCCAGCACGTTCAAGAGGAAACGGTCCAGGATGGGCCTTTTGCAGCCCGCACAGTGCACCATGGTCTTTGGTTTGGTCCGGTGAGGCCCGGAGCGACAGGGCAACTAGAGTCGAGGGGATGACTTCTGAAGACAACCAGCTCCTCCAAAAAGACGAAACCCGCTCTAGTCGGGCAAGCAAAAAACAAAAACAAAAACAAAAACAAAAACAAAACAAACAAACAAACAAAAAAACCAAACCGTACTGGCAAATCAAAAGGGGAGACACCAGGCTGGTAGAGGGCAGCCCCGGAGTCCCGGGGCAGCGGGATGGAGCAGCGCCACCTCAGCTCACCGAGCGAGGAATATCAGTCTCAAGCGAGCAAGAAAGCGGCTCTTCTGCCCAAAGCCCGCGAAGGAGTGAAGGTCACCGAGAGGCGGCGGGACGTAAATAAATAAAATGGAAACAGACGAAAAGGAAGACGCCAAGAGCTCGGGATTCGGGAAAGCTGGGTTCTCTCCAGCTTGAGGTAGAGCTGTCAGAAGTCAAAGTGCATCTGCTTTTGTCAGAGTATGAAGGCAGGTTGTGTGCGTGTCAGACTGCCCACCACCGGGTTTTCCCCTTTAAAAAAACACGGAAAGAAAAGAACACGGGAGTAGAAAGCTTTGGATCCTACATTGCGGGTTTCTTGCAGCGAGTTGGGACGCTCTGGGCGCCCGCGCTGGGCCTGGGGAGGGAGCGGGAGCACGCCGAGGGGTGGGGGGAAATGGCGGGTTGGGTAGGATATTTTGTTGATTGTAGTTGTTGCTTAGGTACCCCCCGCCCTTTGGAGAGTTTTCTCTTCTTTTTTGTGCCAGTCAAAAATGGAAAGGGATAACTTCGGGCGGACGCAGCCGGGCGCACTCGCTCGCTCCCCACCGCCCCAGCCCTGTCACCTCGGCTGGTGGCCTGCCAGGCAGCCCGCCGGGTCCTCGGAGCGGCCCTCCCTGGGCTTGGACTCTTTCAGGGGAGGCGACACGGTCCGATTCTTCACTGCGCCTGGCCGAGCATCCTGGCTTCAGTCACAACTCGCGGCCGCTTGGGCGCGCAGCCCCGCATCGCTCGGCCCACGCTCCCGCTGCCTGTGTTCCGGCCCCACAGTCGCTCGACTTTTTTTTTGTCCCCCCCCCCCTTTTTTTTTTTTTTTGTGCGGTGGCAAATCTGGGTTTTCTTTTTAGTCTCCTTCCTTTCTTTTTCCCTCCCTTTTTCTTTTCCTTGGTCAACGCGAGAAGCCAGGGGGAGGGGGCGTCTTGGAGAGCTTTAGAATGTCCTGGTGCTGCGGCTATAGAAGGCCAGCGGCTGGAACAGTTCGGCGCGGATTGCCAGTGTCGCTGTCCGGCCCGCGGGTTCCTTGTTGGCTCTCCCCGGGCTCTCGTCCCTCGGTCCCTGGTCTCCCGGCCCAGTCTTCGGAGCGTCTCTCCCCAGCTCCAGCGGCTCGGTCACTGCTCCTTGCTGTTGGCTGAGCCCAGGAAGCCCCCTCGCCTTAATGCAGCGCCCGCCGACGTCACGGCAGCCTACGACCAATCAGCGCCTCGCGGTCCTTCTGTAAACCATTCTGCGTCCCCCCTGGCCGGGGAGAATGCGGGGAGACCGCGTTTAGAGGATCAGTGGCGGCGGGTCCGCGCGGTGCCGGCGAGTAGCAGCGAGATGTCCTGGCCTCTTCCAGGTTTGGTAAGACGTCGGTTTCGGCATCAGGGATTGACAGTAGGCGGGAGAAAGCGCTGAAAGAAGGCGCAGAGGAAGTCAGAGTTCTGGATGGGGGTAAAGGCAAGCCTATATATTAAAAAAGTCTTATTGGAATTATGTTGCAACTAGATCTGGAAGCTTGGGAGGTCCTAGTACACAGGCTTTGCAATTCACTAGGTGTTGATAGCCCGCCCCTTGCTCGTTTGGCCTGGAAATTGCCCCCGGCATAGCTCGAGTCTATGGAGAGGTAGGGGGCGCTTGGCAGCTTAATCTCGCCTTCTGTCTCTGTTTCGGTGCCCCCTCCCCCAGTCCATCCAAAGTCCACCCGGCAGGGAGTCTGGGAGACACGAGTGTCGATCTCCGGCTGCGCTCTCTTGGAAAGTTGATTCGGGCGATTTCCTGATGGGGGCGGGGAAACCGGAGGCCGGGCGCCAGGGTGGGAGAAAGAGTGGGTGGGGAAGAGCTTCGGGTGAGGAGCTGTAACTCCGGCGAGAAGTTGTGAGAAAATTGTGATCCGGAGACACCTTTTACAAACAAAAACAAATGACTAGGTGGGAAACCGCGGGGCTCCCGCAGCTGGGGGAGGTGGTAGCAGCGGGGGACTGCACCGTGGCTGCAGGGGAGGGAGGCGTGTGGCGCACTGACCGAATGTGCCTTGCTCCCATTCCGGTCGTTCCGTTTCCCAGGCTTCGAACAAGTTCGTTTCTCAGACATTAACGGACCTACCAGCATTTATTCCTTAGGGATATTAGACTTTCCTAATTCTGTCCACGTTGTAAACTCCTGGCCACCGTCTTTGAGGGGCGGCGACGAATCTGCCTAGGTGTGGAAATAGATGCTGGTCCTGAGGACTTGAGCTTTTAAGAGTATTCTAGTTCCCAGGGGCACTCAAGTTAACCGTCGCGATTTTTTTCCCCTAAACTTAACCCAAATTTATTTCAAAGTGGTGTCACTCTTGCTCTTACTCGGGGGAGGTGCTAGGAAGGCCCATTTGATCAAATTTGGAAGGAAATAAGGGTGACCCTGCAACCAAATCTACATGGTATTTCAGAATCGGCCTTTAGTGTTATTTCATCTATGAACCTAGTAGATCTTCCACAGGGCTAAATTAGGAGAAAAGTGCGAAGAAACGCAGTTGGACTGGCAGTGAATCCGGATCCACAAACACAATACCCTCTTCCAGCGAAGAGAGAAGAAGCTGTTGCGAATCTAGCTTTTGCTTGATGGAGTTGTTGGGTTTTTTAGGGCTGTGCCAACGACCCCTTTTCTGCTCTCTCTTGCACCTCCTGGCAACCCTGAAGCTCTTCAGCAGCTCTGGCCTTCCCACCCGCATGATCTTTGCTCTGTAAACCCAACCTGCCACGGCCTGCTTCACACGCCTCCTTAGAGATCTGCTCCCACCCCCCTCACTGCTCGCCCCCCACACACCTCTGAGTGTGGGACTTCTAAAGCATTCTCGGTACCCCTGTCCACATACGCACTCGCGTGGACCAGCTGTGGATCAAAGTAGCGCAACCAATAGTTCCCAAGCATCAATCCCTCTCCTGGTCTTTCCTAGGCTTAGACTCAGGGCTGAGCAGGGTAAGAAGGCGACCTTTCCACCTAACGGGCAGGTTTGGACTGAACGCCGCGATCTTCCTGCGAATTCAACACTTCCTAGAACAAGTCGATTAATATCCAGAATTCTGACACCCCAGGAAGAGCCAAGTGAGGAGCGCGAGATCCTGTTATCCCGACGATTCCCAAGCGACAGCCAAAAAGAAGGGGCTGTTGGTCCCCATGCTCTCCACTTCCAACAGTTCCCGAACTAGCTGCAATCTCCCTGGACTCTACAGTCCTTCTATGGAATCTATAAGTCGCCCAGGCCGCCAGCGGCTCACGTCTGGGCTACTTCACCTGCAAAGCAAAGGGAGGGAGGGACTAGGAAATTGCTGTCTTAGGAACCCGTAGGGCGACACTGTACTCCATTGCTCGCCTTTTCTGACTCGCATCTTTCTTTGGTAGTCGAGGGGAGATTGTTTAAGCAATTTAGGGGGCGGCGACTTTGAGACCCAAATATGGGAGACAGGGCATCTTTTAAAGACAGTGAGTTGGGGTGAAGACAGGACACTGGTTCTAGGGCATAGTATTCTGCTTGTCTCAGTGTCCTGATGGTGAAGAAAACGGGCCTCAAAGCCAATCCCGGTGTGTGTGTGTGTGTGTGTGTGTGTGTGTGTGTGTGTGTAAGAGCGCAAGCAATCCAAGATGTGTCTCTTGGTTCCTTGATTCTATGTTTAAAATCTAGATTTAATGCTTTCACAGTGACAGAACACACAATTAACATCCCCCGTCCTACCGTTTCCATTGAGCTCTTATTTTGAAATGTAATCAGTAATAGAGACAAGGAGAGAAAACTGACCCAGCTTTCAAAATCCGCCGTCTCCGAATCCACTGAGTATCACTTCTAAAGACGATTCCCAACCTTCCCTCCTCACCTACACCACTGTGCGGTCCACGATCTCAAGTACACCCGTTTTTTCTACCCTCCATCCTTCAAAGTCACATAGACCTTCCGCCACTTATACCCGGCGGGTGTCCAGAGATCCAGTTTGAACGCCTGGCCATCATTCAGCGACCACAGAGCTATCACAGAATCCCCTCCACCAGACTCCTAACGCACTGTAGGAAAAGGCCCCAGAGGGCTCAGATAGTAGTTTCCACAGCCGAGGTTTGTCTTCTAAGAAGGTTCTCAAAATTCAGCTTGTAAGGACGGAGAGACCGTGTCTCAGAAATGGAACTGGCCAGTCCTCCTCGCTCAGACACCCGCTGATCTTCCTAGTCTCCTGGGTCAAGAGCCCATGAATCCCGATCCTTCACCCCAGCGCAGTCTTCAATGATTCCCGCCAAACATGAACCGTTCTTTCTCAGTTATTGTCGGCTGCTATTTAATTCCCAGCGAAGCTGCTCTCTCTTCCAGTCCAGACCATGGTCCCCAGGAAAGGGCGTGGAGGCCGCGCCACTGCAGGCTCCAGAGGCTGCCAGCCACAAAACCCCGCATATCCAGCACCACAGGTCCAGGGGAAGGAAGGAAGGAAGGAAGGAAGGAAGGGACTAGCTAGGTGCACCCAGGACCCCTGTTCTCTGGAGGCTACACAACTCTGCACAGACTTGTGAAGCCCCAGCTTATGCAACATAGGGAACTGCTCAGCTGGCGTCTTCTCAGATCCCCTGCCTCCCGCCTCTTTCTTTTCCCCTGAACACATAGTAAGGGAGTGGTAGGAGAGGGGGCGGATTGTTATTCTCTACACTTTCCCAGACAGAAATCCCGGTCCAAGCAAGGGCGCCTGCTCTCCATCGCTGCTTTACCGAAGGTGAGAAGTTGGGGGAGGTGGGCCTTGCGACTGTGCCCCGAGCGCTCGCGCTTTGCTCTTGGACTCTTTAGGCAAGCTGGGCTTGGACAGTGGTAGGGGAGGGACCGCGAAGCCAAGAAAGAGCAGTATCCAGCCATCCGGCTGGGTGTCACGGTGTGCACCTGACCTGGGTAAACAATCCAGACTTCCCATGAGGGTTTGGGGGGACTCTGAGCATAGGGAGGGGAGCGGTGAGACCTGCGAGGTTGAGCGCGCTGATCTCAGTCGCTGCTGAGCAATGGTAGTTGCTGAAGGGAGAGAGGAGTTGTAGAAGGAGACAGAAGTGAATGGAAAGGGCGGGAAGAAGAGAAGGTATGCAGAAAAAGCAAGAGGATGTGGTGGGGGAGATGTGTCCAGAGAAACACATGGAAGAGTGAAGCAAAGAAATGGAAAATACGCCCTTTGCCGCGGTACACTACTGTAACCCAGTGCTTGAGTTCAAGGGTAGTACTCAGTGATGTCCAGGCTAGCCTGAGCTACAGAATAGGACAGTCTTAAAAAAAAAAAGTGGAGAGAAGCTAAAAGCAGAGAATCCTGAAGCTTCCAGCTAGGGATCTTCCACTGGGACTTGGGTGTACTGTGTGTATGACAGGCACATTCCTGGGCTGGAGTAAAGGAGATTGGAGTCTGTTTGGTGGGAGACTTAGCGCCTGTGGAAAGCGTGTGAGCAGCGCTGGGCAGGAATCCAACAAATAAATAAAACGTCTAAGACAGCGTGACAACAATGTGTATTTGGGTGCGTGCCCATGTTCCTCTGTTTGAGCACACACTTGCACCGGTAAGGAAGACAAACGGGGCTCCTGCCTCAGAGTAATTAATCCTGTCACTAATTGACTCTCTCCCCTTACCTAATGGTAGTGGTCACTGCTGATATCTGGAGAGATATCAGGTGGGAAGGGAGGGAGGGAGAGAGAGACCCCAAAGCTAACAGCCTTTGGGACTAAGAATGGGTTTGTCCTGAAGTTGGCAGCTCTAAGCTGGCATCCTCAGGACCACCCTCCTTTTTGGACAGAGTTCAATGGCTGTTACTGCCTTGCCTGTCTAGGTTTGGGGCAATGTTAACAAAGGTCTTCTTGGCATAGAGTGGCCAGATCCCCCACACTGAGGGCCTTCCACAGCTCTGCACCTGGGACTTAAAGTCTCAGCTGGAAGCTGCCCACTACCCCTCTGCTAGACTTAGCCCACTTGGCTGTCTATAGATCTGCCTCTCCTGTTCTTCCCCGAGGGGAGGTCATGAGTCACTGTTTATTCTTCCAGGACCAGGGATGGATGTATCTTCAGTCCCTGATAGAGCTGGAGAGGTTTAGCCTGGGTGCCAAACAGCTTGAGAAGGATGAAAAGACAATAGTAGAAAGAATGAGGCTAGACCAAAGGTGAGGGAAAACTTGTGGAGTTATATAAACCCACTCAGACGTTGGAAGTCCACAAAGCAGTTGTCATCTGGCAAGGGGGAGGTCTCTGGGGACCAAGGGAGACTAAAGTGGTTCCTGCTGGGTAGGGAAGAATGTGTAGTGAGTGGGAAGGCAGGTAGCTTCTGGGGTTCTCTGACAGTATTGGACTATGTGACATGGGAAAGACTCAATGTGCGCCCTCAGGTCTCTGGACTTTGGAGCAGAAGCAGAGGACTAATCTGTCGTTTGGAGGCTGAGTTGGCTGAAGGGACCCAAAGTCCACCGCGACCCTGTTGATGAAGCTTCCAAGCTTTGGGATGTGAAAGTCATCTCTGAGAGGTCAAAGCATTGCCCCATTGGCCTCCTCAGAGGCTAAGGAAATAGATTCAGAGACTGGGGTGGAGGAGACACAGCTTCTTCCTAAGGAAAAACAGAAACAAACAAACAAAAGCCAGCCAACAGCCCCACTAAATACAATTCTTAATTGACCCTTGGGGGCATTTGTACATTTGACCAAAGCAAGTCCCCCAAGCAGAATTCCTTATAGGGACTAGGGATCCAGAGAGAGAGTTGAGAGCGGTGGGAAGGAAGACCAAGAGAGGTGGCAGACATGGTAGAGAAGGTGAGACCCTTGCTTCCCACCCTTGCTGTCGTGCTTTGAGAGACAGAGAGAGAGAGAGAGAGAGAGAGAGAAACAAGGGAAAGGAATAAAATTTCAGGACAGAGAAAGAGAAGGGCATATAAAAGGCAGATAGAAACCAGAAAGGGAAGAAGTGAAGAAGAAAGAAAAAAGGCAGGGAGGTGGAGAGAGACTATAATAAAAGAGGGTGAAGGTGGCCCCAGGAGACTGGGCCTCGTCCCAAACCATCCGTCTTCATTGTCTCCGTGTGTGCAAAGGCAACTCCAGCATAAGGAAAAGCCACTATTGGAGTCGCGGCTTTATTTTATATCCTATACATCAGGAGGGAGGCAAAGCTTTATTTTCGCCAAGAGACAGATATTTTATTTCTCTCTTACGGTTTTATGTGTGAGAGATGTCAGGTTGCCACAATGGATGGCTAATGCATAGGCAAGAGGAAGCCGTGTTGGCATGCTGTGTGTCATGGGGTCCTGAGGGGGGGTGAGTGGGCCTGGGATTTAGGGCTGATGGGACACTCTGGGGGATTTCTGCTAAAACATCTCTCTTCATAAATCCACAAGCATGGTCAGCTCAACAGGGAGAAGAAGGAGTTTTAGAGGGAAAAGAGTTGGGCTTAGTAATAAACGAACACACAAAGGAGCCGCTTACCTTCCAAGCGGCTTGGGCAATGGGGCAGGCAGGGGTTCTACTAACAGTCAAAGGGAGACTTGTTTTAGGAGGCAGATGAAGAGGTGAGAAGTGATGAATTAGCAACCTAGAACCTAAAAATGGTGTCTTGCACATTTATAAATACATCTGTAAATAGACCAGGCATCTAAGGACCCACCGGGTCTTATCTTTAAATTAAGAGCCATGAGAAGCAGAGGAAGGCTGCACACACGTGCCACTCACTGGGAAATGTGTTCCTGGCAGAACCGTGTCTGTGTGGCTTTACATGTCCCCTTCTTCAGAAAGATGTTTTATAAACCTTTTCAGAGCCTTGGAAGGAAAGAGCCATTAATTTGCGAATTATCTGATCTGTACAAGGCTCAAGATGTGTGTTTTCCAACGCCACATCTCATGTCTTGTGTGGATACACACATGCACACACAAACTCATTGTGCTGTGAACCCTCCAGTGTAGCTGCGAGATTAGAACCCTGGGAATGCTCCTTTCTACCCACCTGTCCCACATTAATCCCCAAATCTCAAAATGTATAATGTTCACATCTTTAAACCCCAGGAGATGGAGGGGGGAGCATCGCATAGAAAGATAGTGGTGGTGTCTTTGAATTGACATGTCCATTCTGGACTAGGGCTTACTAGCTTCTCTCCTTGTGAGCCTTCCCCTTTACCCTTTCAGAGACCATTGCTTATATGAGTAACCTGAATTCATTTTCATGTCTTGCTAATTGTTTGATGTGTTGGTTTATATCTGTTGTGAAGCAGAAAGTTATGTTCTTCTCCCCCCCCTGCCGTCCCCCCTGACCCCCCCCCCCCGTTTCAGTTGACCTCATGCAGCACAAGGGTTCCAGAAAATAAGCACTGTTACCTGACCAAACTGTCCCGGCAGCCTTTGAAGACGCTGGCTAACCTTTCTGGGTCTCAGTTTCCCCGCCTGTATACAGGGGTTTGGGACCGATTGCTGAGGTCCTTTCCAGCTCTGACCGAATGAGATAATGTGTGAAAATACTTTGTAACCGCTAAAGCCGGACGAATGCCAGGGATTATTGTTACGATTCTAATCAATCCTCCTTTCTCCACACGGATCTTGACTGTTTAGCGTCAGCGAGCAGGCTAAAGAGGGCCCAAGCGAGAAAGCTTAGCCGAGATGGAAAGGCTCTGTTGGGGATAGAAAAACCCTGCGTTTCCAGAAACGCTCTGTCTCTGTGCTCTCGGAAGCCCCGTGGGCAGTAGTGGGTCAAGGGGCGCAGCAAGATGCGCCAGGACTCATTTCAGTCTGTACAGTGAGCAGAGGGTGTGTTTCTTCAAAAGCGTTATTTGTTTCCGAGTGACTGACACCGGAAGGCGATTTGCATTTTTTGTTTTTCCAGGGAGAATGGCAAGAGCAAGGTGTAGCTGATTAGCAAGTTAATTATTTCAGTACCCCAAGGGTTCATGCGTGGTGGTAAGTTGTCCAGCCCTGGTGTAATTTCACAGTCTGTGCATTTCTTGGTGAGCACCTGGGGTGCCTGAGTCTGGCTCTTTCTCCATCCACCTGCCCTGTCTTCCTGACACACCTGGAGAAAGGGGCAGGGCCTGGAGTGGTAGTTGGTGCTATATAGGTTGAGGGTGGACAGAACTTCTGAGATGCCCTCTACCTCCAAGGAATGCTTAGTTCCTTATCTCTTTCTTCTTCACTAAAATATTTTGTTTAATAAATGTCAATGAGGTGGTTATCAGTAAGTGGGGTGTCTGTGAGGTGACACCCCCAGATTCAGTCTGGAGATAAACTGTGGTGGAGGAGCCCTTGCTTCTCACCATCTCCTGCTGGGGTCAGCTCTCAGAGCTGAGCTCAGTTTGATTTCTCACCTCTGGCCACAACTTGTTCAGCAGCAACTTCCTCCAGCCTGACCTCCCCTTAGGGAGGTGAGGTAGGATTGTGTGGTCAAAGGGATGGATACCTTCCCTCAGAGAGATGTTAGAGATGTGAGCAAGAGGGGCAGAACTAACAGCTTCAGACCTCTGCAGCTAGGCCAGCTTCCTGCTCCCAGTATGGGAGGGCCAGCCCCCTGCCTCTCCTTTTGTGCCAGGCAAAGGGAGGGCTCTCCAGTTTACTTAAGAGTGGTCCCATCTGCTCAAACTGGCCTTTCATAAGGGGAGGGATTTATTCAGTGTCCTTGTGCTTAGACCTGGGATTTGGCTGAAAACCTTGGGCCTCTGAGAATATTACCTAATGCTGGGATGCTCAGTCATAGAGATGATTCATCATTTTGTCTTTGTGGAGTGTGTGTGTGTCTTTCTGTCTGTGTCTTTGCGTATCTGTGTGTCTGTCTGTGTTTGTGTATGTGTGTGTCTGTGCATATTACTTTGTACTGTTCACACTTTGAATCCAAACATTAGGGAGACTTATTTACTTCTTTTTCTTCTTTTCTATATTGTCTCAGGAGATGGCCTTGGGGGAGCAACCTCTGGACCTCAGCAGTGTGAGGATGACAACAATACTCTGTGGTGCTGTCCTCACTCGGTTTGGCTGCCATCCCTGCTGATGGAGAGAGGCTGGAGGCTGTCAGAAGATAGTGCCGGTGGTAACTACTTAGCTGGTATTAATTGTATTTGCAGAGTAGGGGTGAGTCCAATTACTACTCAGATTAGGTTTAGCCTCCCTGGCCTCATAGTGCTGGGATATTTGCATAGGACAGAAGGTAGCAGAGAAACTTCAAGGGCAGGGAGATGGACAGAGGGAGGGGTTCCATGGATCAGCCTTGCCCCAATGGAGTCTGAGGATGTTAGCAACAGGACATGAAGTACATTGAACTTTTTCCATGTCGAGTCCTGGGCAAATTTGGAATAACCTCTAAGTGTCATTTAGTTATTTTTATCTGGGATAAAATGTGATTTCCCTTCAGTGTCAGTGGCTGGTAAGCTGTTCTTCCAGAACCTTCTTATCAACTCCTGAGTTTGGGCTTTCAAATGGGGACCCTGCTTTCCCAACTAGCTGGCTTTGCTTTGCCTCTGGCAAACAGTCTCCATCCAGGTTCACTGACCAGCCTTCATTCTTTGTTTGCTTTGGTTTGGGATTCTCTATGTAGTCCTGGATGTCCTGAAACTCACTCTGCAAACCAGGCTGGCCTCGAACTCAGAGATCTGCCTGCCTTTGCCTCTGGAGTACTGAGATTAAAGATATGTACCAGCATTCTGGCAGGTCTGTGCCTGGGTGCAAACTTGTTCTCATTTAGGCCACAGCAAGGATATAGTATCTTCTTAAACAAAAAAAAGCAGGGTCTCGATTTGATGCATCTTCCCGAGAGAGATTTGCCACTAATTTGGTAAATGCAATCTCTATTCCCTCTTCTGAGTGAGTAGCTTTGTCAGTCAGGCCAAGGGCCTGCAGAAGCTGTAAGGTTGCTTGGGTTGGTCTTCCTCTTTTACTCACACTGGGGTTTAGGCCTGCTTTTGACAGACTAGGAGGAGCAGACACATTCCAGACCCAGAGCCTGGTGCAGTTATCTCTCCCCTAAATCCTTACCATTTGTTTCCACTTCCTACAGATGCAGAGGCTTCCCAGTGAAGTGTGAAGGGACGGGCCTTAACCAGGGTTGAAGAAAGAAAGTGAAGGAAGGAGAGCCCAAGGAAAGGTGGGGACAGTGTGAACTTTTGATTACACTCTTCTGGTATACTTCTCATGTATCATGTGCTATAATCTCCAAATCTCGCATTTATTGTAGTAATCTGCAGTGTGTATGCCCTGGCCACATGCCTCTCGGCTAAGAAAGTGTTAAATAAAACTGTAAGAAACGCTACCAGGGCTTTGCATGGGTTATTTAATTCTATCAATGACAAACAGCACTAATATGCAGCCTCTCGCCCGGCACAATATCATGTTTCATTTATATATGCCGAGACATATTTAAGCATGAACGATACTGTTTCCCGACACATACATTTCCCAGTGATTACTTAGAAGCGTGATAGAAACAGCAGAAACCTCTCTCACACATAAACCTGCACCATCATACACACATACTGCCTGACATATACACATCTTCTGTGAACTTTCACAGGGAAATATAAATGTGAATTTAACATTAAGCACTTGTATACCATTCCAGGTCCATGGACCATTTCAGAATCTCTAATGCATTTGCACATACTTTTTGAACATATCCTTGGCCTGTCACATAAACATCAACGGGTCTAAAACACCCATGGATTTTTTTCCTTACACATACATAAGTAATTATTTTCAGTGCCATGTTCTGTGTGCAGGCAGGCTATGTGCTCCATACCACATGAGCCTCTGTGCAGGCACCTAAGCATCTCTACGTGTCTGTATGCATATACACATCACTATCACCACTGCCACCCCTATGCTGACATTCACTCCACTGGTTTATCTAACCGAGGAACCAGAATTGTCCTGGGACCCTTGGTGACTGATGGACAGATTTAGAACTGGGAGTTTGACATGTTTTTCCTCTACAAATCCAGAGTTTCTTGAAAACTCAGAGGAAAACTTAGAGGAACAGGGTAGAAATGTCAGCCTTCCCAGGCTCTGACAAGACCACAGAAGCACAGGGGTGGGAGATGGAGTTGGGAGGCTGGTATGTATAAACAGATGCACTCCCCTCTCCCCTACCTGCCAAAAAGTCTCCGTCTTTCCTTACCCCTTCCTCTTCTCTCAGGAGGGTTTTACTAAGTAAACCAGGCTGACCTAGAATTTGTACTGAAACTTCCCCAGTGTAGAGATTATAGACCTGTACTGTTCCACTGTGTCCACCTTAGTAATTCATTTCACAAACATTCTAGAGATACATATAAGGGTTGGAATAGCAGGTCAGTCCCTCTGTCCTTCTGCTACAGGTCAGCTGTGTGTACGTCTATCTGTAAAGTGAACTATTGGCCTACAGGAGTGGTTGTTCTCTTCCCTGGCTGCAACAATAGAATATAATCATCAGGGAAGGTGTTTGTTGTTTGTTTGTTTGGTTGGTTGTTTAAAAGAAAAACAAACCAGGTACCCAGACTCCAACCCAATCCAATCAACATCTCTAGAATCTTATTAAAAAAAAAAAAAACCTAGAGAACACTCCCAGGGGATTCCATATTGAGCCAAGGTTGAGAACCTTGGTCCAGATGTTCTCTGAGGTCCCTCTACCCCTAACACTTTATACCCAGGAGGACTTTTTGTATAGAGAGTATGATACCCAGCTCCAAAGTGCTCTGCTGACTGTTCTAAATTCACTTGGACATCATAGAAAGTCATTAAAAGTATTCTTTCAATTTAGAAAGAGAATCATTTTGGAAAAAGTATAATTGCCTGGAAAAAAAACAAAACAAAAACCCCACATACCTTCGTTTCCATCTCTTGCAGACTGTTTGGCTCTCTGACTCACACATCCAACTTTAATGATATGACACATATGCAAATGATGTAAGCCCTTACCGATCCATCAATGAGATAGGTACCTTTGACTAGGCACATATTTCCTGTCTGATTCCTCACCTAACCTGTTTTGATAACATGCTATTTTTAGCAGAGAAAATGAGAAGACACGGATCCTGGGTGGAGTGCTTTTCCCTTCCCCCAGCTGGGATTCAGAGAACAGCAGCCCCCAGGCCTGTGGCCCAGTTCTGTTGCTGAAGGAAGAAGCATTGAGCTGTGTGTCCTGGAAAGCTGGCTGCTCTCAGACCCAGGCCTTTGGGAATCCCACAGTAATAGTCTCTAACAACAGTTCCCATCCCTCTTGAAAACAAACCCACTGGAGGAGGCTGAGCCAGGCTGAGGCTTGGAGACACACACACACACACACACACACACACACACACACACACACACGCTGGATGTCCAGGCAGCCATCTGTCCCCACTGGAGGATGTTTAGGGGAAGGTGTTCATCCTGGTGGGGAGTACCCTCTGACCCCTCAGTGTTAGCACTAACTTGGGTTGATTCTCAGGTCCTCCAAGACTAGGTCTCTTTCCCACTGTCTGCTTCCGTTGGCCTTTCCAGACATTATGAAAACAGTGAGCAAATTTCTGTTTTTCATCCTCCTTCCTTTTTTTCCCCTTCCTTCTTCCTTTTTTTTGTAATTGGAGAAGGAAGCCAGGACCTTGCATATTCTAGGCAAACATTCTACCACTGAGTTACATACCCAGCCTGGACCACTTTCTTTAGGAAGGTACACTAACATGGCTTCTCTGTGCAGGAGAGCACTGGATTAATGGTCCATCCTGAGAAAGGCCCCATTGGGTCTGGGCTGTGATGCGTTTGTGTGTGCTCTTCTGTCTACTCTGTTTGCCTTTTTTTTTCTTCCTTTCATTTTATCTCCTCCCCTGAGTCAGGCTTTGGGCACAAGAACATCTCAGCCCCAGGAGTGCCTGGCCCCCTCTTTCCCTTCCTGCCCTGTCCTCTGCAGGGTCTGGTACTGAAGTGGGATCCCAGATATGGTACAGAAGCCTTGGATCCTGATTCTCTAGCCAGAGAGCCCCTCCTCAGCCTGCTTTCCCTGGGCCTGGGGAGCATCACACCCCAGGATGCCCCAGGACATGATGGATTCCCCAGGTACCTTCAAAGGGCTCAGCATTTGTTTGCAGTGTGGACCTTGAATCTTGCTCTGGTCATAAATGTTGTTTATTTTGACGAGAACCTACTGAAAGGAGGGCTGTGGGGCAGGGAGGGCAAAGAGAAATCAATGGGGAAAGATCATAAAGCCATTAGCAGGGTAGGGCTTGTAGGGGTCATAGGATCATAGACATTTTCTGGCTAGAGAGAACACAGGCCACCAGAAAGGTCAGAGCTGGTCATTATGTCATCAAGAGGCCTCTAGGGGCCACATTGGGGGCTAGGGTGGGGCTTGAGGCCTCTTCTGTGGAGAATCTTCCTAGAAAATGGATGCAGGATATGGGGCATGACCCCCCAATAACCTTCTACTAGGTGGGGGAGGTGATGGATTTGCCCTCCTAGGTTACTTAGCAGATCCTCCTGCTCTGGTGAATGGGCACAGCTCCTGTGTAGAGAATTTCGCCTCTACTGTTATTTACTGAACAGCTAATATATACCAGGTGCTGTACTTAGTGCCCTTCCTTGTCTTACTCAGTCTTCAAAATAATTTGGGAAAGATAATTTTTGTTTGTTTGTTTGTTTGTTTTTTCAAGACAGGGTTTCCCCTGGCTGTCCTGGAACTCACTCTGTAGACCAGGCTGGCATCAAACTCAGAAATCCACCTGCCTCTGCCTCCCAAGTGCTGGGATTAAAGGCATGTACTACCACTGCCCGGCGGGAAAGATATTTTTTAATCTCCATTTTGCAGCTAAGAGAAGGGAGATGGTTTGTTCAAGGTCACACAAGAGAGGGTGAGATTAGATCTTACACTTAGATTTCTTTTTTCCTTTCTGTCTCTCTCTGTCTCTCACTATGCTAGGGACTGAACCCTATCTAGTAAACTAGTCACATGCTATACCACTAAGCCCCCAAACTTAGGATTCTTCAAACCTAGCCTGACTGACCTCCACCATTTTCTCCCATCCACTATGGTCCCTTGTAGCCCCAGAGACCAAATGGGAGAAGGGTCCCCTTCACTGTGAAGCACATGGTGACTGACAGGAAGCTCAGGGGCAAACTTGTAGGGCAAGACAACAACAGAGCCTCTAACTCTTTCTTGACTCAGGAATAGAAGGGGCTCGTTCTCCAGGAGATCTTGTTCCCACAAGCCCACACAGTCAGGAAATCATCCTGATCATCTCCCCCTACTGTGTGACTCAGATCAAGTCCCTTAACCTCTCTGAGCCATAGTTTCTGGACCCACCTCCAGAGCTTTGTGGAAGGTGAGGGTTGGTAGCTGATTTCCCTTTGTATCCACACCCATTCTGTGTCAGAGCTGCAGATGATGCAGGGTGATGAGACTTAGTTTTGCCTCTAAACCTGATTTGGATCACAAAAAGATACCTCAAAAGCAGGCAAGGCAAGCCTCGTTAAGATTCCCTGCTGAGAAATGAGAGGTTGAGAGACACAGCAGAGGCTGGGCCACGAGGCAGCAGCTTAAGCAGTTCCTCCCTGATCCCCTGACTGTGTAATCCAGTTGCTCAGAGAATGGAAAATCCCCTTCTCCTCCCCCATAAAGGCCTCCTGAGAGGTCTGCTGGCTCTGGGGCTCTAATCTGCCCAGACATCACTCTGTGAGCAGGTTGCCAGGGTCCTCATCCCAGCTGCCCCTCCGTGGGAGGTAAGGAGGGCTGAACCTGTGGTCCAGGGGCCGAGGGACCTCCGGTTCTCTGGTTTACCCAGAAGATCAGAGATGCAAATGGGCCTTGCTGGTGAAGACAGCTCCTGGAATGGCACTGGGGCTCAGGATGGATGGAGGGAGGCAGGAGAAGTGGGTACCCTGACTGAGGTACCTGGGTGGGGCTTGTCATTAAGCAGTCCATCATTCTCCCCTCCATCCTTTCCTTTTTACTTAAAAGATGGTCCCTCCCACACCTTCACCTCCCCCACCCTCACTTTTACTCATCCATTCACCCAGCACTGACAGCTGCCCTGTGGGTGAACTCCTGATTCTCCTGCATTAAAGACAGGGCAGGGGCTCTGGCCAGAGCCACCCCCCACCCCCAGTCTTCATACGTGTGTGCTGGGTGTCCCTGAATTAGACCAAAGAAAATGTAGGCTATAAAGAAACTGGCAGGACTGAGAAGGGGAACACAAGGAAGAAATGGACCAGAAGGTTGGTTTAGTGACAGAGATGGTTTACCATGCAGAGACCCTGGGTTCAGTTCCCAGCAGAGGGAGGGAGAGGCTGTGAGAGGAAAAAGGGAGATGTGGAAAAAGGACTCAAGAACCATCTTAAGATGAAATATAGGAGGATAAATGATGAAAGGGTTGGGGAGGGCCAGCAGGGACCAGAAAGTAAGGAAAGTGAGGAGCTATCCCCAGTGGCTGAAGATGCAGGGGGCATCCTAGTCTCTCTGGGTACAAGAGCCAAGACCCTGTTCCTACCTCTGGCACCTAGGCATCCCTGACCAGTCCCATGCCACAAACCATGGGAATGGTTTGTCAGGCTGCAATCAGAGGGGGTGACCCTCTCTGTGAGACCGGCTGGATGGAGCCCCCCCTCCTCTATGAAGGATGGTACCAGTCAGAGCTTTTGTATCTCTTATCCACTCACCTTGATTTCCATGGAGCGCTGATTAATTGTGGGGTGTTCTATGACAATGGACTCAGCTTGCAGAAGGAAAGATACGTGCTCACAGGCACTTTATGAACTTGAGAGGAGCCCTGCTTTTCTCCCCTCACATGCAGAGACTAAGAGAATGAGGGGACAGGCTGATGTCATTTCTCCAGACCTAAGTACTCAGCAGTCCCTCTCCTGGGAACAACACCATAGGGTTTTGCATCCTCGATGTGGGAAAACATTTGTGCCTTGTGATGACTGCCATACCCTGAGGCATTACACTCAGTAAATCTCTGCACACACCCTGTCAGGTAGAACTTCTTTGCCTTGCTTTTAAAATAAAGTAAGGCCTAAAGAGGCAAAGTAACTTGAAGTTCCACATCTAGGGACTGGAATTGGAATTCCCTCAAAGTACGGGTTGAATTCCTCTCTCTGCCCCCCAGGCATGGTGGGCAAGGGCTCTCCCACTGGGGTACAACCTCAGTCTACTAGGCTCTGTCTTATTGTCTGATGGTGAATGGGAGCTCTCTCCTCCCACTCCTGCCAAATCTGAGATTCCTCCATGACCATAGTCATGGGGAGAATCAGGGAGACTGTCAGGGAGACTCCAACTAGGTGGATCCCTCTAACTATGTCCCCCAGTTCCCCCATAAAGACCTTCCAAGGGCAAGGGTAAGGTCCCCTGAGATGTCATCTGATTTATGTGACGATATTGTTATTTTATGGGATGGGCCAAAGAGGTGTCAGGAAGCAAGTTAGCAGTAAATCTCCTTCCTCTGCTCCCCTTCCCTCTGCATGTCCTTCTGGCAATTTATGGGGAAATGTGTTCAGAGCTAGGGACTTGGGGCTTGAGTTCAGGCTTGGGGTAGGGAGGTAAGGAGCGATGGATCCTCTGGGATCTGTTAAACGCCCGCATGAACATTGCCTGCTCACACTCCATCACAAGCCCCAGGTTCACAGTACTCAGAGTCCTTCCGTGGATCCCCACAGGTGATACTCTTACTCACAGGTGAGCACAATGCTCGTGCCTCCACAAAGGTGTGGAGGGGCCACACAGTGGTTGTCAGCACGCATTCCTTCACTGGTGGGCTCGAGTTTCTGAAACAAAGTCTGAGAGTAGAGATGAGACATTCATGCAATTACTTCTCCAGGGACAGGCTGGAAAGGAAGCCATTCCCCAGCCTTTTTGAGATGGTGAAGGCAAGCAAGCAGATGGGTGGCAGCTCAGAGCTGGCTCCCATTCTTTCCTCTTCTCTTGTCCTCATTGTCATCACCATTGCAAGTTTTCATAACTGCCAATGTTCCTCCTGAGATGAACCCCACAGCAGCCAGGGGTCAGGACATGTGGGCTATAGTCAGAGGTCTGGAGGGAAGAGAGATAAAGGAGAGCCCAGCAGGGGAGGGGCAAAGAAAGGGAAAGGAGAGGCTGGAGGAGAAAAAGAAGACCTTCCCACATCTGCCTCCCACCCCAAGGACTGGTAACCCAGGTGCCCTGGCTGCTTACTAGCTGACTGTTGCACAGACATTCCTCCATATAGCCCAGGGCACTTGGAGGGCAGACACTGGTACCTACACATCCCTAGTCCCAAGTTCAATGTTCAGTATCCTCTTCAGGAGAGCTCAGGAAATCTTGACTAAATGAACACAGGGGGAAAAGAAGGAGACACCACCCCTCAAGTGGTTACCAAGGGACTCTCCACTCCATCATCTTCCTGCTGGCCTCCTGACTGTGAAACCAGGGCTGTGCTCTGTCTCGTGCTGAATATATGGAATTATCTATTACAATACTTCAATATTTATTACATTGATTTCGCTTTAAATGCTTTGTAAATCATAGCAAAAAATAATGGCCTTCCAACAGAGAGTCATATACCGTAATCAACTGGAAGAAAGTCGGCATTGTAATTTAAAAAAAAAAAAAGTCCTTATGTGAGTCTCTCACTTAAATTAAGAGACGGGACGTGATTCAAATAATAAAACCCAAGTGAGGCCGGTTTTTCTTGGCAAATTAGCAGAGGTTTTAACTGGAACTGAAAAGGTGTTAAGGTGGAACACTGACCTCATTAGACCTTAATTATTTTCTGTTGCTACATTCCTGGAGTCAAGGGCTTTCCTGCCCCCACCAAAGTGTCCACATAATGCCTCATCTCAGGAACTTTGGCTTTAGAGAGAAATCACTTCTCAAGAGGCATTAGTGGGATAAAAACAGACACTTCTCTAGTGACCCGTTTCTCCATCATAGACTTTCTAGGGTGCCCAGAATCACTCACTGGTTTAGAGGCCGCATAATTTCATCTTTAAAAGCTGAGGATCTAGTTGGGCCTAGTGACATAGGTTTGTAATCCCCTGCTACTCAGAAGACTGAGACAGGAGGATCACAAGTTCGAGGCCAACCTGTGCAACTTGTTTGTGAGACCTTATTATAAAATGGAAAGTTAAAAAAGAAAATCAGGATAAATATACTTCAACTGTTGTCTCTATTGTCTTTAGAGTATGCCCAAGATTTTGAAGCCAGCATTTATCCAGACACGGAGGAGATGTGTGTGCACATGTCTGCTGACTTTGGGGGACACAGAAAGTACCTTTTCCTGCAAGCATTCTGCTTTACCTTCCATGGCCCACATTGGCTGGTTACCAGTCCCAAAGCTAGTTAGCTTGTCTAAGATATGCAGAAGAACATGAATGCCATATCAGCCCCTCTCAATGAAGTAATGCCAGTGTGTGGCTGAGTGCTGCGTCTGGGCATTGCAGTGGGTGTTGTGGTGGGCATCCTACAGGACCGCTTTGCTATGATGGAAGGAAAGACACGTGCAAGGGTCTTTTCATTTGCTTCCTCCAACCTTCCTCGATGGCATGGGGGAGGGTAGAGGAGAAATATTGCATCCTTAAAGGCTCCAGTGTGGATGTCTATTCCACAGCCCCATGCCACCTTCCTTCCCGCCCCCCCCCCCCCATGACAGCCCTACTGAGCTGTGTGCATTCGGAGCCATCAGCTCTACTCCTCTCACTGACTTCCAAGTGTGGTGTGTTAAGAGTGGGGGAGACGTTCTAAGACTCAGTTTTTTTGAGTACGATGTCTGCTGGTCCCAGATAGTGAGCATCGTTACAGAAAGGAAGGTCAGATCAAGTCAAGCACTGGAAGGAAAAGACTGCAAGCAGGTAGGAGCAGTAAGCCATCATAGTGTAGGCAGCAGTTCACCTGTGGGGTGTGACCCCTTTGAGGGGCTGAACAAGCCTTTAACAGGGCTAGCCTTAGACCATTGGGTAACACAGGTATTTATATTGCAATTCATAACAGTAGCAAAATTACAGTTATGAAGTATCAATGACAATAATTTTATGGTTGGAGTCACAACAGCACGAGGAACTGTTAAAGGGTCGCAGTATTAGGAGAGTTGAGAAGCAATGGTTTAGGAGATCCCCAGGAATAGAGAGGAATTATGGATTCTCATGCTTACCATAGGAAGCTGAGAATGTCAGGGTGTGTACTGTAAAACCAGGCCAATATTCTACAGAGGACATCCTCAATTTTTAGGATAATATCTCAACAAACTCTCTTGCTTTTTTGGAAGGATGCTGAAGCTATGTGAAATGGCTAAACATCTACTTGAGGGTGCATAGCAAGGTTGAAATTGGGGGTGGCTTTGGGCAGAAGGCTGTCCTTGCTGTCCTTTCTGACCTGGAGTGGCCTGGCTGAGTCTGAAGGAGCCCTGAGGGCTTATGCAAATGTCCACCTTGGGTCTTTGAAAGAGAAAGCCCATGACCAGTTGAAAGGATCCTTTCTGAATTCCACTTGGGTCTCTTGTGGCTTAGAAAGGCTATTCCAGCCGGGTAGTAATGGTGCACACCATTAATCCCAGTGCTCAAGAGGCAGAGGCAGATGGATCTCTGAGTTCAAGGTCAGTCTGGTCTACAGAGCTAGTTCTAGGATAGCCTGCTATAGCAGTCTGGAAAAACAAACAAACAAACAAACAAGAAGAAAGGAAGGAAGGAAGCAAGGAAGGAAGGAAGAGGCTATTCTAATGAAGGAGGATGTACCACAAAGCTATCAGTATGGATACTTTGTGGAAACTCACACCTTTGATCTCTGCACTCAGGAGGCCGAGGGAGACAGGATGTTGTGCAGCTGAGGCTAGCCTACTGTGCCATATCAAGACCCTGTTTCAACAAACAAACAAAAACTGTGACGTTCTGCCAGATGGGTGGGGTTGTTGTGGTCAGCCTGGATAGCTGAGCCAGGTATAGAGAGGACATCTTGACCAGACTTCGTCTGTGGCCCAAGCTGAGCTTCTGGTGTTTGCCTCCCTCCTTCCCATCTTTCTTACAGCTAACCTTTACTTTCCATTTTTCTCTCTGTGTTTTTTTTTTCTTCTTCTTTTTGTTGTTTGTACTGGGGATCGAAACCAGAGCCTGTGCATACAGGACAAGCACTCTCTCTACACTGAGCTGCATCCCCAATTCTGACTTCAGATTTTTGTCCCTCTGAAGAATGGGACAGGAAGGAAGCTTAGTCTTTCCAGTAACATGACTTATGGCCTGCAGATGCAGTTTAATTGATAAGGTGCACACAAGCACGAGGACCTGAGTTCAGATCCCCAGTGCCCACTTAAGAGCAGAGTATGGGAGGACACTGGAGGGCAGAGGCAGGCTGGTCTCAGGAGCTTGGTGACTAACCAACCTAGCCAATTGGTGAGCTCTAGGTTAAGTGAGAAACGTTACCCTTAAAGATAATATGCAGGGGCTGAAGAGATGGCTCAGCAATTAAGAGCATATCCTGCTCTTGCAGAGGACATAAATTTGGTTCCCAGCATCCAGTCTATTAACTCCAGCTCCAGGGGAATCCAATGCCTTTTGCCTCTGCAGATACCTATACTTATGTACACACACACACACACACACACACACACACACACACACTATACGGTAGCCCACACCTTTACTTATTTTTATTTATATACATGCATATATGCACATTATATTTTGTATGCATGTATATCTGTGCACTATGGTACATTCTGGTGCTCATGCCAGAAGAAGGCTTCAGATACCCTGAAACAGGAGTTCCAGACTGTTAGTAGTTACTGAGAATTGAATCCTGGTCCTCTGCAAGGGCAGCCAGAGTTCTTAATCACTGAGCAATCTCTCCAGCCCCTGGTGTATGCGTTTAATTCCAGCACTCAGGAGGCAGAGGCAGGCAGATAGATCTCTTTGATTTTGAACTAACCTGATCCATACAGTGAATTCCAGGACAGCCAGAGTTAGGTAAGGTGACCCATCTCAAACATACAAGCAAACAAACCCAAAACCAAACAAATATAATAAAAGTTAAAGAGCAAGGGAGGAAGATACATGATGTTTGCCTTTGATCTCTACAGGAGCACATACAATACACACACACACACACACAGAGACACACACATACACACACAGACACAGACATATACACACAGACACACACAGAGATATACAGACACACAAACAGACACACACACACATACACACACACACACACACACACACAGGTCTCTGTCTGAAAAGAGATTCCATCTAGGATGATAAGAATATACATTGGAATATGAACCCCTACAAGGACACAGAGTCACTAACTATAATCCTAAATAAGCCCCTGGCACTCAGTCAACAGTAAGTATTTCAAAGTAACAAATATTAACCTTATTGGGAATTTTGGTGCAGAAAAGTGAATTGGGAATAAATAAGGGACTGGGAACTAAATACTCTTTTTCTTTTCTTTCCCTCTATCATCTATTTATTTTGAGATAGGGTCCATCCATCTATCTACCTATCTATCTATCTATCTATCTATCTATCTACCTACCTACCTACCTACCTACTTATTTTGAGATATGGTCTTTCTGAATAGCTCTTACTGTCCTAGAACTAGCTCAGTAGACCAGGCTGGCCTCAAACTCAGAGATTTGCCTGCATCTGCCTCCCAAGTGCTGGGGTTAAAGGAGTATATCACCACATCCACTTCTTTTTTTCTTTTAATGGTTTGTTGACCCTTAAAAACTGTTGCGTGTATGTGTGTGTACATGCACACAGGCATACAATGCCGTAGCATACATGTGTGTGTGGGGGTGGGGGTGGGGGGGCGGTTCCGACTTTAGGAATCCGTTCTCCCCTTCTGGGAACTCTGGGGATCCGTCTTCAGCCACCGAGCCATCTCACCAGCCCCAGGTCTTCTGTCACAGTTTCACAGAAGGTTTTGTACCTTGTGTATTTCAGGGAGTACTTTGTGATCCATGCCAATCCCATCTGGCTGTTTCTTTTCCTTTTCTTCTTTTATTGACACAGGGTCTCATTATGCAGCCCAGGCTGCCCGGGACTCACTATGTAGCCTCTGCCTCAGCCTTTGGAGCCCTGGGATTTCAGGCGTGCACTGCCATGCCTGGCTCTGGCTGGTTTTCCTTTCCAGGTAGCACCATGGCAGAGGCTTAGGCCCCGGAAGAAAGTGGAGGGATAAGAAAGGAAGTGGCAATACTGTCGATTAAATAGAGCGCTCATCAGTATATACAGAGTATAGTCAAAAGATTTTTTAAGGGGCCATTGAGACGGCTAACTGGGTAAAGGTGCTTGCTGCCAAGTCTGACGACCTCAGTTTGATTCCCCAGGATCCACACAATAGAAGAAGAGAACTGACTCCTCACATTGTTCTCTGACCTCTAGTCTCAACACAGGAGGAATATAGTCACTTGTTTAAAACTTTCTTTTAAACAAGAAAGAAGGAAATGTGGTAAAAGTCAATTACATTTTTAAGAAATGTCATAGGCACAAGCATTGTCTTGCTCCTTGGAACACCTCTTGGGATGACCTAGGGAACACTGCATGACTCCCTCTGGCATTTCTCGTGATGCTAGAAACAAAACTTCATATATACAAAGTGGGTGTTCTACCTGTGATTTACAGCCCCAGCGTCAGGAACTAGCCTTTAGCCCAATTTTTACTGTACACCTACTGTGGACTATACACTGCGTTGAGGACTGGCAGAAATTCCCATGGGATGGTCCCCAGATCTCAAGAGCATGCCCAAGCCAGGACCCTCTTTTGAGACCTTCCTCTAGGCAACCAGAGGCCACCAGGCATGCCAGGAGGTTGTAGGGTTGCAAGGCCATCTTTTGCTTTTTGCTCCTGTGTTGGGAGCATCCCAGTCTTGCTTCAGAAGGTCGGCCCTCTCTGCTCCCGCTCAGTCATCCCTGGCCTTCCACACTGCAGCTCCCCTGGCAGAGAGAAAAGGTGCGAGAGGGAATCCAGAGATTCTGTACTGTTTGTTTTGGGTTCAATGGAATCTCATTTACACGTGTTAATTGCAACTAATTGGCACTAATTGGATGAACAGGAAACCCTCTGGGAGCACTCATACCTTTAATTTGTAGTAAATATCATTAATTAACATATGCTAATTAGAGCCAATTAACATTGATTAAGGGTTGCCAGCTACTTGGAAAGTACAACTCTGTGTCCTCCTCCCTGGGTTGTCTGAAGTCAGCACAAAACATGATACATAAGAGTCTGGGGGAAGAAAGGACGTTGCGTGGCGCGGGGCACCAGCTACACAAGCCGTACAAACACAGAGCCCCAGCAGCCCTCATCCAAACTGGCTGTGTAGAGGTGGTATCCTGCCCTGCCTGCCCTCCCCTGCCAGTGCACAAAGCTCTGCAGAGGCAGGGAGCACCCACCCCCCTGCCCGCAAGATCAGCACTATAGAGGTAGCAGGGGGAGAAGATTAGGAGGTTCATGGATTGAGCAGTTCTGCCCTTGACCTGGACAGCAGATATCATCCTGGGATAGCCTGAAACTCCACTATCAGGAAGAGGGTGACCAGGGGAGGGTCATCCCCTCCAGATGTGGTGGATAGTAGGTTTCCCATTCATCCTGTCCCAGTTGGGAAGGGGTGTATGTGTGAACACTCCAAGCCTCCTCTATCAGACACGCATGGAAGAGGGAAAGTTCTATGCAACATCAGGTAGACAGGTAATATGATGACCCCCATCAGACAGCCCCTTTGCTCATTGGGGGATATAGTTACTTGAGATGGAGATGTTGTCCAGATTTTCCAGGGAATTGGTGTTGGATTGAAAAATTAGCTAGGTGTGGTCATGGTGCATACCTTTAATCCTAGCACTTGGGCAGCAGAGGAATACAGATCTTTGTGAGTTTGAGGCCAGCTTGGTCTACATAGCAAGTTCCAGGACATCTAAGTAGTGAGATTATGTTTTTAAAACAAAATTGGAGCTGAGGGGATACGGAGAAATACAGCATATTTCTAGCATGTGGGAGGCCCTGTGTTTATTCCTGGTATTAAAAATTTAAAAAGAAAAATCTTTTGCCTAGAAGCCAGGCTTTTAGGGTTACTTTTGCTTCTGTTACTAAGTGGCCATGGGCCTCTTGAGATTCATTTAAAAATGTATAAATTGTTTTGTTTTGATCTAATTATAAAGAAATAAATGTTTATTGCCTTCCTCCCCTCCCAGGCACCCAGTCCAGGGGTCCTGCCTTTATAGCAGGATTATCTCACTCTGGAGCTTGCTTTGAACCTTTTTACCCAGCAGCAAGTTCCCTGAGGCAGGGGTTCACCTGCCTATTCATCTCATCTTTTCATGGGCACAAAAAGCACTTGTTTTCCTAAATGAAGGCATACAAGAAATTTAAAACTTATTGCCTCCTGGGATGGAGAGATGGTTTAGTGGTTAAGCCCACCAGACAGCGTAGGACATTGAATCCAGTGCTTTGTACGTCCTAGGCAAGCACTCTACCATTGAGCTGCATCCCTGATTCCTATTTTTTTTTTTTTGAGACAGGGTTTCTCTGTGTAGCCCTGGCTGTCCTGGAACTCTCTCTGTAGACCAGGCTGATCTCAAACTCACAGAGATCCACCTGCCTCTGCCTCCTGAGTGTTGGGATTAAAGTTGTGTGCTACCACCACCCTGTCTTCCTAAGCCTTAAAATTTTATTATTAAAAATTCACAAGGTATGGGGTTGGAGAGATGAATCAGTGGTTAAGATCACTAGCTGTTCTCACAGAGGACCCAGGTTTGGTCCCACTACCTCATGGCATCATACGACTACCTATAACTTCAGTTCCAGAGGATTCTATGCCCTTTCCAGGACCCCACAGGCACCAGACATACTCGTAGTATATAGATATACATGCAGGCAAAACACCCGCACAGACTCATAAAATAAAAATAATAAAAAAGTTAAAAACCACATGAAAAATATGCAAGAGATAGATAACTATGTGTAAAAGGCTTTAAATTTTATATGTATAAGTGTTTTGCCTGCATGTACATGTGTGCACTATGTGTGTACACATGGAAGTCAGAAGACCGTGTCAAATTCCCTCGAACTGGAGTTAAAGATGTTGTGAGCTACCATGGGGGTGCTGGGAATAGAACCTGGGTCCCCTGCTAGAACAACAAATGCTCTTAACCACTGAGCCATCTCTCCAGTCCTATAAATGTGGTTAGATTTTGTTGTTTGTTTGTTTGTTTGGTTTGGTTTTGGTTTGTTTTTGAGACAAAGTCACCCTATTTAGCCTTAGCAAGCCTGGAACTCTGTGTGCAACAGACTGTCCTGGGGGTGTGTGATCCTTCTCTACCTCCTGAATGCAGGGATTAGAAGCACAAGGCACCATGAGTACCTCCAAATGGTGGCTGCTGATTCTTCTTCCCTCCTTCTCCTCCCCTTCTTTAAAAATAGGTGTACCTTCTGCTGGTTTAGAACTTGCTATGAAGACCAGACAGGGCTTGAACTCACAGAAATCTGCCTGCCTCTGCCTGGATTATAGGCATCTACCATCATGCCCAGCAGCTGAGGACATTTTGCAAAGCTTGTAGTCCGTGTGCTTCTGAAGTTGTCAAAGCTGCGAGCAGCATCAAGGCCCCAGGAGCATCCTGTAAATACCCGGGCAGTCGCTCTTGAAAACATGCTGAGTGCATACTTTCTCAGGTTCCAGAGTATTTCCAGACACAGATGCGCTGAACCTGACCGTTTAACCTCTAGATCGTTTCCAGTGTGCGGCTATAACAAATAATGCTGGGGTGCACATTCTTGTGTTTACAACCTTGCATACATCTTGGATCAATCCCTTGGGCGTCATTCCCAGAGGGAGAATTGTCAGAGCAAAGGGTCATTGGAAAGCTTTGCTGTGGCATGTGGCCAACCTGCCCTCCAGAAACAGTTTTGTCAGCAGTGAACTCGAACAAGACCTCTGTCTCGCTGCCGCATCAGGTATGCTCTTTCAGCCACCAGCGAAATTCTGATGTGTGTTTCCTCCTCTGTGGACCAAAACCAGCATAGCAGGCACACGTTAACTTTCCAGGTGTGCGGAAGGATGTGGATCCTGATGAGTTCAGGGATTTGTTCTCCTGGTGGCATGGGATGAGGAAGGTTTAACACTACTTAGGCTTTGATGGAAAGAAATGAGAGAGAGCCTGGAGAAATCTCACTTCTATTTGATGTCTGTGGGGAATCCTCATTCATCTAACTCAGAGGGACAACACTGCCCAAGACGGGCCTAGGGTTCATTCAGGACACTGAAAACTTCAATACTGAGGATGCTGGGAAGTTCCTTAGGTGCAAAGTCCCTGCAGTGGGTCAGGCTTCCTTCTGAACATGCCCTATGCATTCATACACTTCAATGACATGGGCAGCATTATTCCCATTTCACAGATGGAATCTCTGAGGCTCAGGCAGGTTAATAAGTGTGCCTTCACTAACACAGCTGCCAAATGTCAGGGCTGCTCTTTGAGTTCTGAGCCTGCTTTGCAGACTATATACTGCAGCCTCCCGCCTGTGTGTGTGTGTGTGTGTGTGTGTGTGTGTGTGTGTGCCTCTTTGGCTCCCAGAAGCCCTGGCTTCTAGGTAGCTTCTCCTTGGCTACTGAGATACAATCCTGAGAGACAGCTTCCTGCCCTGTGCTGGGTCCTCCCTCCCCCTCCCCATGGAAACTTGAGGTCTGAGGGAGAGCTGCTGGCGAGGTTCACAGCAGTTTAATTACCAAAGTGATTTTAATTTGTTTTTGTTAATTGAAATCTCATTAAGCCGTAATTTACTCCACACAGCTCAAGAGTCCACAATTCTATGGGTGAGGAGGCGAAGTGGGCTTGTGGAACTTGTTTTAGTCTGGGGATTGTATTTCTTACTTGATCCTCCAGTTGGTTTGCATGAGAGAGAGGGTGGGGGAGAGAGAGAGAGAGAGAGAGAGTGAGAGAGAGAGAGAGAGAGAGAGAGAGAGAGAGAGAGAGAGAGAGAGAGAGAGAGAGAGAATGGTGTCCCACAGCAAGAGCCTCTACACAGCCAGGTATCCCCTACTTCCTTAATATAAACTCTCTTGTCTTCTGCCATGAGGCCCTGGTCCTGCCTGTCTTGTTCTGTTCTATGTATGATGAACTTTTTGTCTTTATGAACTGACTCTTCCAGACTTCACAGAAAACTAGTCCTTTTGTATCTGATTTCTGAAGTGGCACTTTTTTTTTTTCCTGAGACAGAATCCTTCTGCGTAGCTCAGCAGCATGGTCTTGAACTTCTAATCCTCCTGTCTCAGCCTTCTGAGTGCCAGAATTACAGGCATGTGCCACTGTGCTCAGTGATACTTCTTTTGAGACAGGGTCTCATGTTGCTCAGGCTAGTCTTGAATAAGCAATTTAGTCAAGGATGACCTTAAGTTTCTGATCCTTTTGAGTTCTGGGATAATAGGTATACACCACTAAACCTAGTTTACAAAGTGCTGGGGATTGAACCCAGGTGGATCAGTTACTTTTCTATTGCTGTGGTAAAACACAACCACGACAAGGCATCTTAGAAAAGGAAGCATTTAATGGGCTTACGGTTCCAGAGGCTTAGAGTCCTTTTTGGCAAGATGGTAGGAATGGCTGAGAGCTCACTTCTCAAACCACAACAAGAGGCAGAGAGAACACTGGGAATGGCATGAATCTTTTGAAACTTCAAAAGCTCAAAGCTTGCCCCCAGTAACAAACCTCCTGCAACAAAGCCATACCTCCTAATCCTTCCCAAATAGTTCCACCAACTGAGAACCGAAGTATTCACACATATGAATATGGGGGCCATTCACATTCAAACCACCACACCAGGGCTTTGCGCATGCTAAGCAAGCATCCTACCAACTGAACTATGTTCCTAACTCCTCTGTGGTACTTTAGGATTGAAGTGGACTCGGCTGTCAGTTGTACACTGCTTAACGTTCAGGCTTTTCTTGTTCATGCCTCTTAATAACTGTAACTAAAACACTCTATGTGTGTTCAGATTCCCTGGGTTGGGTGGAGCCTGTAAGCAGGGCAAGTGTATACACATTGTCTGGCACACAGTGGAGACTTGATGGCATAAGGAGTGACCAAGAATGTATTGGAGCCATGCCTTTGACCTGGTCTTTTAAGGCATGCATGGGTGGTAGAGAAACACATGGGCTGCTCCTCTGGCCTGCATCCCTGGATGTTCCGTACTCATAGAGGACTCTGAACCTCCAGAACTTGGTCTGCTTGGGGCAGTCTCCTCTCCCCACAAGGCCCCCGACTGCAGTCCCTTGGTAGGTTTCCAGGCCTGACATTTCCAACACGCAATGCCATATGTATCACCCCTCTCAGGTAATTATCACATAAAATTAAGCTAGTCTTGTACATGAAACCAGCAATTAGCCAGGGATTGAAGGTCAGGGAGAGCTCGTTTACAGAGTCGCTAACAAAATGTTAAGAGGAAGTGTGTGTCAGATGGGCCAGGAGGCTGGATTAGCTGGGGTCACAGCCATGGACAAGAGAGCACAGGAGACTCCCAGCTCAGCAGTCCGCCCAGTGCACAGTGGAAAGTGCTGGCAGCCGGAGGCTCATGCTTCTCTCCTCCAGCTCTCGATCTGGGGCCCAGCTTTGAAAGGAAGGTCGCCAAGCCTGCTAAGTCCCAGTGCACACCAAGGCTGGTTCCCACTCCATCTGGAAACCTGCTAGGGCCTGCCCCAAAGCCTGCCAGTCCCTCCTCCTCCAGCCTGATGCCTCTCCCCCAACACTTCACATGGGAGCCTTCACATCTGCTGTGGGTGTCTGAACACTGGGCAGTCATGCACGGCTCAGACACTTTGCACACAATAGTCTCTTAGCTTGGAACACTTTCCCCCTTTCCTAACGGCTTTATGGTCAACCTGGAGGTCTTTTGTTTCTCTTCTGAAATTTCCAGGCTAAGCCAGGCATAGTGGCATGTACCTATAATCTCAGCACTGAGGAGGCCGAATCAGGAAGACATATTCCAGGCCACTCTAGGTTACACAGCAAGTTCATGGTGGACCTAGGCTATGTATCAAGAAACCTGTCTCAAGGCTGGGGATAGAGCTCAGTTGGTAGAGTTCTTGAGGAACACACACAAAGCTCTGGGTTCAATCTCCAGCACCACATAAATGGGGCATAGTGATACACACCTGTTATTCCAGTGCTGGGGAAGTAGAGGGATGGAGGTACAAGGTTATCCTTGGCTACATAGTGAGTTTGAGACCAGTCAGACTGCATGACACACTGTCTCAAGGGGAGACAAATCAGGCTATGGAGAAGGCTGGCCATGTTAAGGCACTTGTAGCCAAATGTGATGTCATCAGGTTAGTTCTTGGAACCCACATGGTGGAAGGGAAGAACTGGTTCCTGAAAATTATCCGCTGACCCCTACACATTCACTGTGGCATGCTTACCCACCCACATCACATATTCACACACATTGAAAAAAAAAGTAGATAAATAAATGTCAGAAGTATCTACCAGATGGGTACGTGGCACTTGCCTTTAATCCCAGCACTTAGATGAGAAAAGCAGAGGGTTTCTATGAGTTTGAGACCAGCCTGATCTACATTGAGAATTCCAGGCCAGACAGAATTAATAAAATAAAACAAAAATCTACCAATATGAGAACTTATTCAAGCTGGGTGGTGATGGTGAGCGTGCCTTTAATGCCAGCACCTGGGAAATCTTGGCGAGTTTAAGGCCAGCCTGGACTACAGAGTGAGCTCCAGGACAGCCAGGGCTACACAGAGAAACCCTGTCTTAAAAACAAAACAAAACTTAGTCTCGAAAATCAAATATCAATTAGTAAAGCAACTAAAATTAGAACTCTAGACTGCACTTCTCTGGGAGCTTTTTCAGATGCCCACCTTGTTCCTGTAGGAGAGCATGCTGCTTCTGTCCTGTGGGCTATGGTGGCTCTCAAACTCTGTGACAATCTATGAGTGACTCTTTCTGTCTCCTTTGTTGGGCTGTGATGAGCTTGTCTCTTTCCTGTGACCTTAACCACTCAATACACACCCAGAAGCCAAGGACGGCCAGCACCCTTTTCTGCTTTGGGTTTTTTTGTTTGTTTTTCTTTGTTTTGTTTTGCATCATTTTGAGGCCTTGTATACATGCTACATCCTCCGAGACATTTTTTTTTCTGGGATTCTCTTATCTAGCAGAATCCACTGTACCGCCTGTGTTCCCATGATGCCTTGCATACTGCTTTATAATAGCCTGCTATGTTATTGACCTACAACTGCAGGAAGACTGCTCAGAGTCAGACAACAATCAATTTAACCACTCAACAGAGGCAGGAGGTTCAGCAGAAGGAATTTGAGATTTAGAGTCTGCTGTGTAGCCTTAGGTGAATAGTCAACCACTCTGGTCTCCATCTTTTTAACCAGGTCCCGTGTGTTAAAGACTCTAAGACCCTGCAGGCCTCAGTGAACAGTTTCCCATTACCTGTTCTTCTCTTGAAAAATGAAGATTTATCCAAAAGGTTCTTTATAGCCTTGTAACATGGCAGGTTCTTACTGATAGAAGGAGTCTTGAGAGTGCTTGGTTGCACAACTGGCTTCTCTGGTAGGTGACCACCCAGTTATGGTTTATATTGATCTGATGATAAGAGGCTCACTTCTTACCAAGAAAGCCACTCTGCCTTTAGGCAGCTCTGCTTTGAAGAGTCGCACTCTCTGACACACCACATCTCAGGCACAGGTTTTTGTGTCATAAGATCCATCCTCTGACTAAGATGATGTTCACACACAGAGATCGGATTCAGCGTCACTGGCAGAGCTTGTGGAACTTGACGTGCCGCTCAGTTGCCATGTGGTTACCCTCCTCTGTGCTTGCTGCTCTTTCTCCAAAGATCTCCTTGGAGGGGGACACAGAACAGGGCAGAGCTATCATTTTCCTTCGCACAGAACTTGTGCTTCTATTAATGCAACCCAAGATCACGTGATCTCAGTTTACGTCTCTTTCAAGTTCAGCACCATATAGAAGCAACGCCAAGAAATATCAGAATTTCTTTAATTTTTTTATTTGCCATTTCAGAAACCGACCTTTAAAAACTCATAAGCAAGAACCAAAAACTGGTCACAAACTAGGAAAAAAGGATTTGCCCTCATACCACAGGCAAAGGGTTATTTTCCTTAATAGATAAAGAACATCCACAAATCAACAGGGGAAAGATTTACAACTGAGCGGAATAATGTATACTCACCAGCAAGTTGGCAGAAGAGGTTCTGACATCGGTTTTTAAACTTATGAAAAGATACTTAACCCTTACTCGTGATAAAAGAAATGCAAATTAAAGGGATAGTCGGGGTTGGGTAAGGTGTTTCTGTGAAACAAGACGACTTGAATTGGATTCCCAGCTCTCAGTGTAATCCTAGGGAGACAGAGATAGGAAGGTGTTAGGGCTCATCGGCCAGACAGCCTAGCCAACCAGTGAGCCCCAGTTTCCGTGAGAGACCCTGACGCAAAAACAACAGCAACAGCAACAACAAACAAAAGAAAACGACAACAAAACACAAGGTGGAGAGCAAGAGACCTACATGTATACAACCCACAACACATGCACGTTCACCCAAACACACAACTGGAGCCAGGCACAGTGGCACATGCCTAGAGCCCCAGCATTTGGGAGACAGAATCAAGCAAAACAGAAGTTTGAGGTCATCTGCAGCTACACAGTGAGTTGAGTCCAGTCTTGACTATAGGAGACCCTGCTTCAGAACAACAGCAACAACAACAAAAGCATAATTGGCCAGATGTGGTGGTGCACAGCATTAATCCCAGCACTTGTGAGGCAGAGGCAGGCAGATCTCTCTGGGTTCAAGTCCAGTTCTGGAATACAGAGCTAGTTCCAGGACAGTCACAGTCACACAGGGAAACCCTGTCTTGAAAAAAAACCAGATACCAAAACAGAAGAGGAGGAGGAGGAGGAGGAGGAAGGAAGGAAGGAAGGAAAAGCACAATTTTTCATGTAACATGTGGACAAAAATAAAGATGTTTGGTATCAGCTCTTGGGAAGTGCATGGTGCAGGCATGCGCAATGCAGGGAATGTGTAGATTCATCTACCAAATTTTAAGAATGCACACACTTTGATTTTGTCTTTGCAAAAAGACAAATGTATGTCCAGGAATGTATCCTAAAGCTTTATTCCAATGTGCACATGAGAAGGTTCCTTTGTCTAGGAAGGGCCTTTTGCCTATTTCCTCTCTGCTCCAGCTCAGACATCTGCAAAGCTGTACTTCAGATACAAGAGCCATTGGGCTGGAAGAGGGGTGTATGCTTGTAACCCCAGCAATCAGGAGGACTGTGAATTCCAGTCTACTCTGGGCTCTATGGCAAGGTTCTGTCTTTTTTTTTTTTAAAGCATGTTGAATTCATAAACAGATGAAGGGATCAGTATGCAAATGACAAGGAGGTCATTTGCTGCAACATTTTTGTTTGCTTTTTTTGGCCACACTTTCACTACAGTACTGGTTGACCTAAGACTCACAGAGGTCCACCTGCCTTTGCCTCCCAAGAGGGAGGGGTTAAAAGTGGGGACTGCTACGCATGGCACTTACTGCAGATTTTTAAAATTTTTTATTTAATTTTATGTGTCTGTGTACCGTGTGTGTTCCCTGTACCTATGGAGGTCAGAAGAGGGCAATTGATCCCTAGGAACTGGAGTTAGGATGGTTGTGAGTCACCATGTGGGTGCTGAGAATCAGACCCAGGTCATGTGTAAGAGTGACAAATGAGCCATCTCTCCAGACCTGACATTTTTAATGAGAGAAAAAGAGCAGAAATAATGTAAATGTTGAATTATAATGAAATAACATACTGTTGTTGAGAACTGTGCAACTTTATTTACGGATATGTAAGGATCTTCAAGGTTATATCATCATCATCATCATCATCATCATCATTATTAACAGTGCTAAAGATCAAAACCAGGATCTCCTTCATGTTGGGTAAATACTCCATTACTGAGTTTCATCTCCATCCTTCCAAGGTGTGTGTGTGTGTGTGTGTGTGTGTGTGTGTGTGTGTGTGTTAATTAAAAAAAATTAAGACCCACAAGATGGCTTAAAGGCATTTGCCACCAAGCCTTAAGTTCAATCCCCAAAACTCACATTGTGGAAGGAGAGAATGAACTCTTAAAAATCATCCTCAGACCTCCACACTTGCTCTAAGGCAATGCACACATGCACATATGCACACACTACACAGTAGGTGAATGTAAAAAAAATAAATGTAAATGTAAAATAAATGTAAAATGTAAATGATAAATATAAATATGTAAATGTAAAAAATGTAAATGTAAAGTGATAAATGTAAAAAGAAATTCGGTTGGGTATGTTGGCTCATTCTTTTACTTCCAACACTCAGGAGGCAAAGACAGGGAGATCTGTGCAAGTTCGAGTCCAGCTTGGTCTACACAGTGAGCATACTGGTTGGTTTCTGTGAATGTGACACAGACCTAGACATATCTGAGAAGAAATCTCTAGAAAATGTCTCCACAAGCTAGGTCTTTAGGCAAGTCTGTGGGGCATTTTATTTCTTAATTATTGATGCAGGAGGGCTCATCTCACCTGTACAGGTGTTCCGAGTTGTATAAGAAAGCAGTCTGAGTAAGCCATGAGGAGCAAGCCAACAAGTAGTGCCGCTCTGTGGCCTGTGCTTCCGTTCCTGCCTGGACTTCCTCTAATGAGGAACTATGATGTGGAACTGTAAGCTGAAATAAACCCTTTCCTCCCCAAGTTGCAATAAAAACCATGACTAAGACAGTGACCCTGGCTCATAGTTTTTTTTTTTTAAATATGTGTGTGTGTGTGTGTGTGTGTGTGTGTGTGTGTGTGTACTCAGGCCCAAGTGCTCATCTGAGGGTCAGAGGGCAACATGTAAGAACTGGAACTCTTTTTTAATCATGTGGGGTCCAGGGCTTGGCAGCAAGGGTATTACCTGCTGAACCATCTCATCTGCACGTAAGAGATGCTGTTAAAGGAGAAAAGCAAGGCCCAGAACATGTGTAACAAAAACATGGTGGTGCATGTCCACCATCCCAGTAATTGGAGGGCTTGGAGGATTACAAGCTTGAAGATAGCTTGGATCACAAAGTAGGGCCATGTCTCAAAACTGAAACAAACAAAAGCCAAACCAAACCAAACACAGTCAGATTATTTGCTTGTGTAAGCAGAGAACACCACCGGAGGAAGCTTCCAGCTGGCCCTGTACTCACGTTTAGACGGGTGAATGGTAGGGTCTGATGAGGGTAGAGTGGCCTCACTTTTCAATGCATTCATCTTATATTTTTGAACTTTAGATCATGTGAATATGTTTCCTTAGTCAGATAAATAAATACAATGCAAATACTAAAAGGCCCAGAAATTAATTGTAAAATTTGGGCCTATCCCTCTGTGTACACACGTATGTGTATATTTCTGAAGATATACATGAATGCCCATGTGCATGCATGCATGTTTCCAATATAACTTGTTCATACCTGGAGACAAAACTTTCTAAGTGAAAAGGTTCCTAAGACCTTCCCTTGATCAACAAATCCTCAATGTGGTGGGGGATGCAGGTGAGTTGGCAGAGCGCTTATCTAGCACACAGGAAGCCCTGTGCTCGTCCCCATCAGGGAATAAACCAGGTGCAGCAGCACACACCTGTGACCTTAGCACTTGGTGGAGAAAAGGCAGGAAGATCCAAGTTCAAGCCCCCACACCCCAGTTACATAGTGAACTTAAAGCTACCCCAGGCTATAAAAGACTGTCTCAAAATGGAAAAAAAAAAAAAAACCAAAGCAAGACAACCCTCCAATGTTTAACCTACCTATGAAGTCCACATTCCTTGTTCTGAGTCACAAGGTCACAACCCAACACTACCACTCCCTTCTCAGTCTTGCCACAGACAATAGCATCATGTTCTTCCTATACCTGCTCATGTAATAGTCTCCCCTGGGTGCCAGTTAAAAAACCAAGCATACCTCTGCCTTTGTGGAGGCCACATAACTACTTCTTCAACCAGGAGGGTTTCCTCCAAGTCTCCAGTTGGAAATTGCTTTTCATACTTACCGACATTTCTCTTATTACTTGTGACACTCTTTAAGTTTGTGTTAAGCTATTCCATGCCTGATAGCTGAGCTGCCATGCAGTAGGAAGATAACAATATCCAAGTTTGAATTGCTTGCAGTGCCCCTAGATCCACTGAAAGGCCAGGCACAGGAGGAACTCATGAACACTGAAAACACGGCTATGTCTGTGTCTAGGGAGGGTGATGGGTCTATGAGGCCCTTGTACAGTGTGAGGGCATTTACCTTCACTGGGGAAGAGATTTTGTCACCCCTCACTGCACACAACCTTGTGCAGGGTCCTCTGGAGGGAAGCTCAGCACATACCCATTATAGCTCATCTACACCCACCAGCCTGGCCGCAGAAGAGGGGCCTGACGAGACTAGACGGTGAGGCAGTCACATTCCAGACGGGTGAGGCACACCTGGGAGCTCACAGGTCTGACTCAGACCCACCTGCGTTCACTCAAGCTTTACAGTCCCCTCATCTTCGATGACCCAGGGTTCGAATCCTCACTGCCCCTGTGAGATCTTTCAGGATCTCAAAGATCTGTGGAGGCTGCCTGGAACTGGAGAAGAGCTCTGAGAAGGCCTGCAGGGGGCCTGGCATCTAGGAACCAAAAGGCTGGTTCCCCTGGAAGCCAGTGCTGCCAAGCTGCAGATACTCGGGAAACCACATCAGCCCAAGCTTAACCTAGGAAGGCAGATGTATTGCCAAAAACCACATATGTCAAGCAGCACTTGATTGCAAAGCCAAACATTTTTTTTTTTGGCTTGATCACTGTTTGGGGTTACTATGCCACAGTTAATGCTCTGCTGGTGAAGCAAAGCCTGCCTGGGCTTCGGCAGGTGTGATAGTTTCTATGTGCATGGATGTGTACAGACAGACGTGTGTGTGTGTGTGTGTGTGTGTGTGTGTGTGTGTGTGTGTACTCCCACGTATGGGGACTCTCTGAAGCCATGCAAACAAGTGTGCACATGTCTGCACATAGCCACTCGGATGAGGTTGTCACTGGGCATACTGGAACACACTGCTTGAAGAAATAAAGGCTGGTTAGAGAAATGCCAGGCAATTAACAGTAATAAGAAATGAAAGAAGAAGCTAGATACAAAGGTGTCTGCGCCTGGAGTCCTAGCTACTTGGGAAGCTAAGGCCAGAGGATCATGTGAACTCAGAAGTTCAAGGTAAGTAAGCCTAGTTAACATAGCAAGGCCTTATCACAAATGATGCACAAATTTAAAAACTCAAAGGGAGGTAGTGTGTGTAGACTGTGGCTGTCAGAAGCACAAGCCCTCTCCTGGGTTTGAATCCTCTCTGGCAGTCCCCTCATCCACCCCTGCCTCAGTTTCTCACCTACCAAGTAGAGATCAGAATAACAGCATATATTGATTAGGGCTGGCAGAGGAATAAGAAAGCTAATGCTTGTGAAGTATGTGCATGCAGAAGAAGTAGGAGAGAAGGATCTCCCTCAGGAGGCTTTCCTTCACTCCCTTTAAGATGTCACATTTCAGCACCTCCCCCTTCCTTGTCTCTCCTGTGTCACTTCCCCAGTTAACAATATCCTGGTCGCTGCCAGAGACAGTTGGGCCCAGGGAGCACCTGCTGCTACCAGGGAAAACCCGCCAAAGGGGAGTGGGAGCAGGGGGAGGTGGAGATGTGGGCTGTGAACACTTGCTTGTCACTTTTCCCCTCCCCCTTCTGCTTCCCTCACCGTGATCCCAGGGGTAGGAGGTTGGGGGCCCACAGCAGTGGGAGCACCCCAAAGAGCAGACAATCCGCCATTCCCATCTGCCCCTGCTGAAACCAGTACTATCCAGTCTGCCTGCCCAACCTGGTGGAGCCCAGGAGGCTGGGACCCCGGGCCATGCCAGGCATGGCCTGGTTGTGGTGATAATGGCCACAGTGCAGGTCTTGCTGTGTGCTCCTTTTCCAGAGCTCTGCTCCCTGGGCCCTGGTCTTTCTTCATCTGGAGGTTCTGTTTCTATTCCCCACCAGCCTCTCTGGCTGTCTTGCCTCTGGGTCTTCCTTCTGTCTAGGTGCAGAGAGCACAGGTCCAGACTGCCCCACTCTTTCACACAGTTCTTTCTGCTCCTGGACCAAAGGCCTTGCAGCTCAGCATCTGAAGGAGCTAGCTCTCTGCTCTAGCCTCTGTGGCCTCTGTGGATCCGGCTCACCTTTCTTCCCCCCTCCCCCCATGCATCGTGGCTCCCGTGCCCTTCCCAATCCTCTACCCTCTTCCTGTCCAGGGAAACTTGCTTCCCTCTAGTCTTAGCGGGAGGCTCATAGTGAAGCTGTCGCCCACTCCACAGACTGGGAGGTAGAGAATCACTATGGCAATGGGGAAAGCCTCCCCTTCCTCTCCCCTTCCTTTTCTGGCTTCACAGAAGGGGATGGGGATATGGAGTTAGGAGTAGAACCCTCAGGGAACCAGGATGAAGAATGGCAGAGGTGGGGTGGGGGAACTCAATGAGACATTTGTGAGACTGTTCCAACTGTGGAACCTCTGTCAGAGGAACTGAGTGCACCCCAGTGTGTTCTAGTGAGGGCACAACCAACAGATGAGTTGTCCTATGTGACTGTGACTCACCGGATATCCCATTAGACGCAGAGCCTCACCTCATTCTGAACCCACAAAACGCCATGCTCCAGAGTTGTGTGTTGAGGACCTGTACTTAAAGATTTGCCCTAATCAGCCCCTATGCTACCAAAATGGAGGAGCCACCGGGTCACTGAAGGTTGCCACCCACTGGCCCCTGTGGGAATTCTGGCTTGGTCACATAAAATCAAGGTGCAAGCCTGTGGTCTCCCCTAAGGTTTGGCGTGCGCTGCTGTCAGGGCAGTAACACTGGCTGCAGAGACTGATGTGAGAATTGCCCTCACTTTGCACCCAGCTTGGGTGCTTCGACTCCTTGCTCTGGGTTCTGCCACCTCCACAGAGACTGGCAGGGTCTATTAGGGGAGCAGGGCTCCCTCCCATGGGCCTGCCCCAGCCTGGGCCTTTGCTGTCGTTATGTGTTACAAGACACTGAGAATTCTCGACACTGGAGCAACATGAAATCATTAAGGCAAAACAATAAATAAAGGTCTAGAAGTTATTACAGAGCTGACAGCACACAATGCCATCCTGCAAAGCAAATATGAATTATTCTAGAGCATTTTAAAATGAAAGATCCTCTCTTCTTCCTGCCCAGCCCTGTAATCTATTAACTCCTCTCTCTGTCCCCTCACCAGTGCGGCGAGCAGCCAGGCCACAAGGACCCAGGCACAAGCTTTCCTGGGAGTCAGCCAGCTTCTGCTTTTGCTAACAAGTCCTTGGGTTTGCTAAGAACATCTGGTTGTCTCCATAAGAGAGCAGGAAGGAGCATCCCTGGAGGAGGGTGAATCCCTGGAGAGCCTCTCCTACTCCAACATTACCCAGTCCCTTTGCTTCCTGGTGTACAGCAAACTCCATGGTTATATCAGCCCATTTTACAGATGGGAAAATAGGAGCATGAGGTAACCAGTAAGACAGAGCTGAGACTCAGGTCTGGGCTCTCTCATTCCAAGTTTAAAAGTAGATGCAGTTCAAGTTTGAGGCCAGCCTGGTTCACAGAGTAAGTTCCAGGACAGCCAAAGCGACACAGAAGAACTCTATCTAGAAAAATAAACAACAAACAAGCAAAAAAGATCAAGTTTAAAATTAAATGGCTTAGGGCTGGGAATTCAGGTGAGTGATAGAATGCTTGCTAAGCATGTATAAGGCCTTGGGTTTGACCTCTAGCACAGAAAAAAAAAAGATTAAATGTTAACCATGTCCACCTGGCAAACTCCTATGTATCCTTGGAAACCTTGCTGGCATATTGCTTTCTCTGAGAAGTCTTCTGCCTGACCTCAGAGTTCTTACTCCTTCCCGTGCCTTGCTGGACTTTAGTAGTGACACCCAATTCCCTGCCCTGTGATGACCGTTCCCCACATCTTAGGCTATGAAGCTGTCTGTAGTGGTAATGCCCAAAATACATAAGTACTCAATAAATGCTTTTGGACTGAATCGAGTCACATGGTGTGTACGTGGCTATGTGATATCCAAGGCACGGGTAGGAGAAGTGACAGGCATGTATATGGGTGTCTCTGCATTTGGACTTAAATCCAACAGTGTTTCCAGAGAGCTGTTTGGAATCAGTGAGCTGTGACAAGCTGTTGACCATTTTCTCAGTGCCAAGAAAACTGGATATGCTGGGGTGGTGTGGGGGTGGAGCTGGCTAGGGCTGAGGCCAAGCTGTCTGCCTGCTTGCTCCCCTACCCTTCCTTGATTTCCCAACCCTCTATGTTTCCACTTTGGGAGCCCTCAGCTCTTCAGGTTCCTAGGATGGGATAAAATGGTGGCTGAGACTTGAACCCTGATGTGGGTACTCAGTAGCTCCTTGGCTAGCAGTGGAGCTGATGTGTAGGGCTCCAGGCCTGGGGCAGCCCTTCTTCCTAATTACATCAACTGTTCTCTCTTTCCCTGTTCATTTGAGTCATATGCAGCCATGGTGGTGAAAGGAAGCCTTGGTGTCTCCGGACACCTGTGTTGGGGACCCGAGACCTCTGTAGAATTGGAGGTGAGCACAGGATTGTTCTTCAGTAGGAGAACCAGCATCCTGGCAACATTCTCTTGACTTGCTTAAATTCTGAAAGGCCTGGTCCTTTCCCAGTGCTGGAGAGATAGGCACTGGGTGACAAGGGAAGCAGAGCCAGTGTCTACCTGCTCTGTCCACCTAAAGCCAAAAGGTCCTGCACTGAGCCTTATGGAGATCTGGCCATTTCAAGACGATATCTGGAACCCTGAGACTGCTCAGTGCCTCTGGGTAGGAGGAATCCCAGCACTCAAGGCTGCTCTGAAGGCTGCTGGCCCAGACACTTACGTGTCTGCAGAGTCCTGGGCACATGCTCTTATAATCCTCCATAAGGGATAAGAAAATAGAGGCTTTTTCAAAGACAAGTTTGAGAGCCCAAGTCTCCTTCAGGTACCGATGACCCCCTGCACCTAAAGATACCAAGAGCCATGGTGGCCAGTCCAGGCTTCCATCATGTGCTCTGCAAATATGCACTCGTCCTGGTATCGTCTGGTCCTCAGACAGTTCCTCTCTGATGGCGACCATGAACAGATCACCAAAGCTGTTTGGACCTCAGTTTCTTTACCTGAAAAAGGAGGTTATACTTTCCAGACTTCTGTAAAGAGACCGGAAGGCACATATTACTGTGGTGGACATGGGAGGAGTGAGGCGGGAGGTGAGGTGGGGTGGGAGGAGGGGTGGGGTGGAGGTGAGTGGCAGAATAAAGGTAGGATGCGTGGAGATGGGGGAGGAGTTGTCAGGGCTGCAGAGAGGACATCAGGCTGCTCATAGCAGGGGGGTGGCAGGGTTCCAAAGCCAAGCACTTTGTCCTATGGACTGAAGGTTCTTACTCAGAGCCCTTTGTTCAAATGAAATGCTGAGAGCCACGGGGCAAACACAGAGTGAAATGGGAGTCTGGGGTGGGGTGGGGTGGGGTGGGGTGGGGTGGAGTGGGGTTCAAGTCCTGATTTTCAAATCCCTTTCATCATGCCAGTCCAGTGAGGGCCCCATGAGACTCACCCAGCTACATTGAGCCTGTTCTAAATGTCTCACAGTGACAGTGGCTCTCAGAGGATCCTACTGAGTTCCTGGAAGGCCTGAGAGGGGAGGGTTGGGAAGGGGACCCCCGTGGACCCTTCATTCTGCTCACAACTTGGCAATGACCTCTGCTGGAAAGTCTAGATCTTCCCTTGACCCAGCAGCTGCATTGTGTAGAAAGTGAGGAGAGAGCTTGCCAGGGAAACCTTGAGAAAACTAAGCTGAGGGCCTCCTGTGGGGTTCAGGTAAAGAAGAGCAGTTGCACTGTGAGTACACCAAGCAGCTAATCACCAGTGAGCTGGCCCCAGCATCCACTGTCCCATAGACCTCAACTGCTAGTGCCCAACATTTCTCTCTCTCCACTGACCGACTCCCACACACCCTTAGGCCTTGGCTTAACCGGCTGTCCCAGAAAGCCTTCCTGTGTCCCCCACCTCTCTGTGCCTGTCTCTTCTGTACAATTCCCACCACCTACTCTCTTGTCTCTTTTCTCTGCTAGCGTTTGCATCTCTGTTTCGCTTTGGAAACTGTTTCTTGTATCCCAGGCTGCCCTTGAATTCTCCAATGATGACTTCAAACTCCTGACCCTTCATCCCCCATTTCTGAGTGTTGAGATTTCGGGCACTCGCCACCATGCCCAGTTTTGTGCCATGTTGGAGGATCGAACCCAGGGCTTTGGCATACTCGGCTAGGACTCTGAGATATATCTCCACCATTCTTTTTGTTTTGCTTTGTTATACAGTCTAAACCAACCTTGAACCAGTGATTCTTCTGTCTCAGTCTCCTGGGTGCTGGGGTTATGGCTGTGAGCAACCACACTTCCTATCAGGTTCAAATGGAGCATCCTTCCTTTTGTTAGATTCTAACACAGTGCCTGACACAGAGTGGGTCCCTCCTAACTGCAGGTGAATGGACAAACGAATGAACACCACTTCAGCGGGGGTGTAGGGAGAGATCAAACACTTCACTTCTGAAAAGAGCTGTTCTACAGAATGAAGGCTTCAAGGTGAACACAGGTACCAGATTCAGGACTGTCGAGGGAAGAGTCCCACTGAGCATCCCTGTATCTTTAGGAACGCAGCAGGTGGGGCTTTGTCCTTTCTTCTGTTCGACATTTGCATACCTGCCTGTGAACACGTGCAAACACCAAGGTTCATTTGGTAGATCTTTGTGCCCTGGGTCTGAAGGAACATGAGAGGTAAAAAGCTCTGGGAGTCTGTGTGTATGAAGCATGTGTGACTTTGAGCATCCAGGTATGGGTGTGACACCTTTGGACAAACAGCTCTGTATGCAGAACATGTCCCTGCATGTTTTTGTATTTGTGGGCATGCATGTACTTGCACAGCTGTGTGCCCACGGGAGCCAGGCTGGGCCTGGGTGTGTTCTGTCACTTTCTCCTGATTAGCCTTTGCTTGGAAACATTTAGGTGACGATTTACAGCGGCACCTGACCCTAACCTCTGTGCCTTACCCTGTGCGTGCAGCAGGGGCTGTCCCCTGCCCCCTGCCCACCCCTTGCCCCCAGGCCACATAACTGTGATTTACAGCGAGCCTGCAGGGATCAGCTCCCTCCCGATGGCCCACCTCTTGCAGCTCCTGTACCAGATGGGCTGCCAGGGAGACTGAAGCAAGACACCAACCGGCAGCCAGGCCCATCTGGGACTGCTCCGTCACCCACTGCTCCCTCCCTCCTGTCCCTGTCATCTTGTCTTGAGCTTGTTCTTGGCTGTTGGGACTGTGAACTGAGATGGGAGGTCCAAGTCTGTGACATCAAACAGAAACCACTCCTGTGCTCCATTCGTCTTCATTCCAGACGCAGATAGACAGACAGATGGACAGACATCCACAGATAAAGGTGCTGATGAGTCCACAAACAAGGAGACTCACAGGGTCAAGTCTGACAAACACGAGTGTGTGTGTGTGTGTCCATGGGGGATCTGATGCACATGTGGGGGCTGGAAAGAAAACCAGGCCCCCTGCAGCCAGGCCCAAAGCCCCCCACTCCTTCCTGGGTCCCTGCTCCCCCTCCTCTGTTTCTACTATCCCTGATGCCAAAGGCTATCTTCTCCAGCCTGTGCCAATCCATTATGCAGGACCATTCAACCAGCAAGGGCATTTCTGGGGGTTGTCCCTGAGGTAGAGCCCTAGGGGCTACAGATCAACTCAGTACCCTTAGGCCAGTGTAGCTCGGAGCAAGGGGGGGGGGCGTGGGGTGGAGAAATCCAGGGCTGTGTCAGGCTGAAGGTGAGCGCTGGAAACAAAAAGATTGGAGTAAATTATTATTCCCCCCATGGCTTTCCCAAGGAAAGTGGAAGCAGCAGCCTGAGGCCCGTTTTCCTATTTGATGGGGAATCAGATAAATGGCAGGCAGCTTGCTCTGATAAGGGCTTGCTCTGGGCACAACCTCTCTCTCCGCAACCCTCTTACTATGCATAGAGGAAGGCTATCTGTGCAGCTGCACCTTGACACAAATATATCTGCACCCGAGATGAAGCAATTCCCCTAGAAATTACAGCAGGGGGATTGCATCTGAGGAGGGGGCCCTGGGGAGGGGTGGGGGAGTTGCAGGGATGGGGGAGGCCTGGGACAGGCAGGGAGCAGAAGAAGGGGGCATCTGGGAGATTGGGAGTGGGGAGGAGGTCAAGAGGACTGCACCAGGGAGGGGCCTAGAAGCATCTTTGTATGAAATTTATACATCTCCCCCTCCACTGAGAATCTTTCCCAGAACTATTCTTTTTCCTCCTGCGTCATCTTGCTAATGGGCAAGCCCACCAGAGCCCCACCCCCAACTCTCGACTATATTCTCCTGCTTATAGAATTAACTATAAAATATGTGGTCAGTAGTAGATTTTACAATGACTCACCTAAATGGAGAAGTCTCAGCCGTGAAAATGCTCCTTTGAGCAGGGGAATGGGGTGTTAATCCGAGTTAAATAAATATATACATCATTACGTATGTTTGGAAGGATGGTGAGTGCAGAGTTCTAGCTGTTCTGCCTGGAAATGCATCTAATCTGTTACGAGGCTCTCTGGGAGGTGTATGAGTACATGGAGTACGGAGGCAGAAATGCACGGGAACATGCCTGTGTGTTAGCCTGAGCCCTTGGCCCCAGGAAGAGCTCTGAGCGAGACATGAGGCTCTGAAGCTCACCAGGCACAAAGCCCCCTTACACTGAAGACAACTCCTCCCCTTCTAGCTACTGCTTGGCTGGGTAAAGGTGTCCAAGGGTGCTTGGCAGCAAGGCTTGGAGGGACAAGTACATGGGGAGGGGCAGTGGGCCATGTTCGTTGAAGTGGGAGGTGTTCTGATAGTACAGGGAAGGCTTATTGAGCCGGGGCCGGGCAACAGGAGGCATCTCGTGCATGCGCATGCGTGGGAAGGGTGAGGGGTTAGAATCAGAGTGAGCACTCGAACCCGGTTTCCCCTCCCTCTCCAAACTGGCACCTGCCTTGGGTCTGACTGTCAGAGCAGCTGTGAGACACAAGAGTGGGATGACAGATGCCTCAGCCTCAGCCTTTGTCTGAGCAAGAGAAAAATCACACCCTCCTCTTAAGCACCCCCCCCCCCGGGGGCAGCTGAGGCTGGAGGTTTCCCTCCCATCTCACTCTCCAACTCCCAATCTCTAACCCAGGAATGCAACAGGGGTCTTCATATAATTCTAAGCTTAATTTGAGGAGTAATAGAAAAGGAAAGTTTGGAGGAAAGACATTTTGAACTCCTTTGCCTAGACCATAACACACTTTCAACCCACGTGTATTGGGGGGTGGGGAGGTGTTGGCTGGGCTTGTGTGAGATCTTCATGCCAACCTGAGCCAGCTGGAGTGGGTTGAGCCATGCTGCAGGGGGATCAGGCTTCTTGGTTTACATCTGCCCCTCCTCCAGCTTACTCTGTCCTCAACTGTAAAATGTGGGGAGAAACTGTTTCAACAGCAGAGGCACCGTTATATAACACGGGCGTCTGGGTTCTAGAGGCACATCATGTTGATGGGATAAGAACATGTGGAGTTGTCCTCTGCCACTGCTTTGGGTTGAGTCTGGAGGCACCCAAGGACTGTTTATCTTTTGCCACTTCTGGGCTGGTGGCATCATCTGGATTTAGTTATGAAGCAATTCTTGGATCAGGCTACAAAACAGGAATCCTCTATAGGGACCTACTATAAATGACCATGTTGAGGATATTGGCTCCATCCAAATGCTCTGTAGTGGAGGACTTAAAAGGGCCAGGAAGTCTGGGAACGATGCCTCTAGAACAATAGTAGAAGGAAATTCCCTGAAGGTAGGCTTGTGGGTACTATTGCTTGCTATATTGGTAAGTTAGGGTCTACAGTGGGCCAAGAACACTCATCCACGCTATGGCAGGACTCAGGCTATTGTATTTCACATTGGGATACTGGCTCTTTGCATTCATCCTTATATACCATTGATCATCATTGATCCTGATATTGGGGCATTGATCATCACACTGGGACATCAATTTCCCTGAACCAACTCTGAATTGGGGCATTGATCTCTACACCGGGATGCTGGCATCCTTACACATTCTTATGGTGAGACATTGATTCCTCTCAACCCACTCTGTATTGGGACATTGATCCCCCAGTGGGATGTTGATGGCCTCAAGCAGATCTTCACTGAGGTATTGATTCCTATATGGAGAATGTTCACTTCCTTTTCCATCCACCTCTGGATTGGGACATTGATTCTGAATTGGGACATTGATTTATTCGTCTCTCCCAGTAATCTGGACATGATCTACCACTCAACCCTGAATGAAGACACTGGTTTTTATTTTAGGGTTTTAGGCTACGCATTCCACCGATCCTTTATTTGTTATATCTACTCTGTGTCCTGTGTATCAGTTTCTGTGCTGATAGTCTCTCTCTCTCTCTCTCTCTCTCTCTCTCTCTCTCTCTCTCTCCTTCCTCCCCTGTTCCTCCCTTTGAGACAGGCTCTTATTGTATATCTCTGATTAGCCTGGAACTAACTATATAGACCAAGCTGGTCTCAGACTCAGGGATCTGCCTGCTTCTGAGTCCTGGCATTAAAAGCCTGTGCCACCACACCTGGTAACATCTTTTTGTCAGTATCTGTCTACCATTAACTCCCACGTGAGCATTTTCTTTCCTCCCTCTCTTTCCTCCCTCCCTTTCCCCCTCCCTTCCTTCTTTCCTTCCTTCCTTTGATTCAGGAGCTTGTTACATAGCCCAGGCTGGCCTTCAACTGTTGACTAGCCTCTTGCCTCAGCCTCTTAGTTCTGGGATTAGAGTCATGTGCTACCAAACGTCAGTATGAATTTTCTTTCAATTTTCATATTTAAATACTATTACACATTATCTCTACCTATCATCCATTTTTGCTCTCACAATGACTTCAAATGAGATCTCTAAGTTGTATGGGGATGGCTTACTGAGGTTGGGGCCGTATCAAAGAAATATTTGTAATATTAGAATATTTTTGAGTCCTAAGTTTGAATTCATAGCTCTACCACTTACAAACTTCAGTTTCCTTGCTTTTCTAGTGGGATAAGACAGTTACTTCTCAGATTTCACACTGCAAATTAAAAGACAGTATAACAAGGGCTGGAGACATAACTCAGTAGTTAAGAGCACTGGCTGCTCTTCCGGAGCACTTGGGTTTGATACACACATGGCAGTTTACAACCACATTTAACTCCAATTCCAAGGGATCTGACAGTCACTTATGGCCTCCATATGTACCAGGCATGAGTATGGTGTACATACATGCAGACAAAACATAAAATAATAAAAACTTTTAAATTAATTAATTAATTAATCAAATGAAGGCCAGCATACAGCCATACACAGCTTAACAATGTTTCAGTCAGCACCAGCTTCCATATACAATAAATAATACATATTGTGTGATGGTCCCACAAGATGTCATCATCTAGTGATGCATCAAACCTAGGTCACGTAAGGATAGTTTATAATGTTCACATGCCAATGAAATTGCCAAAGAGCAGATTTCTCAAAATATGTATTATCTTAAGTGATGTGTGACTATATACGAGAATACAGTATTCAATGACAAGGCTTTCCATCCCTAGTCCTCCGTCCCCCAGCTCAGGAGACAGCTCTTAAGTCAGAAAGTGTGTGCATTGCCCCATCGCTTGCCACAGATGAGGCTGAGACACCCACCCTTGGAGTCCACCAACAGCATCCCAAGTGAAGTGGGTCCCTCACCAAGGCCCCCTCTCTAGCTCTTCCTTTTAAAAATCCCATATTATATAGATAGTAAACAGAAGGGCAACTTTTCCACCCTGAGCCTGTGTGTAATTACATATTTTGGCTGCGTGCTGGGCCAGGGATAAATCTGTATGGTAATGCAGGCCAGGGGCTTACGATGTAGGCACACATGCTAATTTTTAAACCACAAAATCGTGGCTGTTTTTCATTTTCATTTCCGACAACACCGGCAGAGATTAGGCCCTATTAAGTACCATGGGGCCTGTCCTCCCCCTGGCCACCCGCGGGGCTCTTCGTGGCTTTCATAGGCTGGTTAGGCCTGGCGCTGAGGCAGTCACATCCTTCCTAATTGTAGGGCAAAGCTCTGCCCAGGAGGAGGTGACCAGGATGGCAGATTGAGGCTGTCTTCTCCTGTCATCTCCACCCAGCCTGGGGCTCAGTCTCATTTCTGCTGGGGAGGGTTACATTTCTTTCTGGAAGAGTAAAGTAAAATGCTCTCCCCAAAGCTGGAGGGGGCGGGGGTATCCTCAGGATCCTGGAGAGCATTGAATCCTGGCCCCACATAAGTGTCCTTGTACAAAAACTTGCGATTGGCCTTGTGCACGTCCCTTTTCTTTCTGGACTTGTTTTCTACCTCTGGCAATTCTGTGAGAGCATGCGCTAAGGGCTCTTCAAGTTCATACCTTTTTGCATTTGAGCCTCCCGTACCCTCCCTAAAGAACAAGTTGAGCGGCGCTGACAGCAGGTGACATCAGTCACACATGTACTATGTGAGAAGCTGACATGTCCATATCTCAATGACTCCTCTCTGCTCCCCAAAGCAGCAGAATGTGAAACAGGGAGTTCTCACCTGGCTACTCACTGGCTGCATGGTTTGCTCCCTCATCTGCAAAATGGGATGTAACTGATGACAGCACTCTCCGAAAGGGCATCGTCCAATCATTCGGATTGCTGCAAAGTACACAGGGAGCTTAGAACAGCCCCAGCAGGTGGCTGTCATCATTATTATGACAGATGAGCAGATGGAGGTTCAAAAGAGGGTAAAGCCAGACTGGACCCAAACTGGAACCCCAGGCTCCAACTCTTCCCCAGACATACTTTAACTCCTCTCTTTCCGGCATGAAAGTTTCTGTCTCTACCCCTTCCCCAACCCTATTCCAGAGCAGAGCCAGACCCGCAGCCTATTTTCTCCCTATTTCTGGGTACCCAGCAAAAGGGGCAGCAGAGACAAGAATAAAGGCCTAAATGATTCCCCGAATGAGGTTTGGGTCTGGCCACCACCCCCAAACTTGACTTCTAAGGGCACTTGGGCTTGAGGGAGCCAGTTCTGGCTCTGACAGGAGCTGGGGTCTGACAGAGCCTCTGCTTGTTTGAGAACAGAGGGCAGAGGTTTGGGAGGAGGAGTTGAGCCCAGCCCCCTTCTATTCTCCTCCATCTGCACCCAGGAGCAGCTGAGCATGGCTGGCCACCCCTCCCACTCCTGCCCTTTTCCATTCTCCCCTTCTGGGCAGGGCGGCCCGTCTCTCGGGGGTCTGGCGGGGGGGAAGACCTGGTCTGTGCTCAATTTCATGCCACTTAATTCTCAAGTCTGTCCGTGAAAATGGTGACAAATCGGCCCCAACTGCCCAAATGTCCCGTCCCATCTCAGACATCTCTCCTGAAGCCACACTCTTCTAACAGTCCCTCACCCATCAGAGGAAAGAGGGTGGGTACGTGTGGCCATGGGCTCAGTGGGCTTAAGCTGTCTTAGGCCTACTTCCCCATATGACCATCTCCCACAGATCTCAGCCTTAAGACAGACCACAGCTTAGAGCCCTGAAATCACTTCCAGTGTATGGTCATGGCTGGGAACTGATTCTGAATTATAATGTTATGGTGTAATGTTTATGTGTTTTCTTTCTAGAACAGCTTGGTTACTTTATAAACGAGCAGTACACTTCCATGACTGAAATTTCCAGAAGTGGAAACGGGAGCGTGAACTACCGTTACCAACCCAAAGCGTCACTCATGTCTCCACATTTTCCCAGAGAGGTCTTTTATGCAAAAATCACCAAATGCGTACAGTGCGCCCCATCTTTTCCAAAAAGTGTACCGTCGTAGCTCTGTACCTGATTCTACTTACTCAGATGTCTCACAAATCAGATTCTCCTATTCCATCCATCTCCTAATGGGGTCACTTGAAGCTCTCTTTCCCCTTCCATTCCTCTGCCCTCAGTAAGGGCTTTGAAAGCAGATAGGAGAGTATTCACACCCTGCCCTTGCTAGCTACTCTCTGGGCGAGGTTTCAGAAGCACGAGGTCTATTTATTGAGAGGTTGGAAGAAAAACAACAGGGGAAGCAAGTTTAAAAATCTCAGAAGCAGCTCAGATGAAGGAGATGGAGAAGAGCAAGAGAGAAAAAGTCATGCTTGAGTTAGGGTCTCAGAAAGGCAGTAATGGAGATCCACAGGTAGCTGTGTGGCAGTTGGCTTGGTGGAGCTTCAGGGAACATGAGGGACAGCCAGAGTTACAGCAGAAGCTGCTTAGGCTTTGTGGTGGCTTTTTGAGATCCCTCAGATCTAAGTGTGACAGAAGCTTTTTCTGATGCTCTCTGAGCCTAAACTCAGCGTCCCAGGTGATCAATGGCCAACAAAGCCACCCTGAGTCACTGGCTCTGGATTTATCGTCTCACTCTCAAGTAGAATAAGGAGACAGTGACAAGGACAAAGTGGATTTAAGAAAAATTGAGAAAGGATTCCCGAGAATGGAGGGACATCCCTTGAGAGAGCTTTTCAAGTTCATTTCCTTCTTGGGTCATAGTTTGTTTACAGCTCAGCAAAATGATAAGACTAAGGGACAGTCAGACCTCTCAAGACTTTGGGGGTGGAGGTTGGTAAGGTAGATAATGGACATAGTATACCACAGGCTAAGGGCAAGTGCCTGCCCTTTTCCTTCCTCCGTGCCCCCTTCCAGGTGGCACAAGCTACCTGCAGGTGCTTCAAGCCCTGGCTCATTATCATCATCATTATCATGGCCTCTTTCCCATTCCCAGCTGCATCTGAGCACCTTCGAGGAGTGTCACTGTGGTGTGGCATATGCAGCCTCTGTGTTTGTTTTCCCCTCCTACAAGGCTGTGAGCAACTTGATGGTTGCTGACAAGACAGGACCTGGAACATGAAGGTGGGAAGGTTGAAGCCTTTCTTCTTGCATGTACCCATATCCACATCATCAGGTGATCATAGGCAGATACGGAGCTGAAGCTTCAGCCAAGGAAAAGCTCAAAGTTAGTGACCAAAGTCAGAGCAGGACAACTGTTCCAGTGGTGGAGGCAAGATGGCAGGGATAGAATTTTAGGAGAAATAAAGGGAAAGGGGGAAGGGAGTTGTGGGGTGTAGTGGGCTCTGAGACTTTGGGGTGTGTGTAGAAGCCTGAAGAGGGTGTTAGTTTCACTGGCTGTTGTAGGGTACAATCTTGTGGCCTGTTCAAGAGTTGGGTAAAAGCTTCATTGTCAATCAGTCAGTGCTTTTGGAAGCTGGTTTGTTTTCTGGGTGGTGCGATCTAGGTTGTGACTGGATTAAGGTCTGCAGGAGTGCAGAGTGACGTGGAGACAAGAGGGAGGAGAGGGGAAAAGGAGCTCAGACCAGCCGTGGCTCGGTTCCATCCCTGGGTGGCTCACAAGGTGCACAGCGTTCATGAGCTCATGCCAACACATTTCCGAGGAGCTCCAGATTTAGCGATCTACTTTCCTAACTCTGGCTCCCCCAAATTCGTGGATAAATTCTTAAGATCTGTATCCAGGACAGATATGGAGGGTGCGTCAGAATGGCTCCCTTTCTGTGGCCGTGGCAGGTGGGAGGGGGTGGGTGTTGCGTGTGGGTCTCTCCTGGTCTCTTTCCTTCTTTTCTTTCTCCAGAAAGCAGAGCAGCAAGTATGCAAGCCTGAAAATTCTAGATAAGTACAACTTCCTTTTACTTCTTTCAGCGAGCTTGCAAAATGGGATCAATGCCCCTATTCCTATTTCAATTTCCAATTGTTTATTGTCAGCATGTAGAAATTAATATCAAAGTTTTGGTGTATTGACCTCTGGTCCTGCAATCTTGCTAAATTTAATAGCCCTGGTATCTTTTGTTGTTGTTGTTGTTGTTGTTTTGGGCTGATTTTATTTTATTTTTTTTTTAATTTTTGTGAAGAGGATTATGCTTTCTATAACAATTCTTTAATTCTTTCTCAGTACGCACACCTTTTATTTCTTTTTTCCTGTCTTATTGAATTGAACAGGATCTCTAGTACAAGGTGACGAGGAGTGGTGTGAGCAGATACACTTGGCTTTTTTCCTCTTCCTAAGGGAAAGGTGACCTCATGCCACAGGGTTGAAAACATAACATCACAAAGCTGTTCAGTAATAAGTTCAAGGGTCCCCAGCTAGTCAGTGACAGTATCAAGATCAGAGCCCAGATCTTCCTGACTCCAAAGTCTATGTATGTACACCCTTTGTACTGCTCCAAAATTTGCTATACCGAAGTGCGAGATTACAAGTAATTTCTTATTTGAAGTCTCCAGCTCACCACTCAGCTCCAGGAATACAACAGTTGCTCCATGAAGACTTGCTTGTCTGGATGGAGGCCCGAGCTAGAGAGTGACCCGGAGATCGTGTGTGTGTGTGCGTGTGTGTTGTATGCACACATGGGTGTTAGCATCCATGAGAAGGCCAGATGAGGATGTCAGTATCTTTCTCCACCATTGTCCACTTTGTTTGGTGTCAGGGTTGCTCACTGTTTTGCCTGGTTGCCCACCAAACTCCTCAATCTCCTACCTTAGTGTGGACGAAATCGAGGAATTTCCATCCTAGTCTGGAACCTCATTTCAGAGGGCATGACCCAGGCAGAGAGAGGCTTTTTCCTAGAGACAAATGAGGAGTTTAGTTGAGAAGATTTTTCAGAGGCAAAGAGAGACAGGATAGAGCTGAATCTCTAAGAAGAACGGATAAAATAGATAAACATGGATTTAAAATAGGGGGAGTGTGTGAAAACAACTTACTATTGTTAGGATTTTGGGTAAGTTGCCTAACCCCGTTGGGCTTCAGATTTCTCGCTTGTGAAATAATTGCACCTAATCCTCATAAACGTATTGTGAAAGCAACACAGCTGTTTACTGGCTGCTCTGTGGTAATGGCATGCAGGGTGAATGACTAATATTTATTGAGCCACAGAACTGTTGGAAGAACCCCTAGAAGTCACCGGGGGCATTTTCCTCCTTTCTGAACATCCCCTACATTAGTGAATATATAGACAGCAGTGTCTCTCAAGTGGCCAAATCCCTTAATCCCTTAGAGCCTCAGTTTCTTCAGAAAGAAAAAGGGATAACAGGCCCTGTCACAAACTGTAGAGACCAGCGAATGAAACAAGATGCCAACAATGGAAAAAAAAATCATCACAGCTTCCACATGTCTGCCCTCTGGAGCACAGCCTGGATGTGGGTAGCTTAATTGCTGTGCGCCACTGATTCTCAATGCTCCATGAGGTGGATAGCTGTGCAGTTTTGTACACATCCCAGAGGTGGGATGGCATAAGGGTTATGGACCAGGAATGAATCCAGGTAGACCTACCTCCAAAGTCCAGATTCCACACAGTGTGTGGGAGCCAGGACCCAGACTGCAGTATCTGGACCCAGGTGCTTCTTCCCCAGTGTCCCCTCCCAAGGCCCTCCCCTGCCCTTCAGTCACTCTCTTGTCCAGTCAACGGCAGGCGGCGGCCCACAGCTTTGGTGCATGAGGCAGATGGGACCTTCACAAAAGCCCTTGCACCTCTCCAAGCTGGTCCCCCCCGCACGCCTGATTACCCCCCAATACCCAAGTTACCATTGATACAGTGGTGCTGGGTGATTCAATTAGCGCAGCCGGCATGAAGGCAGCAGCACAAAGAGCTGGGGTAGTTAGAAACTCATTTTCTTTTGATTATTATAGCATCTCACACGTGGAAGCAGAAAATTATAGGCTCATGTGTCTTTGCTTAATATCCTCTGGGGCCAGATTTGTCGTCATGTTGAAGTTAGCTGTCAGCACTGACAAAATCATGTGGAGTTGATGGATTTACAGTGCCAGGGCCCAGCCGAGCTAGAGAGGTGCAGCCCCTCGCAGACACGCAGATCTGCAGATGCACACCCAGGGACACACACAGACACACAGACACAGACACACACACACACACACACACACACACACTAGTACACCCCATATACCTGGCACATTGCACACAGACACATGCCCTACCTAAGAGATGCTGATAGATAACTCTCTTGGAGATTCGTTCCTCCTGCCTGGTCCTAAGAAACACAGGGTCCTTACTCATGAAAGACTCATCCAAATCCACAGAGTCAGACACTAACATACATCCCCTCCTCATACTGACAACCCAACACACACACACACACACACACACACACACACACACACACACCCCACCCACTGGCATGTTAAATAGATATGTACAGATACTTACATGCCTATCTAAACACAGATACACTTAAGCACAATGATGCACAGTTCCATCTCCATCTATACATCCTTCTACACTAACATACATGTCTCTACACATTCATGAACACAGACCCATATACTTAGGCCCATATGTGCATCACACAGGTATGCACACACAATTCTACAACAGGTACAAAGACAGTGTTATGCTTATGAACACATGCAGTATCCAGACATATACAGAGCATCACACACAGAGATGCAGAGAGAAGTCAGAGTTGCAGACACAGGGTAGACATTCACAGAGACTCTGGAGCATCTAAGTAGGCATTTCCCTTCTACCACTGTGGACCCTTTCCCTTGTTTTCTGTGTTTCCCCATTCTTATCCTCAATTGTCTATGCAAGGGAGCTCCTAAAAGGTAATATTGAAATAGGAATACCAATAGAGTAAGGTATAGGGACCCCTTGCCTTGGGTGCCCAGCTTCTTGGACTCCGGGTTTCTGGTTGTTAAAGTGACTGGCAGATAAAGGATGTGGGTGGGGTTGAGGTTCACAATGATTGTGCGTTCACAGAGAGGGAAGGGAGATAGAGAGGGTTTGATCCTATTTTTCAAAGGTTCTTTTATTATTTTATTTAGGTGTACATGTGTGCACATGAACATGTGGAGGTCAGAGGTCAACCTCATGTGTTGTTCCTCAGGAGTCATTGACTTTTCTGAGACACAGTCTCTCATTGAAACTGAAGCTCACTTATTAGACTAGGCTGGCCACAACCCAGGGATTTGCCTATCTCAGTCACCCTAACATTGGGGTTACCGATATGTGTGTCCTCTTCTGTCTTTAACACTGGCCATGGGAATTACAGGTTCTCAAGCTTCCATAACAAGTATTTCACTGACTAAACCACTTTCCAAGCCCAGGACTTTATTCTTCACTGTGTTCAGCCAATTCCAGGCCCTCAAAGGAGAGAAACAGGCATTGTCTGATCTCTACATCGTGTTCCAGACACTGACCTTGTCTCAGTCTGTTGGCTAAACTTGGTCTCCTTGACCCTATTGGCCAAAGAGGGCAATGACTTGTTCAGGAGGAGGCAGGAACTGCACTGTCTTTTGACTTCCAAGCCTTTGCTATCTTCTTTCTAACACCCTGAGGTGGTGTAGACGCACAGAAGACAAAGCAAAACCCCTAGATCAGGCAGACTGAGAGTCCGAAGCTAGCCTGTTATTTTCTTGGGTGTAGAACCCCCCAGGCCCTCTTCCCCAGGAGCAACAGGTAATGACTAAAAGTGAAGAGACCTTGGGCCTGGGGACCTCCTGTGCTGGGTTTAGATCTTGACTGCAGCATTGGGCAAATCACTTAGCCTCTGAGCCCTCTGGCCTCTTCTGTCAAATGAAGATGGCCTCTCCACTGAAGGACAGGCAAGCAAGCGACACTGTACATGTAGAACACAAGAGCTGGATCCACTTCAGGTTACTCTCCCTCCACTCTCAGCTCTTCTCTGACCAATTCCGGAGTGGCTTTTTGAGGCTTTAGACCTGTGGGTCTCTGAGGACTTGTAATAGAAGCATGCACTTCGGATACATACGTTGCTCAGGGAGAGAGTTTCCAACACTGCTTGTATCCTAGAATTATCTTCTTGTGTGTATGTTTGTTTTAAAACAAAACAAAACAAAACCAAGTTGTTTTCTTCACAGTCCTGGCTGGCCTGGAACTCACTATGTAGACAAGGCTAGTAGCCTCTTTTAAAGATAAGGTCTAACTACATAGCCAAGCCTGGCCTTTAATTCAGGATCCTCCTGAATTCCATAAGTTCTAGAATTACGGATGTGTGCCATCATGTCCAGCTAGAATAAGCCACGAACAAATAAACAGTATCCAGGCCCTTCTGATTTGGTTGGTCTGGGGTATGCCAGGTAAGTTTTAATACTCTTTGGGAAATCTAAGGATCACGAGGTCTGAGAACCTCTCAGGGAACCTCCAAGTGGAGGCCAGAGTCCAACAGTCTCTGCCTCACCTAGATGCATGTGTCTAAGGAGCTGGGTTCTGAACCACTCTTAGGTGGTCCAGGCAGCGACCACGGATGCATCAGGATCAGGGCTCTCACTAGGTCCTCACTGCCTGAAAGGAAGTGTCCTCTGCTCTAGACAAGGACATCAGGGACCAGATGTCCCTGGCCAGCTTCTGTGGGCGGGATTCCTGTCACCTCTGCTCATCTCCGCCTCCCCCATCATCGGTCTGGTCTTAGCGATATGCTAATCAGTGTGGGAGTCCACTCTCTCTCATAATTATCATATAGCGGAGCTCCTCATCTTAGGATAATTTTCTCATCTGCATAATCGTATTTGACTTCCTTACGGATGTGAAAGCCCCCTTACCTTGGGCGAGTTAATCTTCATTGATTGAATATCAAATTCACCCGGCTGTGGGAGAAGGGGCTTTTCTCTGTTGGCAGCAGAGCTCTGAGGTTGGACTGAAGTCAGGCTCAGCTGAGGGATGGGCGGGGCCTCATCCCTGCAGACTCTGTCCCTCAGGGGCTGGTCCAGGGCTCTTTGCTTCCCTGTTGCTTCCTGTGGCTGGACCTTTTCTCTCCGCTGCTCCTTCCCTGTCTTGGTGCTTTCTGTCTCTTTTATGTCCCTCCGTGGTTTGCTCTCTGGCTGTGAGTTCTTCTCTCCCTGCTTTAGTCTGGTTTCCTCTCTTCAGTGTTTCCCCTCTCTGCAGCCCCCTCTCCCAACTCTTCAGATCCTAGACCCTCTTTACTTAAAACCTCAAGTGGCTCTGCTATGTCTGTGTCTAAAACTTGTGACAAAATAAATATATACACACACACATATATATAAATAAACACATTATATATAATATATATATATATATAATTTCCCAGTATGAACTCATTGCAAAAACAGTCAAGATTCTCGGAAGGCAGGGGGCCCCCACTAAGATAGCCAAGGGATGAGGAAGAAAGAGAGCCAGGCCCTTGCCAAGAGCCCTGCTTTCATGCTAGAACATGTCAATCCTGGGTGGTAGGTGTACTCAGAGGAGCATTTACCTAGCATGTGTGAGGCCTGGCTTGATCCCCAGGACCAGAGAAAGCTATAAGTAGATACCCAGTAAGGAATGTTTGAAGCTTTCACAATGATCCTTTGGGCTAAGTGATGTTTTCCCATTTTACCCAAAGGACTTGAGCAAGACCCACGGGGAGTGATAGAACCAGGATTTAGTTTGGGTTTGGTGTTTTTTTAACTTAAGTTGTGTGTGTGTGTGTGTGTGTGTGTGTGTGTGTGTTACAGGCATGTACATGTGTGTTGACATCAGTGTCTTCTTCAATTGCTCTTCTTGGGTTTTGAGACATGTTCTCTCAGTGAACCTGGAGCTCACTGATTGGGCAAGACAAGCTCATAGGCAAGCCCCGGTATCTTCCTGTTTCTGCCTCCCCAGATTATATGAAATTATATGCTTTTATATGGATGCCTGAACTCCAACACACATCCTCATGTTTGGAAAGCAAAGCACTTTACTGACTGAGCCATTTCCCTAGTCTCTAGTTTTGGGGTTTTTTTTGGGGGGGGGACTAGGTCTCATGTATCCCAGATTGGCCTTGAGACTTTGATAATCTGGCTCTGCCCCTGCCCCCCACCAGGCATGTACCACCATGCCCAGCTAGGACCAGGGTTTAGACATGGGCCTCTCTAATCCTAGAGATAGCCCTAGGTTATCCTGGAAGGGACAGAGGCTAGGCTTTCTGCTCCCAATGAACTTGAAGCAGGCAACTGAATCAGTCTAAGTCTAGACTTGCCGTTTCTCTTCAGTCTTCTTCTGTCTTAGGAACAAGCCCCGGGGCATCATGAGGTTAAGACCATGAGAGGCATTTTCAGGAACTTTGGATCATGAGGGCACAGGAGGTCCCTGGGCTTGTGTAATTTTCTCTGGGAGAATAGAACACAGGTTTCCCAGCTTCATCTTTGTGGGGGATTTACAATTGAGGCTAAGTATTATTGAGATGAGACATTAGCTGGACACTCCACACTCTTTGCAGAGAAGCTTCTATGATGGAGGGATCTTGGAAGCCATTGGTGATATAAAAATTGGTGAGCACAAGTTCACTCCTAGAGGAGTCCACGGTCTGGCCAGAGAATTGTAGACAGAAGCAAGTACTTATGATATACTAGCTACGCGCAATAGTTAGGGTGTCTATGGGCACAGATTCCTCTCCTACGGTATTCCAAGGAAGGTTTCAATGAAAGAGTATGTAAAAAATGGGCTTGAAGAGTGAATGGGAGTTTCCTAAAGAGACACAACAAATATGAACACATATTATGTATGAAGAATATCTGTGTTGGAAATTGATGAAGTTTGTTAGACAGCTTATCTAATGAATAATCAGTGTTGAGAGATGCATCTGGGAAGGTCACAGAACTGAGACTATGAAAGGTCTTATGATCCTTGAAGAGTTTAGACTGTTTCTCAGGGAGATAAGCTCATTAGATCCCAGTTCCTGGTGAGCTTCTTGGTTTACTTAACCTCCAAGCTTCTCTTTCCCTATTGGTCGGATGGAAATGATGCTGACAGCTGGGTCACCTTGTCATTTAAGCACTTACCAGACCGGCCACAGAAAAGTAGCCAATAAATGCTGGAGAGAGTCCTTGCTGTTATGTTGCTATTCAAAGGAAGACAGGAGTGGCCCAGGTCCTCACATGAGTGCTTGAAGTCTGTGTGGCTTTAGACACTCAGATGCCCTAGCTTCAGTAGAGCCTCCATGGAGTGGCAATAACAATAACTTCCTAGCCGGGCTTCTGAGAGGATGAGAGAGTCGCAATGAGAACACCTGGCCTGATGCCAGGAAGGGTGTCCACAGGGTCAGTTTCTAGAATGCATTTTTTTTTATCATCTCTGTTGTTAGCACATGGTGGGTGCTTTGTACACATCACCTCAGCTCCTTCTGTACTTCTCACATTGTTCATGCCCCTTCACTCCATTTTCCCACTGGATTGTATGCAGGGTCTGCTGCTGGGGCAAAAGACAGTGTTGAGATCTGGAGAAAGCAAGATGAGGCTCTGCTGCTTGGGATCTCTGGACCTCTGAAGCTCTGACTGTGGAATGGGACTGTCAATAGCAGGTACTTGTGAACAGAGGCACCTGATAGGACTGCAGAAAGCACAGCTGAGGTGAGGCCCGTGGCACAGCACCCAGAGCTTGGCACATGTAAGTGTTCCTTGCCTTTCTTACGAGAGTCTAAGACTTTGACTGGGCCTGTGGTGAAGGGGTGAAGGGGTTGGGTCAGGAGCAGAAAGGGATAGTAGAACCAGGGTGGAAAGGCCAGGGATGCCAGGCAGAATGACTCTGAGTGGATTTCCTTCTGTTTCCCCAGTGACTGCGGTCATGATCTGAGGGCTCCTCCTGCAGACCTTTGGAGACAGAACAAGGCCATGGGCGCCCTATTGGGGCAGGGCTGCCTCTCTGGCCTCAGCTGTCTCCTGCTGGGGCTGTAGTGAAAGGGAAGGCCATTTGCAATTCAGATGGGGCAGATGGGAGAACTTTGTAGGGAGGGGAATGGGGGACACGCTTGAGTCAGCTGTCTCGCTTCTCACAGACATCCTGACCCTAGAGCAGCCCTTCCCAGCCTGGTGCCTGGCCTCTCAGAGCACGCCCCACTTAGAGCACACTCTCTGTGCTTAGGAAGGAGAGGTGATTGCCATCCCACTGTAAACACAAGCGAGGCCCAGAGAGGCAAAGCTACTCGCTCAAGGTCACATAGGCAAGGGCAGAGCGGCAGCACATAGCACATTGTCTGGCTTCAGAGCACACATTTTTATTCACGCCGAGCATCAGAGCATCATTCAAACTCTTCTCAACGTCAACACCTCCTCACCAACACCTCCTCACCTGTGGCTGGAAACCCCGAAGGATGCTGTGTGAAGCCTATCTGGTCTCCTCTCTTCCTGTCTCTGGGACAACTCTTCCTGTTCCACCAAGCTGCTCTGGGGTCACCTTAACAAAGAGGTCATGGAACCCAGACCCTTTCGATTTCCTGGGCCTCACGGGACCTCTGTCTATCAAAGGGGGCACAGATTTACAGCAAATGGCCAGGCAGGGCTTGTGTAGGGACTCACACATAGATGACTCTGGATATCAGTTTCCAGGGACAAAGATGAATCCTGGACCAAGAAGCTCAGTTTGCTAGGGCTGCAGGTTGCCCCTCCCACCCCACTCCCCATCCCCCACCCTCCCCCCACCCCACCCCCACCTCCGCCTCCTTTACTGCAAACAGAGGATGTGCCACATGGGGAGCACTCTTCTCCACAGTCTCACCCCACATCCATCCACCACATAGCCAGCAAGACAGGGAGGGGCCTAAGGCTCCATCTTGCAAATGGGTCATGCTAACAAGGCTCACCGGGTCAGTGTGGGGTATGAAGGAAAGAAAGTCCATTTCCATGCTCCAGCCTCTCCTGCCCATCTTCCTTTCCCGGTCCTTGGAGGGGAATGGATGAGCAGTAGTTGGAGTTTCCTTCTTCAGCAGCCATTTCTCTGTGGAACTTGTGTGCTGTTCAATCATTTATCCATTCATCTGGGTAAAAGGCAACGTTTTGGGGGGGGGGGCAGATAAAAAGCCAGTGACCTTTCCGGACCAATTCTCCTCCGTGCTGAAGCTGGGCTTTGGCCTCACTGGCTCTGTGATCTTGGACAAGTTACTTCCTCTCTACCTCCATTGTCACATCTGTGAAATAGGTGGAGAGTCTTTCCTTGGCACAATTAGTTCATAGTCCAGTCAGCTCCTGCATGAGCCCTGTATCTTCCACATTAATAGCTGCTGGTCCCAACAGCTCCCCCACAGGTTTTTGGTTCGATAGTGGGGCAGGCCTCCTCCTTCTGTGACCTCTAACCCCATTCTCTCCTCCCCCAATTCCTTCTCAACGGGAGGCTGTGAGCCCCCCACCCACCCACGCGGCCCAGGGGGCCAGAGAAATTAGACCGAATCAAAGCAGAAAATGAGTTTTCATTCATCTTGGAATGATGCGAGAGGTTACGAGCAAGACAAATAGCAGCCTCCCCCTCTTCCTTTATCACTGTCACCGCAATTAATAGGCTGTGGCCTTCGTTATCCAGGCCTTGCTAAGGAGAGAGCAGCCCCGGGCGACGCTAACGAGGGAGAGGAAGCCGGCTGGCTCCCACCAAGAGCCTTCATGAGGCCATATGCTCACCTGGCCCTCCAGAGCTGCTGTTGGGGGACAGCAAAGCTTAGAAGGAGCCACAGCACATGTGGGGGGACCAAGTGAGACCTGTGTGAGAGGGGAACTGTGGTCCCCCAACACCCTGAGAGTGCCCAGCCAACCTGTGGGTGATAATCATGCTGTCCGAGTCAGGATTTGAACACAGGCCTGCTCAGACTCAAAAACTAGTCTCCCTCATTACTAAATCCTATTGTCTAGTGATGAGGAACAATGACTGTGAGACAGGTTATAGTCTCTGGTTCTAGAATTTGAGTATGGAAAGAGCCAGAGCATTCAACTGACTCATCATGAGTTCTTCACCCTGACCTGGAACCAGGTACTTCAGAACCTAGACAGGGTCTTCAAGCCATTGCTAAGCCTCAGCCTGGACTGAATCCTTGTCAGGACCAAAGAGAAAGATCTTTTTTTTTTTCCAAGTGTAAGAAGATACTGAAAGATGTTTTTTGTTTTTGGTTTTTTTTTAAAAAAAGGTATCCATGCGTGGTAATGCATACCTATGATCCCAGCACTTAAGTGACTGAGGCAGGAGGATCACAAATTTTAGGCCAGCTTGGCTACATATGTATGTGTATACATATATACATCTCTCTCTCCATATATATGTATGTGTGTCTGAGTATGTGTGTGTGTATGTATGTATATATACATATATATAAACTTTTTTTAATGAATCCTTTAACGGTTACTCAATGCCTAAGCAGTTCGGCTCATTGAGTATTTGCTCAATCAATGCATACTGCATTACTTGTCTATTACTGTGTGACAAATTATCCGAAAAGTTAGTAGCTTAAAACAATAATAAACATTTATTATCCCTCATGGTTTCCGTGGGTTAAGAATGCAGGAATGGGCCGGGCGGTGGTGGTGCACGCCTTTAATCCCAGCACTTGGGAGGCAGAGGCAGGTGGATTTCTGAGTTCGAGGCCAGCCTGGTCTACAAAGTGAGTTCCAGGACAGCCAGGGCTACACAGAGAAACCCTGTCTCGAAAAACCAAAAAAAAAAAAAAAAGAATGCAGGAATGACTGGCATGGATGGTTCTGATTCTGGGTCTCTCAGGACTTTACTGGTGTGTGCTGACTGAGGCTTCTGAGATGCACTCTCCCACTTGACATGTTAACGGGAGGTGAGCAGGCCATCTGTGGGGTCAACTGGGGCAGTCTGCACGCAGGCAGAGAGCCGCTGTATTTAGAGAAAGGGTGAGTCTTAGGGGAGGCTGTGTGCTGGGATGGGGAACAAGTATTGACGGGAGGGATGTTCTTTGTACACATCTCCTCTTCTTGTGGGGTCACACCAAGGTTCACACTCAGAGAGCTGGTGACCCAAGAGCAGGGTAGAAGCCACATGACCTTTGTACACTTGCCTTAGAAGACATACAGTCATTTCTTCTATACTTCACTAGTCATGGGGACCACCTGATTCTGTGTGGGAGGGGACTAAACAGAGCTACGAATACCAGCAACTCATCATAACTGTCATCGATACTAAAATCAGAACAGCATTCTGCAAAGGCTAAAATGATTCCTTGAGTTTCAAAAGCCAGACAACAACAAAACCAAACAGAATCTGTAGTGCTGGGCTGGGGACAGCTCTGGTGGTAGAGCGTGCTGAGCGTGCACAAAGCTCTGGCTAGGTTCAATCCCCAGTGTGAGTCAAATTCCAGAAGTCCAAAGTCATCCTTGACTCCATATTGAATTTGAGGCCAACTTGAGATACATGTGACATTGTCTCAATAAATAAGTAAACCTGTGGTATTAAGAATCAGAATAAAAGCCGGGCGGTGGTGGCGCACGCCTTTAATCCCAGCACTTGGGAGGCAGAGGCAGGAGGATTTCTTAGTTCGAGGCCAGCCTGGTCTACAGAGTGAGTTCCAGGACAGCCAGGGTTATACAGAGAAACCCTGTCTTAAAAAACCAAAAAAAAAAAAAAGAATCACAATAAGCCTTACCTTCAGAGGAGGTAGGGACTGGAAAGGGCCACAAGGAAGCTTCTAGAGAACTGGAGATGTTCATCTCCTGATCAGGATGCTGGCTGTAGGAGCCTGTTAACCATGAAGAGTCCCTGACCGTGGTGTGTGCACGTTTCCATATGTACAGGATGCTGCAATAAAAATTTTCAAAGGCTCTTCATACTTGAGAGGGTTGAGAGCCGTCTGTGAAGCTCTACTCTCATTTTATGGGGAGAAGTCGGGGGCTCACTAGCTCAGAGTCAGTGGATGAGAGCTGGAGTGATAGCTGGATCCTGGGAAGCAGGACTTGTAGATACTATGGTCTCAGTCTGTGGCTCTTCATATGCTGATGGTGCCCTGTTTCTACCTTAGCTCTCTTGGAGTCTCTTGAGGAGAGATGGATAGCTGGGCCAGGGTCTAACATTGTATGTCTGGCTCCCAGCATGTATGTACTCTGCATTCTGTTGGGTCACCCACAGTTGAGGCATGGTTTGAGTGACAGGGTTATGCTTGGGAAAGGGTCGTGTGTTGAGGTATGGAGAGGATATTGTTGGGGGGCATTCTTTCTAATGTACACTCCTGCCAGAAGTGTACATGCCTCTCCCTCAGGAAGCCGTGCCCATCCCTGTTGACTGGAGCAGCATCCTGGACATATGGAAGCGCTCACACACCACAGACAGTGACTCTGCATGGTTGACAGGTTCTTACAGCCAGGAAGCCAGTCCCATGCAGCCTTGTGCTTCTAATGTGTATTCATGGAGCCTGTAACTGAGCACTGTTTCTAGACCCTGCAGATAGACAATGAACCGGGAAAAGCAGAATCTGTGCTCTTGCGTGGAAACAGCTCTGGTAAAGGTAGATGTGATAAATTAGAGAACGTGGGTGCATAGCAGACCAGTGCGTATGCAGAATAGTGGCGTAAACCTGTACAGAGACAACAGCATTTGAGCAATGGCTCGTAGGTAGGAAGGTGGGCCTGGTCTTAAGCAGTGGACAGAGCATATGGTCTTACTGGGCATAGCAAGAGACCAGTGGCTGGAGACAGGTGGGGCAGAGAGGAGGCACCATTGTGCAATGAGGCCTAGTCTGGAAGCTCTGTTTTGCACCAAGGGTCCTTGGTGGCATGGTCAGGATAATGTCACCTACCTAACAGGTGAGGCTTAAGTTCAGCCATGCCTTTATTGATTCGAGGGCGCCAACCCTGGTGCACCCACCTCTACTGGAACATGACATTGGAAGACCAGGAAGTTCATCTGATTTACAGTTAAGTCTCAAGACCCAGAAATGTGTCCTCCACTTGGGCCCTCCATCCAGTGGATTTGATAAGCAGTGCTGAGCCCTTAGGTGATGCATACCCATCAGGGCAAATGCAGGAAGCTTTGGGAAGGAAGCAGGCCCAGGGGATGGCGGGGAGAGCTTCTTGGAGAAGGTGCCTTTGAACTGTCAATGGGAAGGTGATAGTCACCCAAGGGTCCCAGGCAGGGGGACACAGTGATGTGTGCAAGAGCCCAGGAGCTGGGGAGAGCTAATAGTTTTGAAAGATTTCACTGTGGCTAGAACGGAGCATTAGGAGAGACGCAGAGGTATTCTGCTGGTGGGCTCCAGTGTCAAGAGGGGGTGGGCCAGGAGGAACTATCTAAGATCAATGAGAAGATCAGGTGGTACTTGTGTATACAGTACCCAAGACATAAATAAAAGAAAGTGGAGGGAGGGAAACTGAAGGAGGGAAATCGCAGTGCAGCCAGCAGTAAATAGGCTGGGCCCACCCTGTTTTCAGCAGCAGTGCTGACTGTAGCTCCTGTCCAGCTTTGAGCTCCAGTCATGACCTCTGGAAGTTTGTACCCCAAGGCTCCTTTTCAGCCTCTAAGGGTAGAGTCAGTCCTTCAGCGCCTGCCATGGGGGCGGAGCAGGGCAGGCAGCCGGGGCTCTCAGCAGTAGCCACAATGTTCTGGTTCAATGGAAGGACCTTAGATGCACAGACAAGGACACAGCAGTAAAGGATGATGTGGCCGAACCCCCTGGTTCCATGGTGAGCAGACCCCAGGTGTGTGATCGGGAGCAGTTAAATTTCATCATTACCCTTTCTCCAATGGTGTTTTTTATAGTCTTTTTTACTACTGGCACTAAAGGTTCTGGACTCATCCTGGCGGAGTGGAGGACATCACTCGTCGAGCTGACTGCTCTGTGATATAAAAAAATGACAAGTCCTGGCTTAATCTTTCTGATAACTGTGTTCCGTGCCCCCATCCATCTCCACCGAGGGGTCTGGGTGAAGCTGGCGACAAGAGCATCTCAGCATTTAAGAATGAAAAATTAAGTGGCCTTTTTAAGCACAGCGTGGAGCCCCATGGCTTGGTGCTGTTCTACAGATGGACCCCCACCTCCTGGGTGAGGAAAGAGGGGAGGGGAGCACATAGCATCAGGCAGGGACTGCTTCCTGACATGGTCTGGGCGAGGTGGACAGAGTGGTCCCACGTGGTGTCACAGCAGAGTCAGTGTGAATGCATACTTGAAAATGTGCATGTTTTGTGCCCATCTCATTAACCTTCTCTATGCGTCTGAGCATCTGTCCCCCAGCTGGGAGACTGGGAAGGACCCTACGCTGCAAATCAAGAGACCTAGGTTTGGATAGGTGAGATGGCTCAGTGGGTAGAGATGCTTGCCTCCAAATATGACTACCTGAGTTCAATCCCTGGGGCTCTCATGGAAGAAGGAAAGAATTGACTCCTGTAAGTTGTCTTCTAACCTACCCACACATTCTAAACACATATAAGCACACAGTAAATGTGATAAGAATACCTAAGCAGCCTGGGTTTTGTTCTTGTGACTGCTTTAATTAGCAGTGAGGTCTTTTGGCGAGTCAAAACTGGCCCCCAGTTTTCTCCCGCAGCATTCTCATGGTCTTATTCACTAGCTGCTGGGTTCTGGGCATGGCTGGTCTCTACTCTGCTCCTCCTTGTCTCCGTCTGTCTTATGAGACCCTCGCTCAAGATCACCAAGGAAGATAAGAACTGGGGGCTAGTGAGCCAGGAAAACAGTCATCCCAACCTTCCAGGACAGCTGCCAGGAGTGGTTCAAATGTCCTTGGACCCAGGAGGGCAGATGCTGGGCTTCAGTCCCCAGGAACACCCAGATATGGGGACAGGTTTGGAGGCAAAGGTAAGCAGAGTTTAGAACCTTTATGCTTAGACTCTAGTTGTGACTTCTGATCTTCAGACTCAGCTACCTTACCTGGAGTAAAGGCAACATTAGATCAAATACATAGAAAGTACTCAGTAAACACTGGTAGCTATTAGGTGTTCCTGAGTAAGACCCCCCCCCAACACACTCACAGACATACACACACACACACACACACACACACACACACAGAGGCATCTTTTAAGTGGAATTTGACTGTCTGACACTTCCTAATCTCATCCCTGATGCCTTCACGTCCTCCTTGTAGAACCTCAGCAAAGGGGACAAATGGCTGTCTGGCTTTTGATTCAAGATGCAAATGAGAGAGGGAGGGAAAGGCAAGTTGGCAGGCCCTGACTACAAGAGGACTTGTTTGTTCCTGAAAGGGCCAAACATTTGTTGCAAACAGCAGCCTGGGCAACAAAACCCTGTGAAACTTTCAGCAGTAGCCCCCGCGCCCCCCACCCCCATCCCTGCTCCCCAGCCCCCTGCAATCCCTTTATCACCAGCGCCTGTGGTTTGGAGAACAAGATGCCAAGCTGATAGGCCCTGGTTATCTGGGGCAGGTGGTGTTTATCTGGGACGTTTCCCCAGGCCAGGTCCCCATTGGCCTGGTGTTATCTGGACCACAAGGGGAGGGCTGGGACTTGGGTCCCCTCCCACACTGAGCAGAGTCATGGGAGGAGGTGCTTTAGATGGCAAAAGAACTGGGCAACATGGGATCTCCTATTCCTGGGAAGGTTAGTGATTAAGAACTACCTGGTTAAGAATGGGAAGTTCCTATGGCAATGCAAATGGCTCTGGAAACCCTTGCCAAAGGGTTAACAGGGGGGTAGGAGCGTCTACCCTATTTTACAGATGCTGTGACCTAGATAGACATCACTCCCCAAAGATGCCCTGTCTTGTAACCCATTCCAGGATTGGAACCCTCAGAGTCTCCTGTCTCCAAAACACTGAGTGCAAGATACGTACTATGACCATGACTGAGTGCACCCCAGTCCCTACAGAGGAAGGGTACCCTAGAATTCTCAGGAACAGAGTCCATTCACTTTATCATTCCACCTCCCTTCTGCCTCCTCAGGGTGTTCTCTCTTTCTCTCTCTCTCTCTCTCTCTCTCTCTCTCTCTCTCTCTCTCTCTCTCTCTCTCTCTCCTTATGAATGTAAGGTCTCAAGTAGCTCTGGCTAGCCTCCAACTCAACATGTGGTTGAAGATAACCTTGACTTTTTGAATCCTCTGCCTCTACCTCCTAAGTGCTGGGATAACAGACCTTATGTATGCAAGCAATCCAACTCAGGGGTAACCTTTACAAGCTTAGTCATATCCTCAGTCCCGTGTGTGTGTGTGTGTGTGTGTGTGTGTGTGTGTGCGTGCGCGCACAGGCACACACGCAAGTGCACACACATGCATGCGTGCCCATGAATGGCTACATGCATAATATGTATCTATGATGTGTGTGAATACAGGTTTGTATGTGCCATGGGGTGTATGTGGAGGTCACAGGACAGCCACAGGCGTGGTTCCTTGAGTTCTAACTTTTCTGAGGGTCTTTTTGTTGTTGTTCCCTGCTCCATGTGCCAGGCTAGTTGACCCATGAGCATTGTAGATTCTCCTCCCTCTACCTCCATTCTTGCCATAGGAACTATGGTTCCTAGGAAAAGATTGTCTTTATGAGGATTCTGGGAATTGAAACTCAAGTCCGCAGTCTGCACAGCAATAGCTTTACCCACTAAATCGTCTCCCCAGTCCCCTTTCCTTAATTTTTTACATGAGGAAATAAAGATTCAAAGAGGCACAGTCACCCTACTCACCTTATGGCCTAGCTGGGACTTTGAACCCAGTTCCCTGGTTCCTGACTCCCAGCAGCCCTGCCCCTCTGCATCTCCAAGGCCCCCAGTGAAGAGGGCTTTCCCTGGCTTCTAACTTGTGAAGGCGCTCACCATCTGTGCCACTCATGTGGCCCTTAATCATTTACTGCCCTTGCAAACAGCCTTCGGTCAAAAACAATCAAGTTCTGCCTCAGACACATCAGACTTTGTGTTGTCGCTGTTTGCACACATGGCCCATCTCCCCTGCTGACTGGAAGGGCCTGGAGGGTAAGAGGAGCCAGGTGTCTGCAGAGCTCTGTCCTCCCCTCCGCCGCTCACACACTGAGAGTGTTTGGTGAACGAATTCACAAATTTGGACTTAGTGCTTATAACACTAGCTAGAGAAGAGCCACGGGGGGGGGGGTGGAGGGAGATAGGGAAACCCAAGGGAGCCAGCTCTTTACGCTGTGTAGGACCAAAGTGAGATCCAGACTCTACTTCAGCCTCATGTCTCAACACGGCCTGGGTTCTGATAGCTGTCTGTAGGCAAGTGGCACGTCGAAGTCAGATACCAGATGCTCCTGCTTATAATTCCTAGTTTCTCTCCTACCCAGCCCTAGGTGCCTCTGAAGGGTTGTGACTGTCTTCTCAGTTAAGCAACCACCATCTTGGGGAGTTCAGATGTACACTTCTTGCAAAACTTCCTGCCTGGGCTTACTATTTACCCCACCCCTTCATAGTGGGGTGGAGAGGATCATGAGACCTTCACCTGCATGTCCAGATGGTCCATAGAACCTGTTTTACGAGGCTCTGCCTTTATTGCATGTGGCCTCTTAGAGGGGCTGAAATATAGAAGCTGGGACAGACTAGGGACGTGGCTCTATCCATGCGGCTTCAGGGAAGCCCTCATCCCTGGATAAAGACTTCCTAAGCATGACCTGTTGGGGGGAAGAGTAACCACACCCCTGTAAATAAACCCTTACCTATGCTGTACAAGGAAGCTCAGTAAAGGCATTGATTCTCCAGAGTGAACTTTGGCAAAACCCTGCCTCTGTTGTCACTGGGACCTTAGGGTAGACATTTCCTCTGTAGGAAGGAATTTAGTAACAGCTAGGAAAATGGCCTCTAAACCTGCCTCTTGCCTCCAGACTCCTTTCTGGTTGCAATGAGAGGGATCTTGCATATGCATATACACATGTGTGCACGGGTGTATGGAGACCAGAGGACAATCTTAGCATCATTTCTCAGTAAACATCTACTTTGCTTTCAGAGACAGCGTTTCTCGCTGGTCAAGAATTTGCCAATTAGGCCAGACTAGCTGAGCAGCAAACTTCAGGAATTTGCTTGTTTCCACGTCCCTAACACTGTGATTACAAGCATATGCCATCATAACCTGCTTCACACATACCCGCCCCCCTGTGGGTCGAGGGCTCAACACTCCAGCTTGCATGGTAAGCACTTTGTGAAGGTGAGTCGTCCCTCAGCCAGAGAGGGATCTTAAGACGAAAGCTAGAGCTTGATCCCATCTTGTCTATCCTTTGCAGACCTCCCAAGGTCTTCAAGATAGAACTAAGTGTTTTAGATCCCTTGGGAGGTGGCCCTGGCCCATTTCTTAGCCTTACCTCCATGATTCCTGAACCCTCTGTTCTCTGGGTTCCTTAGAACATTTCCCTCACCTGCGTTTAGGTCTTTACATGGGCAGCTGCCATTAACAGTTCCTGTCACTGCTGTCTCCTCATCCTCTAGTTCACAGTTAAGCGGCTCTTCCTCTGGGAAGGCCCCTTCACGGAAAAGGGCCCCTAGGGGCGGAAAGCTTTGGCACACATTTGCCACAGCCCTGAAAGCATAGGCAGGAATACTGGGGACCCATCTTCTGTTTGTCTTTCCCACTAGACTCCAAGCTCTGTGAAGCAAGGAGGGCATCTATAAGTAAGTCCTGCATTGGTTCCCAGAATGTTTAGGAGGAACAGGTTCTTGACAGAATTTCATTTCTGTCTCTTTATCCCCTGAAAAGAGACTGTGGTAGAGCGAAGCCCAGACAACTGGGGATCAGCAGGCATCAAGCTCAGCTCTACCTTTGACTTCTCTGGGCTGTTCCATCATTTTCCCAGGGCCTGTGGCTACCCTGCCTATTCCTCCCCTCATCCTGTCCACACTGTAGGTAGCTCATTTACAAGCCCTCAGAAACTCTAGCATCGCTTTACACAAGGTCTGGTGGAATCTAGGTATAACTGCTTACTTTTGTGTCAGAAGTCTCTGGGGCGTGACTCGGGGCTCCAGGGTTGACTGAGAGCTCCTTCCCACCAGACCCTCCTGAGAGCCTCACCATCCTCCCATCAGTCCCAGAGAGCAGCTGCCTGGGCCCTGGCTTCTTGGTCCCCTCTCACTTTTGCTCTAGCAGAGGGCATGAGACTGTGCATCCCAGGGTGTATATGCTGCTGTTGCTCCCCATAGCTGGCTGTATTGGCCTCAGCAGATCCAGGGAGAATGGGAGAATGAGATCTGCACCCCCAACTTTCTTTCTCTCTCTCTCTCTCTCTCTCTCTCTCTCTCTCTCTCTCTCTCTCTCACACACACACACACACACACACACACACACCCTTCCTCCATGGGATTCATGTACTCTGGTTCTCCTGGTCATCTTTGCTTTAGGTATACACTGTCTTCTTTCTGTGTCCTTGATGTTCCCTTCTGAGTAATGGAGCAGAGCCTACTTCAAAAAGGCTCTCCTCTTATCCCTACACAGGTCCAAGCATTATGGGGATTTTCTGGTTGGAGGATCAGAACCCTGCTTGGGGAAAGTATACACCAAATTTCCTGAATGGATAGGCGAGTAGAAGTAGGGAGGGAGCTGGGGGAGAGGAGACTGTGGGGGAGTGGAGAAGGGAGAGAGGCTCAGGCCACCACAATTGCTGCAACATAAAGGACCTTTCTTTAGGGTTGGGGGCCTCAGTGTTGGGCTGGAGTATAGGCTGGGTTCTAAAGAAAGGTTTCTCATATGGCCATCAAGCCAACACACATGTACTGAGTGCCTGCTGCAGGCTAGGGATGAGGCCAGTCTGCCCCTGTTACCAAGAGTCCAGATTCAAAACTGAAGAACTACCCTTAGGAAGGAGAAATGGAGTGGTCCAGAGACAGTGAGTGCCTACAGGAAGGAGGCTGGTCCCTGCTTTCTGTGCTTGGCAGGAGTTGGTTCTGTTTGCCTGTTTGTGTCTGATTTTGCAGGTTGGACCCAGGGAGTCAGATGTGCTCTGCAAACCCTACCACTGAGCTACACCCCTAACCCAAGGTGCCAACCCCACTTTTAATCCTCACGGTGTCCTACCCTACCATTATCACTCCCATTTATGAGTAAGGAAAGTAAGGCACAAAGAGGTGAACGTACCTGCCCTAGGGAAGTTTCTAGAAGAACCTGAAGTCAGTTTTAGAGGCTCTTCTTCCCCGTTGGGAGTCAGCTGGTCCGGTCCGGTTGCAGGATAGGAAGTGTAGTGGGGGGGGACTTTAGCAAATTTTCCTGTGACTCTCAGACACTGCACAAGTGTCCTGAGGCCCTGTGACCTAGGCACGCCCTTGCACTCGTGGATCTTCAGGAGGGGTGAACTTTCTGTGCAAAGCTTCCTGGTTCAGATCATGTAGGACATTTCTGCAGGGTGTGAGTATATTCACATGAGCCACATATTACAGGCATCAACCAGCCTGCTCCCAAGAGCCCTGTGGGCCATCCCTATCTGGCTCCAGGCACCCTGTTCCCATCTGTCCCAAGACCACTGTGCCTAGCTTCTGCAGCCTGGCGTTACCTTCCCTAGCCTGCCTTTAGAACTCAGCCTCTGCTGGGGCCATCTGGTGGGTGGCAAGGTGCCCACCCCCAGGGTGAGGCTACCAGGGGCCAAGAGGGGAGCAGTTGGGAGGCTGGGCTGGCCCCACAAGCAGCAGCCCAGCCCGAGACCCCATCTGGGGAGCTGCAGCAAGCGAGTGCTCCTCCCTCCCTGTTCTCAGAGAAATATAGCGAGGGTCTCCTACACTACCAGCCATGCTATAGCGAGGGTCTCCTACACTACCAGCCATGCTATAGCGAGGGTCTCCCACACTACCAGCCATGCTATAGCGAGGGTCTCCCATCTCTACCAGCCATGCTATAGCGAGGGTCTCCCATCTCTACCAGCCATGCTATAGCGAGGGTCTCCTACACTACCAGCCATGCTATAGCGAGGGTCTCCTACACTACCAGCCATGCTATAGCGAGAGTCTCCCATCTCTACCAGCCATGCTATAGCGAGGGTCTCCTACACTACCAGCCATGCTATAGCGAGGGTCTCCCATACTACCAGCCATGCTAACTGGTCTTGAGACCCCAAAAAGCAGCTTCAAATTTTTTGCCATTGGGAATCGCCATTTCTGGAGACTCGACATATCCCACAACTACTCCAGGGATAGAATACAAGTTTCCCAGATATTTATTTACAGCCAGAGAACGTGCAGCCCACACACACCCCGCCAGTGTTGGCTTAGCAATGGCAGTTGATCCTTTTCCTCTTTTCTTTTGCTGTTGCTGATGAACTGCACTGGGCAAGCCCTCTACCAGAATACATCCTTGCTCCGTGAGACAGGGTCTCTTGCTCCATAGCCCAGGCTGGCCTCAAACTCTCAATCCATTTGCTTCAGCGTCCTAAGTCTACAGCATATCCTATATGCCAGACTCTGCTCTAATGGTATTACATCAATTAACGTGTTTAATCTTCATACAGCTCTATATGGTTGGTGCAATTACACTCATTTCACAGATGGGGAAAACGAGCCACATAGTCCTGGGGTAATTTTCCCAGTTACACAGCTGCCGAGTGGTGAAGCTGGAATCAGGACCTAAGCGGACCAAGTCTGGAAGACTAATATGGGGCCTCCAGGCACTGTTCATAAATTTTATATAAATTTGTTCATATAATTCTTAAAATGCTGCTATTATCATTATCCCTCTCACACAAACGAGGAACTGAGGCACAGAGAAGCTGTGTACTTGCCTACAGTCACACAGCTAAAAAGATGTGCTGGGATTCGAACACAGGCAGTATGCTAGTAACAAGTTTCCAAAGGTCACAGGTGAAAGGGCTCCGTAAAGTGCCGAAGCCGGATGGAGGTGGCCCCATTCCTGGCCTCCGCAGTCCAACAACCTCCTTTGATTGGATGATGCCAGTGAAAGGGATGGATGGGACAGGATGGGCAGAGGGAGGAGTGAGCATTTGTGAGCCAGGCCGCTCAGGCGCAGGCAGAGCTCGCACATACTCAAGACATCTCTTCTGTGGCCAATTAAACAAATTGCAGCAAAACAGCATTTTATTAGTATTTGCCCACAGCAGTCTGGGCCTGCGATAAATTTCCTCCAGGCTACAGCGAGGCAGAGGCTGGTGGAGGGGTGTGCGCATGAGCGGAGGCACTGGGGCTACTGGTGGGGGTGTGGAGAGCAGGGTGTGGGAGAGAGAGCTGGCTTGTTAAGCAGCGGAGGTTAGGCGGAGAAACATCAGGAAGGGCCCTGGGGGCTGTTGGGTATCAGAGTGGCTGTCTTCCCAAACAAGCGCTCCGCTTCATCATAAACACAGTGAGTTATGAGGCGGTCGGCGCTGCAACAGCAGCAGCACTCATGGCAGGCAGTTCCAGGGAAGCTGGGACAGGCAGAGGGGGCAACAGAGGGGACGACAGGAAGCCAGCGCCTGGCTGTGCACACCCTGCCACCCGAAGCGCCGTGGCCCCTGCCTTCATCGTCATCGGATACCTGGGTCACTGAAATGGACGCCTGGTTGGTCTCTCGTCCTTCAATCTCTTCCCATTCATTCAATATTTATTAAATGTCTGCTGTTTGCCAGGTCTATGGCAAGAATTCTGTAAAGCATGCTATCATTCTATTTGTTAAAAACGACTAAATCTTAACGTAGCCGGGTGGCGGTGGTGCGCGCGCGCGCGCGCACACACACACACACACACACACACACACACACACACCTTTAATCTCAGCACTCAGGGAGGCAGAGGCAGGTGGGTCTCTGAGCTCGGGACCAATCTGGTCTACAAAGTGAGTTCTAGGACAGAGAAACCCTGTCTTGAAAAACCAAAGCCGATCAACCAAACAGAAACCAAGAAAGGACTTAATATTTCCAAGGTCAACCCAGGCTTTAGGCAGGAAGGTTCTTTGTACTTTGAGCAAGTAGCACTAATGTCTACTGCGACTATCATTTGCCCTGTGAGCAGACGAGGCAATGGGAAGCCCAGAGATATTTAACAAACTGGGAAAAAAAAACCTGAAAAAATGTTCAAAAACCAAAGTCACATAGCTAGGAAGCAGAGCTGGCGTGGACACCTGGCACAGGGCCTTAGTGAGTGTCTGACTCCCGGCCTTCCTCAGCCCAGCTTGCCTTGTCCATGCTTGCTGGGAATGCCCCCCAACCACGTCTTGGTTTGACAAACTCCTGTCTGTCTAGCAAGACCCTGCTGGGTACGTCCCTTTTCCGCCTGTCTACAGGTGAAGGAAACCTTCTGTCTCTGAAGAGGCATCAGAGCCCTTATCACCCCTGAGGCCATTCTAAGGGGTCCTGTTTGTGCTCTGATGAGTTCCACAGGGGCAGAGTGTTTTGTCTCTGCAGCCTGGGACCTGGCATTGGCTGTGAATGAGGTTGGGACTGGTTGGCAGGAGTCAGGGCAGCAGGTATTATGGCCTCACTGTAGAATGAGCTTATATACCCTGACATTCTGGAAGTCCCTGGTCCTTGACTTTGGTTCTCCTGAGACTCTAGAGCAGTGTTTCTCAACCTTCCTTAATGCTGTGACCCTTTACTACAATCTCTCATGTTGCGGTGAACCCCAACCATAAAATTACTTCATCACTACTTCATAACTGTTATGAAATATAATGTAAATATGTTTGGAAAGAGAGGCTTGCCAAAGGGGTTGCCCACATAGGTTGGGAACCACTGCTCTAGAGTAAGGAGTCTGACGAGAGATGGGAAGAGAACACCAGATGAGTTGCAGAGACTGGCCCGGGGGAGGGGAGGGAGCAATCCCCTCCAACATCCAGAGCTGTCTCAAAGGCACTGAAGGGTCACCCAATCCTGGGACCCGTCTGTAGTCAGATCTCCTGGCTGAGATCCAGACTGGTGGGCTGTTCCGCTTGAGAGCTCTTGGCTACCAAGCTTGCCCACCCCACCCTACCCGCCTCCATACTTTTCCCTCCCTATAGGCTCTGTCTCATTGCCTTCTCTCCCACAGGTTTCCAGGACCACAGAGGTTTGCTCTCCCTCACACCTCACCCCCTCCTCCTCTCTCCCTCCCACACCCTCACCCCACCCCTCCACCCCCCCCACCCCCACCCCCCACCCCCCACTCCCACCACAGCCACATCATCAATATGCTCCTTCTGCCCACAGCTCAACAAAGGGAGCCGGGACAATGTGCCTCTCTTACTGGCTGCCACCACTGGGGCCAAACTCAGGCTCCTGCTTCTTATCTGTTGGGTGAGCCAGCGCTCTCTAACCCCTCCCTCCATGGCTTCCTAACCTTTCTCCAGATTTCTTTCCTTTTTCTCTTCTTTCTTTCTTCCTTACTTCCTTCCTTTCTTCCTTTCTTCCTTTCTTTTCTCTTTTTGAGACAGGGTTTCTTTGTGTAGCTATGGCTGTCCTGGAACAATCTCTGTAGACCAGGCTGGCCTCCAACTCACAGAGATCCTCCTGCCTCTGCCTCCCCAGATGGGATTAAAGGTGTGAGCCACCACCTCCTGGCTGAGTTTGCTCTTTTAAGTCCCGTGTGTAAGTGAGATCACGTAGCCTTTGGCTTTTTCTTCTTCTACCTGGCTTTTGTCGCAGAGCACAATGTCTTCCAAGTTTATCTGTGCTGTTGCAAACGTCAGGATCTCAATCCCCTCCCTTTTTTTTAAAGACTAATATTCCATTTTATACACATATATACATACGCCTTACTGTTTCTTTATCCATTCATATATCAACAGATACATGTTCTTCCTTTTAAAATTTTTGTTGGGCGGGCGGTGGTGACGTGCATCTTTAATCTTAGCGCTCAGGAGGCAGAGTCAGGTGGATCTCTGTGAGCCCTTCTTTGCTTGTCTCTTTGTTTCTATCTGCCTGCTCCCTGCCCACCTCTCTCTCCTGGGACTAGAGCTGGCTGTTTCTGAACATCAGACTCCGTTTTCCTTCTTCTTAAGTAGCTGGGCCTTTGAGAGAATCTGACCTTTTCCTAAAGAGAGTCAAGCAGAGGTCTACAGCACAGGCCTTTGCTAGTGGGCTGCCAGGCTCCAGGGAACACCCCGCTGGGTGAGTTTTTTCAGTGGGAATTCCTACCCCTCCCTGTCTGAGAGCACTTCACCATGCATGGACACCCTGACGACCTGTGTTTGGAGGTGGAGGTGGATGGGGAGGTGGGGAGAGAGTAGGAGTCCTCCAGAAGCCACAGGGTGGGTGCTGGCTGGGGAGAGTGACAGGAACAGGCCCCAGCAGTGACACTGAAGATAACCCTTCCTGACAGATGAAGACACAGCCTGGACAAAAGCTACATCCTATTTGGCTTTTAATTTGGCGCCCCAGGAGTGAATTGGGAAGCTCCTGCTCTTGTCCCCATGTGCAAAGTGGATCTGACTTTCAGGAAATGACCTGAAGTGAAACCACATTACTTATCAGGTGTCTCTCAGATCAGAGTCCAGCTCCCACCCCCTTGGTGACAGGATCAGGGCTTCTAATGCTCATGTTCCCTCACACCACATACCTCCATCTAATAGAGGGAAGCCAGTGTGGCCAGGGGACCTTAGGAGTGTGCGGAGGCAGAGGGCAGCGCCACACTAATGCTTGGAACTGGACAACTCCCATTAATTGCACCCAAAGCAGGAATCTGCAAGTGACAATCTCCTGGTTGATTCTCTTGTTTGGCTCTGTTTGTTGGTCTGGCCACAAGCTAAGAATGACTCTTCTAAAAGGGGGGGGGGGGAGGGGGCGGGGAGAAAGTAGAAATGTGAGAGCCAGTGTGAAAGCGGCATACCACAGAAACATCCGCATCCCTAAGTATAAATGGCCTGCCCCTGGGATGCAGTCTTAGCCATTCACTCAGGGTCCCAGTGGCCTGCTAAATCTAAAATATTTTGCCATCGGACCTTGCATAGAGAAAGCTTGCTGACCCTGCTCTGTGCTCAGTTTCCCTTATTTGTAAGCCTTTTGAAAAGCCAGCAGGGGGTGGGGGTGGGGCTAGAGGGATCCCTTAGTAGTTCAGAGCACTTGCTGCTCTTGCTCGTATGGAGAACTCAGGTTCAGTTCCTAGCTCCCACATGGAGGTTCATAACCATCTGTAACTCCACTTCTAGGGTGTCTGATGTCTCTCTTCTGACCTCCATGTGGTATTCTTTTATACATGCAGGCAAAATATTTATACATATACAATATAAATAAATAAATAACTTAAACCTTGGGTTGAGCTGGGCATAGAGGTTCATCCTTGTAACCTAGCATTCAGAAAGCTGAAGCAGGAAGATCTCAAGTTTGAGGCTACTTACATAATTAAAAAGTTAAAATAAAATAAAAATAAAGCACTGGGGGGCTGGGGATATGGCTCACTCCTTAAGAGCCCTTCTTGTTCTTACAGAGGACCTAGGTTCAAATCCCAGCACCTACATGTCAGCTGTCAGCTCAAAACTGCCTGTAGCTCCGGTTCTAGGACATGCATGTTACACACACATTCATGTAAGTAAAACACCCATACACATAAGATAGATAGATACATAGATAGATAGATAGATAGATAGATAGATAGATAGATAGATACATAGATAGATAGACAGACAGACAGACAGACAGACAGATGAATGAGCAGGCCTGGGAGAGGTCATCCTACACAAGAGAATATAAGGAGACTTGTATTAACTCTTTTCCTATCTTTACATCTCAGAGAGGGACATGCTGTCAGCATATACTCCATACATGTTTATTACATCCATGGAATATCAACTCCAGTCATCCAGGTAATGGAAATGAAGGGATGACTAAGCCTGGCTCCCGTCCACACCCTCCTTCCTGCTGGCTCTGGGCAGCCCAGTAGGTGCAAAGTTAAGCCTTGGAGACAATGAAGACCCTTGGCCCCTTACACACCAGGCATTCACAGCCTGGACTGGGAGGTCCAGACAGAAGGATCAACAGAAGTTGAGGAAGCCTTGTAGGAGGTAGGGCTGTGTAGATAGCCCTGGTACTGGAGGAGGCACAAGGGAGCTGGACACTAATTATAGAATCTCCAGAGGCTTTCTGAACCCCTGCCCATCTGATCTTAGCCTTTAGAGTTTCAAAGTTTCTGGGTGACGGGTGATTTGTGTGCTCCACCGTGTCTATGAGACCTATAGACCTATAGAGATATGCAGGAATTGGCCTTGTCATGGGCAGAAGGTGGTCCAGGCAGAGCCAGGAAAGGAAAAAAGTCACAATTCCCGCCCCCCCCGTGTGTGTGTGTGTGTGTGTGTGTGTGTGAGAGAGAGAGAGAGAGAGAGAGAGAGAGAGAGAGAGAGAGAGAGAGAGAGAGCGCGAGAGCGCGCTCTTTTAGCTACAGGCTACTGTGACCCACCCTTTTAACACATCCCCCACCAGGGGCCTCAGACAACCTTTCTCCCAGCTGCTTTTCCCAGAGGAAGTCTCCCCACCCCCACCCCACTGATAACCCCCTTATCTCTTCAGGAAAGCGCTGATCCCATCAGACTCATTCACAAACGGAGCCAATTCCCAGCTCAGGAAAAAGAATGTCCCTGGTGTTCTGATAAGGAAGGAAACAATAATCTCAAATCATTAGGTCAAACGCCCCTCTCCACACCCAACTCGTGCTGAGATTTAATCCTGGGGACTCAGAACTCTCCAGGTGCAGGTAGCAGATGCTGGGAGCCTCAGCTTCCCCTTCTGGACCCCTCAGGAACACTCTGAGGCTGGGGGAGGGGTAGCCCAGCCCTATGCTGCTTGTCCAGCCTCTTTGGCCTCTGGGGCTGAATGAGAAGGCTCCTGACTACTGGCCTATCTTTGATCACTGAGGTAATGGTCTGGCCTGCTCCTTGTGGAGGCAGGGAATAGAGTTAGCACCCACGCTCCGGGAGCCCTGACAGCCCGTTTAACAAGGTGTCCAACATCCCATTTCCTCTGCACTTCCTCTTGCCTTAATCCTTTTATGTGAAACTCACTCAGGAGCAAGCCCTGTGAAATTGAGGCCTCTCTGTACACATGGCCTGGCCCTGCTCCTTGCTCCTGCCAAGCATGGCCCCTCCCACCCAAGACGCTCAGGGAAAAGCAAGGCTGGGACTTGAAGAAGGGGTCCAGGTGCCCCAAAGCGTTGCCCCCTAAACTTTGAAGGGGGAGGAACAGATAAAGCACTGCAAAGATGGTTTAGAATCGATGGTCCAGTTTGGAGCATCTGGCACGACACCCAGGCCATTCAATAGCTCTACTGTCTGTGCGGGTCACAGCTTCTCCTAGGCAGGATTGTTGGCTTGGAGTCAGCGCTAGAGAGAAGAAAGAAAGCTCTTAGTGGCTCCCAGGAAACTTCTAATCCCAAGTCTCCAGCCATATCTTCTCCAAGAAGTACAAACTACTCAAGTTTCAGCTGCTCCTTTAGGGATAAAAGAGAGCATCTTCCCACTGGCCACCTGAGCCAGGGCACAAGGTGAGGGTGTCCCCATTGTCTTCATGCGGGGAACATGAAACACTACCATTAAAAGAGAGGGTCCTAGGAAAGGCAGGGAGTTCAGCCTATTATTTGGACTGAGGAGACTTACTCGTGTCCTTCCAGCCAGATTTATCTCTGGCATCAGTTCAGCCTGGACCATGGAGACCAGACTCAGTTCTTGATGGACTTGGGAGAGACACCGGGCTCTCTGTGAACACTTGCTCGCTCACCAGCCTTTCCTGGCTTCCCAATGCCCCCATTTCCTCTGGACAGGCTCTTGCTAGACCTCTTCTAGGCCCAGATCGGGGAAAACAAACAAACAAACAAACAAACAAACAAACAAAAACACAGAGCCCGGTTCAAGAAAGAAGGAGTCAGGGAGACAAGATAGATGAAGGAGAGAGAAATTTAGAGGAAGATGAAGCAGCCGCTAAGGCAGCTTCAAAGCTGACTGATAAAAAGCTTGTTCCAGGGACAAATTCTTTCAAACCAACAGCTCCAATGAGAATTTCCGTCACTCTCCCTATCGCATCTGGCCCCATCTGTCTGGAAAGATGAAAGAACATCTTCATTTTGTCTCCTTCTCCGCACCCCAGCACTGGCCTAGAACCCTCAGCCTCTTGTTGAGATTCTTTTTACCCCATGCTGTATCTCTGTCCTCAGGGCCCACCTCCTGGCTCCCCCCCCCCCCCATTTTCTGTTTCTACCATGGAAGATCTCTTTTCTCTTCCCCTCTCCAGTCTTTCATACTCTGTCCTGTTACCATGCCCTTCACTCTGAGGAAGAGCAGAAGGCTTTCTCCTTGGTCTTCCAAAGCTATCCCACTAGCTAGCCTTCTTGACTAGGGGAAACTGAGGTCCTGAGGGCCCTTCTGCATCTCTTCCTCTTCTTCCTCCTCCTCTTCCTCTGCTCCTCATCCTTCTCCATACATGCTCTCTTCGCTTCTTTCAGGGTCCAAGAACTAGGCTCCACCCCTGCCTGGTCTCAGGCACCCTGACAAGAGGGAGGTGGACATTCTTTCTATACCCTGCCTGCCTTCTGTTCCTTGCCCTCTCTCACCTCACTCTCTACAGTCCTATATATTTCAAATATATGCCTAGTGCCCATATTTGAAAAACAGGTCCCAGCTGAGTCCCCATCCCACCTCTCCATCATCAAATATCTCTGTTTCTGAGATATCATCATCATCAAATATCTCTCCATCATCAAATATTTCTGTTTCCATTAGCTACTGCCTCCTTCCATGTCTCTCCTCCTTCCTCTGGGACAGCTGTAATCTTCAAGACTCCCATTGAGTGGCACTTCCTCTGGGAAACGCTCCTACCTCCCCCAGCTGCCTTGGGGACAAAGCTCATTTTCTTTTTTGCACACAGTAGCAGGCAGAACTCCCATACCTCATCTGAAGTTTCATCCTTAGATCAGGACCCACTGAAAGCATCAACAGCATCCTTGTACGTCACAAACATCCGTTGTGCATCTCCTGGGCACCATGTGTTAGTTTGGTTATATAGGGATCTGTTTATTCAACAGATATCTACTGAGCATCTACTATGTGCTGGACTGGGGATCAGAATGATGATCGAGATGGACATGATGCCTCCTGTTCTGGGGTTACACCGTGGTAGGAAAGATGGAAACACAAGTTCCCAAGTGGGCTGTCAGCGATAGGTAGAGGGAAGTGAAGGGTACCTTGGGGTCAGGAGAAGGCACTGAATCCAGTGGGAGGATTTTAGAAAAGCTTCTTGGTAAGAAGGTAAGTGGGATGGATTCGGGTGAAGAAGGGGGGCAGGAAGGTCCTACACTTAGAGCTTTGAGGTATGGCTTGTATGGCTCACACAGAGGTCACAGGAATGGGTTTCTCAGGAGCCTTTGTAGGAGCCGTGGTTGGGAAGAGATGAAGAGCTGAGACTCAGGGATCATCTTTCTCCAGCACACAGCAGGGCATTGAATGGATGGAGTCAACTGAGCCACACCGACAAAGAACTGGCTGTGTGTAGCGAGCAGGTGCTTGGACAGAAGACCAGATTACAATGCCCATGTGTGCTGAGTCGGTCACCTGCCGTGTGCCCAGCTTCATGCGGGTGACACTGGGTTTATTCTCCGTACAGCTCTGTGTAGGTGACTGTGATCTCCCCACAGCTGGGTCCAGAGAAGTGAGGAAGTGCCCAGCCCTCTAAACTGCTCTTCTCCATACTCAGCCCTTCCCAAGCAGCCCATTACATGCTCACTCTGCTTGCTTTCCTCTGCCCCGCAGCCTGGATACTCCATCTCCTCCCTGTCCTGTCCTGTCCTGTCCCCTCCCCTCAAAGAGAGAAAAAATGGAGAGGAAATGGATCTTTAAAGATACATGTATCCATCACTATTATTTACATCCTAATGTGCGTCTGTAGCTCCGCTCCAATGGGAGAAATGTAAATCAGGTGGACACCGTTCCCGAAAGCCCTGAAGAGCTTGGCTCCCCCAAATTAGAATAGAAAATGCTCTTTTAAAATGCACCTTTAATATGGAAAAGCTCGCCAACCTGGGCTCTAAATAAACCAAACTTGAACCAGATGCCAAGCAGAGTAGATGAAGGACAGGTGCACAGAGGGTCCCGGGCTGGGGAATGAGACCTAAACAGCTATTTATATTAATGCAAAGAAAGTTCAGCATCCCTCCCTTGATATATGCTGCAGCGGGAGGTGGTTTTTGTCCCACCATCGAGAATAAAACGCGAAGCTCATGATGGGCAGGGTCACATGCGAGAGATAAAAAGCTCAACATGTAATATATGTCTGCACCGAGTCGTCTCTGCGGGCTTTTCGCTCTGCAGACGACATGAAAACACTCACTCAAGGTTAGGCTGCTTGTTCTCCAGGCTCCCAGTCACAGCTCCTGGTCCTGAGGGAATAGCACACTGCCTCAAAATGAGCCCAGTAAGCCCCAGTGCCCTGTTAGTAAGTCAAGCAAGTGGCCTTCACTGTGGCAGGAGGTCTAGGGGCTGCAGACTACAAATAATGAAAGGCTTGCATATGCTTAGTAGAGATGGGAAGTGTGTCCCTCCTAGGGGATGGGACTGGGGAGAGGGGGCTGGGGCACTCTGTTTGTCCAGAATTCCTTCAGAAAGGCTCATACTTGTCTGGGTGCTTTAATTTTTGTATCATCATCATCATCATCATCATTATGTGTATGTATGATATGTATGTAAGAATGCAGATATGATACCCATGTTTGTGGAGGTCAAAGGACAACTTCTTAGCAGTTAGTTCTTCCAATCTATTTTGTTTTGAGGCAAGGTCTTTCTTGATGTTTCTGACAAGCTGTATACTCCAGGCTAGCTGGCCCTCAAGCTTCAAGGGGCTTATCCATGCCACCACATCCTGCGGCTTTTGTGGGTGCCTGACTTGTATAGCAAGCTCTTTTACTGGCTAAGCCGTCTTGATGGCTCCTACTTTGCTTCCCCCACTTTTCTTTTTGAGCTAAGACCTCATTTTGTATCCAGGGCTGTCCTCAAATTTGAGATCCTCCTGCCTCTGGCTCTCAAGTGTTGGGGTTATAGGCATGAGCCTCTATGCCTGGCTGCCTGGGTACTTTATACAGAGGTGGACTAGATGTCTGGGGAGTGGGTGACAGATCTTTCGTGGCTGTGCTTCATCAGTTCTGGGCCTCCTGGTTCTGTGTGGTGTTAGAATTCACACTTGCAGTGGGGGGAAGAGAGGTTGCTAAGCGGTTAGTGCTCTTGATGTGCAAGCATTAGGACCAGAATTCAGATCCCCAGAAATCTACGTAAGTTCCAGGTGAGCATGGAAGCCCTCCTGTAATTCCAGTTCCAGAAGACAAATATAGGGAATCCTGGAAGACATTCATGCCAAGTACTATGAATAGCACAAGTCAGGATTGACCAATGAATATTACATTGAACCTGAGACTTTAACATTCAGTAAAGTCTTCCAAGGAAGAGTGGTGAGTGGGAAAGCATCTTAGATGAAGGGAACAGCATATGCTTAATATGACAAAGAGGAGAAACTCAGGGATGTGGAATGAGTTGGGAGCAGGCAAGAATGCCTGGGGCCGGGTCACAGAAGGCCTTGCAGGCCAAAACGAGAAGTTAAAAATGTATTCTAAACAAACAAACAAACAAATAAAGATGGTTAAATTACTTCTGGCTGGGAGGAAAAGCTTTGGAGATGCAGGGAGAGGGCTGAACTCAGAGATCTAATACTCCTAAGTTTTGAGGCTTGCAAGGATAACCACTGGGATGGTATGGGGTATGGAGCAGGATTTAATTACTCTCTTGGATTCCTGGAGGTCCTGGCAGATGAATGCAAGGCCATCACAGATCCCTTCAGGACGTTTGGCCAGCTAGGCAAACGTGACAGCCTTTTGCTTTGCCCCACTGTCCTTTCTGTAGAAGAGGCTGGGGAGTGGGAGTAGGGTAGGGTCGTAACCCCTGCCCCTCATTCCCTCTGACACCTCTAGGGAACTGGATTAGGGCCTGGCACCCAGCAAGTGTAACTGATGCCACAAATCAAAGAGGTCAGGATAGATGGCCTCCATGGTCCTTCACGAGGTGGATGGATGGGGAGTGGAGGGACCAGGAGCTGGGGCCAGTGGAAGGAGGGGTAGTGGTGTGTGGCTAGCTCAGTCCTAAGGGGTCATGGGAAGGGCAAGGAGGAAGAACCTAGGGATGAGGAGGAGAAAAGTAAACCAGGGGGAAAAAACAGATGGGGAGAAAGAAGAAGACAGAGGAGGAGGAGGAAGAGGAAGAGGAGGAAAGACAGCGGGGGGTAATAGAGAAGGAGAAAGAGGAAAATAAAGAGGAAAGGAAAGGAGAAGAAAGGAGGAAAGAGAAGAGACAGGAAAGAAAGGGGGACAGGAGAAATAAAAGAAGAAAATAAATACAAAGATGAGGATGAGGTGCACATCTGTAATACCAGCACCTCGAGACGGAGGCAGGAGGATTGCTTTGAGTTAGAGGTCAGCCTGAGCTGTGACCCTGTCAGGGTGTGGGGAGAGGAAAGAGCTTATGACCTGGAGGAAGGAGAGAAGAGCGTGTGTGTGGGGGGGTGAGCGCAGGCTGGGGACTAAAGCAGGGAGAAGCAGAGGGAATGGAGAGTAAGGAGAAGAGAGGGAACAGGGAGAGAAAGGAGAGGAAGAGGAAGAAGGAGGAAGAGGAAGGAGAGGAGGAGGAGGAAGAGAAGAGAAGGCAGAAGGGAGGAGCCAGAGCCGCGGCACGTCCTGAGCCCTGGGCGCTGCAGTGGGCACCAGGCTGGCAGGAGGCCTGGCAGGAAGGCGGGCGCCATAAAGCTGAGCACAGTAGGCTGCTATGAAGATCTATTGGGCCCCGCAGTACCATTGTCTTCAGAAGGAATTAAAAACAAATTGCTGAGGGCCAGCACATAATTTAAAGACTCGCGGCAATTTTATGACTTGCTAATGTTCCTAATTACATGCCCGTGAAAGGCTTAATTAATTGGGGGATGTAGCAAAAAGTGGAGCCTGTGTTTGTTATCATGGTTCCAGTGCATTGATTTTAGTGCCTATGGAGAATTTAGGGCCTCTTTATTTGCACAAAGAAAATGCAAGTCTCTCGAAAAAATGCACATTAAGATCAACCCCTCACTGCTATCTAATATACTTTCCTCTACTTAACCAAAGTGCTTGTAATCATATTTTGTAAATGTTGGTGCTGTTAATTGCATTGTGAGGGGAAATGGGTTCCGCTTGGCTGGCTGTGGAGAATTTTATAAAGTTCCTTCCAGGCACCCCATTCCAGGGGACCCTGCCCAGGAAACTTGTGATGTTGGGGTGCCCAGTCTGGGACATTGACAGATTAGAGTCCCCTGTTCTGGCAGGGTCTTGCCTTATCCTCATTTTTGTTCTGAGGTTCCCAGTGGTACGTTGAGTGTGGCTGGGCCCAGTGGGGTAGGGTGAGGCCAATTTCAAAGGGGAGGGAGGAAGGCCACACTCAGATATTCCTCTCAAGAGCGTTGGAGTTGAAGACTTCCAAATTGGACTTGGCCAGACACTTTCTGCAAGGCCTGTGAGGAGAGAGGCTCATGGTGGCTTCACTGGGCCTGAAACAAACCAAAGGCTTTGGCTGTTCTCCAAAGCTACTTTCTCTTCTTGTCCTTCTTAAGGGGACTGTAGGGGCGATTCCCTTGCAGTTGAGGCTATTGGTGAGAAATATAGAACCCTTCTCCCCCAAATCTTTTCAAGACTGTATCCTTCCTTGACTTTCCGCAGGACATACTCCAAGAGGTTCAGGTAGAGATGGGAGCTGTCCTGGCAGTTGATGAGAGGGCAGTTGCTCCCTTCACTGCTTCCTTTCTCACTCTGTAGACCAGCCTAGCCTCCAGCTCATCTGTCTCTGCCTCCTGAGTGCTGGGATTAAAGATGTGTGTCACTCAGCTAGGTCTTTTTTTTTTACATTGATTGATTGATTAATCTTAGTTTTTGGAAGCAGAGCTTCTCTGTGTAGTTCTGGATGCCCTGGAACTCACTAGTAGACTAGGCTGGCCTCAAACTCAGAGATCCACCTGCCTCTACGTCCCAAGTGCTGGGATCAAAGGCATGCACCACCCTGTGATTTATTTTAATTTCTGTATATGAGTGTTTGCTTGCATCTATGAATGTGCACTATTTGTGTGTTTGGTGCCTTCAAAGACCAGAAGAGGGTGTTGAGTCCCTTGAACCACCATGTGGGCGCAGAGAACCAAACCCAGGTAAACTGCAAGAGCAGCTAATGGTCTTAACCATTGAGCAAAAGGGATCTTTTGCACATGAAGATTAGGGCCTGGGACTATAGCTCATGATAGAGTGTTTACCTAACAAACAGAAAGACCTGGGTTTGATCCCTAACACTGCATGTAATAGGAAATAGAGATATAAACCAGCAATCCCAACTCTCAGGAGGTGAAGTCAAGAGAATCAGCAGTTGAAAGACATCCTGGTTACATAGGAAGTTCTGGGCCAATGTAGACATTAATAGACCTAGTCTCAAAAAAAAAAAAAAAAAAACAAAAACAAAAACAAAAAAAAAACCAAAAACCAAAAACAAAACAAAACAAAACAAAAACAAAAAAACAAAAAACAAACCCAACCCAAACCAAACCAAAACACCAAAACAAAAACAAGAAACTACACACACAGGAAAAAAAACCAAGCAAATCAGGTTTTAGTCTGCTCTTTCTGAAAACCATGCAGGCTTCCCCTAGCACTTAGAATAAAAGCCAGACATGATGAGTTCCACAGAATCTGCCCCTTCAGGTAAGTTCTTCCTGCCCCAGGCTCACGCACTGCCATTTCCGCTGTCTGCCAAGCGCCTTTCCTCTATTTTGCAGGACCAGTTCTTTCTCTTCATTCAAGTCTTGCTCAAAAGCCTTTTCCTAGAAAGCTCTTCCCGTGGTGACCATCCAGTCATGAGCATTTCCTCTTTAAGCATGCTAAACAGATACATTTGCTTTGCTCTGTTTGATCTCAGTCTGGGGCGCTTGGTTTTGCAGACTTTCCTGGTGGCTTGTTTCCTGGCATGCCCTAGAATTTGGGCTCCTGTTTGAAGAACTTTATCAATGAAGATCTGGGAGGGCTGGATTGGATGCATGCCTCCAGTTAGCAGAGGCTGTGTTTGGCTCATCTGTAAGGCTGGTCTGGGCTCAGTTCCATGCTCATGGATGGTTTCACATTGTCTAGCCCCGTGGAATGGCTGATCGGCCTCAGATGAGGAAGCCCTGGGGTTCTAGCTTTCTCGAAGAGGCCTAAAGGCCTTTTCATTTCCTTCATTTTGGAGCCCAGATGAAGACAGGAGAGGCCCAATTCTCTGCTGATTTTATGTAAGTACAATCTTTCTGTTCCCTCTCACAGAGGCGGTAACCCTCAAGGACCCTGGTTTTGTGGTGCATGCATGCGTCTGTTTGTCTGGCCACCTTCTCATTTTCCTTTTTCTCCCTCCCCCACCCCCCAGAGGCCTTTACAAGTCAGAGTCACATTGCTGAGACTGGTTGTGAAGACTTCTGGGCTCTTGTTTTTGCTTGTTTCAGAGCTGGGCATCAAAGCTAGGCGCATACCTGAGCCACACTTCCGGCTCCTTTTCTTTGGTTTTGATTCTAGGACATTTTGTTTTCAATGTTTTCCCACTTAGCTGTGCCCATAATGAAATGTTTGTCTACTTTCCCCTGCATTTCTAGGTGGTTCGTGTTGGGGGTGGTGGTGTCTTTGTCAGTGTCTGACATGTCCTATTGTTGAAGAATGGAAGTTCCGTAGCCACAAGGCCTGCTTTTATAATCTTCCTAATCCTGACTTGCCATGACTTGAAATAACCATAATCTGTTTATTTGTTTGTTTGTTTATTGTGTGCTTGTGCACATCACAAGGAGGAATTGTGCATGTGGAAGTCAGCGGACAAGCCTTGGAAACCATCAGTTTTTCCTTTCAATTTGGGTACCGGCGATTGGCCTCAGATCTTCAGGCATGGTGGCAAGTACCTTGTGCTGGTTTAAATGAGAATGCCCCCAATAAGCTCATATGTTCGAATACCTGGTCCCCAGTTGGTGGAACTGTTTGGGAAGGATTGTTGGAGGAGGTATGTCACTGGGGATGGGCTTTGAGGTTTCAAATGTCCACAGCATTCCCCGTTAGCTCGCTCTCTCCCTCGTGGTTGTCTCAAAATGTGAGCTCTCAGTTAGTTACCTGCTCCAGTGCTGTGCCTGTCTACCGCCATGGTCCCCACCATGATGGTCATGGACTCATGTCTGAATCTGTAACCGCCAATAAACTCTTCCTTCTATAAGTTGCCTTGGTCATGGAGTGTTGTGACAGCAAGAGAAAAGTAGCCAGACACACTTTTACTCACTAAGCCATCCTGCTGGCCCTCCTTGGTTACTTTTTTTTTTTTTGTGGTGCCTTCCAGCTCCTATTTTTTTTTTCATGGTTTCCCTCCCTTATCATTACATGATGCACAAATGCCATAACTTAAGCCTAAGATAGGAAAGTCTTCATTGATCACATTGAAAACTTCCACTTTCCATGCTCTGGCTTTCTTAGTCTGAGCTTGGTTACAGCTGTTTCCAGGCGTGTACACTCCCTTTCTCATTCTCTCCTTCCCCTCCTTCCTCCTTTCTTTCTTTCTTTTTTTTTTTAATTATTTTTTAATTGGATATTTTATTTGTTTGCATTTCAAATGTTATCCCTTTTCCCAGTTTCCCCTCTGTAAACCCCATATTCCAGCCCTCTTTACCCTGCTTCTATGAGGGTGCTCCCCACCCACCCACCCACTCCCGCCTCACTTCCCTAGCAGTCCTCTACAGGGGGGCATCGAGCCTTCACAGGACCAAGGTCCTTCCCTCCCATTGATGCCAGGTAAGGCCCCTTCAACTCCTTCAGTCCTTCCCCTAACTCCTCCATTGGGGTCCCTGTGCTCAGTCCGATGGTTGGCTGAGACCATCCACATCTGTATTGGTCAGGATCTGGCAGAGCCTCTCAGGAGACAGCTATAACAGGCTCCTGTCAGCAAGCACTTCTTGGCATCAGCAATAGTGTCTGGGTGTGGTGTCTGCATGTGGGACGGATCCCCAGGTGGGGCAGTCTCTGGATGGCCTTCCCTTTAGTCTCTGCTCCACTCTTTGTCCCTGTATTTCCTTTAGACAGGAGCAATTCTGAGTTAAAATTTTGGAGATGGGTGGGTGGCCCCATCCCTCAACCGGGGTGCCATGCCTAACCTCTGGATATGGTCTCGACAGGTTCTCCTTCCCCTTTGTGGGGGTATTTCAGCTAATGTCATCCCTGTGGGGTCCTGGGAGGCTCTTGCTTTCCTGGCATCTGGGACTTTCTGGTTGCTACCCCCAGTTCCCCATCCTCCATTGCTACATACCTCTGTTCAATTTCCTGACCCTCTGTACATCTCTATTTCCTCCCATACCTGATTCTGCCCCTCTTTTTCCCCTCCCCCTCCTCTCTTCCTCCCAAGTCCTTCCCACCCTCTACTTCCCTTGATTATATTGTTCCTCCTTCGAAGTAGGACTGAAGCATCCACTCTTTGGTCTTCATTCCTCTTGAGCTTCATGTGGTCCATGAGCTGTATTGTGGGTATTCCACTCTCTTTGCCTAATATCCACTTATCAGTGAGTACATACCATGTGTGTTCTTTTGTGACTGAGTTACCTCACTCAGGATGATATTTTCTAGATCCATCCATTTGCCTGCGAATTTCATGATGTCATTGTTTTTAATAGCTGAGTAGTACTCCATTGTGTAAATGTACCACATTTTCTGTATCCATTCCTCTGTTGAGGGACATCTGGGTTATTTCCAGCTTCTGGCTATTATAAATATGACTGCTGTGAACATAGTAGAGCATATGCCCTTATTATATGTTGGAGCATCTTCTGGGTATATGCCAAGGAATGGTATAGCTGGGTCCTTAGGTAGTATTATGCCCAATTTTCTGAGGAACTGCCAGATTGATTTCCAGAGTGGTGGTACCAGCTTGCAATCCACCAACAATGGAGGAGTGTTCATCTTTCTCCACATCCTTGCCTGCATCTGCTGTTCCCTGAGTTTTTGATCTTAGCCATCTGGACTGGTGTGAGGTGGAATCTCAGGGTCATTTTGATTTGCATTTTGATTTCCCTGATGACTAGGGATGTTGAACTTGCCTTTAGGTACTTCTAAGCCATTCGAGTTTCCTCAGTTGAAAATTCTCTGTTTAGCTCTGTTCCCCATTTTTTGATAGGACTATTTGGTTCTCTGGAGTCTAACTTCTTGAGTTCTTTGTATATATTGGATATTAGCGCTCTTTTGAATGCAGGATTGGTAAAGATCCTGTATGCAGCAAAATGCTGAGTCCTGTTTATATATCCAGTCTGTTAATCTATGTCTTTTTATTGGGGAATTGAGTTCATTGATGTTAAGAGATATTAAGGAATAGTGATTGTTGCTTCCTGTTATTTTTTTATTAGAGGTGGAATTATGTTTATCTGACTATCTTCTTTTGGGTTTGTTGAAAGAAGATTACTTTCTTGCTTTTTCTAGGGTATAATTTCCCTCCTTGTGTTGGAGTGCTCCATCTACTCTCCTTTGTAGGGCTGGATTTGTGAAGAGATATTGTGTAAATTGATTTTGTCATGGAATATCTTGGCTTTTCCATCCATGGTAATTGAGAGTTTTGCTGGGTATAGTAGCCTGGGCTGGCATTTGTGTTCTCTTAGGGTCTGTATGACATTTGCCCAGGCTCTTCTAGCTTTCATCGTCTCCTGTGAGAAGTCTGATGTAATTCTGATAGTCTGCCTTTATATGTTACTTGACCTTTGTCCCTTACTGCTTTTAATATTTTCTTTGTTTTGTGCATTTGGTGTTTTGACTATAATGTGATGGGAGGAATTCCTTTTTTGGCCCAATCTATTTGGAGTTCTGTAGGCTTCTTGTATGTTTATGGGCATCTCTTTCTTTAGGTTAGGGAAGTTTTCTTCTATAATTTTGTTGAAGATATTTACTGGCCCTTTAAATTGGGAATCTTCACTCTGTTCTATGCCTATTATCCTTAGGTTTGATCTTCTCATTCTCAGGTAGTAAATTCTACCAGTTTACTTGTGTTCTCCTGTATTTCTTTAAGGGAATTATTTATATCCTTCTTAAAGTCCTCTATCATTATCATGAGATGTGATTTTAAATCAGTCTTGCTTTTCCAGTGTGTTGGGGTATCCAGGGCTCGCTGTGGTGGGAGAACTGGATTCTGATGATGCCAAGTAGCCTTTGCTTCTGTTGCTTATATTCTTGCACTTGTCATTTGGTATATGGTTATCTGTGGTGTTAGCTGGCCTTGCTGTCTCTGACTGTGGCTTGTCCCTCCTGTAAGTCCGTGTGTCAGTACTCCCGAGAGACCAGCTTTCTCTGAGTAGAATTTGGGTATGAAAAGCTGTGGTACAGGGTCAGTTCCGGGTGCAGACAAAAACTGGAAGACTCCTTGTTTACATATTTACAGCATGTATCAGCTAGAAGGCGAGTATAGGAGGGCAAGAACCAGGGTTGCTTTTGGCGACAAAGACAATACTGTACTCCACCAGCCACTTACCAAAAGCTGTTTAAGAACTAGGCAAGTTCTCTCTGAACTCACTTTCCTTCTCTAAAAAACTGTATTAGTAATTTTCTCCTTATACATTTGCAAGAGGCAAATAAAACAATATTTGGTTTGTTGAGAGTTTTATTTTAAGTTTGTTTGTTTGATTGGCTTTCCCTGTGTATCCCAGGCTGTCCTGGAACTTGCTTTGTAGATCAGGCTGACCTAAAACTCACCTGCCTTTACCTTCTAAGTACTGGTATTAAAGGCATGTGCCACTACACCCAGTCTTATTTTCATTGTGTGTATATGTGTGTTGTTTCTGGGTGGGCTTGCACATGTGTGTGCAGTAACTGGGGAGGCCAGAAGAGGGCATTGGAGTCTCCTGGAGTCACTGGTAGTTATGTACTACCTCTTGTGAGTCCTAGGATCCAAATTTGGGTCCCCTGCAGGAGTAGTACATGCTCTTAACCACTCCAGTCCCTTTGATGGTTGATTTTGAGATAGGGTCTGATGTAGCCTAGGCTGGCCTTGAGCTCACCATGTAGCTGAGGGTAACCCCAGAACTCAAGAACTCTGGGTACTCAGTAAATTGGAGTTGATATGACCAATGTGTTTGTAGGCTCACACTGTGCTGTTCTACCCACCACCCATCCACAGTTCCTGCCCCTCCCACACTGGGTTCTGCCCATTGCAAATCACAGAACTCCTCTCTGTGAAGCCCTCTCTAGCCTCACAGACACAAGGGTGTTCTTTCCTCCAGCATGTGGTGGCATTGTATGACTCTCGGGTGATGCACAGTCCCTCAAGCAGATGGCTCTGGAATCGGGGTGTATTGCTATACACCCTCAATGCCAGCATTTAGAGGCAGGAAGATTGGGAACTTAAATCCATGGGCTATGCCATAAAGCCCTGGCTTAGGAAATCAAAACCACTCAACAACAGAACTCAACAGTTTTAAACCGGGCAAGGTGAATCTCACCTCAGCCTTTGATCCTTCTGCCTCAGTCTTCTGAGCTCTACAATCAGATGTTTGCCACTATGACCCACTTCTCATTACCAGGCTGAAGCAACTTTGTGATATGAAGTCTTTTCTCCCTGAGTTGACAGGAACCTCCGTGATAAGGCAAAAGGGAGATGTTAGGGGCTCGGTGCAGACTGCAGCCATCATGGAAGCGGGTGTCGGGACTCAGCCCCAGAGGGCCAGAATCTTCTCTCTGTATCTATCTCATCTTAAATTACCCTTTGCCATTCATAGCCTCCCATCCCATTCTGATTTTTCTAAATTAGATTTTTTATTATGAAATATTTCACACACAGAGAAGACTATAAACCATGATATAATGAATACCCCTACCTCTTCCGCTTGGCTTTGTTGAATCTGAACATTTTGCCATATTTGCTTCAGATACATATATTTTAAGGAAATGAAACAACATGCGAGGCACAATGAAAACTCCGTTCCTCTAGAGATGCACCCTCCTCACTCCTTCTGGTGGGTAACCACTCTCCCGCCTTCCTATGAAAACCTCAAATTACGAATACACAATTCCTGTGTTCTACGGGCTTGCAGGTAAGTGTCATTTCAGTGGCATCCTGTATGTAAACTTCTTCACCTGAGGGGTTTTGATCAGTATGGTTTCGGGACTCACCGTGTTGTTGAGTGAGTTCTGTGCCACATGTACTGAATGGAGAAATACACCTCCATTTATCCTTCACTGTTACGAGCACCCCATATATTTCTCCTTGCGCACACATACGAGGGTTTCTTCAGGGCATATAACTTGGAATGGAATTGCTGGCTGACAGGACTATCTGTTATCTATTGCAATGTCATAAACCACCCCCAAAACCTGCAGCTTAAAACAACATTCTTTTCGTTTGTTCACAATTCTGTGGGTTAGAAATTCAGGGCCAGAGAGATGACTCCATGGTCAAGAGCACATACTGCTCTCCAAGAGGGCCCAGGTTCAATTCCCAGGACCCACATGGCAGGTAACAACTCTCTGTAACTCCAGTCCCATTCCCATAGGGATCTAACACCCTCTTCTGGCCTCCAGAGGCATTAGGCAAGTACATGGTGCACAAACATACATGCAAGCAAAACACACACACACACACACACACACACACATATATATGTGTGTGTGTATATATATATATATATTAAAAATAAATAAGTCTTTAAAAAAATAGAGAAGGGGCTGGGTCTTGTGCCACACACCTTTAATCCCAGCATGCAGGAGGCAGAGGCAGGCAGATCACTTTGATTTTTGAAGTCAGCCTGGTCTACAGAGTAAGTTCCAGGACAGCCAGGGCTACACAGGGAAACCCTTTCTTGAAACAACAATAACAAAACCCAAACCAAACCAAACTCAAAAGGACAAAACAGAAGGAGGCAGGCTGGGGAAGATGGCCCAGCTGTGACTTGGGATCCCCAGAAACCAGGTTAGGAAAAGTCAAGTGCAGCAGTGAGCACGCGCCTGTGACCCCAGAGCCAGGGATGCAGAGACAAGAGCATCCCGGGCCTGATGACCAGTGGGTTAGTCAGACCAATGAGTTCCCGCTGCTGTGAGAGACTGACTGCCTCCGAAAATAAGACAGGGTGTGATTGACGAGGAGATCTATCCAGAATCAGCTTGTGGCCTCCACACGCATGTGCACGGATAGTGAACCCATGTATACACATTCGTACACACATAAACACAAGCATACACACGAGGTATTTATTATTATTATTATTATCATTATTTATTATTTCAGAAAAAAAATATCAAGCAGGGTATAGTGGGGGCAGCTTGTGGTTTTGCTGCAATTCTGAGGCCCATCCCTAGCAGTATACACATCTGGGTCAGAGCTCTCTTCAGTTTCCATGCCATGACCTCCTCACAGAGCTGGATCAGGCTTTCCTCACAGCTTCTAAGAGAAGGCGTGTTCTCCAGAGCACAAATCACTCTATACAAGTGGTTATTAAACCTCTTTTTTTGCACTAAGCATGGTGGCACACAAAGAAGAATCCCAGCACTCAGGAATGGAGGCAGGAGGATTGGGAGTTCAAAACCATCCTCAGCTACCTACAATTTAGTAGCCTCAAATTTGTGAGGCTAGCCTGGGCTATGTAAAACCCTGTCCTTAAAGTAAGCAAACCAAAAAGTTTTATGCTAGCCTGGGCTACAAAACAGCACACTGTATGATAAACAAAATCCTTAATAACAGGAGAGTGGAGATAGGCAGTTCCCTGGAGCTTGCTGGCCAGAGTCAGTTTATCAAGTGCCAGATTCAGTGAGAGATCTATCTGAAAAGCTAATTCAGTGAGCAATGGAGGGAGATGCTCATCATTGACCCGGCCCCACACCTTGCATGCACACTCAGATGCATCCATACACACTCATATGCACACACGCAAATATGTAAATAAGCAAGCAAGCAAACAAACAAACCAAAAACCAAATCTCTCTTCTGGCTTCATTCTTGCTAATAACCCATTAGTCCAAGCAAGTGCCATGGCCAGGTATGTCTAGAGGAAATGTCTAACACAACAATCTGTAATGCCAACAATTGTATGAGATATTGGAAAATGGTCTCTTCAAAAAAAAAAAACCAAAAAACAAAAAAACACAGCATTGAGCTGGGCTTGGTGGCATAGACCTGTTATCTCTGACACTCAGGAAGGAAGGGCTTGAAGGCTAGCCTGGGCTACAGAATGAGTTCAAAGCCACCTGGCTAACTTAGTGAGACCCTACCTCAAAATTTAAAACAAAACAAAACAAACAAATAATAAAGAAGGCCCAAGGACAGTCCTTAATAGAGTACTTACCTACCATGCATTAGAGCTTAGAGTCAATCCCAGGTAGAGGAAAAGAAAGAAAGAAGGAAAGAAAGAAAGAAAGAAAGAAAGAAAGAAAGAAAGAAAGAAAGAGAGAGAGAGAGAGAGAGAGAGAGAGAGAGAGAGAAAGAAAGAAAGAAAGAGAGTAAGGAAGAAAGAAAGAAAGAGATAGAGACAGAAGAGAGAGAGAGAGAGTCATATCAATTGATTTATACCCTCCTTGCCTGTGAATGATACTTTCTTAATAGTGTTGGGTTATTCTGCTCCCCCCTTGACATATGGCTATAGCCAGAATTTTAATTTCTGCCAATCTAACATATATGCAGTGAGGTCTCCTCTTGTCTAAATTGTGCTATCTTGATTGTTAGTAGGGTTGATAGTCTTTTCCTAATTTTTGATCATTCGCTTAGATTCCCTGTAATGCCAACAACCTGTTCCCACCTTCTAACCCTCTTTCTGTCAAATTATTACTATTATTTTATTTTAAAGTGTGAAATTGTCTTGGATTTATTTTGTTTCATGTGTGTGAATATTTTACCTGTATGTATGATGTATGTATGTATGTATGTATGTGCTCCACATGTGTGCCTGATGCCCACAGAGGTCAGAAGAGGTCATTGGATCCCCCATGGAACTGGGGTTATGGACTGTTGGACGTCGACATGCGGATGCTGGGAACCAAACCCTAATACACTGTCAGAGCAGCAAGCATCACAGACCACTGAGACATCTCTCCATCCCCAAATAATAATAATAATAATAATAATAATAATGATAATTATTGTATAATAAATATTATTATTGTTGTTGTTGTTTTCAAGACAGGGTTTCTTCTGGCTGTCCTAGATCTCGCTCTGTAAATCAGGCTGGCCTTGAACTCAGAGATCGCTGCCTCCGCCTTCTGAGTGCTGGAATTAAAGGTGTGTGTCACCACTGCTTAGTTTTTAGAAATTATTATTATAATATTATTGCATTTATTATTACACATACATGTGTGTGGGAGGTCAGAGGACAACTTTTTGTAGTTGTTGTTTGTTTTTTTTTGAGACAGGTTTTCTCTGTATAACCCTGGTTGTCCTGGAACTCACTCTGTAGACCAGACTGGCCTCAAACTCAGAAATCCACCTGTCTCTGTCTCCCAAATGCTGGGATTAAAGGCATGTGCTGGGCTGGAGAGATGGCTCAGTGGTTAAGAGCACTGACTGCTCTTCTGAAGGTCCTGAGTTCAAATCCCAGCAACCATGTGGTTGCTGGGATTTGATATCCTAGCAGATATCCTGTATCTGTATATATTTGGCACCCTAGATTTGGGTCCTGATCAGGTTCAGCATCTCTGAGTGTCTGCCTGTGCTGTTCATACTGCCTGGGATGTCCTTCACTGATCCCTCAGTGTCCCTCCATGAGAGTCTCCCTTGCTTAACCTTCCAGACTCCTACCAGAAGCAACCTATCTTGATAATGCAATGCACAGATTTCTCTTCCTGTGATCTGTTACTTACAGACTCCAGAAAGCACTCACTCAGTGGGATGAGTTTACACAGTAGTCAGATCCATGCTATAGGGTACCCCTAAAATAAAACCAAAGCCAAAGGTAAACCGGGATCCTGGATACAGAAAGCTCAGTTTGAGGGAATTTGACTGGAAATTTGAGCGTGGAAAAATTAGAAAGAGGCTGTGCTACTTTAGCTGAGAGCTCTGGGCTGTGCAGCAGAGCAGCTACTGACCATGGGCTACACAGTCGCTCACATGCACGGATTAAAATGGCTCCAAAAGTTTATCTCGTCGATCACAATCAAGATCACAATGACCTTTGTGCAGGACCTTGGCAGCCATGGTTCCTGGCGCCACTTTGGACAGCTCAAACACAGAGCATGCTCAACATACAGAAGGTTCTAGTGAACAGTGCTGATTTGCATGAGTTCTGGTTTAATCCGTTGCTATTTCTAGACACTTATGCTCGGGGAGAAAGTAGAATCTCTTCACTGTTTAGAGGTACAGAGGTCTAAGGAATGCCTTTGCCCCAGCTCCACTGTAACCCTCTCTCGGGATCTTAGCTTGCCCTGTAACCTCAGGGAACTGATGCGGGGCCTTCATCTCCCATCCATCCTGGCTCCCCCTGGGCAAAGAGTTATTTATGGCCTGGCAGGAAGGGCAGAGGAATGGGTGGAGAGGGAGTGAGGAGAAGGAGCTCATTAATGGCTCCCAGATTCTTGCCTTTGATCAGGTAGTTTGGAGTGAGGTAAGCAGCCAGGAGATGAGGTGAGGTGGTGGGAGGAAGAGAGGAAGCAGAGGGTCTGTGAGAGGTCAGGTGAGAGGCAGGGGAGTGGGGGAAGGGAGGAACTGAGTTTGTCCTGGCAGTTTGTTCTCCTACCTCCATCATAGGAGGGAGTTCAGTGTAAGGCAGCTCTCTATAGTCCTGTCCGGTGCCGCCAGCTCTCCAGTCCTTACAAAGCTGGATTCTTGGAGATACCTGGTTGCCTTTCCATCCTGCAGGGGGTATAGAGGAGGGAGGAGAGGGGCCCAAGGTCATTAGGTCACTTGAAAGAAGAAAAGGGAAGTGTGTGTGTGTGTGTGTGTGTGTGTGTGTGTTTTATTGGGGTAGAACCTAGGGTCTCCTTTATGCTAGGCAAATGCTCTACCATTGAGCTATATCCAAATCCCTATTAGTTGCTCAAATTAGCATTGAATTCTCTCTTTAGCCCAGGCTAGCCTCAAACCTCCTATTCTCCTGCCTCAGCCCCCTAAACAGTTGGGATTCCAGAGCTGCACCATCAGGTCCAGTTTTTAGAAATGACCTCTTATCCCTGACTGGGGACCAGTAGGCCTTTTATTCTCCAGTTTTATTGTATTTCTCTAAGTCTCAGTTTCATCGCCTATAAAACGGGAGTCTGAAGAAGTAACGCATATGAAGAAGAGAGGCATCTGCATGGGAGAACATAGCTAGTGATTAATAGAAACCCAGTGCAGATTTAGGAGCCTGCATATTGCTTTTTTTCCCCTGAGGTCTTGGTTTGCATCCACCCTGTAGAGGACCCTGGGTTACTGAGGCCTGGATCTGAGAGTCACTGTGACTTGGGGACAAGAAAAATTTTATGAGGGGGGGGCTAGGACCCTTTGATCTCAAGTAGTGCCCCAGCTTTCCAGAGGCTGACTGGGGGGCGGGATAGGGGTTGTGTTTGGCACTGACCCAGGAGTACAGGTTTCAAAGGCAAGCTTCAAAGTCAGACTGTGTTCATGTGGCTTCTTTTGTACCTGCTCAAGGAAGAAAAGCCAGCCAGTACCCTTTCTGCCCCAGGATGGCAGCTCAGAGCCCAAGGGACATTCCCTGTCCCTCCCTACTTCTAGACTGTGGGTTTAGAGTCTGCCTCAGTGGGAATCTTGTCTTGTCAGAACAGGCTCCAGCTGGAGCCATCCTGCTCAGTCTCACCTAAGGCAGGGCAGGGCAGGGCAGGGTGGGGGGGGGGCGGTGGAGTGAGGGGAGTCTGTGCTGAGGTTGGGGTGGGAAGGACAGGGAAGGACAGGCAGGAAGTGTAGCTCTAATGAAAGAGGAAGCCCTGTGGCTGAGCACATAGAGGGCTAGGAGCCAGGAAATGGGCTGGGCAGGTGAGAGAAGAGACCCAGTGAAGCCTGCAGGAGTGGTCAAGAAACTTCCGCTCACCCCCTTCACTTCCACTGCTGGACGGACTCACCCCAGCCATGCCAGCATCTCTGTGACCCCACAGATACCTGATTGGTACCAGTGAGGGAAAGGTGGGGGAAAGAGAGGATGAGCGCCCTGGCCCCTCCCTCTGTGAGGTCAGGGTCGCTGCAGCGGAACAGAAAGATGGATGAAATGCTTATTCTTCTGTCAAGTTAGTCACACCATGGCTAAAGGCCTGGGTTTCGCCCATGTGGATAGACTCTGACAGGAGAAGAAGCCTTCCTGCCTCCACCCCTTCCAGCAAGCCTGGAACCTCAGATGAACAAAACTCTTTTAGGATTGGTTTGTAGGTGTTCAAACTTCCAAGTGGAGCAACCCATATCCCTTCCCGGAAACAACTCAAGTGTTTGTCCATCTGTCCATTTGTCCATCTATCCATTCATTCATCTTAAATCCATTTATCCCTCTTCCTTCCATCTGTCATCCCATCCACCCACCTATCCATATAGTGGTATCCTACTGAACATCCTTCTATCTGCATTAGACATTCTCCCACAAATCTGTGGTTTAGGCATCATCGTCCCTTCACCTAAAGGTGAAGGAATTGAGTATCAGGGATATTGGGCAACTTGCCAAGGTGACACAGCCTCTGAAGGGCAGCGCTCTTTGCATTAGTTAGACTTTGTTACCTCACCTGTAACCAGCAACCAGTAGTTAAGAGAGAAGGCATCTATTGATGTCCAGGGTCCTGTGGGTGGCCAAGTCTATGCTATCGGTCCACTAGAGGCCTCTAGTGAGGACTTCTCCTGGGGTGCAGCTATGTGGTTATCATTTACTAAATAGTCCGTACCTCCAAGTCAGCAAAGTGAGGTGAACAGATTGTTTCACTGCTTCCTTATCTGTGGTGTGAGTCAGTGTTTAAGCAACAGTAATGTCTTAACCTGGTCACACCTTTAATCCCAGCACTTGGGAGGCAGAGAGGCAAGGCAACCTCTGAGTTTGGGCCAGTCTGGTCTATAGAGTGAGTTCCAGGACAGCCAAGGCTGTACAGAGAAATCTTGTCTCAAAAAACCAAACCAAACCAAACCAACCAACCAAACAAACAAAGAAATATAATGCCTTAGGCTTGGGAGGCGGTTCCATTGGTAGAGTGCTTATTAGCTTGTATGTAACCCTGGGGTTGACCTTCAGCGCCAAATAAACCAGGCATTGCAATACATGCCTTTAACACCAGCAATTAGAAGATAGAGACAGGAGAATCAGACCTTCACTGTGTATTATTGGCTACACAGTGAGTTAGAGGCCAGCCAAGACTACAAGAGAACTTGCTTTGTTTTTGTTCTGTTTGACAGAAAAAAAGAACTAAGGCCTCCTCTCCACTCCTGTTCTCACTGGGATGCTCTACCTCAGCTGGCCCAGGCTGGGCCCCAGGCCTCAGTCTACTGCAAGCTTCCTGGCTGATGAAAGCGTGGCAGGGCCTAGCACCAGATGCTTCGGAGTTCTCATGAGCCAAGGCTGGAGACGGCGGGCATAGCTCTTGGCCACCACAACACCCGCAGCCTGATTTTGTTCTCCAGGCAGCTATCCTGGGGGAAACACTGAGCAGGTGTCTTTTTAAGGAGATGGTGTGCTGGGAGTCACAAAGGGCCAGAAGTCGGTGTCTGACTGTGGTAGGACTTGTCCTAAGGACCAGGTGGCCAGGAGAAGGCCCAGGAGGAGCAGATGTCTCAGCAGAAGTGGGAGGCAAGCTTCCTAAGATGGGAGGACCTGTTCTGGCGAGAAACAGCTTCCGACTCTGGCCCTTTGGGTCAGCTCTGGGAGTGTGAGGCCCGCAGGGCAGTGGCGTGGCGGGGCTTCTTCCTCTAGGGAAGGTAAACCCAGTGTCCTTGGCCACCTGCCCTATCTTCTGCACACCGAGCTCTCACATGCAGTTCCCGCAGGGAGGGGAGGGAGCAAGGGACACCTTGACACTCCTTCCAGAAAGATCTGCTGACAGACAAAATTCCCTGCCCCCTCCTTCTCTGGCTGTGGCTGCCAGGCTGCACCCCCATCAGTTGGGCTTCCTCCTCCCCCACCCCTACCCCAGCTCCTCGAGCCCACCACACTTGGCAAGCCTCAGCTCTCAGGCTCCCTGTGGCTGGCCAGACGTGGGGGCCAAAACAGGGAAAGAAAGCCTCAGGGGGTTATCCTTCTTTGGTTAGATTCCACACCTGCTCACTGGGTGGGCAGGACCCTCTGCACTCCTGACAAACCCCAGAGATGCTCTGGCCAGCATCTAGGGGCCATATCTGAAGCAGCAAGGAGCTAGATAGATGCCCACATGGTGGTTTTTGGAGCCTGAGCCCTCTGAGGGACTACAAGCAGCTGGTACTCACCAGGGCAGGGCTAGGCTGGGCCAGCCTAGGCAGACAGCCACCAGTCCCTGATGTCCCTAACAAACAAGTGGCCCTCAGCAGCCTGGCACGTGGCACCATTGATGGCCCTGTGCCCAGAATGAGGAAAACATAAAATCTCATTTCAAGCCCCGATGGTGCTTTGGTTCAGCTTTCTAGCTCTGTAGAAACGTAATTCCATGCATTTTTCTTAAATGCAAGGCACCTGCTTGAAATGATTTTTCCGCCTTTCCACTTGAGTAAACAGGCAGAGGGAAGCCAGTGACTTTTCCATCGTTTCTCTGGGTTCTGATGTTTCTGAGTCTCTGCTGGGTCTGTTTTAACACTGTTATAGGACAATGTATAAGCTGGGCCAGATAGCATATTCCTATAATGCCGGTTACTCAGGAGGCTGAGGGAGGGCAACTTAGGAAGACCCTGTTCTAAACAAACAAACAAACAAATAAAAAATAAACAAATAAATAAGATCCCGGGTAACCTGAGCTACCTGGCAAGTCCCAGTTCTCAGGGAGAGAAACTATCTCAAAGAACAAAGTGGGGGCTGACAAGATAGCTCAGTGTGTAAAGCACCTGCTGTCAAGCCTAAGTAAGGACCTGTGTGAGTTCAATTCCCAGGACCCACATGGTAGATGGAGAGAATAGATGCCTACTGGCTGTTCTCTGATTTCCACATGTGGGTGCATATCTCACCCCAAATAAATAAATAAACACATAAATGCATGTTTTAAAAATAAGTAAATAAAAAGCAAGGTGGACAAGTCCCAAAGATCATCACCCAAGATTTAACTTTGGTCTTCATATGCACACTCACACATGTGTATACACACATACACACACACACACACACACGCATGGACCAAACTGTATTTGTATAGTTTTTATCCCAATTTTTCCCTTTAATAATTATTATAACCCAATACTGTTATATTGGTGGTGGCTACATAATAGTCTACCAGATAAACATAGGAAACTCATGGACTATTCCTTGTTGTTGGTTATTATGGTGGCTGGACTGGGGTCTGGAAATAAAGGTTTACACAGCTTAACAACCATCTTCTTTCACTCTTTTTAGATGAAGTCTCCTTGGCCCAGGTATAGCCAGAGTCAACAAGACTCCAACCTAATGGCCTCCTCTCTCAGGACATATTTTGGGTAGCAAAGCCTAGGGTCCTTTTCCTCCTGGGGCACTTCACTGCACTTCAAGGCTTGGAGGTAAGGTCTGCCATCCCTGTTTGAACTGGCAAGTAGTGTGCCAGGAATCCCTGGGAGATACGGGTGAGAAGGGGTTGGGGTGGGGGCATCTGTGACCCTAATAGGAAAAGTGCAGCCAAGTATAATGTTGGATGCAGGCTCCCCTCAAGGAGGAGGAGGCTCTGATGAGGAAGGTCAATTCTTTTGAATCCTTCCTGTCAGAAGCTCCACCACCTCCTGGTGTGGGACTTCCAAGTCTTGCTTTGTCATCTGCTGAAGGGACTAAAAAGCACCCATTTTCTCCAGCTTAGAGGTCTCTTCAAGGGGTTTGTGCCCCTTGGTGAGGCTCAAAGAATAAAGAACTGGAACCTTCTGTCCTATTTGCCAGATTTATCTCCCTTCCCCTCACTCTGCTCTGCTGTCCCTTCCCAGCGTCCAATTGTACCCATAGCCCAAGACACCCCCCTCCCTGCCACTTCCCAAGACATAGGCTGATTCTAGAACAGAATAGAAATCCTATAATTTCAGTACTGGAGGTAGAGGCAGAAGACACAGAAGTTCAAGGTCAAGCTGGGGATATGGTCTCTTGGCAACGCAGCATAAGGAAGGCCCGGGGTTCATCTCAATCACACATAAAATCAAAATATAAACTGCCTTTTAGCTGTTGTGGTAACACAAGTCTGTTCTTGGCGATGGAGAGAGAGAGGCAGGAGGATCAGGGGTTCAAGGCTAGCTTTGGCCACAGAAGACCTTGTCTTTAAGAAAACGGCTTTGAGCGGAGTGTAGTGTCATGTGCCTTTAATCTTAGCACTAGGGATACAGAGGCAGGCGGCTTTCTGGGGTTCAAGGCCAGCCTGGTCTACTTAGGGAGTTTCAGGACAGCCAAAGCTACATAATAGAGAGACCTTGCCTCAAAACATAACAGCAACAAATGTTTTTATATAATGCGTTTGAGGCCATTTGTCTACAAAAACAAAACACAAAAAACAAACCAACCAAACAAACAAATAAAAAACCCTCTACTTAAATTAAGAGTTGGGGAGCTGGGATTGTAACTCAGTGATAGATGGAGAGGGAAGGGGAGTTCAATATTATTTATGAGTTTGAGGCTAGCTGACTCTAAAACTAAGAGTGTATTCCACAAAGCACTGTGCCCAGCAGCTTTCCACATCCTCAGAGACCCAGTCAAAGTTCGTGGATTAAACAGCTAGGATTTGAGTGAGTTACCAGGTGTTACCTGGGACATTACACAGGAGAGGCCAGGTGGAGAGAGCGCTGCCTGACCATCCCAAGGAGGCTAGTTCTGCCCCGTGGGAATGCTGGTCACAGGGATAAACAGGAGGCAGGAGGTGGGCTGCCTTACCTCCTCTAGTCTGGAACTATCCATTTAATCGCCTCATGATACCTTCATTTCCTAAACGATGTGCAAGCTGAATGAGGCATTCAGCAAAGGGCTTCACCGCCAGCCCCAGCTCTGCTCTCCACGCATCCTGAAGGCACGTTCAGATGCTAGACAAAGTTGGGGAAACCTAACTGTCGATAAAGTCACTCTCTGCAATCAGGCAGAATTAATTGTGTGAACACCATTGATCAAACCACTTAATACTTACAGGGGCTGAGAAGGAGCCGAGATGTAATTTCATTCTCCACCTGCTCACTCCTAATGAAACTCCTAATAACGCTCTAATTTTTCTTTCAGATAAGGGCTGATAGGTGGGAATGGGGGTGGAAGGCTGGGGGAAGGACAGAGAAACTTATTTTCCCTCCTTTTGCTAGACTCCATCAGATAGATTCCAGTGAAAGACCCACTTCTGGAACATCTCGTCAAAAGCCACCTGGAGGGTTGTAGCTGACCTGAGTGGAGTGGGGTGTGAGCAGGGAGATCCACACAGATGATTCCAGCTTTGCCAGCTTAGGGTGATTACTCAGGAACTGGAGGGCAGCTGATCCCTTTTTAGGCTCATAAGAAAACTCATGTAAGTTCCCTGTTCCCATAGCAAGAGACTGAGGTCAGAGTGTGCCAGTTACCAGTTCCAAGAGGGAGTCATGCCACTCTCCACCCTGGACAGAATGAAGGAATGTGCTTTCAGGGTGTAGACACACACGTGTGGACGCAGGGCATAAACATGTACCATGTGCACATACACCCACACATACAGACTGGTTTCTGTAAATCCTATGAGGCTGGAAACCCTTCCTATCACATTTGCTGCTTTATTTTATGCCCAGGGAGGGTTTGAAATGTAAAATTCACTCAACAGATACTTGGAGAATATGCATGTGTCAAGAATGCACAGTATACACAGCTATGACTCTCTCTCTCTCTCTCTCTCTCTCTCTCACACACACACACACACACACACACACACTCAAACACACTATTTCATTTTGTTTTCTGAGAGGCAAGGACCACAGTAATTTCTCTCTCTCTCTCTTTCTTTTTTTTTCTTTTCTCTCTCTCTCTCTCTCTCTCTCTCTCTCTTTGGTGCTGGGGAATCCAACTCAAGACCTTGTACATTTGAAACAAGTACGCCGACATCTGAACTACATCTATATCCGGCCTCCACCCCCACCAGCAATCTTATCTGTTATTCTATTCCTGACATAAGTAGGCACTTGGACAAATAGGTACAGGCTCCAGTCAAATTCGTTTGCTCCTGAGGTTGGATTATCCCTTGAGACAAAGCTCTGGTCCCCAGCCCCACCTGTCTCTCTCAGTAAGATGTCTGTGGCTTTTTTGGGATCTTCACTACCTTGTGTGACATCTGTTTGCTACTGTTTTCTATGGGTACACATCCCTCATCAGTCTTCCCAGACCACACCCTGTCTCCCTCTAAGTTCAGATGGAAGGACCTACCCCTCCACTAATGAACTGGAAGCTACCCAGTAGGCCAAGAGTTCCAAAGGGGATGAACCTTGCTCATTACAACCACTTCCTCCCTCTGTCTCTTCCTTCTTTTCAACTCCCCTCCCAAACTGTAGAGGGGGCAGTAGAAGGTAGTTATTTACAAAGCCTGTGCTCTGGGGACCCTTGTCCTGGACAACAATTATAGCCCTTTAATTAACTGAATGAAGTTGACCTGTCGATGGAGGCATCCCCTCCCTACCCCCATGCTGAACTCATGGCTGTGAATCCATTAGATGAGAACTTGGTCACTGAGTTAGTTATATCCTCAGACCCCTTTTTTATTCTTATTTTAAATTTTAAGAAAGGGTCTCACTGAGTTGCCTAGGCTGGCCTAAGAGGCCGAGGTTACAAGTGTGCTTCACCATGCCTGGCCCTTTATCAGAGGCGTATAAAAGCCAAGTAAGTCCTTCCAGTTTTTGAGTTGGTGAGATGACTCCTTATTCAGTTGCCTGCCTGACCCTCATTCAACTAGACTGGTCTCAGAGGGTGGACATGCAAGCAGGTGAGAAGCCAATAGCATGAGCCACCTAGCCTGTGTAAGTTACATACGTGTACATACATGAGCACATGCATGCACCAATGTACACATGAGGCAGACTCTCCTACCTGGCCTTGGTCAGTGTGAGCAATAAAATCTAGGTTCCTCTGCCCTGACAAGCCCCCCAGCCCACCTTAGGACAGACATCATATACATTCTTACCTTCACTGCCACTTACCAGTCTATATAACCTTAGCTCCTTTACCTGGTTTTTAAGATCTGGGAAGGAGAGTTGGGGGTGAGGGAGGGGTGAGGGATGGGGGCAGTAGAGGGTAGTTATTTACAAAGCTTGTGCCCTGGGGACCCTTGTCCTGTACAACAATTACAGCCCCTTAATTAACTGAATGTAGTCGGCTGTCAATGGAGGCATGTCCCCCACTGAAGTTTGCCGTGCCTGCTGCTGTCTAGTACTGGTTAATGAATATAAATCAGATAGTTTATAGTTAGCGAGTAGGGAACAGGTTGGCAAGAGCCTGAATTCCAATGCAGATGCCTGAGGATAGGAACATGCCCTCCATCTTGGAGGCCAGGGCACCTACTAGGGCAGTGCTGGTGTGAGGTGGGTAAGCCTTCCCACTGTGCACTTGGGCTCTGACTGAACACATGTGTATGTGCAGCTGTGAACACAGGAACACTTGGCACAGGGGTCCCTGCACACACAGCATTGCAAACAGTAAGGAAACTTTTCTTCCTGGAAGTAATGAGCAAACACAGCATCCAGAAAAGCCTGGATCCTGGTTTCTTCTAAAACTCACAGAGCTAGCTGGGCATGGTGGGTGGCACATGCCTATCATTCTATCCCTCCAGAGGCTGAGGCAGGAGAAGGGAGGACTTGAGGCTACTCTGGGCTATGTTGTGAATTTGAGGTCAATTTGGACTACAAAGTAAGACCTGGACTCAAAAAATGAGAGAAGGGGGGGAAGGGAAAGAGGGAAGGAGGGAGGGAGGAAGGGAGGGAGGGAAGAACAGAGGGAGGGAGAGAGGGAGATCCTTGGCTCTGGGCAGTTTCTCCCTTGGATGCCAGAGTCTGTGTTATTGCCCCTGCAAACAACCATAAAGAAAATCTATCTATCTATCTATCTATCTATCTATCTATCTATCTATCTATCTATCTATCATCTGTCTATCTATCTATCTATCTATCTATCTATCTATCTATCTATCTATCTATCATCTGTCTATCTATCTATCATCTATCTATCTATCTATCTATCTATCTATCTATCTATCTATCTATCTATCTCCAATTGGATCCCTGCAGCTCCCCACTGATCCTGGAGGGAGCCTGTATACAGGATGCCAAGCTGGTTTTCCTTCTCCAAGCTGAAGAAATTCTGACTGCTCTTAGCAGGGGATGTGGAGGGGGTGTCTGAGACAGTGGTCTCTTGACTCCAGGCAGCCAGACTTCTAGAATGTATGTGAGGTTTTCTGACTGCTGAGGAAGCAGGCATGACCCCCTAACCAGGGCTGAATTCACAGACTGGTGATCTGCACACAGAGCCCTGAGTTTAAAGATCTAATGCCTTAATGTTCTTCTTAATACTTTCTGAACAAAGGACCCTACACTTCAGGTTTGCACCGGGAACTGCAAATTATGTGGCTGGTCTCATTCTTGCAATTCACACCCAGTCAGTGAGATAGATGTATGTATAGAATGTTAGTTTGGGATTCTGGTATCAGTGTATCCATGAACTGAGTTCTACCCCACAGGGGGATCACATATGGAAAAGACAGGAGAGCAGACCTAGGGCTCTGCTAAGGTGGTCTTGCCACCTGAGAAACTTACCTTCCTTATTGAGTCCCATGCTTACCTCTACTAGCTCAGCCATAACCTGGGCTCAACGCAGGGTTGATTCTCTCTCTCTCTCTCTCTCTCTCTCTCTCTCTCTCTCTCTCTCTCTCTCTCTCACACACACACACACACACACACACACACACACACTCCATCTAGTGTGTCACGGCAAAGCTGCAACACTGCCTCTAAGAGATGGAGGGGGGATGGACACCCCACCCCGTGGACAAGCCTGGACACCTACCTCTAAACTCCAGAGCTCAGCCAACACCTCTCTGGCCTGTTTACTCTCCTGCGGGGAGGTGGGAGCTCTAGCTGTGGGAAGCAGAGAGGGTTGGCTTGGTAGGGACAGACAAAGTAATTGGTATCCACTGGTTGATGTCACTCTACCTTCTGCCCTGCTGGTCCAGGCTGGGAAGGGTGACAATTATTTACTTCTCTTGGGTTTTCCTGCTGGGAGACCTGTAGGGAGCAAGGCAATGATCTTCAGGTCCTGGAGACAAAGGGAAATGATCCTATGACCATGGGTGAGTGGTGGCAGATAGAAAGCTAAAGATTCAGAAGCCAGCCAAGGCACTAGAGGGAGGCTGGAGCTACATATTCAAGATCCTTCAGCCCTACCCCACGTCTAGGGAAGCAAGGTCACCTCAACTGAGACTCTAGGGATCAGGGCGAGGGCCCTGGAATCTCACCCTGCCTCCCATCCCTGCCTCCACTGTTGCCTCAGAGGTCCAGCAGGGGGCTTTGGACAAGGAAAGTGTATCAAGCCCCAAAGCAGACTGGGGACTATAGGTGGTCAGTGATCCCCAATCAATGGGACTTTCACAAAAGTACCCCACAATCCTCACTAAGGTAACAAGGACATAGTAATTTTGCAGATCACACGGTAGACTGTGGAGATCAAATCTGCTGCCTTGACACCACTCTTATCCCTACCCACATCACGGCTGCATCACATGCCCCTCCCAAGACAGGCTGGAACTCCATGTCCCTGTCAGACCTGAGAGAGGAGCAATCCTGGAGACTCCAGTGCTCTGACAGGGAGCCCCGCAACACCCTCCAAATAGGCCTTTCAGGGCCCCAGACCCCTACAGATCTTCATAACCCCCTGCAGAAGATAGGGGCAGCAGGGGAAGGAAGGGTTGGGACTGCATTCTCAAAGATGAAGCTAGAGAAAAGCTTGTAGGGAGCTTACCTAGTGACTCATCTGGAAATCTACTCTACCTTGAGTCTTAGTCCACAGCAATCCCCCCACACACATACTTGAGTTATAAAAACTCAAGTTGAGTTCCTCATCCTGGAAGTTTAGTTCCCAGAGCCTGGGGTAGGGCTGAGAAGACAGAGGAGGGGGAGTTCTGTTTTGGTGGATTGGGGGTAAATTTGCCCAAGCTCTTCCACACCTCCCTTTGATAGATAGACCCAGTCCTCAAGGTGGGGGCACCTTAGAAAAGGGGTCTCTAAGACATTCTCAGACACTTAGAACTCTGTAGTCAGCAGAGGAAGGTGTCCTAGGGAGACCATATTGACTGAGGCTTTGTGCAGGGCAAAGATGAGTCTGGACAGAGATGGAAGCTCTGGAAAGGACCAGTCACTCACTCTCTGGGCTTAGCAGGCATGAAACAGCCAGCTTTTAGCCTTGAAGTAACATGAGGACCAGTCATCCTGTCAGAAGGTCACTGACACCAGCCTACAGACAGTAAGACAGATGGGAGAGGAGGTTCTCCCAGGAACGTTCCCCCACACTCACTCAGGGCCAGCAATCAGGACACTTCAGAGAGGTTCAGTCCTGGGCATCCAGACATTACTGGATACTGTTCTACTTGACCTGGGAGAAAAGAGATGGATATCATCTTTGCCTCAGTTATTTCCACTCTTCATAGGAATCTGACTTGGGGTGCATCTCTACCCAGTGTGGTCCAACTGACCCACACTGCACATCTCCTCCCCGAGGTCACGCCTACTATCCCCTGAGTTTGGCATACTGCCTGTTCTCTGTGCATCGTGGGAAAGGGGAGGAAGACTGTCGTCACTCCTGGTATATTGTGACCACTGTCAACACTACTCTCCTCCTATGGGGTTGAATAGAATGGAAAAAGCAAGGCTTTGGCCTTCCAGATTAGCCACCATGACCTTGGGAAGGCACCCTGACTTCTGTGTCCTTTACTCTGCCTCTTGTGCCGAGCTCCCCAACAGGTGCATTGGGGGACATCGAGGTAATCTAGGTGGCCAGCGCGGCCATGGGTTATCATTATTAATTATAACTCTATGTGTTCACTGTCTACAGTGAGGGGAGGCCCTCTTGCAGCCCACACTTAGGCCCAGGCTCCAGTTTCTGTCCCCACATGCCAGAAATGACCACTCTCCACCCTGCCAGGCCTACCCAGCCCACACTGGGGAAATGCATCTGTGGAAACAGGCAAGGAAAGCCAGGGAAAGGTTGACTGCTTTTTTTCCTGCCCCCTCCTTCCCTGCAGTGTGGGTGACACTGGCAAGAAGCGAGCAGCTGACCCGGGTTTGAATTTAGAGTGTTCATTAATACGATATTATGCCATATGCTCCCGCACACTGTCTCCCTCTAATGCAGCCGCCAATTTGCTGAGCAGCCCTAATTAGTAATGGTATAATGAGAGTATTCAGAGGGTAATGTGGTGGGTGGAGACGAAAGAGGGGATTGCTCCTGACCAGTGGGGGAAGGGCAGGATCCGGCTGCAGAGGGCCACGGGGTGGGAGTGAAGGGGACACAAGAGGGGTTTTTTTCTTCTTCAGGCTGAGGCCCAGGAGGAACCTCCCCTCTACCCCATTCATCAGGGTGCAGAGCGGCAAGGTGTAAGGTGTAAGGTGGATGTAGGTGTAGACAGGCAAGAGCATGACAGGTCGAGAGTGGAGAGAGGCCCTGGGGGAGGAGGTGACTGTAGACCTCTGCTCTCTAACCAGAGGTGGATGAACTATAACAGTGGTTTGTGATGATGATGGTGGTGGTGGTGATGGTGATGGTGATGGTGGTATGGTGATGGTGGTAATTGTGCTGGTTATGGTGAGGGTAGAGTGTGTATGTGTGTGGTGATGACACTCAAACCTATGAGTCCTGGCCACCTGACCTGCTAGGCACCATGCTGTGTCCTCAGAATGACCTCAACAGGTAATGTGACCCATATGTTTCCAGGCAGGGAAACTGGGACTTAAGGCAGATTAACTGTTGCTCAACTAGTGAAGGAGCTGCCAGTCTTTTGGCCATTGCTAGGCAAGGTCCTGGGGAAAGATCAAGGTGGAGGGATTAAGGGTGAACAAGAAGAACTGGCACACCCCTTCCCTCTTTCTGAAGGCCCTGGCTGTTCTTCCCTTCCTTCCCCAGATCGTGGCTCCCCACCAGAGTCCCTGAGTGACAGCTCACAGTATTCCTAGTATGAAGCTGCTCCAGATGAGGACCAGGACATGCTTACACCTGTGCTGGAGGCATCTTTGGGATCAGATCCCAAGGCAGAGTCCTCCCCTAGCTGCTGATGAAACCCAGAGGAAAATTAAAGGTGGAGGAAGTATTGGCGCCCAACCTGACCCTCCCCAAGTCTCCCATACCAAGGTCAGCAGGAGGGTGAGTGCCGGAACCTTCTCTGAGATCCAATTGCCAGTGTCCTTCTCAGCCCCTCCTTCCCAGGCATGGCTGGGCAGCGCTCCCTCCCCGGGTGATCACAGCTCTCCCGCCAACCCACACGCAGGAGATGAAATATTCATCACGTACATATTGGCTCCTCCAGCAGCTTTTAGGGAAAGTAAATGAGACTGGCTGGGGGAAGGAAATGAGTGTGAGTCTGGGGGGGTGCGGGGGGAGGGCAAAGGATGGGCAGTGACTTCAAGCTTGGCCTCTCCTGGAGTCAGCTCTTGGAAGTCCATGGCCCCTTCAGTTCTTGTTGTCCTGTCCCGGACCATTATTGCCTCCTCACCAACGCCAGGAGAGCCATGTCCTCTGGAGAGTGGGGAGCTCGTCCTTTTGCTTTCCAGTGTCTAGGAAGAACCACAGGGTCCATTCAGATCCATCTGACCAACAGCCACTCTGTGCTGTTCCAGAGGCCTGACACAGGCAAGCGGGGCAGAGATGTCTCCACCTTCATGATGTAGGGCACAGGCAAGAAACAGTCAGTGCTGTATAAAACCACAAGAGGTGATGTATATGGGACACAAAATACCTTTATTTAAGCCTGCATGGACAAGCAGAGTCTGTCTGAGAAGGAGGAACCCTGAGGCTTGGGGACAAGTCGAAGGGTCAAGATGTTGGAATGGAGGCCTGTAATTCCAGCTCCCCAGGAGGCTTAGGCAGGAGGCTGGCAGATTCCAGACCAACTAGGACCATATAGTGAGTTCAGGCCAACCTGGGCAACCTAATGTAACCCTATCTCAAATTTTAAAAAGAAATTAAAAAGGGTTGTAGATGTATCACTGTGGTAGAGCCCTTGCCTAGCACATGGAAAGGGCTTAGGTTCAGCCTCTAGTACTTAGGGGGGAATAAAGAAGTGCTAGGGAGTTTAGAGTGTCTGTCAAAGGGACAGTCAGAAGGCATGTGACTTTGATTTTGGGACACTAAATTTGGGAGGGACTGAAGATCTTAATCCCACAGGTCCTGGCAGGCTACTGGCTTGGGGTTTAGGAAAGCATTGGGTCACAGCCAGAGAGCCCTGGATTTAGAGAAGGGGACCTGAGTATGAACTTAAAGTCATTCAACATCTTAGCTTCACCTTCCTCAGATATGAACCACGGATAGGGGAGTCCAACCCATGTGTCACTTCTCCATGTAGGTGACAAAGCAGCTCCCCAAACCCCAGGGGCACCTTGCGGCCCCCAAAACTCTCTATAAACAACACCAAATTATAGAACCGCAGAACCTTGGTGCGAGGCAGACCGTTAGAACTCAATCAGTTGATCCCTATTTATTTGAGCAGCTTCTATACAGCCGGAGCCGTCATCCAAGTATGCACAGGACAGACTTAGAACTGCACCAGGGGGCTGAAGAGATGGCTCAGCGGTTAAGAGCACTGACTGTTCTTTCAAAGGTCCTGAGTTCAAATCCCAACACCCACATGGTAGCTCACAACCATCTGTAATGGGATTCTGACACCTCTTCTGGTGTCTGAAGACAGCTACAGTGTACTCACATATCATAAATAAAATAAACTAACCTTTAAAAAAAAAATAAGAACTGCATCAGGCCATTTCATAGACAGGGATGATCGAGGCCACATGGTGCTGATCCCTAGCTACTGTAGTCCTGGAGGTGAAGACAATGGGCACCCCTGCCTTCCTCATGTTCTCAGATTCTCCTTCCAAACACTGAATGGGAGAATAGATGACACCCCGACAAATGTCGCTGCCAAGAAAAAAGGTTAGGAGAGTCTGATAGGGTCGAAGGGCAGAGGGGATTTCACTGTGTAGCATGGAGGGTGAGGAACACCAGGTGGAGGGGACAGCAGAGGCTTGGAGATGGTGTGTGTGTGTGTGTGTGTGTGTGTGTGTGTTAAACAGTGTGAGTTTGTGAGAGACAAGGGTAAGGCTGGCTGAGGACAGCAAAGGGTCTCTGGAGCTTTCTGAGCCAGGGAGTGAGTTCCTAGAGCCTGGGCAGTTCAGTTACTGTTAGAGGATAGAAACTGAAGCAGAAAGACTCGGGTTTTTTTGTTTTTGATTGTTGTTGTTGTTGTTATTGCTGTTTTCGGACGTGGTTTCTCTGTGGAGCCCTGGATGTCCTTGAACTCATTTTGTAGGCCAGGCTGTCCTTGAACTCATAGAGGTCTGCCTGCCTCCACCTCCTGAGTGCTGGGGCTAAAGGACTGAGTGAAAGACCATGACTAGGAGCATGCTACTGCAGTAGTCTGGAGAAGCAGTCTGGAGAATCTCCCCAGAGCGAGTAGAAGAGAAAAAGCCACAGGAGAGGCATGACAGGAGGCCACTGGGGCAGCTCCAGTGGAGTGTGGGGAGGCAGGAAGGGCAGACACACAACTTTCAGAAGATGGGAGATTTAGCATCCTTTATTGATTCTAAGAACATTTCCTGAGCACCTGCAGAGGGTCAGACCCATGCCATTCAGGCAGGAAATTGAGCAAAATTGTACAAAACTCCGAGGCTGCTGATTTGTCCTTTGTTGAGCTGGGGGGATGGGCAAGAGCCAGCAAGGGCTCAGTGGGCAGCTGGAACCCATCTCAGAAACTTGACTTTGCTTTCTGTAAAGTGGCAGCATTTCAAAGAACAGTCAACCCCCCCAACCCCACTCCTAGCTATTGCTAGGGCTAGGGAGTCATCAGGAAGTAGCCCAGGACAACTTCAACAGGCAAGTAGCATAAACCGATGATCTCTGCATTCCCCTCTGCTGGTCCTCCCTGGGGCGCTTCGCTGGCTCTTGCTCAGTCACTAGGGAAGGGACTGGAGTGTCCTGTGATCCAGACGGAGACATTGAGTCATCCAGGTCCCTGACTCCATCTCTTCCCAGATCTTTTCCTTTGGTCACCTGGGACCTGCTCTCCACTTTCCTGATGATGGTGTGAGGGATGTAGAACTCAGAATTCCTCCTGAGGGTGGGAACCTTTGTTGAGATTGGTGGAGGGATACCTTTGTGCCAAGAGAGCCAAAGAAGGGTGGGCCCTCCTGTGGGCACTGGGAGCCAAGCCTGGGACTCTCTCTATACCCTGTCATCAGTTTTCCAGGAAGCCTGAAGGCTCCCCCTGTTCTCCCCCACCCACCAGGATCAAGGTTTGTGGGGAATGTTCTCCTGCAGAACTCGGCATGAAATAAATTCCATTCTTACTCTGCCAATGACACTGCACATAAATATTCAGTAAATTAGCAGCACGCTTTTATAGATTTATCAGTCATTGCAGGCACAAAATGACAGGCAATGTTGTAGCTGAAATATTAATGCTGACAAATTAATGATTTCTGAGTAAATGATGTCATTTTTGCACCGTTTCATTAAAATTTACTCACTTCTGCTTCATTTCTGGACCTAAAAAAAATTAAAATCATTTCTTTTTCTCTTTCTTCTTTCTTTTTAGTGTGGGATTGGTTCCCAAACCTGAGAGGGGCATAAATTTTCGCCCAGCAGCACCCCGGAAATAGAGGTAGGGAGCCAGGCAAGCTACTATTACTGCTGCTGGTGGGAATACCTTCTCACTCCGCATCACAGCCAGGGTCCCGGGCCTCCACCATCAGTCTAGCTAGTCTAGCAGGGACAGATAACCGACCCTTGCTTTGGATCAAACCTGGAGAGAGGATGTGGATACAGGGGCAAGTAGGGAGGGGCGTTGTGGTGGAAGGCACACGGGAGAGAAAGGAGTTGATTCTCTCTTTTTTTGAAGCCCTAGAGCCTCCATTGCCTTCACTGTACACGCCTCAGCTGTTGCAACAAATTTAAGGAATAATCAACTGCTCAACTCCTGTAGTAGGTAAGAGAGTGACACACCAATTGCATAAATACCATATCCACCAAGGTTCTGGGGAGTGAAGAGAGTTCAGCCCCGGATCCTGACTGATCACCTAGGCTCAGGCGCGGTGTGACCTTGTCTTGAACCTCCACAGTTCCCTTCTCTAACTATCTCATTTCCCAAGGTTCTTGCGTGGATTAAGAAGGATGGCATGTAAAAGCCCAGTTAGACTTCTCCTGGGATACTCTTCCCAGTTGGTAGCAGCCTGTCCTTGGGCAGCCAGAAGCGCTGCGGGGAGGGAGCAGTCGGACACCCCCTCCCCGCCGAGCGCGCACACACACCGATGCCAGGTGACCTGCCCGCACCCCCCCTCGCCCGCCCTTGCTGGGGTGCCAGCCCGGGGAGCACGCCCGGTCTCAGTTTGATGGAGACGCTAGAAGCAAAATATCTCGCCTGTCGGGCGAGCGCCGCAGGAAGCCAGAGCGGCGAGGCCAGGCGGACACAAAGGAGAGGCAAGGGCGGCGCGCGCGGGAGCCCGGCCCGGCCGTATCGGGCAATCTGCGGGCTAATTCGTGTCAGGGCCGGTCTCCTATCTCCAGCCTGGCTCCCCAGCCGCTGATAAAATTGAAGTGGAAATGAAGTTGGATGGTCCGGAGCAGCCGCGCTGGGCTGGGGTGGGGGCGGCGCTGCGCCCGCCCTGGGCAGCTGCGCCCTCCGCGGTCGCCCTTGGCGCTGCCCTTGGCCGGGCCGGAGCGATGAAGCGCGAGGCGGGGAGGGCCGATTGGCCCGCTCGGACCCTTAGCCAACGGCCATCTCCTATGCTGCCTCGGTCCTGGCGACCATTTCGCCAGCAATGATAGTGGGACAGAGATGGAGGTGGGGGACTGGATCCGTATAACACTCACGCTTATTGAGTGCTCGCTCGTGGGCCAGGCTCCGGGCCAGGTGCTTAAAGTGAATTATTGTCTCATCCAACCCTTCCTTTAACAGGCGGTGGGTCGAGTTATTGTGCCCATTTTTACTGGTGCAGAAATGGAGCCGTCCAAAGTCTCAGCTGACTCTGTTCAACTACCCTAAGCATGGGACCCCAGTGCACTGTATCTGGTGCAATTCACCTCCGCGTTCAACCTATGGGTCGGGGCTGGAGGAATCAACTACAAAGAATCCAAGCTGGACCTAGATGGGCTCTGGCAACTCTGCGCACCTGTGCTGTTTGTCCCCCAAACCCTGCTGAAGCTAAGCATCTCTGTGAGAAGTTAGTATTATCCTCAGAGTCTGGGCCAAGGAAAATCAGAAACGCAAAGGCTTTCCACAGCTGGGAATCAAAGAGTCAGGATGCGCTGGCCTCCGGAGTTGCCTTTCTGACCCCCAAACTCCCAACTCCCAGGTAGTTCTGGGTGGACACTAGAAGGCGTGGTGGGGGGTGGGGCTGTGACTGGGTCTTACAAAGCTGTTTGGTTATTGTTTGTTTATATTACTTTGCATTTCATTTACTTATAATGCCTTCCTACTTCGGCCTTCACTGCCTGCCTTCTCCTAGGGCTGTCCAGCGATGTCTTGATGCTTGCTAGCTATGGGCTCTCACAGCCTCCAAACCCACTACTTCTTCCTGCCCAAGGCCTTCATGCATTTCTTCCCTCGGCTTCTAATGCTCTTCTGGGCAACCTTTCCCTATCTCAAGTCTCATGATCTTTTCCATAATCCTTCTAATGGCATTGACATACCCAAAAATGTGGTGTATTTTCTTTCAATTAGACAATTAGAGCAACCCAGTGTAAACACTTACTAGGTCACAAGGGAAGTCTTAAAAACATTCCAGGGAATTGACATTGCACAGAACATGTGTTCAGATCACAAAGCAATAAAATTAGGAATCGAGCACAGGAAGAGTGCTAACAAAAGCCCCACATGCTTTGAACTGGAGAACTTCACTTCTGCACTCTCTGTGGGTTAAAAGAAAATCAACAGAAATTATTGACTGTTTAGGGCTGAATGGCAATGAATGTGCTTCATATTGGAGATGGTGGGATGTGGATAAAGGGGAGCTTAAGGGGAAATTTATAGACTGGACATCAGCACCCTTCGAATTGTTCACCAAATGTCCCTATCCTGACTTCTGTGCAGAACTAGAGTAGGTCCCCAGTATTGTGTTCTCTTCTTTCAATACACTTATGGGGTGTGTGTGTGGGGGGCAGACACTCATATACTTTTTATACGTTTAAAATATAGCACTGGGGATGGAATACAGGCCCTTGAGTGTGCTAGAAGAGGGCTTTGGGTCCCCCGGAACTGGAGTTACTAATGGTTGTAAGACACCATGAACAAGTGCTCTAAACTGAAGAGCTATCTCTCCAGTTCCTTCCAATCCTCTTTCGAAATGGATTTGAGATGGTCTGTGATACAGACAGCATGCTAATTAAAATGCAGCTTAGCAGAGAGATGAGAAAGCTGGGGGGGGGAGTCAGTATTGACTGAAGGCAGAATGGGGTAGCAACACATGGGCTTGGTTACCCAATGGCTTCTGTTCTTCTTGGGGCCAGATTCACAGATACCCATGCAGGAAGAAGGAGTGTGAAGTCAGACTGATGGAGTGTGTATCCTGTAGGTGCTAGAGGAGGCACGTCTGGGTTTGGACCTTGGGAATGGAGAACAGGGCTTTTGTGACAAGTAGGTGTAGATAAGAGGCAGAAGTGTGCTCATAAATTCATTCTGCAAGTCTGAGGAACTCTAAAAGAAAGACCTATAGAGATGGATGCCAGCACAGGCTGTGGTGGCCCTGAACCCCCAGTGCTGAGGTCTGCTGCTGCCTGGGATCACAGGATGGGCTCCTCTTGTGGTCAGCAAATTGCTAGAGATCAGTTCCACAAAAACCCAGCCAGGTTTTAGGGTCTTAGCTGTCCATCTAGCTTAATTTTCTACTTCCAGGTTAGTTTACAATGTCTCCCACGCCCCCCCCCCCAGCCCCTATGACCTGTGAGGAGAATGTTGCTGGCTGGCTTGCTCACTGAGCCACACATACCCCCAGCCCCCTCATTCCTCTTTGAAAGGACACTTATAATATCTTTCTCGCTGAATTAGACAACCCCACTGAGCCATTTCGTGGCTCTTTCTGATTGCATTTAAAAAGAATTCTTTTCTGCAAGAATTAAATAAAAGCCCCAAACTTCCAACTAACAAATGGGCTAAGGAACACAGCAGGCAGCTCTGAACAGGAATAACAAAAATGGCTGATGAATATTTTTTATAAAACTCAACATCCTTAGCTATCACGGAAATGCAAATTGAACCTGTTTTGAGAGTCTATTACACCCTAGTCAGAAGAGCTATCACAAACAGCAACAACAAAAGACAACACATGCTGGTGAGGATGTGGGGATGGGGGAGAATACTTATTCACAACAGGTACAGTGGAAACTGGGGCCAACACTATGAAAACCAGTATGGAGGCGCCCAAAGGACTCTGCAGCTATTAAGATATTTGCACTTCCATGTTTACTGCTGCACTACTCATAATAGCAAGGAAGAGAAATTAACCTAGATGTCAATCAACAGATGCAGGGATAAAGAAAATATGCTATATATATGCAATGACATTTTCTAAAGGATTTATCTTATTTTCTGTGTATTAGGTTTTTACCCGTATGTATTTATGCATACCACATGTGTGATCATGATGTGTGTTGGGGAGGGTGTGCATATCATAGCATACCTATGGAGGTCATAAGATAAGTTTGTGGAGTTGACTTCTTCTATCTTTACATGGGTTCTGGGGATTAAACTCAGGTTTTCAGGCCATGGGGCTAACACCTTTGCCTATTGAGCCATTCCACCAGCCCTAGTTCCTGACTCCTAAATGTGGATATGTAAGTAGTAATATCTTCCTCACAGTGTACATTGTATAGATATAGGTAAGCAGCAATGAGATTGCATGCTTAAAGATCAGTAGATTATAAAATTATGAACATCAAATTCCCCCTTGAGTCTGCTCCTGGAGATCTTCTCCAGACCCAGCAAGGAACCTTGCACATCCCTGTTCCCTTGCTAAGTTTAAATTGATTTCTCCCCTTTAAGTCCCCTAGCCTTACCATGCGTGGAAATCCATGAGGCCTTCTCACCTACTGTACTGTAAGGTTCCTGTGCTTGCCCTGCGCCTACTCGTGAGGAGTCAGTCCCTGGGAAAAGTGACCTTGATTTCTCGACCTTGGATCCACAGATTCTTGCACACTCCCAAACACAACAGGAGCTCCAAGGCTGTCTGTTGAGTTAAAGATTTTGAGTCATTGTTGACTTATCAAACCAGTATTTCCAGGATCTTCTGTTGTTGTTCTATAAGTTAAAGGGATGTTACATACTACTTTTAAGATGTCTGTTTCTTTTTATTTTATGTGTACGTATGTGCACTGCACATGTGCCTTGTTCCCATGGAGTTGAGCAGAAGGCATGGATCCCCCAGCACTGAAGATGTATGCAGTTGTGAGCCACCTGATGTAGGTATTGGGAACTGAACGTGGGTCCTCTGGAAGAGCAGCCAGGCTCTTAACCAATAAGACATCTCTCCAGCCCCTGTGCAGTATTTTGAGAAGAAGAAAAAAAAATCACTTACCTTCCACCACTGGTAGTCAATATTTGTTTTCATTTTTGTTTATTCTCTTTCCAGTCTTGGATTTTTATGTCCGAGGAGTTTACACTGCAGAACAGCATGAATTTAGTGTTTTCTTCATTCTGTGTTGCCCCAAACATTTGAATACTTTGCACATCTTCAGAGTAATTTTCAATGGTGAACCACTGGTGTACCTAAATTAATAATTTCTCCAGTTACATACGGAATACTTGCAAGAAATATATGTACATATTAGACAGAGGAAATCCCAAAGTATCCCAGAGAAAGCACACAGGACACTGAGCAGGTCATTGGTTGGTTTTGTTGTTTTTATTATTATTATATTTTATTTATATGGGGAGTGGAGAGATGGCTCAGTAGTTCAGAGCACTAGCTGTTCTTCCAAAGAACCCGGGTTCAAGTGCCAGCAACCATATGACAGCTCACAACTGTAACTCCAGTTCCAGGGGATCCCACACCCTCCCACAGACACAAATGCAGACAAAATACCAATGCACATTAAAAAATAATATTTGATTTTAGGTGTATGGGTATCTCATCAGCATATGTGTCTACACAGCATATTCATGTAGGTTGACAGAAGCTAGAAGAGGATGGGGAATTTTCTGGGAATAGAGTTACAGAGGGTTGTGATCACCATATGAGCACTGGGAACCAAACCCTGGTCCCCCTCAAGAGTAGCCAGAGTTCTTAACCACTGGACCATCTCTCCAGCTCCTGTCGTTGCTTTTGACAGAGTCTTGCTCTGTAACCTAGAATTGCTGGCTTAGAACTCAGGATCCTGCCCTGGCCTTCCAAGTCCTGGGATCACAAGTGTGCACCACCATATCCAAACTTAGACAGAACATGTCCTCAGATTACAGGTGTGTGTGTGTGTGTGTGTGTGTGTGAGAGAGAGAGAGAGAGAGAGAGAGAGAGAGAGAGAGAGAGAGAGAGAAACAAACCTCTCCATGGCTTAAAATTAAAAATTAAATTTCTAAATAATTCATGGTTAATGCGTAAATCAGTGACAATTAATTAAATATTTAGAATTGCATGAAAGGGTAAATGGCCCAGCTATAGCACTCTTGGGTATTTACGCAAAGGACTGTAAGTTGACATACCATACACGGACTTGCACATCTGCTTTATTTGCTGCTGCTAGGAAATCGAACCAGCCTAGATGTCCCAGCCGGGTAAAGAAAATGTGCCACATATGCACAATATAATTTTATGCAGCTACAAAGGAAACTTAAAGTGTGTTTCCACAGAAATGCATACAATGGGAACTCACTATGTTAAGTGAAAAAAGCTGGATTCAGGAAGATTAAAACTGCATTGTCCCTCTCCTACGTGAAGCTTAGCTTTAAATTGCTGTGTTTGTGTGTGTGCGTCTAAGTGTGTATTACCCTTATAGGTCAAGAACTGGAAAGAGGAGGGTGTGGGTAGGGATCCTGAGGGAGGTGGAAAGAGTATCAAACAGTGGAACACACGGAACAGATAGCAGAAGGAAAACTAACTGGAGGAAGGACAGGAACTAGCTGGAAGGAGGGAGGTGGTGACGGTACGGCCTGTGGGACAAATAAAAGCAGTGTGACACATACATGTGCAGATGTCACAGTGCCATCCACTACTTTGTATGCTGACCTAAGTAGTAACAATCATGAAAAAGTCTACTGTGGTTGGACATATACATTATGGGATGGGAGTCAAGGTCTTCACTGTAGCACTAAGCTACACACATAGGCAGGGTAATTGATTATGTGGTGATGAGTTAGAACTGGAGATCCACTTTAATGTGCAGATGTTTACGTGTGGAATGTTCTAGGGACGTGAGCGTTGATACTTTTCCAGCAGCAACAACGCCAGCTAGCGCTTCTAGCTCTGTTTTTAATACCACTCCCCCCTAAGAGAACTCTTAAAGGTCTGTGGAGAAATGATGGATTCTAGAACAAAGGTGGGAAACGCACAGAGTCTGGAGGATCCTGTGGTACCCAAAATTACAAGTGCTCAAATACAAAAGGAGTTTGAGAGATGTGGAAGCCAACTGGTGGAGCTCCATGTGGCCAAAGTTGGAGTCATTTGCATAGCCTCCACTATCTTCTCTCATTGCTTAAGGCACGGAGTCCCTGGGTGGTTTATAAATCAGCAACAGATAACTAAAACTATGTAAGACTTTACACGTGTTGAGGCATTGGAGCCCTTTGCTGATGGGGAGGGAGCTGGCTGGTAATTGGAAATAACCATTGAAACGGTGTGACATTGGCCATGGTGTTTTGTGAAGACACCACCCATCCACCTAAATCTAGTGTCTCCTCAGAATAGAGCGCAGTGCACGGCCGCCTAGCCGGGACTGCACTTCCAAGGTGTTTCTGGGGGGAGGAGAAGCTATGAGAATATAGTCTCTCTAGTAGAATCTGAGTAAGTGTGAGAAGTCTCCCTTCTGAGTTACATCCTTAAAGCAGCAAGACTGCCATCTGCAGAGTTCTCTCCTCTCTCTCAGCGGTCTGAACTCCAATGTGTCAGTGCGTGGGTTTCGAGGGATGATTGAGCCTGAGGATGGAAGGAACACGGGTCCTTGAATACTTCCATAAGGGAGTGCTTGCCTCAGAAATTATGGGCATAAACAGAAGCTTTCTTTTTTTTAATTCACAAGAATGTTGAAACTCCTATTGGATATTTTCAATCCTAATTTATACAGGTGCAGATAAACACACCAAAAGAACAGAGAGCCCAGAAACACATTCATATTTATGTAGGGGACCACAGCATATGTTAGAGATGTCGCCACTAATCACTGGGGGAAAGAAATACTACTTAATAATAGAACTGTGACACATCAATCACAGAAATAAAATACAGAGGTTTTAGTGTCTTCTGCATGAAAAACAATTAGAAGAAATATTGGAAAAGATTGCTCACAGCCTAAGGTGATTATTTCACATTCAAAAGAAAAACATAGTAAGACCCTTTAAAATAAAAAAAATATATTTAACATTACTAAAATTATATATATACATATATTTTAAAGATTTATTTTTTTTATGTATGTGAGTTCACTGTTGCTCTCTTTAGACACACTAGAAGGGGGCATTGGATCCTATTACAGATGGTTGTGAGCCACCAATGTGGTTGTTGGGAATTGAACTCAGGACCTCTGGAAGAGCAGTCAGTGCTCTTAACTGCCAAGCCATCTCTCCAACCCCTAAAATTATATCTTATGGAAAGTCAAATATACCACAAATAAGATTAAAAGGTGGACATGCCACATTTTAATTCCTCCAAGGGTATTTTTGCACCATGTCCCACAGAAATACCAACTTTAATAAATGTATCATCCAGGATCCAATCAAGAGACAAAAATCTGGAAAAAGTCAGGTTGCGGTGGCACACTCTTTTAATCTCAGCATTTGGGAGGCAGAAGCAAGAAGATCTCTGTAAATTTAAGAACAACCTGGTCTACTGAGCTAGTTCTAGGACAGTCAGGGCTATACAGAGAAACCCTGTCTCAAACAAAACAAAACAATACAAAACAAAACCTGGAAAAATTTAACACACACAAGAAGTTAAGTAAGGGGCTACCAGTGTTGCTCAGTGGCCGAACTCTTCCCTTGCATGTACAGAACCCTGGGCTAAATACCTTTTACAAGATGGGTCATGGGTATGGGTATATGGGGGATAGCTCATAAAAGGTGGTTAAGGGAGGTATGGGTACCTTCACAAGGGAAAAAAAAAGAAGGGTGGAAGGAAGAAAGACAGGGAATAAAATTGGGGAACAGTTACTAATTCCAGGGCTGAGAACACTTACTTAGATGAAACCCCCATCTGAAAAGAGACACTCAAATCTCAGTGGGGTGTGACTTTACCACAGATTTTCTCCATAGACACCCATAGCTGGTAAGCGGGTGGTGATCAGGCGAGCCAGTTTAAGCTACTGTAGAGACAACACCAGGGGCTTCTCCATGTGCTGCAGTCAGAGACACTATGGAAGCAAGGCAGTAGTAGTCCTCTAGGCATCTCCATCTTCAAAGCCTAGCACAGCAGGTAAAGTAGATGCATTCACAGGTTGGGGGTAGGTTTGGTAATGGCAAAACGGGATGACTTTAAGACCTACAGTGTACATGAATTTAAAGCTAAAGGGCAGTAAATTGATTATTGGCACACTTATCATAGATGGTAGGGATATGGGTGCTGCTTATATTATTTATGGCTCAAAGATCTCAAAATAAAAAAATGAAAAAAAATGATCACAATATATAGAATTTTTAAAAAATTAAGTTAGTCAGTATGGAATGAAATTTTCTTTCTGAGCACCAGGAAGACAAAGGAAGAGAGACACGGGAGATCAGAGACAGAGTCTGGGACAGAAAGAAGCAAGAGTCTGTTATAAATTAAAACTAAAGACAGTGATTTCTCTCTGTAAGAACAAGTCAGTTAAACGAAAAATGTAAATGGGTAAAATCTCTTCATTAAAAAAAAAGATTTAAAGTTAAATCAAAACTAAAATTATGTGTAGCTTGAAAGAATCATCCTAAAATAAAGAGACATAAAATTTACAGGTGTGAGTCTCTTCCACGACTATTGGATCCTTCCTGCCCTTTCTTTCATCTATACCTGTCAAAACCCTTCAAATTGATCCATGTACTTATCTGACCTTCAAATCTCTCTTGAGAATAAACAGAATCCTATAGAATAAAAATGCTTCTAGAGAGGTGAACTGGGGACCTGGGAATAGAAATGGAGGGAGGCTTCTGTAGAGCCTAGTATTGAATTTTATGAATTATGAATCTTGTGCACATATTGCTCATTTAAAACAGTGTTAACAGACTAATGAAAGAAAACTATTTTCTCCTCTTCCTCCTCTTCCTTCTCCTCCTCCTCTTCCTCCTCCTCCTCTTCTTCCTCCTTCCTTTTGGTTTTCCAAGACACGGTTTCTCTGTATAGTCCTAGAATTTACTCTGTAGAACTGACTGGCCTCAAACCTACAGAGTTGCCTCTGCCTCCCGAGTACTGGGATTAAAAGCATGGGCCACCACAGCCAGCCTGCCCGTGAAAGATTTTGTCTAGTGTCGGTTAACCTTAACTGTGGGTGTCACCATTCTGTGGACAAAAAAGGAGAAAGGAGCTGAGTGGTAACATTCATCACCTGCTGCTTCCTGCCTGTGGATGCAACGCCTGCCACCAGGACTTCCTGACAACACCCTCATCAGTCAAAATAAGTTCTTCCTTCCCTAGGTTGCATTGGTCACACCATTTTGTCACAGCGGCAATGAAAGTAAATAATGCCAATGGAAAGTTTTATATTAGATGGACTGTGTCACAAGCAGAATAAAAAGAAAATGGTCCCAGCACTCAGAAGGCCAAGGCAGGGGTCCTGATCATGACTTCTAGGCCAGTCTAGGCTCCATAGGAAGACTAACTTAACAAAACAAGCAAACAGAAAAGGCCAAGCATGGTGGCACATGCCTTTGATTAAAGCTCTCTCAGGGTGGCCTACACAGTGAGTTCCAGGACTACACAGAGAGACCCTGTCTCAAAAAACAAAAGGAGACAGAGGAAGGGGCGGGGGAGGAAGGGGAAGGAGACAAAAAGAACAAGAGGAGAAGGAGAAGAAGAAAAGAGAGAAGGAAAAGGAGGAAGAGGAGGGAAAGGAGAAGGAAGAGGAGGGGAAGGGGGGAGGAAGAGGAGGGGAAGGGGGAGGAAGAGGAGGGGAAGGGGGAGGAAGAGGAGGGGAAGGGGGAGGAAGAGGAGGGGGAAGAGGAGGAAGAAGAAGAGGAGGAGGAGGAGGAAGAGAGACACAGCTTCCCTCTTTGGTCTTAAAAGGCTCTCTGCTCCTCCCCTAGAGCTCTGCCCTTGGAAACCTTGCACTGTTCCTACTTCCAGCCATTTTCCTCTTAGCATGACCACAGACTCACATTCTTGGGCCAAGGACCTTGATACATTGCATTTAACTTACAGTGTATTTAATTTTTTTAAATATTTATCTTTATTATTTTAAATTATGCGTGTCTGTGTGGAGGTATGTGCACATGAGAGCAGCACCCGCGGAGGCCAGACGTGTCAAATTTCCCTGGAGCTGGAGTTGCAGGTGGTCGTGAGATGCCTAATGTGGATGCTGGGGAAGGAACACAGATCCTCTGTAAGAGCAGTGTGTGCTCTTACCCACCGAGCCACCTCTCCAGTCCCATATCTGTGCTTTACACATGAGTGATGCTGCTGATCTTATATTCCAGTCTTGGTCTTTCTATCTGAAAAATGGGATAATTAGGCCTCTTGGGGCTCTGGAGGAATGCACAGGAGTGCTCACCTCTGCTCCAGTCCTTGGCTTGGATGCTAAGTGTTCACCCAAGACTTGGCTGTCATCTCAGCTTTTGCCATCGGTGACCTGCTGTGTGTGTCAGCCCACTGCCACAGGATCCGCCACCCCACCCTTCCAGATCTTTCTCTAAATTCATTGTCCCCGTGTTGGTCTCATCCTGAGAGTGGGAGGTAAAGCCAAAACAGGTGGTGTGTACCTACTGAATTAAAACAACTCAATTGTCCCCTGGCTGTAACCCTAGTGTCCCAGACCATCTAAGTCATTTCTAGTTTTATAGGATTAACTCAGTGCTTGGACTTCTAGAGAAACCCCAGAGCTTGCTCCCTTTCCCTCTCCCTCTCCCTCTCGCTCCCTCCCTCTCCCTCTCCCCTTCCCTCCCCTCCCCCTCCCCCTCCCTTTCTCCTCCCAAGGCAGAATAACTCAGTTTCCCCCTGGGAGAGCATGGACAGCTAGCTGGAGGCAGAGCTCCCATCTTGCTCCTTTTTTCCTCTGTCCCTTCACCAACCCCAGCCCTGCAGCTATCCCATGAAACCCAGCACCCCGGGGTGTCCCTGGGGGAGGGTGGCCCATCTCTCTTTACAAAGAGGCAGGATTGGGCTAATAAGAACCAGCTGTGATGGTGGTGGGTTTCACTCCACCCCTCCCCTGCCCTTGCTCTGATAGCTGTGAGAAACTGATGACAACCTGTTTGACCTCTGACCTCCGAACTTGACCTGCTGCTAATACCTCCAGCTGCTGATTGCTGCAGCAGCCCTTTGTCTCGGGCTGTTTGGGAGCCTGGACAGACAAATGATTTCTATTTGTCCTCTGGTGCCGCGGATGGAGCTGATCGATAGAACCCGCGAATGATGTCAAGGATTTGTCACCACGGCTTATGAATGACAAAAACGTTCCTCGACCCCCCACTCCACCTTTCTCCCCTCCCCAAAGAAACACCTTTTGGGGGAGAAAGACTGAAAGCCAGAGAAGGCATATTGATTTTTTTTTTTTTTTGCTTTCTTAAATAGCAGCTCGAGCCACAAAAGAGAGAAAGACAACACTTTTCTGTGCTAAAATGCAGCAAAAAAGCCTCCCAGAGAACAAGCCTGGTGATTAGATCAGCTATTGCATTTAAGCACTGCAGACCCTGCACACCACCACTGCTCAATTTGGTCTGCCAAAGGCTGGACCAATTTCTTATCCATTCCCAGCAGCCCAGACTTGAGAGGGCGCCAGAAAAGGCTTTGTGCCTCTCTTTCTTCCCCATCTACCTCCAGCTCAGGAACAATTTCTGCCTCCCAACCTCTTCCTCTTCTTCTCTCCCTGGTTAAGCATGGACTGGAACCCTAACGTGTGACCCTGAACCAATACCAAGCCTGTGGATGGAGATATAAACATCCTTTGGATTTGGATTTTAAAAAGAGGCATAATCATTGAGAGCAAAACCAGTTGCCAGTCCCTGGGAAGCTTAGTCTTCAGAACATGTATCCCAGGATGCTCTGGGGCAGTGAAGATTCAAGTTAACTTGCCCAGCTGGGTTGTTGTGGGAGATGGTTTTGAGGCTGCTAATTGTGGGGATGCATTTGTTGAGTATAGACAGAAACCAAGGGCCTTCCTGGGAATGGAATGGAGTATTTGGGTGATTCAGAAGCCGGAGGACAAGTGGCTTTGCGGGTATGATGCAAAGACTCAGTTTTGCTATCTGTGAGAGGGGTATTTAATTGAGTCATCCTCACAAAGTGCTGAGAGTATTCATTTGGTAGAGTGTGAGGTCAGGTAGAGTGTGAGGTCAGGTCTTGGTTTTAAGATGACTTTAACCACTAGTATTTGAAGACATAATACTCTCCTGGAGATTTCCCAGCATATCACTGGCACATGGCCGTATAGAGACACACCTCTACCCAAAGCCAGGACCTGGCTGTGGTGGAGGTCACAGAACTGAATGAGGGGAGCTCTGGCAGGATGATGTCCTCTCTGTCCAACCACAGGCCCTCGGCATAGGCAGCAGGAATGCCTGCTCTTCAGTGGGCTCGGGAGGATACGAGGTAGTTTAGGTCCTTACTTGGACCTCTGCATAGCTCCCTGCCGGGCTCAGGTTTCTCCCATCTGTCCTCCACATCCTCACCAGAGCTCCCTTCTCATCTCAAATCTGCCCTGCTATCTCTATTTGGATCCTTTGAATCACAGCTCCTCCCTGTCTTCAGAATAAAGCCTAACTCCTTATCCTGACATTCTGGGCCCCTCCCAGGTAGGCTCTTGCTTGTTGCCTCGGTATGCCATGATCCCTCAGGCCATGGTCCTCATCTTGCTGTCACCTCTTTTGGATCAGGCCAAGTATCTCCTGTGTGGTTCCTTGCCTAGAAAATTCCTTTACTTCCATTTTAGTAATAACTCTCACTCCATTCCCTAACCCCCAGCCTACCAGCTGTACTTCCAACAGAAAGATTCTGTCCACACTGGACTTCTGCCTGCATTGCAGTCTTCTGGTGCAGAGACCAGGCTGTGCTAGAGACACCAGGGTGCTGGTTAGTGTAGTTGGAAGGTGCTTGAACTTTCTAGAAAGTTTGGGAACTAGTGAGGATGCTGCATCCAGGTGGAGGTGCTTCATTGACAACCAAATGATAACGGTGGTAGGAAAAAGATCACCAATTAAAGCTGTGTGCTGGTGGCACACACCTTTAGTCCCAGCACTTGGGAAGCAGAGGCAGGCGAATCTCTGATTTCAAGGCCAGCCTGGTCTGCAGAGTGAGTTCCAGCACAGTCAGTGCTACACAGTGAAATCTGTCTCTAAATATATACATACAAACATGCACATACATACATACATACATACATACATACATAAGAATAAAGGCTATTAAAGCCCTGACTCTTGTGCTGGTGACTCATATTACTGTGCCTGAACATAGGGTTATACTTATGGCACTCAACTGCTTACAATTGAGTCACATGCCAATCTTTCTTTCTTTCTTTTTTTTTTTTTGGTTTTTTGAGACAGGGTTTCTCTGTGTAGCCCTGGCTGTCCTGGAACTCACTTTGTAGACCAGGCTGGCCTCGAACTCAGAAATCCTCCTGCCTCTGCCTCCCAAGTGCTGGGATTAAAGGTGTGCGCCACCACCGCCCGGCTCTTTCTTTCTTTTTAAAGATTATATGTGTGTGTGTGTGTGTGTGTGTGTGTGTGTGTGTGTGTGTGTGTGTGTGTAGCATATATATGTATATATAGCATATATATTCATATATTTAGATATATATGAATATACTGTCACTGTCTTAAGACACACCAGAAGAGGGTACTGGATCCCATTACAGATGGTTGTGAGCCTCTATGTGTTCCCACCATCTGGGAATTGAACTCAGGACCTCTGGTAGAGCAGTCAGTGCTCTTAACCACTGAGCCACCTCTCCAGCCCAAAGATAAACTTTTGACTCTTTACTGGAACAATAGGAAAGGCACTCTGAGGGCAAGACCCTAGCCAATTAGAAGACCCCAATTTGTGAAAATCCAAATTTGTTGAAAGGAGAAAGCTTGAAGTAAGAATGCAGTTGAAGAGGTTCCTTGCTTGAAAATAACCCTCAGGTACAATCTCAAGGGTACATGGAGACCTCTGTAGCTGGTCTAAGGAGGCCTTAGGCTACATCTTGAGCTGGTAGTAGAACTTGGCATCATCCACATGACACTGGCTTTGTAAGCATGACAGATAGGAGAGCAAGTGGATAGTGAGTGTTCCCACCAAGGTTCCAGAAAGGCTGAGAAAGCAGAGCCTGGGTTGCACTGAGGAGCCCAGCACGCTGGGAGATGCCGCACCGTGGGATGTGCACCGAGGAAAGCTGTGGCTATGCGTGGAGCACAAGCCGGGGCCATAGAGCTGCTGCGTGCGGACCGTGAGCCTTGCCTTGCTGGTTTGGGTCTTGCTTTGGTCCATTTTTTCTTGCCCTGTACCCACTGCTCCCTTTTGGAGTAGGGGTGTTTGCCCTACACCACTGTGTACTGGACATACATGACCTGTGTTTTGGTTTTATAGAGGCTCACCGTTGACAGGTTGCCATGAGTCTCAGAAGACCTTTTGGACTCCCAGCTTATGTTAAGGTTATGAAGCCTTTTAGAGATGGTATAAATGCATTTTGCATTTTGAGATGAAGACGAGCCTTTATGGGATAGTGGTGGACTGTTATCACTTAAAGGGACACATTTGATAAGGGGTAGATCTGTGATAGTTAATCTCCATCAGCAACTTTACTAGATCTGGAGATCAGCATTGGAAGCCCGTATCTGGGCATATTATAAGGATGTTTCCAGAAAGATTTATTTGCTTGGTTTGGTTTTTCAAGACAGGGTTTCTCTATGTAGCCCTAGCTGTCCTAGAGCTTGCTCTATAGATCAAGCTGGCCTCAAACTGAGAGATTCACCTGCCTCTGCCTCCCAAGTGCTGGGATCAAAGGCATGCACCACCACCACCCAGCTGTTTCCAGAAAGGTTTACTGAAGAGCGAAGTTTCGCCCTGAACGTGGGTACCAATATCACATGGGATGGAGTCCCTGGTTGAATAAAAAGGAGAAAGTAAGCCGAAAACCAACACTCATCTCTCTGTTCTCTGACTATGGATACAAATTGATCAATTGCCTCAAGCTCCTTATACTATACCTTCTCACTGTGATGGACTGTACCTTCAAACTGTGTCAAAATAGGTTCTTTTCGAAGGTGTTTTGTCAAATCAACAAGAAAAATAACTGACCCACCAGGACTACAGTCTGAGCCACCAAACCTAGTTTGATGATGATGATGATGATGATGATGATGAGGAGGAGGAGGAGGAGGAGGAGAAAGTGTCTCTTATCTCTGCCCCCAGACTGGTCTGGAACTTATTACACATCTGTGTGACTTTGGACTTCTTTCTCCCTCTACCTCTCAAGCACTGGGACCACAGAAGTATATCACTATGTTCAGTTTATGGAGCTTGGGGTATCAAACCCTGGACATTATGCTTGCTATGTGAATGTTCTACAAACTGGGCTATATCCCTATGCTGTTTAGCAGTTTTAAACACTGAAAATATAACAAACTCATTGCAGAAACATTCAAGCAATATGGCAGAGTATTTTTAAAGGAGGACCCCCCCCATGAAGCTCTTTTGTATTGATTAGGGTATTTCTTCAAGTGATTAAAAAACAAAAACAGGAGCCAGGCATGACGGCATGTCTGCAATCACGGCCCTTGAGAGGCAGAATCAGGAAGATCAGGAATTCAAGATCAACCTTGGCTACCTAGCAAGGTCAAGGTCAGCCTGGAGACCCTGCCTCAAGAGACAAAAACAAAACAGTACAAACTGGTTTAAGCTAAAGGGGGATTGTTGCCTATCAGGACAGATAAGGAAGGGATGAAGTTGGTTTCAACAGAGGAGGCCTGGTCAGGCTCAAATAATATGATCTAGATTGGACCTCTCTTCTCCTCCTTTCCTTCCCTGTCTTCCCTCCTTTCCCCTTTCTTCTGTTTTCCCCTCGCCTTGTCTCTTGGCTCTCTTCTAAGTAGCTTTATGCACAAGTGTCTTCGAGATTTCAAAGCAAGTCTAGCATTTCTAAGTTTCTCTCCTCCCAGATTCTAGTTCGGAATGGGAGACTGTAGCAGACTGTCTTCCACAGAAGGCAACATCAGTAGCTCCCACCTCACCTGCCCTTCTGCCATGAGATCTTGTCACTGCCTCAAAAGGTGGAGTCTCACTTCCCTGCCCTGGGTCTGAGCTGGTGTTAGTGACCAATTATACCCATTAGAAGCAGGGCCTCTGGGGGCTCAGTCACGTGAAGCCTTGTAGCTTCCACCATGGTCTCCTGCATCGTCTCTCTCCAGGTTCTTCCTTTTGATAGCCCTGCTCCTGGGAACCTAGCTGCTGCCTGGCAAAAGCCGGCACCACATACAACCTGTGTGCCTCTATGCCATGGCTAACAGTTCCATCCTTCTGGTGGTGGCAGATGTCCACCTGTGGTGGTTTGAATGAAAATGACCTCCGTAGGTCCATAGGGAGTGGCACTATTAGGAGGTTGGAGGAAGTGTGTTTCAGTGTCTTCCTGCTGCCTGCTTGATCGGGATGTAGAACTCTCAGCTCCTCCAATACCATGTCCACCAGAATGCCGTCATACCCCTGCCATGACGATAATGGACTAAACCTCTAAACTGTAAGCCAGCCCCAATTAAATGTTGTCCTTTATAAGAATTTCCATGGTCATGGTGTCTCTTCACAACAATAAAACCCTAACACTACCTTATATTTTTAATCTCGCTGAGTCTGGCTGGGGCTTGCAGATTAGATAGATTGGTTGGTCAGTAAGCCTCTCTCTTCTTTCCTAGTGCTGAGATCATAGGCCTGTGCTGCTGTGCCTGGCTCTTATGTGGGTGCTGGGGACTGAACTCAAGTCCTCATGCCTGCATGGCAAGCACATTACCCAAGAGCCATCTCTTCAGCTTTCTGTTTTCCTTTCTTGGATAACTATCAGGAGGCTGAACTGTAGTGCCTAAGGTCATATACATTTAATGAGATTTTTAAATTATCTTCCAGAAACTTCTTTAGATGCCTGCTGTCTATCCACAGTGCACAGGGCACCCCTTTCTTCACACTATCATCAACATGGAATGGTTACCAACTACAAGGTGAAAAAATGATTTCCAGTTACTGCTTTAATTTGAATTTCTTTGATTACTAGTGGGGTCAGAGACCTTCTCATATCTATATCGACTATTGCTATTTCTCTTTTTTTTTTCAATATTGCCTAATCATACCCTTTGACCAATTTTTATATTGCAGCATTTTTATATTTTATTATTGATCTATGAAGCCTTTTATATATGAGGGGGCTAATCTTTTGTTGGTCATACATCTTACAAACATCTTTTGTATCTAAGTTTACATAGGGGGGCACTCAAATCAGATGAGCAAAGGCCTCGAGAAGGCACAGTGTGAGCCCTCAAATGCAGGAGGCACCTGGCAAGAGAATTTAATTAGAATTTCACTAGAGTAGCTACACAGAGGGAGCCCAGACTCAAGAGCTTAGAGAGGCCAACAAAACTGCCCATCGCTGGGAAGAGGCAATGAATGGATCTGCTAATGCATCCTCATCTCTGGAGACCTGCCCTTGAGGAGCAGGAGCTACCTTGCCTGGAGGTTATACATTCCTAGGAGGTCTGACACAGTGGCTAAGTGGTAGGAGGGAATTAAAAGGCCCTCAACTCCAGGAAAGACAGACACTTGAGTCCAGGGGGTGCTTCAGTGACTCCCTGAAACTTTGCTGAGTGCCCCAGAGGCCACCCTTGCTTAGCTCTTATGATTCAGTGGTTTGCATGGAGATGTGGAGGAGCCTAGCAACTGCCCCAGTCACAGCTAGAAGTACACCCCACTCTCTAGAAGAAGTCACTCTTCTGATCACCAGACTCTGCTTCTGAGGACCTTCCGTAAGAGTCAGAGCTGTACAGTCAGTAGCATAATGGGAAGAGACCAAAAGGAAGGAATGGAAGATGGTTCACTCCAAAGCCAGACTATGAATGGGGACAGTGTTCTCTTTGCTGAGGGAGATCGGGGTGGGGTGTTGCCCTTGGCTGCCCTTCTACCACAAACTGATACCCCTATTCCCTAAGGACACTTCTCTCATGTGTCATGAGGGTTCGATGGATTTATTCAATCGGTTACTTGTCACCCATTGTTGCCACAGTAACTGATTCAAGGTTGTCTTAGTAAGTTCTATTGCTATGACAAAACACTATGACCAAGGGAGTTTGTAAAAGAAAGTGCCTAATTGAGCTTACAGTTCTAGAGGGTCAGAGTCCATGTTGGCCGAACAAAGGCATGGAAGCAGAAACAGCTGAAGGCTAACATCTTGGTTAGCAAGTAGGAGGGAGGGAGGGAGGGAGGGAAGGAGGGAGGGAAGGAGGGAGAGAGAGAGAGAGAGAGAGAGAGAGAGAGAGAGAGAGAGAGAGAGAGAGAGAGAGAACTGGAAATAGGCTTTTGAAGCCTCAAAGATCACCCCCAGTGACAGACCTCCACCAACAAGAACACGGCTCCTAATCCTTCCCAAACAATTCCATCAACAGGGGACCAACTGTTTAAACCTATGAGTCTATGGGGGCCATTCTCATTCAAACCACCACTAAGGTATAGAGGTCAATAAAATGCTAAGGCTGCTGGGAAGCTGATTTTTTTTCCCACCAAGCAGGTGAGCAATTAGGGCATCATAGCTGTTTTTGTTTCCTGTGGAACTGGAAGCTAGTGGCAGCTGTGGGCAGCTGGACTGAGAAAAGGATGCTGCTGACATTTGGGCCTAACTCAGACTGAACTGACAGACACCCGAGCTAGCACATTAGCAGAGCCAGCAGACTCACTGTTTTTTGAAGACAGTTTGAAGAGGCCTTTTAGCCCTTCATGAGTTCCAGACATGTGTGGTATGAGCTCAGTGGTTTGCGTGGAGACCTGGAGGAGCCCAGCAAGCCTGCCCTCGTCACAGCCAGAAGTGTACCCCACTCTGTCCTCTCTACTGCTGTGCTAGGTACTGCCCAGTTATGCCCTGTCACCAGTGGACTCGGCCAGAGTGACGAGGTCACTATGGGTCAGACTTATGCTGCTGTGAACATCTGGGTCTGTGGCCAGCTCTCTGAGCTCTTCAGATATTAACACTTTATAGCCCAGAGGAATTTATTTCTTTTCTCTGGGATGGAGCAAAGGGCATCTATTCTAGGCAGAAGGAACAGGGTCATCTCAAATCCACATCTATGTAGGGGTAAGAGCTTTTTGCTTCGCTGTTCCTCAGGGGTTGGAGGGCAGATAGGAATTCAGGTCTTGAAAAAAGGTATCTTGATATTTGCCACTGGGTGGCCTGAATCTTCGACTCTTTGGGGTGTCAGCCCTCTATCCGTAGTCTGGACAAAACCTGACATCTTACAGAAACCCAAGTGCACAAAGTCTACAAAGTAAGTCTCAGGGCCCAGCCCACCTCCCTGAGGGGGCATTGCAGGGGGACTGGGCGCTTTTTGCCTCCGTCTTGTTCTCTTCCTAAGCCATTGCTGGCCTCTGTGCCTCACCCAGGAGCAAGTGTCACCTGGGGCCAGAGGGGACGGTGAAGCATAAGAGGAGTTTGTCTCCTCAGCAGGAGACAACATACACAGAAGCCCAGCTCGGATCACCACAGTGTCAGTTAGTTGTGCCAATGCAGGTGTGCACCAGGTACTGAGTGGCCAGAGGCCAGCATGCTCCAGGAAACAAGTCAGTTTCATCTCTTGGCCGAGATCCCAGCCTGCCCACTGTGGGCCTCAGACATGGCGATCACCCTTGTCAGGTGCAAAGGAGATGAATGCCAGAGAGAAAACCAGCTGTGTCTTGAAAAGGGAAGATCAATGTCAGAGAGTGAGGGGGTGTGTCCCAAGAGAAGAACCACAAGGACTGAGGTACAGACCCCTGGGAATTATATAAAGAGTCTGTGATTAGGGCTAGAACTGTGAATCAGGCTGTAGAGAAAGCCTGAGTAGAGGTCAGGTTCAGGCTGGGGTGGGGGAGGGGTGGCGGTGAGAAGGTATGGCAGAAGAAGGCTTCTGTGTACAGCGGAACTCTGCCAGGGCTGAGGAGGCTGGAGGGGAGACCTCTGGGAGGCAGGTGCAACAGTGTGGGGGAGTGTCCACAGGATCTGAAGGAAGGTAAGAATGACCGTGGGATACGTTCACGACTCTGTCTCCCTAGGGATCGAGTGTCTAAAATGTTGTCTCCGCATGAACCTCAGAGAGTGCCTCCCCACTTGGCCAGCCCCCTTCCTCAGATGGTCAGCTCCATGTTGGCCACCTGTTCCCACCAATGGGTGATACGAACAGCAGGGATCATTAACTCAAGCCATGAACTCACTCTGCCTCCCCTACATCTGGCCGGATAGAAACCCCTCCTCCACGTCCACTCCCCAGCCTCTGGGCCTCTTCCCAGCTAAGCATTTCTCTCCATTAGAGGAACACACCTGCCTCTGCCATTCTAGGCCACAGACCCCAGCACATACCCGGGCACCCAAACCGCATGGCCTCTTTGAGAAAGAAGCTCTGCTGGGAGGCCAGAGACCCGAGTGTCGATTTGGTTTCTACCGCTCACACACCTAGTGGCCCTAAGCAACCTATGCCTTCAGAGCCTCTCTCTCTCCTGGGTGAATCAAGGATAAATTGCTTGCCCCACCCCCGGGGATGAACCTGGCAGTATATAAGGATGTCTGTAAGCCCTTGACGCACTGCTTAAACTGTGTATGTTTTTCTTCACCCACCCAGCTCTGTGGAGCTCTGACAAAATCCTAGAGTGTGAACACGCCTCCGGCCTCCCACATCCGTGACCCTGTTCCCAGGCCACTCACACCCTGCAATGGGAAAAGCTTTGCCCGAAGCACAAACTACATTCACATCCTCTGTGTGACCAGTGGGGGAATGAATCAAGGGAGGAAGGAATTTATCAAGACTAACTTCCCAGTGTGAGGCTTGTGGGCTCCTGGAAATCTTCCCAGAAGATAATCCATTAAGGGTTTTGCTCAAATACATTGCGGCATGGGATTGACATGACACTGTCATACAATTTGTCAGGGGACAGGGGAAAGGTTTGATGACTTGCTAGGATATCCTCATCCATCTGACTTCCTATGCGCCATACGTTGGCTTTCATCTTTGGTGAAGGGGACACGGCCTGGGGAGGTATGTGCCACTTCGAACCAGCTCTGCAAACCTTGGACTTAGGCACCATTTGAGTTGATGAGAAAATGTCTTTCATGCCCTCTCTGAGCCTCTCATTTACCTTCTGAATAGCAATCTGATGAAAACTATCATAAACTTCAAGGATAATGTCTGTTTGTGCACATAGCATTCCACCTGTCTGTTGGATAGATGAATGAATGAATAAATGAGTGAATGAATGAATGAATGAATGTTATAAGTAAGATCCACAAGTTCATGTTAGCTTCTCTCCTCTCTGGGGCTGAGTGTATTTCCTGTCAAATGTATGTTCTGGGGAGCCTGCTTCCTGGCCCTTTGTCCAGTCAAGCTTCTCTGATCTGCCTGTACCAAAGCTGAGGGTTAGGGGAGGGAAGTGGGGAATTTGGGGTCTGTGTCTTCATGCCCCGAGGCTCAGGCTGCCCTCTAAGTTTCAGGGCATGGGCAGCAGGTATGCATTCCTGTTCCCACGGGGCTGCCAGGCTTGGGAGAGTGGCCTGGGTTGCAGCCCCACACTGACCTGCTCTTAACCCCCAGCAAAGTTACACAAACTCCTCCACGCTCTGCTGGCAGCTGGGCCACCGTGGCTATACGAGGCGAAGTAGGGAACAATGCTTCTCCTTGTGCCCTCAGCCCTTCCATCTCCCCACACCGGGCAGAGAAACACAGGGGGCAGGCAGGAGGGGCACCTGGCTCAGATTTCAGTCAGGCCTGGAAACTGGATCTTCCTCCCCATCAGAACTGTGGAGCAGGAAGGAGCTGGAGCCTGTGTCGCAGCAGGGGCTCGCTCTCCTCCATCCCTTCAGCAAATGCGCTGGACCTCATGGTGATGATGGGAAGGGAGGAGTCCACACGAGAATCAGGAAGCCTGGGTCTGGTTGTGCTGTGGTCAAGAAAGATATCAAAGGGTAGACTTCCGGGGGGCGGGGGCGCTTAGAATGCAGGATACAGAACCGGAATTCCCACTACAATCCTAGTCTCTGACAGGCACCTGCCAGTCTCACACTCCACTTCTCATCAGTTCAGGCAATATCTACCTCCAGGGTCACTCTGAGGAAAAATAAACAAATTTTTATACATGCTATACTTACAGGCTTAGTGGGAAGGGAGGTACGTGTGGTCCTTCTTCAGCTTCCCTAGGAAAGGCAAATTGTTTGAATTGTCTAACACAGAGCAGAACTACTTAAAGTACATGAAACTAGCTGTCAAAATTGTGAAACATAATCACAGTTTTGATTGCTTTGTGGCGGTATAAAAATTTGCAAATTTTTCATCAGGCAAGAAAAGAAAAACAAAGAGTAACAATCCTCAGCCCATCACGCCTCCCTTTGTGTTCTCATGCCCGTCTGAATTAGTTTGCTCGTGTTGACACACGCTCAGCCTTGCCTCGCTTGAGACACACATTTCTTATTCTTCTTCAGTCATCTCGTATTTAGGCTAGAGTTGTATGGTGGTTGGTTCTTTTCCAGATAACTGCCTTTGTTTGGAAACAATGTCAAAGAGTCTCTTCTCTCTGGCAGGCTGCCGCGGCCATGCCTCTCTGAAGCCTCTGTCCCAATGTCCTTCTCCTTCGGTGACCTCTCTTCTGCCTCTGGGTCTGCTTCTTCCTTACCTTGGTTTAGAGTTCCTGGAGGAGAACGAACAGGAAATCTTCAGTCTCTCAGGGTGCGATAAAGGACCATGACTCGGCTGACATGTTTCAGCACCGGGGACAGCGACACCCACGGCTTCACTTCTTGAGGCTCCATTTCTTCTGTGAGAGGAGAAGGAAATGGCTGAGAGGACTAGAGGTGAACAAGGCCGTGAGCTTGTTCTGGCTGGACTGCTTCGGCATTTTGAAATACGTTTTTTACTTTGGTAGGGGAAGAAAGGGGAGAGGGTATGTAGATGCTGGTGCCTGTGTGGAGGTCAGAGGACAATGTTTGTAAGTTGGTTCTTAAGTTGGTTCCTTCCCTTCTACCAAAGATTGGGTTCTAGGACTGAACCAGGTTGTCAGCTGGCCCAGCAAGCACTTTCTCCCACAGACCATCTTGCTGGCCCTAGCTGTACTAATAGGAGAGAAGCCCTGGGTTCAACAAGTCCACCACAAATGTTCTTCTCCATTTAGTGGATAGTGTACAGAACAGAAATGGGAAATTTTTCCAAGGGAAGGGAATTTAGACCCTTGGACCCATGCAAAGTGCTTCCCTGTGTACTCTAAACGCCCTGGGGTCTCATCTGTCCCTGCCCAGTCTCACTCAGTCACTTCCCACTCTCTGCTTCTGCTCCTCTCCTCTCTGAAGCACCTTAGACATTTGGATGGAGTCAGACTTACATTTCCTTGAAGCTCAAGAGTCACCTCCCTGTTTGTCAAGTGTTGGAACCAGATGAGCCTCCAAAGAAGTCACGGAGGTTAATAACTTCTGGTAGCTAAAGCCCAGAGTTAGAAAGATGCGTGTCTAGGGTCACACTGTAAGGTTTCTTCTTAGTCAGATAGCCCATAGCTCAGGTATTAGGGATCTATGCCCAATGCTCAGGTCATAGCACCAAGAAATCCCTGCCTGCCCCACAGGCTTCTACTCTGTCTTTGGCAATTCCAGTCTCCAGATTCTTAGTCTATGAAATGAAGAGGTTGGGTCAGTGTATACTAAAACAGTATGTGTGGTAGCACATACCTGTAATCACAGCACTTGAAAGGTACAGGCAGGAAAAAAAATAAAGAAAGAAAAAGAAAAAAAGATAGGTGTGGGCAGGAGGATCAGAGTTCAAGGCCAGTCTCAAATACACAGTGAGTTTGAAGCTACCTTGGGTCATGGGAGATACTGTCCCTAAAAAGGATTATTCCAAGTCTCTCTTAGGATGTAAACTCAGCTTATCTATGGCAGAGACTCCCAGCCTCTCAGACCACAGCCCTTCTTCGGTGATGCTGAGATGACAGACAAGACCTCAGGGCTCCTTTCCATGGGGGCATTCACAGGTATTTCTTAGAGATCTCCCTTCCTTATACTTCCCTGGGGACCAGGTATGGGGCCAATTCCTCACCCTGCTCTGCCTCTGTGCTGGATAGTTTAATGTCAACTTGATGAAAACTACAGTCGACAGAGAGGAGGGAACCTCGATTAAGCCCACAAGCTTATAGGGCACTGTCTTAATTATTGATTGACGGGGGAGGGTCCAACCCTCTGTGGGCAGTACCATCCCTGAGCTAGTCATTCTGGGTTCTGTAAGAAATCGGGCTGAGCAGGTCATAAAAGCAAACCAGTAAGCAGCACCCTCCATGGCCTCTGCATCAGCTCCTGACTCCAGGTTCCTGCCCTGTTTGGGTTCCTGTCCTGACTTCCTTCAATGATGAACAGCAATGTGGAAGTGTCAGATAAACACATCCTTTCCTGCCCAACTTGATTTTTGGTCATGGTGTTTCATCACAACAATGGTAACCCTGACTACAACAACCTCTCTTTATCATATGACACCAGATGATATAAGACCTAGAAGGTGGTATTATTCCCTTTACTTCTAAAAATAAATAAGTTTTTAGCTGAGCATAATGGCACATGCCTTTAATCCCAGCATTAGGGAGACAAAGGCAGACCAGCCTACTCTACAAAGTGAGTTCCAGAACAGCCGAGGTTGTTACACAGAGAAATCCTGTCTCAAAGACAAACAAACAAACAAACAAAAAACAAGAAATAAAATAAAAATTTAAAAAATTGTTTATTATATTTTATGTGTATGAGTGTTTTGCTTGCATGTGTACCTGTGAATCATGTGCATACCTGGTGCCATCAGAGGTCAGAGAGGGTTGTTGGATCCCCTGAAACTGAAGTTAAAGACAAATTTGAGGTGCTGTGTGAGTGCTGGAAATTAAACCCAGGTTCTCTGCAAGAACAAGCACTCTTTAACTGCTGAGGCATCTCTTGAGCTCCTCCTCATTTTCTTTCATTCATTCATTCATTCATCCATTCATCCATCCATCCATTCATTCATTCATTCATTCATTCATTCATTCATAGTTTCTCTGAATAGCCCTGATTGTTCTACAACACTGTTTAGACCAGGTTGGCCTCACACTCAGAGGTCTGCCTGCTAAGTACATTCATCACCTCATCTGGCTTTCTCCTGACTTTTTAAAGATGAAGAAACAACTGAGGCTGATGGCCATGTGGGACAGATGGATGCCCTTTGATCCTTGGAGTCCCAAAGTGCGGAAGTGGGAGCAGGGAGGGAAGAAGCTCTCAGGAGATTTGGGCTTAAAGCGTCAAAGGGCTGTACAGAGGGAGTGAGCTGCAACTCACACTGGGTGGACGATCAAAGAGCTTTAACAGTGAGTGAATAAGGGTGGGGCCAGTACGTGAACCACATCCGTGATGCTCAGAGATCAGAGATTCCTTTAGGAGATGCATCTACGAGAGAGAGAGAGAGAGAGAGAGAGAGAGAGAGAGAGAGAGAGAGAGAGAGAGAGAGAGATTATACTTCACACTCTCTGGTTTTGACTAAATAGAAGTCTCATTTTGGTGCTGGTCTGGAGGTCAAAGGATGACTTGTAGGAGTGGCTTCTTTCTTTTTACCATGTGGGTCCTGGAGACAGAACTCAAGTTGTCAGGCTTTGTAGCAAGTGCCCTTTTAATAGGTGAGATCAAGCCTTGGGCTTAGACCAAGAAGCAGGGGACAAGACTCATGGGAGATAGAATACCATGAGGCCGCTCGCCTCATGTATCTGAATGTATTTGTCTCTATGAGACAGGGTCATTATGTAATCCAGGCTGGCCTTGAACTCCTAATCTGCCTGCTTCAGTTTCTTGAGACCTGGGCTTACGGTTATGTGCCACCACATTCAGCTGTTTTATTTCTTTTTGTGGTTACCTTCTATCTTGACAAATTAATCTGTTTTCCCTGTTGTACGGTGTGAAATTTCAGTTTAATAAGCTTTTTTCCCTTTTTGTTTGTTTGTTTGTTTGTTTTTGTTTTGTGTTTTTGAGACAGGGTTTCTCTGTGTAGTCCTGGGGGTACTGGAACTCTCTCTGTGAATCATGTACATGGCTGGCCTCAAACTCGCAGAGATCTGCCTACCTCTGCCTCCCAAGTTCTGGGATTAAAGGCGTGCACCACCACCATTACCAGCCCCCATTTTCCCTTTTAAAATGAAGTCTTGTGTAGATCAGGCTGATCTAAAAGTCAACAGTAAGAAAAAACAACCCGATGAAAAAGTGAGCAAAAGATTTGAACAATCTTCTCATCACAGGTTACACAGATGGAAAATACACATATGGAAAGAGGCCCCATCTCCTATGTCATTAAAGACCTACCAACCAAAGACAACCAGGAGATGTCACACCCCCCACAAGTGTGAACAAAATAAAACCACTGGCCATACAAATGAGGACAGCAGGGTCCTTTCTTCATCGCTGGTGGGAGGGATGAAGTGGGACCTCTGCTTTGGAGCAGTTTGGCACTGTCTTACAAAGACAAATTCAATGCACTATACCTAGGGTGCTTACCCAACAGATGAGAGACCTGTGTCCATACTAAAACATCACATATCGAAGCTCATAGCAGCTGTATTCAATGATGACCAAACTCAAATTCCAAAGCAGCCAGGTGCCCTGCACCAGTGAATGCATAATAAACTAGGGTAAATCCATATGATAGAATATTATCTGGGGCTAAGAAGAAATAGAGAGGTCAGCTGTGGTGGCATATGCCTTTGATTCTGGCACTCAGGTGGCAGAGGCAGGCAGATTTTTGTGAGTTCAAGGCCAGTCTAAGCTAAATAGAGAGACCCTATCTAAAAAGAGAGAGGGAGGGTGTCAACAAATTTAAATGCATTCAGGAAAAAGCAAAAATATGAGCATGCATACACACACACACACACAAAGCCAGACAGTGGTTTGAATCCATCCTGCCCTACAGAGTAAGTTTCAGGACAGCCTGGACTACACAGAGAAACCCTGTCTCAAAAAAAAAAAAAAGAATAAATTTTCAAAAAGTGAGGTTAGGATAGCATAAGAAGAATGAAGAGCTGGGGCCAGGAGTTTTTATAGCAATGAAATAATTCTGTGTAATGGTGACCACAAAGTTGTGCATTCATCAAAACTCATAAGACTGCACGGTAAACTGAACTGAGTTTCCAATAACATTTCAACATTGACTCACTATTGCAGCAGATGCACCCCACCAATGCAAGACTATGAGTAATGTGGACAGACTGGGCAGAGTCCAGCAAGTGTGTGCAAACTGCTCCTTTTGAAAATAGTCTTTCAGTTAAAAACTGACTTGATGTTCTTTAAGAGGTTTGTCTCCTGCCAATGATACTCTAAGGAAGAAGCTCAGACATGTCGTGTATGTCGGAGACACACTTGAAAACTTCAGAAAAGCACTGTGTGAAAGCAGATAGACTCATCCGCATATTCATAAAGTACTGTAAGCACTAATGAAGCACTCACTGGACTGCACACACTTTGAACAAATTTCACAAACCTCACACTGAACGCAACAAGTGTAAGCCAATTCTACATGATTCCAGGATTTTCAAGTTTGTAAAAACTCAAGACTGAGCTATTCTGAGAATCGGGAAGAAGGTTACCTGTGAAGGCAGTTTGACATGTCAGTTAGGATGCAGGGGCTCTGGATAACGTCGTCTTCTCTCTGCATGCAGGATGTGAAGTGTGTTGGTGTTGTGAAGCCTCATCTGCATGCTTACTCCTGTGTACTTTTCTCTGTGTGTAGAATACATTTTTGTATGACAGCAGGTCTTGGGCTGGGGGGTGTGGCTCAGTTGGTAGAGTGCTTACCTAGCATGCCTGAGGCCCTGGGTTCCATCCCCAATTCTGCATAAAGCAGGAATGGTGGTGCACATAAATTGAGTATATTCATACAGTTCAACCCTATGCAACATGTTAAGATAGCAAACCACAGTTTCATCCATTAGCACAGTGGAATTCACAGACAACCTGACGTGAAGGGTTTGAAACATAAAGGGGTCCCCACTGCAATAGTTCATAAGATGAGTTTGCGCTCACATTTGAGGGGTGCTGGGGGAAGAGTTATGAAGAAGTCTGGTGCTAGTGACATTCCATGCTCTAAAGAGGTTTGCACAGGGGTGACAGCGATGCGAGCACAGGTGTATGTGTGGAGGTATGATCACACAGGTGAGTGTGCAGATGAGGTTGGATGACCCATGGGTGAATATGCATGGGAAGATAGTGACCACATGGGCTAATATGCATTCAGAGACTGGTGAGCCATGGGTGAATATGTGTGGAGGGTGGTGTGATCGTATGGGTAAGTGTGCTCATGAAAATCCATTATGCTGCATTCTTAAGATGCACATACTTAAGTTTTGAAGTACAAAGGGTCTCTGGGCTTGGTGGTGCACATCTGTAATTCCAGATCTCCAGAGACTAAGGCAGGAGGATTGTGGGTTCTAGGTCAGCCTGGGCTACATAGTGAGATTCTGTCTGGAAAACAAAAATGAAACCCGCCAAAACAAAAACAAAAAACCCAACAACAAAAACAAAAGTAACTCAGGTTTCACCAACACTGTGGAAATGGGAGGCAATGAGTCTCAATTTTAGGTGGGAGGCTCTTTCCAGGGTCTCCTGCCCTAGAGGTGGGCTTCTGAGTGTCAGCACCTTCCCACCACCAATGGCCTGAGGACCCAAGGTCAGCTTGTGACCCATCCTTATCTGGCCTTAGGATCAGGGGGCACAGGCTTAGGGGGTCAGTTACCAGATGCCCCCTCCATGTCCCCAGGGCAGCTCTGAGCCCTGCAACCTGAGGCTACAGGGTCAGGAGGGTAGATTCCTGCCTGAGTCTCTACAAACAAACAGGAGGCAAGGCTTAAGGAAGCCACAGGGTGCATGTGTGACCTGCCCCTGCCTGCTCACTCCTCCTCACTCACCCACCCTCGTGGCATGGTGAATTTTCTTCTGGGTATCCCCTTGTTCGCCCCCATCTTGGACCTGGGTACCAGCAGACATTTTCCCAAGGGCTTTACATCAGCCACACTGCATTCATCTGGTCCTCACTGACTTGTCAACACATTCATTGGTACAGACTCCATCTTTTCACCTCTCCGCAGCTCATCGCTACTTCTGCAAAGAAAAGGAGTTGTCTGCCTTGATGCACCCACTAGTAACCTTTATCCGAACCCCTCCTGTAATGGGGAGCTCATGCTATAGATGTTAGAAAGAGTAGCTAGAGGCAGGGGGTCAGGGGTAGATTGGTATAGAGCATCTGAGCAGCAGGGTACTTGCTTAGCACAGAGAGAGCCTAGGTTCAAAGTCAGCACTGCCACCGAAAGCAGAGAGAGAGAGAGAGTCAGGGCCGTCTAGGACAGTGCATCTACTCTATGACTCTTTTTGGCTTAGTGGGTAAAGGTACTTGTGAACCTGAGTTCAATCCCTGGGACTTACATGGTAGAAGATAATTAAGTCACACTTGTTTGTTCTCTGATCTCTACAAATGAGACATGGTACACATATGAGCATGTGGCCATACACACACACACACACGAATGAATGAATGAACAAATAAGTAGAACATCAAAAAAACCTCTTATCTAAACATATGCAAATGTGTACAGATGTACATAAATCCGCACATACCTGGCATGCATAGACATGCTCTCTCTGAGAGCACGCCATGGCAAGTCAACCCCCTAGTCATTGCTACCAGTGGGAGCCATGGAGGCTGGGCACAGAGGTAGGGATCCCTTAGCTCTCTGCCGGTCACTCACCGGTGAAGAGCTTTTGAAGGTGCACACAGCGGCTAGTTAATATATGGAGTGCTTCCGAGGCTACAACTCTAGGCCTCACACTCCTCTGGCTCTAGAGACATCAGCAGGGAGGCTCCAGCCCCAGGGAAGATGGGATTGTGGGATACTCCAGTCTAGCCAGGACCTCAGACTCCAAAGGGCTCAATAGACAACAGTCATACTCAGTAGCACCTGGTCCAGGCAGAGCCCAGCACATGCAAGCTGGCCGCTGAATAGCTGTCCAGGTAGAGGTTTCTGAAAGGTCATCCTGCCCATTTTAATCACTGCACACTTCTGCCTCCATGACTCCTCTGTTCCTGTGTACTTGGACCATCCCAGTGTCGGGGAAGTTCTTGCTTGAGTCTAGCTTGAGTCTTCCTGTTCTGTCAATGGAGTGACAGATTATGTTGGGGGGTGGTGATGTTGACTAAGAGACACAGTGAATTTCCTACAGACTCCCCCCCACCCCAAGTTCCTAGGATGGAGGAAAACTTACTTTTGTCAATTACCCTACTAGAGCCCCACCCCACTTTTCCATCCAGACCCCAGGCCCTTAACTGGGGATTTACAGGGCCAGACAAGCTCAGCTTCAGGAGTCGGAAGCTGCATCACGGAGGGAATTCTCTACCCAGATCAGGGCAGAGACCCAAGGCGTCCACCAACACTGCTCTCTGTGCAAGCTTGGCTCTTCGCTTCCTGTATTCCTGCTCCATGGCCAGGAAGTATCGGCTCCCATAGACACTCAGGACACAGCGCTGGCTTTGACCCCAGTCTTCCTTCTGTCTGGGTGAGAGGATGCAGGGCTGAGGGTTGATGCTAAAGAAGGATGGGTCCTCCAGGGCCTGCTAGAACTGAGAACAATCTAGCCTGCATTCTTTCCCACTCATTGACTGGACTGAGTGCTCCTTCACTCATTCATTCACAACCAGCAGCTCCCAGTCTGCACAGAGGGCATGCATGGAAAGCCCCCACGGAACAAGCTGGAAACCCCAGATGCACTCCCGGGCCTCAGGCCACTAGGCAGTGCTGGAAAACAGCACTGGGCTGTAAGTCCAGCGGATTGGACTTGGCCCTGCTGCTCTGGTGGCTGCAGACATTCCCTCGGATGAGGGTCTGGCCCTTTGTTAGTTCCTTCACTTGTAAAACAGAGGGCTGTATCAGGGGTATCTAAGGCTTTGGGGGAGCATGAAGGTAAGAATCAATTTCAGACCCTAAGACAGTGCTCACAGAACTGACCCCATAAGCCTTCTGCACTAAAGTTATGTTGCCCCTCTCTCACACCCCAGCAAGCCCATTCCAAGAGAGGGGCCATGTGAGGCCCTGCAGTTCACGAAGGGCTACAGCTGCTGTTTCTGCAGTCACCTAACCTCGGGGCTGTCACCCAAGCAAAGGACCCCAGCACTACAACCAGTAGTGTGGGAACTCCTCCTCCTCTCTGATCCATTGTCCCCAGAGAGTTCTTCACTGACAGGGGCTTCTTATGCCCAGAGCGTCCCCGGCCCAGTTGGCCAATTCAGTCCAGCAGGACTGAGGAACCGGCAGCTTCTGAGGGGAGAAGACTGGGGACTGTAATTCTTGTCTACCTGGCAGTGTATACGTGCCAGTCTACCCTCTCACACAGTGAGGAGGGTGTAGAAACACTGGAACTAAAGGAACAGCTGTCACAGCTCCAAGAAATCGCCCCTGGAGCTGAAGCAGTTCTGCCTGACGGGACAGATGTGGGCCGCAGCTGTGGGCAGCACACTGGGGCCTGTGCCTCTTCCCGTGCCAAGTACGGCTTTTCTCCAGGAGTCCTTAGGCCTCTGTTTTTCTAGTGATCTCATCATGAGATAATCATGAAGGCTTAGCTGCTAAGCATTCTTCCCATAGCCCTTTGGGTCCCCACCACACCAGCCCTCAGAGCTGTGGCCCTCCATTAGGCCCACAGAGAAGGAAGGGCAGTTCAAAGGGGCTGAAAGGCTTAGCCAAGAGATGGGGTGTAGCTTCTAGCCTCTACACTAGTTCTTGGAATTAGGAGGGGTTGTATCTTTGTTCCAATGCTCACATGAAAAAAAGGGGCCCAGAGACAGAGACACGCCCCTCCCCTTGCCCCCAGGGTCACACAGCAAGATGGAAGCCATCTTGCTGCTCCAGTTGGGTTTCTTGGGGGCTCTCCTGGGCTCTAGACCACATCCAGTCATTCCCCGCTGAGCCTCACAGCAGAACAGGGGGCTTGCCCTCCTCCCCACCTTGATCTCAACTCTGCCTGGGAGAAGCCACGGCCACCCCACTCTAGGAAGCAGGTCCAGGACTAGGGCCAGAGGTCTAGTTCCAGCAGGCCGATAACAGTGAACTGGGGTTTTCAATGTTCTGAATCCTAGAAAACAAATAGGACTCAAACCACATTCATTCCCTCAAGCCACGAGTGGCTTTCTGTCTGCGGATGATACTTTGTCTTTTAAAATCTATACTCTCCAGGACTGGGTCTAGTTTCTTCCATCAGTCTGGACAGTTCTCCCATGCCAGAGCTGGTCACCCTCACTTGGATATAAGTTCTCCTAGTATGGGAACCGTGTTTCTTTCATGTGACTGGGACTCCCCCAAACCAGTAGGGAGTGGCTGTTATAAAATTAGCTACTTCTAAGAATACACCCCTCAACAGACTAGCTACCCCCTAAGAACATATCTCCCCCTTCAAACTGAGCTGGGCCCCCATGTGTCCTCCAGCCTGCCCTTATCCTGGCACAGCTGATTTGGTCCTTCTCCTAGAATGAGGCTTTGGGTGACAGGGGAACTCCCTCTCCCCCCTTACCCCATCTCCAACTGGGGGCCTGTCTCAGACCAGCAAGGCCCACAGTCTTCCTCCCCATGACGGCCACCCCCACTGGGCAGCCCAGCGCCCCCTGACCCCTCAGCCTTCCATCACGGGGGATCTATAACATTTACAATCCCCAAACAAAAGCCCCTGAGAGCCGAGGACAGAATTCATCTTCCCAACTGACAAGCCCCGTTAATTAACGACTTGGAAATCGATGACGAGGAGGGACAGGCAGCAAATGACACCTCATCGTGGGCCAAGAGGAGGGAGGAAATGTCCGGGGACTGGTGGACACGCACCGTGGGGCTGGCCCAGTGCCTGGGAGAGCCACCGCCCCCATCTGTCTCTGTCACTTCAAAGGCCATCGACTACCTTCCAAGCTAGAAATTCTCATTCCCCACTGCGGCAGACCCTCCAGAGAAAAGGGTGAGGGCTGCACCGGAAGAGCATAAGAAAAGTACTCTAAGGAAGACCTACTGTGCGCAGACATGGTGCTGGATGTTCCTCACACTTTAAAGGCCTGGTGGCATCAGTGCAAGGTAGATTTCTTATCTTCACCTTAGAGATGAGACAATCAAGCAGTGGTCTTACATTGGGGCCATTTTTATGTCTGCTGTGGTGAATGACAGAAAGAAAGAACTGGATTTGTGAGAGTAAAAGGTCTGAAGCCGGGTCAGTTAGAAGGTTCCGTGGGGACAGCCTAATGAGCTGAGTTCAATCTCCACAACTTCTGTTGTAGGACAGAAGAACCAACTCTTAAAGGTTGTCCTCTGACCTCAACACATACATGTGGTATGCACCTGCACACACACACACACACACACACACACACACACACACACAGAGAGAGAGAGAGAGAGAGAGAGAGAGAGAGAGAAAGAGAGAGAGAGCGCGCGAGCTGAGACCAATCTTCATCCCTGCTATCAGTGTAACATCAGACAAGTTGCCTGATTTATTTGAGCCTCAGTTTCCTAGTCCACTGTGGAGAGGGCTCCATCTCTCCATCCTTGCCCATGAGCACAGATGAACGATCAGACATGATTTTCTCACCAGCGACCTTGCTTATCACACCACCCAGTTCTGGGCAACTGTGGATGACGTGGGATGAGGAGAAGCCTGTGGGCGGGGCGCGGTGGCCACTGAGGTGGCAAGGGCAGTCTCAGGGGAGTTCGTATTTGTGTTCCCAAGTTCCCAGTGTTGGAAGTAACAGTCTAGGGGTCACACTCACTTGTAGAGCCATCTGCTTGGAGTACTTGAGACCTTGGGTTTGATTGACAGATAGAGAGACAGAGACAGAAAGACAGAAAGAGAGAACACAAGATCACTTTAGTATCCAATAAGCCGTCAGGAGTATATCACTTGTAAAGCATATGTAAAGAACTGCGTCCAGTCTTCAACCTCTCTCTCTCTCTCTCTCTCTCTCTCTCTCTCTCTCTCTCTCTCTCTCTCTATCAAGTAAAGAGTGACTATAGCCTGGCACATAGTAGGCTCTCAAAAAAAAAAGTTAGAATGCTGGTGTTTTTCTATCCCTCAACTCTTCCAATCAAATGCAAACTGAGGGGTGTGGATGAAGAAACAACCCCCACCCCCTGACCCCAGGCTCCCTGCTCAGGCTCGGGGGGGGGGGGGGGGCAGAGAAATCAGGCTGCTGCTCTCGGAGAAGAATATGCAGATGAGTTTGAGCAGGTTTCCACCCACTTCAACGAGCTCAGAGGTCAGAGCCAGAGGCTGAGACTAGAGCTCTGCCCAGCAGGCAGCCACGATGAGGGGGAGCCACCAAAGCAGGAATAAAGCTGTCCACACCTTTCTACAGTGAATGCAGCCCCAACTGCCCTCTGCCAGGAGAGCTAGACAGAGTACTAGAGGGTATCTGGGGACCTGGGAGTCATGTGTGGCTGCTGGGGGGTGGGGGGGTGGGAGTGGGGGCGGGAATAAGAGTAGGGCAGGACAGGAGCCTAGAGGTACTGGGTTGAATGGAGCCAGCTGGAATGCCACCCCACATCAGGGAGCATGGGGCCTCAGCTTACCTATCTATGAAATGGGTCAAAAGAGATCTATTAGAAAATGAACAAGATGTCTATCATGAATCCTTGGGAAAGTAGATAAAATTGCAAGGAAGTATCCTTTCTCCCTTTAAGATGGCTGTAAACAAGGCACACATACAAGTTTGGTCAGGCTGGCAAAGCCAGAGCCCTGGATACTCCTGCTGAAGTATAAATAAAATGTGTATCTGTGGTAGAGAACAGTGCAGAAATCCCTCAGAAGGTGATGCAAACTGTCCCAGCACTCTGGAGGCAGGAGGATTTCCAGTTTGAGCAACCTGCACTAACAAACAAAGCCAGGTGTGGTGGTGTGTACTTAAAATACTAGCATTTGGGAGACAATGGCAGGAAGATCGGGAGTTCAAGACCATCATCAGTTACATAATGAGTTTGGGGCTAACCTGAGCTACATGAGACATCATCTCAAAAGAACGAACAAAGAAAATAGCTGAAATGTACCCCAGCACTCATTGAAACATTATTCACAATAACTAAAAGATGGGAATAACTCAAGTGTCCATCAACAAAAAGTAAACGGACACAAACAATATGGTCTATGCACATGATGGAATATTATTCAGCCACCAACAGGAATGACATTATGACATATGCGTCCACATGGGCAAACCTTGAAAACATTATACGAAGCAAAATAAGCCAGACACAAAACACAGCTATTGCGTTGATTCCAGTGGTGGCAAACCAGTGAAAGAGGCGGGCTCAGGGAGCCAGAAAGCAGATTAGAGGTGTCTAGAGGATTCTGAGAGAGAATGAGAGTTGCTGCTTAGTAGGTAGAGTTTAGAATACTGAAAAAGTTGTAGAAATACAGTGCGGTCAAGGCTCCCTGGCACTTGTGGCATCTAATTAATATAATTTAAAAATGATCAAATGGAAATTTAATGTCATATACTTCTATCACAATTGAAAAAAATTAGCAGTTTGAAAATGAAAAGCAACAAGGAGTGGGGGCGACTTTCCAGGCCATCAAGGAGTCCTGCCCTGGGGACACCTGAATTGAGGAAGGACACCTCCTGGTGCACTCCCACCTACCGCTCCACCCCACACAGTCGGGTCAGCCGTTCAGCCCAGCTACCCCAAGCCTCCTCCCAGCCCTTCCCTAGCCGTTGGGCATAAGAGGCCAGCCCAGGCCAGCCAGGGCCTCCCTCTAGAGCAGATGGCTTTGCTCTCTCCCTCTGGGTCCTCGCTCACTCCAGGCCCCTTGAAGAAGAAGAGACCTTTCCAGAATCCATCATCTCACCAGAGCCCTAAATGTCGAATTTAAATTCATACTTTGTACCACCTTTGATTTCAAAGCGGATTACACCTCTCTCTGTGAAAGGCGGGTATGGGCTGTGTGGCCTCTTGGGCCTCTGCTGGGCTCTAAGCATTGTTAACTCCTTCCAATTCATTAGGTCTAATCCCAGCAGCGCTGAGTAAGGGGCCCTGGGCCACCCTGCGCTCAGGCCATATGTGCCCATTGTGACACTCCCTGGCTAATCCAGCACCAGAGAGGGGCTGCGGCCACCAGATCCTGGTGTGAGGGCCTCCTAGCCTGCGGTGAGGGGGTAGGGCTGCAGAGACCACAGAGTGGGGAAGTTGGAGAGGCAGAAGGACAGACAGACATCACTGTGTTGTCATGCCTCTTCTGCTGGTGTACACTCCCTCCACACATCACCACTCTGTGTACACTGGTGTGCAGTGTGCTTACAACCTCGTGCCCACAGGCACACTTACTGCCCCCGGGGCTGAGACACACCCTCATGTCCACATTGGCACATTCACACTGTACGCCCAGTGTCCTGCACCCACACAGGCATTTGGCATCTCTCTACACACACTCATGTTCACACCCGTGTGCTCTTCATATGGCCAGTGTCACAATGCCACACCCCGAGGACACTGTTTCACACATCTCCATTAAGTTTCCATGCATTCCAGTAGGACACAAGCCCGACGGGAATGTTTAGAGAGAACTTCACTTTGGCTTATGGTTTTGATGGTTCTAGACTGTGGCTGGTCCTGTTGCTCTAGGCCAGTGGCTCTCAACCTTCTGGAATACTGAGACCCTTTAAGACAGTTCCTCATGTTGTGGTGACTCCCCCCTCCCCCCCAACCATAAAATAATTTTTGTTGCTACTTCATAACTGTAATTTTGTTACTGCTACGAATTGTAATGTGAGTAACTGTGCTTTCCGACGGTCTTAGGTGACCCCTGTGAAAAGGTCATTTGATGACCCCTTCACCAAGGTTTGCATCCCACTGGATGAGACCAATTACTCTAGGCCTTTACTGAGACAGCACAAGAAAGTGTGATGCCGAACAAAATACATCCTGCTGATGGAAAGGAAGAGAGGCGGGTAAGGAGCTGGAGCTGGTGTTGGTTTGTTTGTTTGTTTGTTGTTGAGGACCGGCTCTCAGGAACCTGAAGATTACAGATGGGACCAGATGGACCTGTGGGTGCTGTTCCAATTCCAAGCCATAGCACCCCGACCACCACATTCAGGGCTTAGACTCAGGGAATCTCAGAGCCCAGCGACTACATTCCATGTCAGATCAGGGGGACCTCCAGCTAGGGGCTGTTTCAGCCCACAGCATCCTCTTAGATACCCCAGGTCTCCATCCTGGAATAGATAACACTGAGTTCCCTGGTCCTTCTATAGGTTTATGAGTGAGACTGTGACCTCTTCCTTTGTCCAGTTCTCCTGGGCTGAGCTACACAGAAGGAAGAGAAGTTACTGCAGTCGTTGCTCTTGGGTTGGGGAAAGGGGCTCTCTGACTGGGGAAGGGTCAACATGAAGCCCATCTTCTTCACTGGCCTTGATATTACCTGCCCCCCCCCCCATACACACAACACCTGTTCATATTGCTGCTCCAGCCCACCAAGGGAGCCCAGGGCTCCCAGAGCCATGAAGTCACTTGCTAATTAATCGTGCTAATTAGCAAGGATGAAGCTGAACATCTGGACCCTCCCATAGGGGAGCCTAGACCCTCAGGACTCACAGGATGAGAACAGGTGCCCAAAGGGACATCTCCAACCTTCTGGACCTGGGACACTTTCATCAGTACACGGCATCCCCCCACACACACACACACACATGTTCTGAGAACCCTAAAGGGTAAGGAGAAGTCAGACCAGGAGACCTGGACCCTTAAACGATACTTCTATAGATGACTTCCACCTGTCTCCCCTATAACCAGATTGAGAGGACAGAGTTCTTATGCCAGGGACAGGAAGGAAACCCGCTTGCTATCTTAGCACCCTCTGCCTCACTCAGTGCCTTCTCTACGTGAGTGTTCCGCAGGATCTCAAAGGCAAGTGTTCTTACAAGGCAAAATCAGAAAAAGGTACTTCCATCATTCGTTCACTCATTCAGCAAACACGTTCCTGGGGCTCTGACTCCAGGCATCGTGCTAGGCGCTGGGCACAGGGCGTGCAGCTGTCACCAGAACGAGGCATCTACATAAAATGAAATACTATCTGGCCATAAAAAGGGATGGAGTTTTGATATATACCACAATATGGAATTTGAAATCTAGGTAAAATAAGTCACATGTGAAAGGACAGATATTGTGTACTCTGATTTCTATAAGGCACCTAGAGTAACAAATTCAGAGACAGGAAGTAGAACAGGGGCCACCAGGGACCGGGGGAGGCAGGGCAGGAAGTTACTCTTTAATGAGGGAGGAGTTTATTTGGGGGACAATGAAAAAGTATAGATCATGGCTAGTGGTGACTGTCACACCATTGGGAGTGTTTGCTGTATTGGTAGGTTCTGTGAATAGGGTCTTTCTGTGTAGCCACACTGTCTGGAACTTACTTTGTTAGCCAAGGCTGGTCACGAACTCTTGCCTCGTCCCAAATGGATGTAAGCTATTACGCCTTGCTCTTCATTAAGAAAAAAAAAAAACCAAAAGAACCAAAAAAACCACATTTTCTTCTCCTTTCTTTCCTTCCTCCTCCTCTTTTCTCCAGGAAGGGAATTGAACTCATAACCTTGCACATATTAGGCAAGTACTTAACCACCGAGCTATACTTCCAGTCTGCAAATGTACTCAATGTCACTGAGTTGTACACTTACTGAAATAATAACTCTATCTCACCTTGGTGATCAACCACCCTTATGGAGAATGGGTTCTAATGGAAGAATAAACACAGTAAACAGAGTAAGTGAAGTGCATGAAGGAAGGCGTTCAAAGGCTCTGAGGTGGGAGAAGAGAAGAAGCCCATCAGAGAAGGCTCTGTATACTTCTCCCAGCACATGCCCTGCGGCAATCAGCACCTAGCCACCAGCACTTAGCCAATACCTCCATCTTCCCACCCACCCCCAGCTCTCTCTAGGGCTCATGGGGCACCCCTGCTGTGCCCTACCATCCCATCTGCACACCCCAGAACCACCTCTCACACCTCTATACCAGTCGCCTCCACGCTCCTATCCCCATCTTTAGTCCTCCTCTTGAAATCCCCCTCCTCCCCGGCTTCACTGCACCGCTCAGACGTTTCACCGCGTGATGGTCATCACTACCGTCAACTCTCTAAAGAGGCAGCCTCTCTCAGGGGTGTGTCTCAGAAGGATTTACCAGATTATGCTAATTGAGGTCTGAAGATGCTCCCTAACTGTGGGTGGTACTGTTTCCTGGGCTGAGGTCCTGGGTTGAACATAAAGGAGAAACTGAGGTCAGCACCACCATTCGCCTCTCTCTGCTTCCTGACTCGGGAGGCAGTGTGGCCAGCCACCTCAAGCTCCCACCACCATGACTGCCGGTCTGTACCATCCGACTGGGAGCCAAAACCAACCCATCCCTCCTTAAGTCATCTGCCTTTTCAGACTGGACTGCTCGCCGGTGGCCCGCCCACTTTTGGGGTTCGGTACCCAGAGTCAAAGCCAGTCAATGACATGTCTCTTCACCTGCTTCCCTTAAGCCTCTCTGTCACGTGGGCTGTTGGGAGGCTTGGATTCCGTTTCCCCACAAGAAGCATTTGCCAGGAACCTTGGTGATGGGGGAGGCTGGGCACATGATGCTGGGGGAGAGGCTTTTAAAGGGCATCTGTCTTTTCTCCCTGTTCCCAGGCCTTGCAGACTCATCAGAAGGAACAGACCTGGGGTTTAGAATTGGAGAACAATCCAGTCTAAAGTTAGGCCGTGTGGGGAAGAGGAAGTTGGAGAAGAAAATGGATACTTCTTAAGCAGCTGTGGTGTGAGGAGTTACTTCCTTTTGCCCAGCGCGCCACACACACACACACACACACACACACACACACACACACTGTACTCTCAGGCTTGCGAGGCCACGCCTACGCTGCATACCCCTGCTGTGGCTCCCAGGGTCGCAGGTACTTCCCACCTGGCTTTCTTGCTGCTGGGACTCTGGAGGAAGGCCTGAGCCTGTTTGCCTCTGGTGCTCTAGAGACGTGAGGGGTTGGCAGTTTTCCCCCTGCTTTTCGGGCCAGGCAATGAAATAAACAGGAGGAAAATACGCTGCCAGGAGCCATGCTACAGAGAATGCTGCTGCAGGACTGGTCTGTGCAGCATTAGACCAGGGTCACAGTTGGGCACTTCCAGTCTCTTCATGGTGTCGCAGCAGCAGGGTCACCACTGTCCCCAAGCACTTGCTATGTATGTACCCAACCCCCACCAAGACATCTCCCCAGCGTGGTGGGAGCAGGTTCTACTCTATAGGTGAGAATACTGAGACCCAGGTATAAGGACCAGTCACAGAGCTGCCAAGAGACTGGGTCAAGATTAGAATCTTATTGCCAAGCTCATGTCTGTCTCCTGCCCTGTTCTGTAGACTTTGCGACTGGCTGGCATGAGCCACCCACCGCTCCCCAACACCCCAGTTCTCACAGTCTGGGATTTGAGACTCATCGATTGATTATTGATGGACGAATCTGTGGTCTGGCTCTAGCGCCACTCAGTTAGGCCCTGGGCAAGGGCAGGGATGGGGGTGAGGTGGGGGGTTTCCAACCCCAGAAAAGGCCCTCAGGCTGTGCCTGTCCCCAGATTCTGGCTTCTGTCGTCCACCACTGCCAACTTCACTCCACCCCTGGATTTAAAGTCACGGTGACATTAATCACCTGCTGACATGGAGGGCATGCTGCAGAGGAGTTAATTAATTAGGGAAATTTCTCCCAGTCCTTTGAAGGTGAAATGTGTGGGGAGGGGTTGAGGCCAGGGACAGTTATTAGTCAAGCTGAACAGGCCGAGTCTGAGAGAAGAGGCGTGCAGGGCAGTTTAGGAAGGGTCTATCTCAGAGCATGCCCAAGGCTGCTCTCCTGAGCCCTGTTCCTGGCCTCCCTACTTTACCTAGACAGAGATCTCTGTGAGCCCAAAGGAATCAGAAGGGCAAAGCTCATACCTGCATCCCCTCCTCAAATAAAAGTGGCCAGTCAGAGTGCATGCCTCCCAGCCCCGTGGGAGCCACCGTGGTGTCTGCCCAGCTCCAGCATCAGGCAAGCGGGTACCCAAGAAGGAACTCGATCAGAGCGGCACCTACTCAGGGAGGGAAAACGATGAAGGCACTGGTGAGCATTGTTGGTTTCTACAGTCCCCGTTCTCCTCTGCCATTGTAGCCTTGGGTGGCGGTTGGCGGAGTGGTCCTCTTGGGCTGCCTGGGACTCCAAGTGATCCCCAGGCTAGGCAGCCATCCAGAGAGGCCATCAGGGAGCTGCCCTTCTCACCCATAGACAGCAGGCAGGCAGCTTGGTCGTGAGATTATGGGAATCAGGAAATCCCTCTTGCTGAACCATCTGGAAGGTTCCTAGCCATGTAGATGTGTCCAACCTACAGCCCACAGGGAGCATGTGAATAGCCACAAGTACACTCCAACTCAGTATCATGAGCTCACTTAAAACGTGTGTGTGTGTGTGTGTGTGTGTGTGTGTTGTGTGGTTTTTTTGTTTGGGTAACTAATTGCATGGTTCTTGAGTGGGAATTTATAGATGACAACACTGTATCACAATATGAAAAGGTTGGAAACCTCTGATTGTTTCCTGCAAAATCCACAAATGGGAAAGAAAAACCCCAGGACAGCACAAAGTGCCAGGGATGCAGGAAGACTTTAAGGAGGTGGTGTCTTCTTAAAGAAAGAAAGCTGTCATTTCAATGGGCATGTCATACAGCCTGAGCAAAGGAATGGAGATGGCACCTGGCACAGGACACTTGGAGAAGGGCGAGATGCTGAGGAGACAGTCACAGTACAGAATGAAAATGGGGGGCATGGGGAGTGCTGGGTCAGAGCAGACAGTGGAGGTGTGCTGTTAGCAGAGGGTCTTAGAGGTAGGGACTGGACCTGGCCCACACACACTGGAATGCCTTCTGGGATTTGTATCCTGGCCTGTCACCAATGGAGACCTCCGGGCTTTTGCAAGGATACCTCGGCAGCTGGGGATCATGGATTTGCTAAGGGTGGGGGTCGATGGGAAACTAGTGAGGAGATGTTTTATGGTATGAGAGAGATGATGGTGGTATCCAAAACACAGGGCAAAGGGCAAGGGACTCTGGACAAGGCACTAAACACACCCCACTCATCTGCTCTTTCCCATGTCCGGAATTCCTGGGTGACTTGGGGCTGATAAAGCCTAGGCGAGCAGATTCAGCACACACACACCCCATTCACACACCTCACTGTCTAGTCACCACTTCCACCTCCCCCACACCACCATTTGAAATCTCCTCCCCCAAAGAGGGTCAGCAGTCTGGGGACACTGCTGTGCCCAATCCAGGGAACCTTAGGGGAAAGCTGTGAGAAGCAGTGCACAGTACACACACACACACACACACACACACACACACACACACACACTTGAGTGCCCTCATCCCCTCCCCCCATCAGTCATTTGTACTACAGGAAGAGAACCTAATCCCAAATCTGAAATACTATGTGATGGAGGCTTTACAGTATTAGAAGGCAAACAGTGGCAGGTGTAATTAGGAGAAAAATTTGTCCTGCTCTCGACTTGGGGGAGTGAAGGGAAAATCCGGCATTGCAATCTCCCTGTGTTTACCCAGCGTGCGCACGCACGCCGGGGAGCGGGTGCTGGCCACCGGCAGATTAATATTTGATGCAAGGAAGAGAAACGCATGCTGTTCATGTTTATTTAGGATATTGTGAAATACAGTGAAATTTGCAATTTTATTGGATTTGGGGGGGGCGTGTTTTGGAGAAGTCCTAAGCTGCATGGTAGGACACGCACATCTCTCTGGAGCATAGCAGCACCAGCTTCGGTGGCGAGTCCCCTCCACCCCCCTTCCCAAATCTAAACCTCTAGTTCCATTCCCCTCCTGAAATGAGACAGGATTGGCCCCAGGGGTACTGGGGGGAATAAGATGGAAATCTCGGCTGGGCCTCTTAATTTGGAGTTTAGTGGCATGCGGCTGGCACCAAGAGTGGCCATCTCTGGGTCAGTGTCAATTATGCCAGGGCTGGGAGCCAAAGCTGAACAGCTTGAGGCAGCAGTGGCTTCCGGGTAAGGTGGTACAAGAAGAGATAGGAATGTGAAAGAAAGCAGACGTCTCTAGATAAGAATCTGGTTGGCGGAAAGATCCTTAGGAGGCACAGGTTAGCTTGCCTCCTTCAGCCAGGACAAACTTCTCCCATTTCCTTTTCTCTTTGTGCCAGCCAGTCTGCACCGCCATAGTGGAAGTGCAGCCTACTCCAAGTCAGACACTGGCTGATGGAAAGAAAACTCCTTATGGTTTCTAGGCTGCACAAATTGGGTGGAGAGGTCAAACAGGAGGCTCACATGTGTGCCCAAAGAAAGGACCTAGACGGGAAGAAGAGAGACAGAGAGACAGAAAGAGACAGAGACAGAGAGAGACAGACAGAGACAGAGACACAGAGACACAGAGAGAGACAGAGACAGACAGAGAGACAGACAGAGACAGAGAGAGAGACAGAGAGACAGAGACAGAGAGAAAGACAGAGAAAGAGACACACACACACAGAGAGAGAGAAAGAGAGAGAGAGAGAGAGAGAGAGAGAGAGAGAGAGAGAGAGAGAGAGAAAGGGATAGGCCTAGAATCCCATTACAGGGGATGCTGAGGTAGGACGATCACCTCAAGTTCCAGGTCAGCCTAGTCCATTTTTTTTTAACCTGTCTCAAACATAGCCTACAAAATGGCTTAGTGAATAAAGGTGCCTACTGACAAGTCTGAGGACCTGAGTTCAATCCCTGGGCCCTACATGTTCAAGGAGAGAAGTGACTCCCAGAAGTTCTCCCCTGACTCCATACTTGCACTGTGGAACAGACACTTGCAAATAAATAAGTCATTAAATAAATAAACAAACAAACAAACACAATAATTTATAGATAAAAGATGTAAGGTGGGTACTTCCATGCACAGTGTATTTGTATGACTACATGAACATCGGTAGCTGTGGTGTGTCTAGATCTAGGAACCGGAGAAGTCTGGAAGAAAGTGAGAGCTGGTTTGAGTCAAATTTGAATTGTTCATTGCGTGCAAGTACTGTTTTTTGGTTTGGTTTGTTTTTTTTTGTTGTTGTTGTTGCTGCTGTTGTTTTGTTTTTCTTAGTGACAACAGTGGTTCTAGGAATTGAACCCAGAGCCTTAAACAAGCCTGGAAAGTACTCTACCATTGAGCTATATATCTCCAACCCTCCATTTACCTTTTGAGACAGGGTCTTACTGGGCTGTACAAGTTGATCTTGAACTCAGCTGTCGTCCAGGCCTTGACCTTCTGGTCCTCCAGGTCAGCCTCCTGACTGATGGGATAGATCACAGGTGTGTGCACCATGCCGACCACCACACTTGGCTTCACTTGGGTTTGTCTGTGTGTTGGTTGTTTGTTTGTCTTGTTTTTGGGTTTTGTTTGTTTGGGTTTCTTTTCTTTTTAATATAGGGTCTCATTACACACCCCAGCTAGACTCTAAAATGTTTCTTCCTGCCTCTGTCTCCCGAGTTCTAGCATTACAAAGCTGGGCCACCATAGCCAGACTTCTTTTTTTAAAAAAAGAAAATGTTTTCTAGCCAACGAACAGGTTAAGATAAGGAAGACATGGTTTGGCATGAAGAACAACAGGAGGAGGACTACAGGGGCTGATGGGGAAAGGCACACAGGGACAGAAACACGCATGAGCAGAATTCACACCCCTACACCTCATGTGAGCATGAAGGAATCCTGCGGATCTATATCCTGAGCCAAAACTGTGTCCCCTTGGAGCTTCTGCCCACTTTCTTACTGCCTAGTTCTACCCCCCTGGGTCACACAGAGGAAGTCCCCTCCCAGTGACCATGGCTGCTCTTCAGGCATTTGAAGAAAGCACAAAACTGCACTAGAACCCTGACTGGCAAATGTACTTCAGAGCTGGACCACACCAAGTTCATGCTGCTGCCCACACAGCCTTCTCTTCTGTGCCGCAGGGTGTGACTCTTCTTCCTCTCTGAAGCCCTACCCTCTGGGTCCCTCACTCTTGGGGCCACTCAATGCCTCCTCCATTATGAGCTATGTCTGCACCCATGTCACAGTCTTCCAACTTGGACTGAGGCCTGAAGCTGTAAACACCATCTTAGAGCCTGTTCAGATGAGGAAACTGAGCCCCAAGGGGAGACAGAATGGCCCAAGGTCACAGAAGTAAGCCAGTCCTCTAGTGTATGTCTCCCTACAGTGAGCTCTCGGAGACAGGACATTTCTGAGAGAACAGCGGGCATAGGCGAAGCAGCTCTAGGCATTGGCTTTGGGAGTGCTAGCAGAAGAGAAAAAACAAGAGAGCCTGTGAGTCAGGCAGGACAGACAGGAATGAGGACAACTGATGGGGGTGGGGTAGCCTCAGCATGCAGTGTGGCAAGAATGGAAAGATAATTTACTGATGCTTGTGTGTGTGTGTGTGTGTGTGAGAGAGAGAGAGAGAGAGAGAGAGAGAGCGCGCCTGCACATGCTGTATGTGTGTGCATGCAAGTGTGTGTGCACAAGCGTTTGTATGTGCTCTGTGTGTGTGCATGCAAGTGTGTGTGCACAAGCAAGTGTTTGTGTGTGCTCTGTGTGTGTGCATGCAAGTGTGTGTGTGTGCATGCAAGTGTGCAGTGTGTGTGCATGCAAGTGTGTGAATTATGCAAGCATACAAGAAGCAGTATGATGGTGTTTGCACATCATACTGTGCAATATCCACACAGGTGTTGTTCTAGTTTTTATTCTGTTACTATGACAAACACCATGATCAAAAGCCACTTAGGAGAGGAAAGAGTTTATTTGGCTTACACTTCTTGGTCACAATCCATCATCAAGGGAAGTCAGAGCAGGAACTCGAGGAGGAGCTTGAAGCAAAACTATGAAGGAACCCTTCTCTCTACTTCACTCTAGAGCACGCTTAGATGGCTATCCTTATTACACAGCCCAGGACCACCTGCCTAGGGAATAGTACCTCCCACAGTGGGCTGGACCCTCTACATCAATTAACAACCAAGACATCCCCTCCCCAGACATGCCCACAGGTCAACCTGATCTGGACAGTCCCTCTGCTGAGACTTCCTTTTCAAATGATTCTAAGCTGTGTCAAGTTGACAAATAAAGCTAACTGGAACCGGTTTGTATCTGTATGTGTATGTGTGAACATTGGAGAACTTTTGTGCTCACAACACCCTGTGGGGGTGAGTACCTACCACATGCTCCCTATCCCTGCCACAGCCTTCAGCACCCTGACTCACCCATGTTTGCCTGAAAAGCTTCTTCCCTCAACTGTGAGCAGGAAGTTTTGTCTTTTTTTTTTTTAACTTCAATATTGCCAAGTATAGCCCACGGCATACAATAGGTGCTCGGTCAATGTTTGCCGGATTGAATTGACTTCACTTTCCTGATGTGTCTCAACAAACACAGCAGAGGATGTAAGGAATCTCAAAGCTCATGGAAGGTCCATGCATAGATGACTGGGGTGAGTCTCTGTTTACATATGTGTCTGTGCATGTAGACATGCCCTGGCATAAGAAAGGAGTGTGTGTGCATGTGTGTGCATGCATGCGCATGCGTGTGTATGCATGTGCATGCATGTGCATGCAGCTGCTCCAGCCACCCTATCATGCATGCATTCAGCCCAGTGACTCTCCAGCTTCAGCTCAGTCGGGTTTCTTCCCTGGAAACCCGGAGCTGCTAAAATTAGTATGAAAATGGTCATGTTCGGTTAAAAGGAAGGGGGGTGGGGAGAGATGAGGGTGCCCATGAGTGCTATTTTATTTCTCAGTGAGAGGATAAAGTGATTTTTCCTACATAATTTTTGATGTAGAGGCTAAATTAGGCCAGAGAAGAGGGACAAAGCAACTTTCGCCCTTATTAGTATTCTGGCCGCGTGGGCCCAGCCACGGCAGTTATGTATTTTTGCAAGTATGCATATAATTTATTGTGGAGAACACAATTTACATGGTAGTCGATGCCTGTTTTATAGCCTCACAAATAGATGTATGAACTCAAGCATATAATGGCCCAACCAGCAGGCGCAAATGCGTTCTAAATCTTCTAAATGTGCTTCACAAAAATGTAACTGAGGAATATAAAACAGATCAATTCTTGCATGTTATATATTGGTTTTTGATTTACAAATCTAATCTGGGACATTTCTTCAGAAATGAGGGGCCTTCCCCCTCCTTTCCCTCCCCTTTTCCCACCAACTTCTCTGGCACAGACCTTGTCTGTTGGTCAAGTCTGTAGGTATTACTACCTCTAGGACATGCGCAGGTGCCCAAGTGGGTGGGGTGCACACTCTGCCCAGCTGCCCATGTGTGCATATGCCTGTATGCTGAGAGGCTCCAGACCTTGGGCGGAAGGGACAGAGTGGATGTCCTCCATCGGGGTGACCTTTTCCATTGGAGACTGAGCATATGACGGAGGCAATAATGTGGGGACCCAATAGGGGAATGGTCATCTCTCAGGTTCAGTTCCCGCGGGATTCAGACAAAATAGCCTGCGACTCAGACTGGCTTCCCATCTAACTACAAATGGAAAAGAAATTTGATGAGTTGCCTTCTTATTCCATATTTATTTTTATCAATTTATCTCTATGTATGTTGCTTCTTATTATAAAACACTCATCCTGTCATTAAGTGAATGGACACATACATTATGGTGAACAAAATGGAATACGATACAGCAAAGCAAATGAGTCAATTTTTGTTGCTCGAAACAACATGGGGGAATCCCACACAATAAGATGAAACGGGGATGGGATGCAGCACCGGGAGAGTCCCTTCCCAACACACACAAGCCTCTGGATTTGATCAACATCATTGTTTTAAATGAGGGCTGACAAGATGGCTCAGTTGGTAAAGACACCTGCCATCAAGCCTGACAATCTGAGTTCAGACCAGGAAGCCACACGGTGGAAGGACAGAACCAACTCCTGCAAGCTGTCCTCTGACCTTTTTACAGACTCCATAGTATACACACGTGAGCATACGTGTGCACACACACAATTAATTAATTAATTAAAATAAAAATAGACGTTATTGGGGCTATAAACATGGCTCAGCAGTTAAGGGCACTTGTTGCTCTTGCAGAGGACTTGGATTGACTCCTACCTCTCAAGTAGCAGCTCATACAACTGTCTGTTAGACCAATTTCAGGGGATCAAACATCCCCTTCTGATCTCCATGGGCACACACGTGGTACTCATACACACATACAGACAAAACATCCATACACATAAAATAAAATACATCTTTTTAAAAAAGATATTTAAAGAACAAAATGAAAAAGAAAAAAGGAAAGAAAGAAAGAGAAAGAAAGAAAGAAAGAAAGAAAGAAAGAAAGAAAGAAAGAAAGAAAGAAAGAAAGGTAAAAAGCCAGACCCATGCCATATGGCACATGCTCAGTTAAAATCTGTGAGAGGTAAATGCCACCAAGACACTGTATGCATCTATATGAATGAAAGGCATTATTGTATATAGTTAATGCAGAGCCCAAACATGAGCGACTATTTTGTTATTCAGTGCTGCTTCTTGCTAGTCTAGAGAAATACTTCTGTGCAGATTTCATAATAATCCGAAGCAGGCCATCTCAGGACGATCACCTACTAGTGATTAGCTTGTCCTATTATGGCTCCTGACATGTTGAGCTTTCAGAGAACCAGAATGTGTTTTTTATACAGTTTTTCTTTTTAATTCCTCACAGTATTGGGGCTAGACCTGAGATATGCTGGGCAACTCTTCTGTCATGGAGCTCTGGACCCAGCCGTACCCCCCTGTGTGTTCTCTCTCTCTCTCTCTCTCTCTCTCTCTCTCTCTCTCTCTCTCTCTCTCTCTCTCTCTCTCCTTCTCCCTTCCTTCCTTTCTTTCTTTCTCTCCTTTCTTTCTTTCTTTCTTTCTTTCTTTCTTTCTTTCTTTCTTTCTTTCTTTCTTATTTTACTATGGGCTTAATTCACTCTTTTTTCCCTTATAGAGTGGAAAGTTGGGTTACTGACTTGACATCTTGCTTGATGTAAACACTCACAGCTATGAGTGTCCCTTAGAGGGCTGCTTTGGCTGCACCCCACACACCCTGTGGGTTGTGTTTCATCCTCTTTTATCTATCATGCCTCTTGCACCTGACTTTTTGACCCATTGGGCTTGTGTTGTTTAATTTCCACATATTTATAATTTTCCAAATTTCTTTCTGCTTTTGATTTCTGGTTTCAATCTACGCTGTCATCAGACACCTTGCCTTGTGAGATTTCAATTTTTTTTTATTTCTTTATTTTTTTTTATTTATTTATTTTTTGGTTTTTCAAGACAGGGTTTCTCTGTGTAGCTCTAGCTGTCCTGTAACTCACTCTGTAAACCAGACTGGCCTCATGCTTTTAAATTCATTAGCACCAGGCAGTGGTGGTGTCTACCTTTAATCCCAGCACTCAGGAGGCAGAGGCAGACAAACAGATGATGATTGGTTGATAGATAGATAGATAGATAGATAGATAGATAGATAGATAGATAGATAGATTTATTAGCATCTAATTTATAGCCTAAGATACAATCTGTCCTGGAGAATGGTCTATTTGCACTTGGGAAGGTGTGTGCTGTTGGTGCTTAGGGGAACCAATCATTAGACTACTAGTATTTTTTAAATAAATCTTCTTTCCTTCCATTCTCATTCTCTCTGTCGCTGTCTGACTGACTATCTCCTTTAGGTTGGCAACTTATATTGCTAAGAATGACCTTGAGCTTTAATTTTTTAAATTATTTATGTGTGTGGGAGGGTATGTGTACATGGGGGGGTGCCTGCCAGGGTACAGGGTGAGGGTGGGGGAAAATGTCAGGTGTTATCCTTTACCACTTTCCATCCATCCATTCCTTTGAGGCAGGGTCTCTCCTTGAATCTGGGGCTCAAATTTTCTCATCCAGGCTGGAAGCCAGCAAGCCCTAGAACTCCTCCTGTCTCTGCCCCAACTCTGAGCCAGGGTTATAGGTATTTGCAGGGATGCCCAGCTAGTTGCAAGGGTGCTGGGATCTGAACTCCGTTCTCAGGATTATGGAGCAAACACTCCTAACCACTGAGCCATTTCTTTAGCACCTGACCTTAAACTTCTGGTCTTCATACCTCATGACTGCTGCAGTTATAAGTGTGTACCATCATACTGGTTTATTTGGTGCATGGGATGGAACCCAGGGCCTCCTGCCTTACTCTTTGTCCTTAACAAGCTAGTGGGGTTTTGTATCTCCTCTGATTGGTGTTTATAATGTACAAATCACAGTCTCAATTTCAGGACCTCCAATGCTATTCTTCAATGGAGGATAGCATGGTACCCTCATCCCGCACCCTGAAGCCTGGGATCTCAAGCTCACTGTGATGAACCTTGACCTGCCCAGGGTTCTCGTCCTGGGGTGAGTTGAACCCACGGTATCATGACTCAATCTCCGGTTTCAAGGAAAGGGGGGGTCTCTGCTATTCTCTACCACTGTGGGAGTAGAGGAAGCTTTTACTGCATGTGTCAGGAGTGGATGAAGTCCTGAGAGAATGTGTCTTATTGACAAGGACTAACACCCCAGATCCCGTGGGAATTGGCAAAGCTTCCTCTGGTCCACATTGAAAGGTTGACAGTACAGAAAGCATCTATATCAGCTTCTTCCTGGATGTTTACAGCCTGAGGCTGCCTGCCCACAGAGACCTCCTACAGAGACTCCCCCTCCTCCATGCGCTGTAGATAATAAATGCTCTGAGGCTCCCTTGCTCCATCAGAGCAAGCACGGCCCGCCCACCTGATGCCAACCTTGCTGTATGTTGTCTGGGCTCCTGTCCTTTCTTCATGCCTTTGTCACCCCAGTCAGGTTTCCAGGAACCAGTTATGTTGGCTGTGGTGCCCCACTGTGCAGCTTCCATCCGGTGTCCGCGATGAGCAGGGGCGGACAGGAAGAGGAGGTGGGAGTTCAGGGGTGGACAGGAAGAGGAGGTGGGAGTTCACTCCAATATTTACGTTCCCATCCTGCGGCTTCACTACTCTTGAGCTGTGACTTTAGGCAGGTCCCTTTCTCTCTCTGACCTTCAGTTTCTTCATACACAAAAGAGAAAACCTCACAATTACTGTTACCATTTTCTGAGTCACCACTAGGGACCCAATACTGCACTGCTAGAATTTCAGTCGATCCTTCCAACAACCTTGGGAGAGGTAAGCTCCCTGGCATTGAAGGAAACAGGCCAATTAAGTAAAATAACTTATTCCAGGCCGCAGGCCTTCAACGGCCATCATTTTTGTGGCTCTAAAGCTATATAGCCAAGAAAAGGCCCCTACCATGTCGCCTCTGTTCTCCCTGGGTGTACTTTTCTACATTCACATATTTAATGATGGGGCAGAAAGAGGTGAGGATGACTGAGCTTCCAACGACGACGGAGGTCAGTGGGATTCTGTCACTGTTTGCTGGGTGGAGGTGACAGGTTTGTGTCAAGGGGTTTCCAGATGAAATTGCCTGTTAGCCTGAGGAGAGCTTCCAACGGAGCTCAGCAAATGGGAAGGGGGGGAGGGGATGGGGGGGAACAGAAGAAACAATGTGGACAAATGGCAAAGGACTGCTTCTACCTGATGAAGCCCCTGGGATTTGTCTAGGCTTCTCCTTAGTAGGTAATATTTGGAAAACTAAAAAAGTTTCAAAATAAAATATAAGCTCAAATCTCTAGTATCCTGACTCCTGGGCATTGTTGTCCTCAGGGACAAAGTGGTCAGTGTCTGCAGAACCAAAAAGGCTCAGGCCTCTAGGGGAAGGTGGCTGTATTGTCTGGAACAGGGTAAGGGTATGGCCTGGTGTGTTTCTCTCTTGGCCCAGGTACCTTCTGGAAGAGACTTGCTGTCCCCTCCAGTGTCTAGAAATGGAGATATTGTTTTCACTGACTTGCAGAGCCTTCCTGAAAGAATACAAAAAAAAAGAAAGAAAGAAAGGAAGGAAGAAAGAAAGAGCGAGCTTTGCTTTAAATAATGGACAGACAGGTAAGCAGACAGACAGACAGACAGACAGACAGTCAGTCAGACAGACAGACAGTGGTAGTGGGCCCTCTCAGTTCCCTTCCCATATTAATGAATATGCCCCAGTTGGAGGTCTCCACCTGCCAAGAAGAGCAGGCCCATGCTGGACTTCTAGGCCTATAGTCACAGCCAGCATCCCCATGGCAACAAGCTAGTTAGAGGGTCCTCAGCACAGCCCCCTGGGGCCACTTATCTACACCTCCCAGGAGGGCAGCATTAATGGACCCTGTCCCCCTCCCTTCTCCAGCCCCAAGGCCTCCTGGGGACTCCCATCCACTCTCCCCCCCACAAAACACTCTCCTCTGGAGCTCAGGGGACAAAGGCCTATCACACACACACACACACACACACACACACACACACACACACACACAAACACACATCTTTTATATACTGCTCTCACACATACCTCTCTCTCCATTTCTCCACCACACACACAGAGACAACACATACCCGCTGGAAGCCAGTATAGTAGCTGAGCTCTGGTTAGGTTGATTTGGGAGTGGGATGATACAGTACTGGTCTCTTGTCTCTGGGTGACTGTGGGAGTGAAATAAATTAGCAGAGTGTTAGTATAGCACTTCTTGCTCCTGCTGTAGTTAATCAGGGGAGGAGGAGCCGCTGGTGGCGATTATCTTGCCACCAGTATCAAGTGTGGACTTTTTTTTTTTAAAGATTATTTATCTTTGTTTTATGTATATGAGTGTTTTGCCTGCATGTATGTCTGTGCATCACATAAATTCATGGTACCTATGGAAGTCAAAAGAGGGTATTGGATCCCCTGGAACTGGAGTTACAGACAGTTGTGTGCTGACATGTGGGTGCTGGGAATCAACCCCAGACCCTCTGTGACAGCAGCCAGTGCTCTTAATTGCTGAGGCCTCTCTCCAGCCCAGTGTTCTTAAGGCACGTGCTCAGTTATGAAGGAGACGAAACTTTCTCACTCACCAGTTGTTGAGGGCTCAGCCAATAAAGCCACCAAAAGCCAGGATCTGAGTCTGAGCCCCAGAATCCAAACAGGGTAGAGAACCCACTCTCACAAGTTACTCTCTAACCTCCAGACATGTAGCCACACACATAAACTATATATAATATATATACATGATATATAATGTATATATCATGTATATAATATATATTATATATACATATACATGTATATATAAAACAAATTAATAAAAATATATCACAATATCCTGACTTGATAGATAGATAGATAGATAGATAGATAGATAGATAGATAGATAGATAGAAGTTTGAGCCAGTTCAAATTCCAGTAACTTGTGAATAAGCTCTTACTCTGATAAGACTGTGCCTTGCCCTGTCCCTCTTTGCGGCCTCCATTTGGCTCCAGTGGCACAATGGACTGCTGTAAGAGTCTTGGTTAGAATTTGGGGAGATCTCAGTTGCTACCTGACACCCCTGACTTTTACCGTCCCAATCAACCTGTCTCCCAAGCGCCCTCGGGCAGCCTGTGGCACATCCTGCCTCTGGCTCTCTCTTTGCTTTCCTCTTCAAAAGACAAGAGGTGAGAGGCGAGAGCGCCTTGAGAGCCTGTGGAGGCTTGGCCGGGTGCCAAGGCTGCAGTGTTGAAAAAACCTGCCTGCCCTCCAAGAAGGCATCTATCTCAGTGGGCATGAATGAAGAGTGAGTATCCCAGCATGGGAATGAGAGATACACTGGGGGCCCCACTGAGGGCCCAAAGGTGCTCTCAGCCCTAATGGACAGGATATCTGGGGTGGGGCTCTAGCAGGGATGTGTTCTTAAGTCCTCTGGGGTTGAGAATCACTGTGGGGATAAACATTGTTGCCTGAGCCTGAGTGAGGTCCAAGGCTCCACAGGCAGACTCCAGTAGGACAGACAGCCCACTGTGTGCAGCGTGAGTCCAATCGCCACCCTCCCACCTCATGCAGAAGGAATGGACGGGATGATAGGATGTGAAGGGGGGCTGAGAGGAGGGGAAAGGTCAGAGCTCTGCAGAGCCAAGAAGCTCCTGCAAGCACCCCTAGTCTACTGACACCAAGGAATGCCTCCAAGTGTCCCCCATCCATAGAACTAAGTATCTGAAAAATGGCACTTGATGGGGTGAAAACAGACCCCAGTGTACCATGGGGTTCCTGTTGTAATCCAGGTCCCTTTGAGGATGTGGAACCCAGCAAGCTATTGGGAAGGGTCAAATGCTTCCCCAGCCCCAGACTAGGAGCCTGAAAGGTTTGAGGAGAGTGTTGTTACTGTAGTAAGATGGAATCTCACATAGACCAGGCTGGCCTCAAACTCACTGTGTAGCTAAGGATAACCTTGAACTTTAGACCTTCTATATAGAAGGAATATGTAATTCTCAGTCACAAAGGACTTAACAGCACACCACTGCCAAAGCTCCAGCCCAGATATTCTGATGCAGTGAGATTGGGGTACAGCCTGGTGTGGAGATGCTGGGGGATCCCAACACGCCTGGTTGTGAGATGCTGGAGATCTGACATGGGGTTTTGTATATGCTAGAGAGGCACTCTAACTGAGCTACATTCCCCATCCCTGGAACCTTCAAAGTAAGCTTTCCAAAGCCAGGGCGCCCTGGTGGCGCAAACTTTTGATCCCAGCATTTGGAAGGAGGCAAAGGCAGACAGATCTCTGTGAGCTCTGTGAGTTTGGGGTCAGCCCACTCTACATAGAGAATTCCAGTCAGAGCTACTTAATGAGACTTTGTCTCCAAAAAAGGATAAGCTTCCCAACTCCTCAGTACAGATGGGGAAACTGAGGACCAAGAATGGAAGCATAGCTAGGTTTGCTAGACTGGCTGGCATCCAGGTGGCAGTGTGCCAGGAAGATTTCTCTGGGTGGAGATGCAGGGCTGGTTGGTGTCTTGTTCTATGAGGTTGCCGAAACTCCTGCTGGTAGCAGGGGATGAAGACATGGAGAAAGGCACTGTATGATGTCTCTGTGGTTAGGCAGAAGTGTCAACTGAAAGGCTCAAGGTTAAAGGCCAGCTGCCAGACTTTTGAGAAAGATAATTGGACTAGCCACTGGTGCTTTGTGACTTAATGAGAGGAGGAAGGTGGTGAATACCAAGAGTTGGGGTTCAATTGAAGGAAGCAGGTAACTGTGCATAGCAGAAACCACCCTAGAAAGTCCCCAGGCTTCTCTGGTCACTCTCTGCCCCAGTCCACCATGAGATAACCTGTACTCCCAACTATATTCTGCCTCACTTTATGTGGGCCCAGAAGCAATGGACCATGGACTGAAGCCGCTAGAACCACAGGCTAAAACAGACCCTCTGCCCTTAAGCTAAAATAGACCCTTCTGCCCTTAAGTTGTTTTCTTGAAAGTATTTTGTCACAATGACAAAAACTGACAAACATAGATGTCCTGGGGCCGCTACACCAAATTTCCACAAGCACCGGGCAAGCATGGCTTCTGTCACAACTGATGTCTGAACTCATAGCTACATACTTCCACTCTCTGCCCAAGGTGTCACATGCTTCCCTCTCCCACATCTCCTACAAAGGAAGCCGCTCACTGAATTCAGAGGTCAGTATGATGTCATCTCAAGGGTCTTAACTACATTCACAAAGACTGTTATCCATACAAGGTCTCTTTCGCAGGCACTGACTTTTGGACATACCTTTAAAGGATCACAATTCAACTGGTTACAAGAACTTCTTGGGTCAGCCCTGAGTGTGACCCTCTTTGCAACAGACTCGAGTGTGCCCTCCTCAGCCATTCCCCCTCTGCAGGTGAGTAGATTCAGGTCCCACACTTGCTGCTGGCCATCAGGGGCCAAGTCAGAAGTGTAAGAGAATGCTGGGTCACGCAACAGTTCTATGGGCTTTCCCAGGTGGCAGTCACTGTGCTCGAGGCTGGCAAGGGGCCAAATAAGGAGCTGCGTTTCTGATTCAGAAGCTGTTGGTGTCTCCAAGGGGCCATACCCACATCCACAGAGGCCAGGGGCCTGCCTGGTGGGATGCTAACTTGACAGTATGCAGATTTAGTGGAAAGAATTAGGGAGGAGATTCTGGGTCTGGCCCCAGGAGACTCTTACTACTAACCTGAGTATTTGGTCAAGTCTTCAGCCTATCTGACAGCATAGGCTAGGTATTTAAACCAGCACATGCCCAGAAGGGGACTCAGCACCCTGTAGGTACTCTGCATCTTGTCAACTGAACAAAGAAAAGGACACAGGACTTCTCTAAAAAGGGAAGCCTAAGGGAAGTCCCTGGGCACTAAATCATGGCATCATCAGTGATAGATCGTTAAGTACCACCACTCACACACCTGTATACATAAACACAGTGCACACACAACACACACACTAACACACACATACATGTACACTCATGCATAGACACGAACAGAAACACATGTACGTACACACATGCATACAACCCTCAAGGATCTGAGACAACTAGAAAAAAAAACACTACATAGCAAAGTAAAATAATAAATGGAAATAAAAACAGAGAGAAGAGAAATGTGGGTAGAGTTATCAACGCTGGCATGATACGTTGAGGACCTACGGAATACAGGACACAGACTGGTGTTAAAGGTTTCTCAGTAGAGGCAGGAAGCCTGGTGAAAGGCTATTCCTTTCAGAATCCCAGAGTTCTAGATTTGGAAAAGCTCCTACAGATGTCTGAACTAATCTCCTACCCAAAGCAGGGTGCTTTGTTGATCATCTACTGTATGTAGCTGGTAAGCCCTGAGGAGAAGCAATCCTTGTCCTTTGATGTCACTTCCAGCTAATACCCTGTCAGGCAGTGGGACACAGGTCAGAGGCTGTGGCCTAGGTCCTGCCCAGGTTTTCTGGAATGAGTTAAGCATCCATATCTGGCCACCATTCCTTTTAAAATATTTTATTATTATTAGATACATGCATATGTCTGTGTGTGAGTGAGGAGGACAGATGTGCCAGAGCCCCTGCAGATGGGGTTACCGACAGTTGTAAGCTGCCAGATGTGGGCGCTGGGAGTTGAATTTGGGTCTTTTAAAGCCTCGTCTGGGAGGTTGGGGGTATCAGTGAGTTAAAGTCAGGAATGGCGTCTGGTTTGACAAGTGTACTATGATAGCCCAAGGAAACATGGAGAAGGGAGCTTTCAGCTATGTTTGCATCTTTCTTGAAATCCAAAATCATTCCAAGATAAAAAAGTTATTTTAAAAAGTGAAACAGCCTGCCTCATGAGTTTGCTGAGAGGAACACTTAACCAATCATGTGATAGGTATTAGCTATTATAATTTAATTTTCAATTTAAAATCAAACTTTTTTTTTCTGGTTTTGTTTCAATTTGAGAAGGTCTTACTATGTAGCCCTGGCTGGCCCTGATTTCACAGACAAAAAACATTTTGAAAGGGAAAAAAATTAAATAAAGACATTATAAGAGAGGTTTCTATTCCTATGGATTTTCAGGCCAGCCTCTGAGATGTCCAGTGACTCGCCTGTGGTCATACAGAGTGGAATGGCCAGCTCCTGGATTCAGACACAGTCCTGAAACGTTCCAAAGGCCTCCACTGCACAAGATTTGCTTCAATCTCTCATCCTTCCTCTAACTCCTCTTTTGAATCTTTTATCCCCTCCCCCTATACCAACACACCAGCTCTTAGTACATTTAATGGCATGGATTGCCATCAGAAAAAGTGCTTAGGCTATGGAACTGGCCACCATAATGAGAAGTGACCAAATGCACTTCCCCATGGCACCTGTGGTAGATCTTGACTCCTACCCAACCACAGAGGACCACATGAAGCCATTCCTATCCTGGGATCTAGTAGCCCTCAGGTATATCCAATGGAGTCATCCTTCTGTTCTGAGGCCAAACACCCTTGGTGTCTCCCACAGCACAGCCAGAAATGCTCTGCTCAGACTTCTGTCCAAAGCCACGTGAGTAACTCTTCCCTACACCATCCTCTGAGATATCCTGTATCACTGGGCCCATGCCTACTAACCAATAGCCTTAAGTGAGGGAATCAGAACAGGCCAAAGCTCTGGGGAGGCCCCTTGGAGTTGAGTCCATCTCCCTCCAAGAGCTGTATACCTTGGCCACACACACACACACACACACACACACACACACACACACACACACACGGAGCTAGGCAGTAGCCTTGCTCCCAGTGGCAGGGAGATGGTAAAAAATAAAGTTCCAAGCCTTTGGAGACTTCCAGTATCGGAAGGCTCAGCCCTCAGTCCTCCTGTCCGTACTGCGATGTGACCTTGGGTAATCCTCTAACCTTCCCAGGCCTCAGCTCATTCAGGGAGAGGCCCAGGGAGAGGCATGACACACCTAATTCTACTTGCATCTCAAGCAGAGCCCCGCACACTTCCCCATAACGTGGCACAGGCTCCGCAGGACCACAGCACCAGTCCTCTTACAACTGTGATTTCTTTGGAGGAATTAACTCTGCTTTACTGGGCCTCACCTTCCCTGCTGCCTAATAGAATAGACTGCAGAAAACTCTCTCGCAGCTCTTCTCTGGACCAGGGTCAATCCTGGGAGACACACCCCGTGATCCTTATAGAAAAGGAAACTGCCACACAGAGGCACGCCTGGCTCTGTACCAGTACATCAAAAGTGTCCAGTAAGTTTCTGCTAGCTAGATGGAAGGACGCATGGGCAGATTAATGAGCAGACTGCTGGATGGGTGGGTATAAGGGAGAATGAATGAGTGCATGGGTGGGCAGATAGTCTGGTAAACAGATGGCGAGTAGGTGGGATGGGTGGGTAGGTAGACAGATGAGTGTATGAGTGGACTGATAAGTGGGTGGGTGAATGGATGGATGGATGTCAGGTTGGTAGATTGATGATAGATCTTTGATAGATAGGTGAGTGAATAGACAGGTGTACAGACAGTAGCTCTGGAACTCCTGTGTTATCAGGTCCCAAGAGTAAGCAAAGGGATCACCTATGGACAGAGTAAGGCAAGCGGGGAGGTGTTCTGAAATAGTAAAGGACTTCTAACCCCTGTAGACAAAAGATAGCAGAAGCAGGATCCCACCCACATCTCCGGCAGGCTGATGTAGGTGTAGGCATTGCTGCCCCCAACCCCAACACACTCTGAGCGAGCATCTCATCACACTCCAGCAGAGGGGTGGCTGGCAGAGGCGTGGGTAGGCGGTGATCTGCTCCTTCTTTGTCAGCTGTAACCTTCCTCCTGGCTGCTTGCTCTTTGCAATGTTACACTAGTCCTGCAACACTTGGATGCCCGAGCCAATTTTGTCATGCAAATGAATTCAGTCTATTGTAAATCCTTCAGAAGGGGTGGTAAGTGTCCAGAGCCTTGGGGGTGGAGTTGCCTAAGAATGGCTTCCCTGATGTCCCCTTCACTGCCACCAAGGCAACATCTCAGACCTTTACATTGGACAGACCCTTGGTAAGGACTAGAACAGACCTTACTTAGGGATCTTCTCTCCTGATTGGTTAATCATCTGAGGCACAGGGGAACAGTACCCTGTACACAGCCACACAGCCAGTTAGCCAGGGCTCAGCTAAGCCTCCATGCTCTCTGCCATACCTTTCCCCATAGGCTGAGTTGTTCTTGCTATAAACCCCATACAGAGACAACTGGCCTCCCAGACAGCATGAACCCACTCTTCCATCTACTCTCAGCTGCAAAGTGAGTCTGGGGCCTCCCAGGGCTAGCCTCTCATCCCCTTAGCTCTGTGACAGAGGACTGAAATATAGACAAGAACCAGAGTGGCCTGGAAAATCAGGACCAAGAGGACAGACTGTCGTGTTCTAGGATAGGTGATGTCAAGAAAGATTGGCCAAAGCGAGGCCAGGCTGACACCCACAGGAGCAGGGTAGAGGGCAAAGAAGTGTTTCTCCAAGGAGGGCATCCAGGACCCGTGTCATCAGTCACAAAGGTAAGAAGAGAGGTTATGTTGAGAAATAACGAGTGACTAGGGCCAGAATGTCTAGACCCAAGGCTCCAGGGAAACAGGGAAAGACTCCAGTTTGCCAGGTTTTCTGCACCAGCCTTGGGAAATTCCAGAATTCTGGGGCTAAAGTTTTCCCTACTTTATGGATTAGAAAACCAAGTTGAGGGGAATTGTGAGCCTGGCTGCCAAGGCCACACATCTTGCTGGGGCGATTTAATTCTAAAACCACAGGTCACAGGCTTTCCAGAGTCTATGTGCTTTCCTCTGTTGTTCCTACCAAACACTGCCATCAGGTGTCACCGCACAGAGCTGCTGATTACAGAAGGGAGAAATGGGTGGCAGGGAGGGGGTGTTCTGAGTTGACAAATGTAGAGGGAATTTCCAGGAAGTGAGTTTCTTAGAACCCTTGGGGATCCCTAGAGGTACACTGGTCACAGCCCTACCATCAACTTCTGCCCTTTAAGCCCCTCCCATTAGACCTGCAGTCACCTCCCAACTGTCCCTGAGCACACCCCACCCTGCTGGTCTCTAGGTCTTTATCCAGGCGTTCTCTCCCCTTAGAATGCCCTTCCCACTCCATCTGCTTTCTGAGCTTCAAGGCTTGATTCAAATGTCCCCTCCCCTGCACTCTAGCATTCTGTAGTCCTCCCCTTCTACCTAGTTGTTTGCCAGTATTTACATTGAGCTGACTCTCCTCACTAGTCCTCAAGGGCCAGGGTGGCTCCCAAGTGTTAAAGCACCCTCCATGCCACTGACCCCCAGGGAGACCCTCCACAGTTCCTAATATGCCTGGGGTGCTCTTCCACCCTGATCCTCCCCATCAATAAGTCTCCATGCTGGGGATCCTTCCATCAATCCAAACGGAGGAGATCCATCACTGGCTAAAAGCACCCTCATTGCATTTCTGAGGGAGCTGTAGACCGGAATGGCCTCACCTATGAGCTCAGGGCCTCCTAGCCCAGTGGCAGGGCTTGGGGACCTCTCTGTCCCCTATGCTGCATGCACCAGTGCTCTCTCCTGCCTGGCAGCCATCCAGACCCCAGCATCCTGGAAGGCAGGGTGCTGGGCAGGAAAGCACCTCCCTGCAGCTGGGCTGGACCTGGGCGGGTTCCTACTCTGAGCCTCAGTGTCTTGCAAGGCAAGCAAGAGGGTGTCCCAGCAGTGCCAAAGTCTCATCCTGTGGGAGCAAAGTCCAAACTAAAACATCCATTTATAACTTAGACACCATTCCCTGGAGCCCCCACCTTGAATTAGATCAGCAGTTTCGCAACCTGTGGGTCGCAACCCCGTTGGCAAACCTCTATCTCCAAAAATTTTTGTGTCACAATTCATCACAGTAGCAAAATTACAGTTATGAAGTAGCAATGAAAATAATTTTTGCAGTACAGGGGGAAATCACCATAACATGAGGAACTGTATTAAAAGGGTCGCAGCATCAGGAAGGTTCAGAACCACCGAGTTAGAAGAACAAGGGAGTGCTGAACCTAAAAGGTCCTACTGAACAGTCACTGTAAAGAGGGTGGTAGGGACGCTGAACACTTATTGCAGGCCCCATGCTCACAAAATTCCTGGGTTCGCCATTGTACGAGGTTTTGTAGCCTCTCTATGAAGCAGAGCATCTGTCCCATTTCACCGAGGGCCAGAAAGGACCGTCTTCACAAGCTGCCTAGAGCCCAAAGTCTGACCCTTCTTCTACTCAATGGCTTGGTCCCTGTCTTCGGAATGCAGTGAGCCTCTCTGCCTCTGTTTTCCCACTTCCGTTGGCTGGCTTCATGGAGGGTAGGAAATAGGACAGAGGAGGAGGGGGTTCCCTGGGCAGCAGAGAGAGGAAGATGACCAGAAGGTCCACACCAGTAACCCTAGCAGTCAGGGGACTGAGAGGATTGGAAGCTTGACGCTGACAAGTGTTACACAGCAAATTAAAGGACAATCCCAGCTACATTGTAAACCCCTGTCTCAGCCCTCCTCACATACTGCCCCCACTCTAGGCAAAAGCAAGCAAACAAAAAAAACCCCCAACAACAACAACAACAAACCCCCTACAAGTTGGCATATGTTCTCTCACATGGATGCTATGACATGTGCACGCTCATACATGTATACACACACACATGCAGAGACATAGACACATGCTTACATGTGTTCACACACAAATAAGGGTTATAAAAAGTTTTGAAGAATGCTAAAGGAAGGGAGAGAGGCAGGACATCTGGGTCCCAGGTATGATCCCTCTTACATCCCTACATGGACCTTGTCCCAGAACATGGAGTGCTAGCATCTCTCAGCCACTCCAGTAGGACACATCCGAAATACCCTTCTGAAGAACACAGGATCACAGGACCCCACTCTGACCTCCCTTACTGGGTATACCAGTCCTTTCTTTGGACTTCAGTTTTCCTCATCTGTAACATTCTGGATCAGAATGGATCCAGAACCTGCCCTCATTGTCACCACTTCCCGATGTGGCTCTGCCATAAACCCCTGGAGCTCCGCAAACGCAAGGGAAGCCCCTGCTCCCACCCTCACGATGAACACGCTGCAGGCTCCTTCCAAAAGCCTAGCTAGGGTGCCCTGACCACACAGCCCTTGTCGGGCCATTCATCAGGGGCCACCGTGCAGCAGGCTGCCGGTGGAATGAGGCTGCCTTCTGCTCCTGCTTCGGTGGGCATAATGTATGCCCCGCACCAGGCCCCAGTCACTCAATCCCAGCCGGTCTGCGGAGGCCGAGATAGTCCTTAATGAGAAGAGCCCGGCTTTATCTGCTTTCGACTTCAGCCATTATCTCCCCCAGTCTATAGACACGCAGTTACCTCTGACAATAATGCTCACAGGCAACAAATGCTGATGAGTTTTCTATGCAGTCCGCACAATAAGTCTATCAAAACAACCCCGGAAAATTATGAACCCCCGTGACAGACAAATACAACCAGCTTCGGCGTGAATTTAGAGCCCCCAACGCTACGTTTCTTTTAATTCTTCAGGCTTCCCTTATCTCTGCTGTCCCTCTTCTGGTGGGAAGATAACAGTAATTCTTCTCTGTGCTAGTTTTTCCCCCCTATCCACAACGACCCCCCCCCGCACTTTTTTTTTCCACCCACTGAGTGAGATGTTTTCCGTGTCTTTCTGCTTGCTAAAGATAAAGGGTTAAAGACCAACTTATGTTGGGTGCTGGGGAAGGGGGAGGGGGCACAGGAGAGGGGGTGAAGTAATCAGCATTCAAGAGATTGCTATCGGAGAAGCTGCGCAGAGAACAGTAATTTTGCTGGCTTCGGCGAGGGCTCTCTCCATCCCCCCCCACCTTTTTTTATGAATGCACATAATGCCTGGAGTGTTGGGGGCAGATAAAAGAATTAGCAGCAGCCAGGGGGACGGAGGCCCAGAGAACAGGGGAGAATTAGAATGTCTATCTTTGTCTCTTCCGGCTCATCCAGCCAGCCGAGGCTCCCGGCTCGTAAACAATTTAATCTTTTTGCTACAGTTAAAATACAAAGGCAGCAAGCCTCCTTCCAAATGGAAAAGGGAGGAGGTGCGGATGAGAAGAGGATGGGGCTGGGGGCTGGGGGCTGAGGGGGTGACGGGTAGGGGAGAGAGAGAGAGAGAGAGAGAGAGAGAGAGAAGGGCTGACACCAACTTTGCTGTTGGCTTAGTCTCTTGACCCCTGAGATCTTAATAGTGTTCCCCTTACCAGCCTGGTAGGGAGCACACACAGTCCAGAGCCCATTTGGCCCAGCTAAGGGCTAAAGGTGTAGCTATTGGGATCAGGGTTTTGTTCCTGTCCCTGGGAGGTGGCAGTTGTCTGTCCATAGGAAGCCTCTTTCCTAGGGTATGCGTTGTCAAGGCCTGGTCTCACTCCTCTTCCCTCCTCTCCTGCTTGTTTCTTTTTCTCCTGAGAGCAGGGTTCAAGTCATATAAAAGGAGCACAGCTTTTATTTCCTACCAGACAGCAAGCTTCCAGGGTGGGCATGACCATGCTCTGGGGTCAGGGGTAAGGGCGGGGCTCCCAGCTTCTAGCTGACATCAGTAAGTGAGAGTAAGGCATATGTGTACAATCTCTCTCTCTCTCTCTCTCTCTCTCTCTCTCTCTCTCTCTCTCTCTCTCTTTCGGGAAGAACACTGCCTAGAAAGGGAGCCCTTCCACAAGATCAGATCATTTTGACAGAACTGAAAATTCACCAGATTAAAGAAGCCTGCCTAAGGACCTTTATTAATAAACAGAGTTAAAGAAGAGACCTCAAGCCTGGGCATGCTCAGAGCAGACAGTGTCTCTAAGTGTTCACTCTACCCCCACACTGTGGTCATCTTTGTTTGTTTGTTTGTTTGTTTTTTGAGACAGGGTTTCTCTGTGTAGCCCTGGAACTCACTCTGTAGACCAGGCTGGCCTTGGACTCAGAAATCCGCCCACCTCTGCCTCCCAAGTGCTGGGATTAAAGGCGTGCGCCACCACTGCCTGGCGCTCTATAGTCATCTTTAGCCATTCCAGTTGGCCCCCTGTTGCATCCAACAACATAGAAAAACTAGTTCTTTTTCGGGCCACGTTAGAAGCTGGCATCTCCCTTCGTCACCCTGGTAGTGTCTGAGGTGATGGCTCCTGAGTTTACTGCTCTTTCCTGCATGGGAGCCCCCAATAGTCTTCCTCACTTCTGGAGGACCAGGTCTGGTCGAAAAGCCGGCCAGGCCTGCTGACCGCTGGCTGGGTGAGTCGGTAGAGGAGACTCTGAATGAATAAGTGAAGTCAAGGCAGGGAAGAAGGTGGGTGTGAGAGAGACACTCAGAGAAAAAGGATGGAGAGGAGGAAGCAATAGGAAGAAGAGGTAGGAGCTCAGACAGATGGAGGACGGCCCAGACTTGGTCCTTCCCTCCGCTAGCTTCACCAGCTGGAGACCCTGAAGGAATCACAGCAGAGATCAGGGTCAACTGGTTGCATGTCAGCTGAGGCACAGCCATAATCACATCACGACATGGCATCCTCCCCAGGAAGGTACAGGGAAAATCACGAGCCCGGAGCCATGGGAACTGGGCTCACCTGCGGACTCTTTCTTGTTAGCTGTATAAATTTGAGTAGGTCCATTTTTCTGACCACCAGGTCCTCTGCAAAATGAAAAATGATAATGACTGAGAAGTTTGTGTTAGCACATAGTAGGGATCTAGCAAATTATTGGTCCCACTACACAGAGGTAATACTACCTTATGATGGCCGGAATAGCAGGCGTGATAAACCAAGGATGCTCCCTGGAGCTTCCAAGAGACTTCAACTTATTTTCCTAGTTATCCATCCTACGGTCACCCCTGTCTCCATGGTACAGAGAAGCTGGACTGACCATCTCACGAGGGAGACAGCTGCTTCCTCCAACTCCCCTGTATCCCCTCAAGCTGGAGAGTAGAGAGTTTAGAGACCCCCATGGAGGTAGAGTTCTGTCGAGGGAGGAGATGCAGCAACCAGCTGGCTGTTTCTATGAGGTTCTGTGCACACACCTACGATGGCGTCACACCCTCCCCCACTTCCCCTTCCAAGTCACGCCCACCTCTGTCCTTTTCGCCTCCCACCCTGATGGTTCTCTGAAAACAGCCCTGTGTGTTCCAAGAGACATAGGAGCAAAGCATAGGTATAGACATGGATTTTTATACGTGGTGCTGAGTTTAATGTTTGGTGTTAATAACCAGATATCAGTGATTCCATATTTTTTTGGGGGGGGGTTCAGCACAGAGTTTCTCTGTGTAGCCCTGACTGTCCTAGAACTCACTCTGTAGACCAGGCTGGCCTTGCACTCAGAGATCCGCCTGCCTCTGCCTCCAGAGTGCTGGGATTAAAGGTGTACACCACCACATCCAACTTCAGTCAATACTTTTTTTTTGTGGGGGGGGTGTCTCATTTAGGCCAGGCTGGTCTTGAACTCACTGTGTAGTCTTTCATGCCCTTGCACTCTTAATCAAATGAACATTTAAAAGCAAAAACATAAAACAGTTTCACTGTGTACCCGTCTGACCTGAAACTCATTACGTAGACCAGGCTAGCCTCAGACTCACAGAAAGACTTCCAAGTACCTGAATCAAAGGCATGTGGTTACTGTGCCTAACATTTTTTTTTGAGACAGGTTCTAATGTAACCCAAGCTGTGTCAAACAGCTTCCTAGGTAGTCAAGTGTCTTAGCTACTTTTCTACTTCTGGGGTAAGACATCATGATCAAGGCAACATATAGAAGAGTTTATTAGGGGCTTATAGTTTCAGAGGGTGAGTCCCTGACCATCATGGTGAGGAGCATGACAGCAGGCAAGTAGGCATAGTGCCAGAGCAGTAGCTGACAGCTAACATCTAGATTCATAAGCTCTAAGCAGAGAGAGCTAACTGGAAATGGTATGGGCTTTTGAAACCTCAAGGCCCACCCTCAGTGGCACACCTCCTCCAAAAAAGCCACGTCTCCTAATCCTTCCCAAACTGGTCCACCAACTGGGAACCAAGTATTTATATATATGAGCCTAAAGGGGTCATTTTAATTCAAACAACCACATCAAGGATAGCCTTGAACTTTTGATCTTCCAGCTTCCTTCTATCACCTGATTACAGGCATGTGTCACCACACCTGAATTTTGGTTTGGTTTTGATGTGGTATTGGGGATCAAACAGAAAGTACCAAGCCCAATAGGCAATCACTCTACCAACTGAGTTATATCTCCCAAATCCCTCCAAATATACACTTTAAACATATAAATCATCTAGGTCACATTCTAAGCCAAGGCATCCCAACTTGTCCACATGTCAGAATCACATAGGTAAGCTTTAAAACTTAGCCCTGAGTCAAAGCATGAGTTTCTGAATCAGTATGTGTGTGAGCAAAAATGGACTCTGGACACAAGGGGTAGGAGAAGAGAGGTTGAAAAGATCCTGGGTAATTCCATTGAGTGGCCTGGTTTGGTGCCTTCCATCTTTCACTTCCAAGAGATTTCATTTATTCATTCACTGGATCAACAAATATCTCCTGAGTGCCTGGGATTTGTCTTTGTGTGCTCTGGGAAGATTTCAGAAGAGGAAGAGTTAAAAATCCATACAACACAAGATAGAATGCATAAGGTTCACCCCTACCCTGTACTGATCCCTATTTCCTGCTTCAACCCCAACCTTGTTCCCTCTTAGATCCGTGGGACTGGGTGTCTTTTCTCTAGTTAAGGACAGAATTAATATTAAGTCCAGGCATAGCGGTATACAGTTTTAGTCCCAGAACAGAGGAGGCAGAGGCAGGTGGATCTCTATGAGATAGAGGCCAGCCTGGTCTACATAGTGAGTTTCAAGCCAGTCAGGAAACCACAGTGAGATCCTGTCTCAAAACAAAACAAAGACAAACCACACATATTAAGATTCAACTAAGCATCTTGCTCTGCAGTGAGGATCTAATGTCCATATGGCTCTAATCCTCACCAAATCTGTCTGTGGGAGCCTTTGGGAGTATTGCTACTGAGGACAAGCAGGTAGGTGCTCATTGAAGCTCATAACTCAGCAGGTGGTTAGGGCTTTCTCCCTCAAGCAATTATGCACTGTCTAAGCTACGAGCCTTGGAATTCTATGTGCTTGTCATTAATCACATCCAATCATCATTCAGCCGGCCATTCATAAAACTGATACATGACCTACTATCTTCGAGATACTCAGCTGGGGGTGGCAGGTAGATAAGAGCTGACATCGGGGAGCATAGAACTTAGGAAGAAGTCATGTAGTTGTACAAATGACTCAGAGGCAAAACCTAAGTGAGCACCTCAGGGATGGGCATGAGGCTGGGGATGAGTCAGAGTTCGTGAGATTCCAATCCCCCAAATGTCGAGATCCTTGGCAATCATGGAGGTCCTTCACCAGAGAGGCGAAGCACTTTAGCCAAGGTCACACAGCTGGGTGTACCATAAATAGGTGATGGATCTGCTGAGATTATTCGCCAACCCCAATTACATCTTTACCACTAATAACTTGGCTCACGCTCCCCTAATGGGATTTCCTCCTTGGACATCAGCCTTCCCTTTCCCCGTCCACTGACATTGGCCAATTAGACAAGGGCAGGTGCTGTGATTGGGGTCACAGTGAGAGGATGAGATGGAGAGGGCCACAGCTCACCCCCAGCCTCAGTCGAGAAAGAGGTGATCTGTCTCAGGCACTCACAGCCTGTAATGAAGTCTGGGAGAAGGTTGCCCATGTGGGGAGAGGGGCAGGTTTTGAAGCCAGCTCACTACCACCACCCCATGACACTAATCTGAACACTGTACCTCTTTCTGCTCCCTATCTGAGCCCGGCAGGCCTGGAGAGACATGCAGGTCTGCACAGACATCCAAGCAGACGAACAGAGCCGAAGACAGCCAGACAAAGCAAGAAACAGGCTGGAACTCGGCTGCAGTGTGCTTGGCTTGTATTCAGTAGAGGCCCTTTTGTTAGGTGCTGCCCCCCACCCGCAGTGGCCAGTGGCTGAGGCACAGGAGATCCAACACCTCTGCGATGCAGGAATACTGGAGGGGCTGGAGACAGACCCCAGCTTTCCTCTGCAGAAATGCAGAGGCTAAGCACTTTCTCCTTGTGGAGCACCACAGACTCAAGTAGGGAGGAGCTAGACTCTGCCAAAGCCCCCCGCCCCCCCAAAAAAAGTCTGCCGGTGTGTCAGAGCACCTGTCCTCAGGAGAGTCCTCAACTAATCTGGAGCCTTGCAGTCCCCAGAACACTGGTTCTTTGGGTCTAATTTAAATCCCTTCTGCTGTAGCTTAAATCTAATTCGGTAGATGGTCAGTGGGGTGGAGCAAGGAACAGGTGTTACAGGAGGCCAGCTTCATTCAGATCCACTGCTCAGCAGCCTGGCCTGCTGGAGATGTCTAAAGAAGCCTCTCTGCTGTGAATCACTTAGAGGACCTGGGTGTGGGACCTGCCAAAATTTCTGACTGGAGTGTGGGATTTGTGTCTTGAGGGCACAAGTAGAGGGACTTGAACTTGCCTCTGGCATGCCATGCAACCGGATCTCCCACTTAACAGCCCAGGGCCAGACACCCAAGTCCCATGGCAATACATTGTCCCCTTCTCTGTTCAGCCCTTTCTCCTAAGTGACCCCGGGTCACGGATTTTCCCTAGCTTCCTCCCATGCCATTTCCCTCCAGTCTAGATGTATCTGTCCACAGCCAGAACAAAAACAAAACAAAACATAACAAAAACCTTTAAGGAGCCGGCAGGCTGTCTAGGACGGGGATGGGGCAGGGAGGTCGGATCCAGAGCCTACCTCCCAGAAGGTCTCTGTTCACCTGAGCCTCTCCCTGGTGCCTGCCTGGCTGTCCCCTGCCTGCTCCACCAGACCCAATCCCACCAGACCCAGCAGGAGTGCCGGGCTCTGTAGAGCTCCACCGCGCCTGCGCACTCTGAACCACTGTGGGGGCGTTCCTGATCTGCCCCCAGGATGTTAAGTGCAGGGCCCAGACTTAGTAGCAATTAACGCTACAGAGGAAAAAAGAGAAGGCCAAACAGCCTGTTTATTTCCATCTCTCCCTGATCGCACGTACCTCCTAGTTGCAAGAAAAGAGAAAGAGAGAGTGAAAGAGAGAAAGGGAGGGAGAGAAGAGAAAAAAAAACCCACTAAACCAAACTGTAGTGCAATTACAGCCGCGGAAAAAAGACACGCATTAAATGGATGTTTCTGCACAAAAAACCCAGGCTGACAACATCTCTGGCCTTGTAAGGGGGAAAGGACCGTGCCTGGGTGTTTACATAGCCGAAATCAGGGAGAATTATGCTGTCATACTGACAACTGTAGGAGGACAATTTTAAAATTACACCGTTCAACACCTTTAATGATTTGTAACAGAAGAGGTGTGGCTACTCCTATTAAATGTGTTGCCAAATCAATAAAAGGGATAATTGGAGTTGTTAGAGCAAATTATAGCAGCGTTTCTTCTGTTGCTGTACAATGTTGCCTTGTAAGCCGCTATTACAGGCAGCGCCGTATTTCTCTCTTATTTGGGCGCTTTGTAATGAGTTGGCATTTTGCGGCATAATAGTTCCACTTTCTTTTATGGAGCGCTCACTTTAACTTTTTCTCCTTTGTGCAGCCTATAATTTCCTCGCCCTCCCTGCCTCCCTGCCTGTTTTCAGAGGTGGCCACGCTGCCTGTCAGCAGCCTCTGGGTGATAAACTATATTATTTCACATTATTTTCCGGCCTTTTCAATCGGCAGTCAGATGGGGTTGAGGGGTAGATGGGTCTGAAGGGATGGAGATGGGGAAAGTGGTGAGAGACTAGCCAGGGCCAGGAGAGGTTTTTAAAAATTCACATCAACAGAAAGGGAAGGGAATGAGAGAGTAGCAGACTGACTTTAGTCCCCGGGGGACTAAACATAGTGGCCCTTTAAACACAGGACTTTGGACAGAGTGGTGAGCTGCTGGCTGGGGGGAGGGGAGACGCTGTCCTATCAGGTCTAGGCATCCAAGAATATCTGACTTACCTTACTCATTGAAACAAACTAATAATTATCCCAGAACTGAGGAGATATTGATCCTAACATCCCCCTCCCCACCCCCATAGGAAAGCTGAAAGGCTCTCCTCCCTGGGAAACACCTTGTGACTCAGTTGTATGATCCAGAGGAGACAGAAAGCCCATTCCCACTGCAGGGAAGATTGGTGCCACAGAAACTTCTGAGGCACCATGTTTTCTGTTGGAAAGATCCACCGCAGGCCTATTCCTGGGGACTTATCAGTTGTCTCATATGAGCATTGATGAGCCCTGGAGTCCAGAGCCTGGCTCCTGACTCGATGGTGCTTCCTTCGCTCATCTGCCCTCAGGCCTTGGCCCCTGGCTGGGAAGGACAGAGTCCTGCTGTGTACATCATTCAGCTCCTGTAACAGCAATAAAAGCTCCTGGCCTAGACAAGCCTCACTCAGTCAGTCCCTGCATCGGGCTGCAGGACCATCAATCTGAATTACCAAGAGGTCTCAACAAGAGACAATTGGAAAAGAAATGCCACTTTATTACTTCCACGGAGCCGCCATCCCTGGAACCCATCTGCTGCCAAGCAGTATGGACGCAGAAGCTGCTTGGAGCACAGATAAGACTTGATGGTGGACAAATAAGACTCGTTTGCAGTGAGCAGCATTGATTTGCTTGCCAACCATGAGCAAAGTTCTAATTCTCTCTGGTAGGTTCTGCGAGCACCCTCCTGTTTCCATCCTTCATGAGCAAGCTAACTTAATCTTAAAAGGGCACGTGAAAGTCGGTCTGCTCAGGTGTACAGAGAAGTTTGGATGACTCTGGTCGCAGGGCTCGCCCCTAACCTGGGTCAGATTCCCAGGGACTGTTTGAGCACTAAAACCCCCAGCATAAGGCAGACATCCATGCAGATGATCTTATAACACCACTTTCAGTAGGAGCTGAGAAGGTTTCAACTCACCCAAGAGTTCATTCATTCACTTTCCAACCCCCTCTCCCCCCTACCCCTGGTACTAGGCACCAGGAGGAGGTTGCATCCAGGGCCTTGTGTATGCTAAGCAAGAACTCAGCCAGCCAGCCAAACTTTCAGCCCTGTAATTGTCAGTTTACCCAGTGTTAACTGTCTCCAAGATGCCAAGCACAGTGCTAAGGGTCTCAATCAGTGAAATAGGCGCCATCTCCGCCCCTTATGGAGCTGATGTCCTGTTGGGAGCAGATGATGGGCTGAAAGAGCATGGGACAGTCTGGAAGCCTGGCTTCCAGGCCTGCACTTGAGGACACTTTCTCCCATAGAGTCCCAGTTGAGTGTGTAACTGAAGGACATATTTATTCATGCCAAAAATATATACAAGAGTCCTAGTCTGTGTTGAACACCTCAGTAGGCACTGAGACGCAACAACGGGCATGAGCATAGAGCTCCTGAGTGTGGAGCTTCTGGTCTAGTTGCAGAGACAGACATCAAATAGCCATAGCAATGTGTGATTACAGAATGAGATAAACGCCAGAGAAAGGAAGGGCATGAGCTTATCCGTAATAACAACCTGGAAACAACTCCCACGCACAAAAGGGGCCAGAATGTTGGAGTCCAGTGGCCTTAAATAAAGATGCAGAGGCAGACAAGAGTCCTGGGTAGCTGGGGACATGCCAAGAGCTGGCCCTTGATCCAAGCTTGCAAGATACAGCCAGAGAGGGCTTGTAACAAGAGGACCCAGTTTCACATTAGGAACCCTACTTGCCACAGCCAGGCAGACTGCATCCGTGCGGCTTGATGCAGAAACGGAGAGGCCAGTTGGGAGTCCTTCACAGTGTTCAATGAAAGCGTGCACTGTGGTTTACGGTAAGCAAATTGAAAGGACACTTGACATCATCTGTCATCAGAAAGTTCTGCTACTCCACGCTACACCCATAAGAGTGGTACAAATGGAGGAAACCAAGTAATTGACAGAAAGGAGGGAGGGAGAGGGAGCTCTCACATGGTGCTGGAGGAATGTAAATCAGTACAAACACTTTGAGTGGGGGCTGGGGTGGGGTTGGTAGTTCTATTGAAGCTAAGAGTAAGTTCATCTTATGACCTAGCCTGAGTTTCATCCAAAAGACATGAACTTTATAATAGACAAAACCAGGAAACAGCAAATACCCACACTAGAAAAGCTAACACTGGAACTGTGCTATGGGGCTGGCACTATACTTTTTTTTTTCCCAAGAGAGGCGTTGGGATAAGGTAGAAAGGTCAGAAAATAGTCAGGGAATCCAGCTTCCAGGTCTGTACCTGAGAGAAAATATTGAATAATTGTAGAGTTGGCAAACAAATGATGCCCGTCCACACCATGGAACGACATTCGTCCATTAAAAAGGAACACGTTACAGGTACATGCTACATACATAGATCACACCAAAAGGGGACATGTTCTAGGTTCTTTTCACTCTGAGTTCAGAAACAGGCAAGATGTAGCACAGTTAGTGGTCTCGTATGCCTAAAGTCCCAAGTTCAGTCCCTAGGAGATGGGGCTCCTTACCACGTAAGATGAGAGTGGTAGTGTTGGTTGGACTGTAACCCCAGGCGATAGGAGGTGGAGGTGGCGGGATCGTAGCAGGGTTACATATGCTCTGGTTATACAGCAAGCTTAAGATCAGTCTGGGTTCTGTGAGGCTCTAATTCAAATAAGCAAACAAAGGAACAGGAAGAGAAATCCCCAAGAATCCCAGGCTGGAGCACAGTGATGACTAAGGGATGGGAGCCTGCTGGAAGGCTAGAGGTTTTTCTGTCTTGCTCTGATGGGCAGGGACACAGATGTGGACATTTTTCCAGGCAGTGCCCCAAGGATTGAATGAGATGGTGAATAGGAGAGACTGGCACCCTCTCTCACAGTGGCTTTCTTCTGTGTGTGAGAGGGAAACAGAAAGAGTTGAGAATAGCCCAACAGCTAGAGCTGACTCCTCTTACCACCTTGGACGAGCAGAGTGAATATTTGCCCTCAGGATGTACCCTGTGGTTTTACAAAAGCTTCAGAACTGACGAGGAGGCTTCAGAATCAACAAGCCTGGGGAATGTGCAGTGTTTCCCACTAGTGAAAAAGCCTCTTGCTTCCAGCTGCCACATTACCACTGGTGACAGTCCCCGAGTCCCTTTTTATTCTAATTGCACTGAATCACACCATTTTCACGGGATAATGGGATTTCCATGGGTGACACAGAGTTGTAACTAAGACTAGACGAGGCCGCTGCTGGTAAATCAGGATGAAAGGCGCTCAGGGGAAGCCACAGAGAGCTTCCCAAGCGCCCTTCTTGCAACCCTGTGAAGTGGACATTCTAACTGAGGATACCAGAGCTTAGAGAGAGCTCAGTCTTTGCAATGGGCCCAAGCCCTTTTCAACATGCTGCCCCTACCCTGCAGGTCCTCTGCTACTGTCCCTAATAGCATCCAGCATGGCAAAACTGTGGCTACTAGACTCTTCAGGCACAGGCACAGACTAGCAAAGCCCCTGGTAAACAACTTCCCTTGGCAGAGCTTTTCTTCTTTAACCTCCCACCCCCAGAGGGGGGACCGTTTATTTCATGGCTCACTCCTCTTGAGGATCCCCTAGGGAGCCATGCTACTTGGAAGGAGTCTGTCCACGGAGCCACCAGTCATCACTGCTCTGAAAGTTTTTTGGGCCATGATCATTCTTGTCGCGGTTGATGGTGTGGAATTGTGGGTCTAAATCAAGTGCCTACCTGAGAGCACAATGTGTCCCAAAAGACTTTGAGGGAGCCCCGAGTTTGTTGATAGAACCCCTACACTCCACCCGCTCACACAGTAGGGAGAATTTTCCGACGGAGAGACCATTTATCAAACTGTAACTACCACCTCAGAAGAGGTCCATCCAAAGTCTAGTGATCTGCCCTCAGCCTGTGGCTTGGAATTCTGTTTGCTCACAGGACAGTGAAGCTTTGAGATGAGTCTGAACAGTACAGAGCAAACACCCAACCAAGGTCAATGTAGCACGAGCCTACACTGGAAGACTCCAGGAATAAGGAGTAGTACTTTATTCTGTAACATTACTTAATATCCATTCTGGATGCACACGCAGACTGGAAGTGGAGGAAAGTTCAAATCCAATCATTGCTGAAATTCCTCCAAGTTCTTGCTTGCCGTGCCCCCAAACTTTCAGCTACCTCAAGGAACACCTGGGGTGGAGTGGGGCTTGGGCAGAGTGCCAAAGGATTCTCCACACTCTCTGTTGACCTGGAGCATCCTAGAAGGACCTCATTCTTGTCTATGTAGCACCTGCAGCTCCTGCCTTCAGGACCTGATGGAGGGCTCACTAGTGACTGTTCTTTCTCCCTCTGGGTGTCTCTGGGGAGCCAGCTACATGCAGGCACTGTCTAAACATGCCTTTACGACTCTCTAGCCTGGCTCTAGGCTCCACTAAGGTCCAGCCAGGTCTCAATTCTGGACTTGGAAACCTCTGAAGCCCTGGCTTCTGAAGACCAAAACCCCCAAACATCAGGATTCCTACTTTCCATTCACCCTGTTCCTCCATCAAGGCAGGATGTTCAGAGATGGGAGAGAAGTAGGAAGGATGGGGAAATCGATGTGCATTTCAAAACAATCCCACAACAAAAGCACCTTTACTTGGTAATAAACATTTATTAAACACCAGACTATAGTAAGACTCAAGCTAGGAAAAGAACTAAATGATTGCTGGGTATACTGGCATACATTTGTAATTCCAGCACTCAGGAGACTAAGGCAGGAGGACTGAGAATTTAAGGTCTACCCTGGGCTATATAGTGAGTTCTTGTCTCAAAGAGAGGGTGGCAGAAATAAGGAGGGAAGAACATAAGGAAAGATGAAAGGAAGAAAGGAGGAAAGGGGAGGGAGAGAGAGAGGTGGAAGCCAAGACACACCATGAACTTAACAAAGGAAATCACAAACTCTGGCTGTAGACTGCTGTAGTTCCAACTATAGGTGTGCCCCCGGCCCTAAGACCCCAGGTAAGTCCCACAGTCTCTCTAACTTGGGTTTCTTCAGTAGAATAGATTAGACAAGTGGTTTAATGGGTGTTACTTTTTAAATGTCTAGCACATTGCCTGACGCAGAGCCTACAAGTATATTCTCTAGCAAAAGAAGCTAAGAGAGCTCAGAGGAGACTAGGTGGGCGTCAGGCTACAAAGAGTTGGGTTTTTTTTGTTTTTTGGGTTTTTGTTTTTTATTTTAGCTTTTTTTCCTTTCTCTTCTCTTCTCTTCTCTTCTCTTCTCTTCTCTTCTCTCCTCTCCTCTCCTCTCCTCTCCTCTCCTCTCCTCCTCCCTCCCTCCCCGCCTCCCTGCTCATCTTTTAATTTAAAAACATGCTTGCAAGAAAGAAAGACTTAAGCATGACGGAAGACAACAATGAGCCCCAGATCGGCCAGCCAGGATCAACCGCTACTAAGGATCTTAACACACTTCTGCATCTTAGCCCAGCTTCTTTTTCCTCTTAAGTGAAATCACTGGTTATTTTTGTTTGTCTGTTTTTGGCAAGTGTGATCCATACATATTATAAAGAATTCAAGGAATGGTTACAACTCCAAGCTGAGAACAAATCGCCCTAAATGCTTCTTAGATCCCTGATGGATTGAGGGTGGAGTGCATGATGGGGGTTCATATATTTGAATGATCACTGGCTACTCAGTGGTAAGTCAGGTTGAGGGCAGACCAGGGAAGACTCGGGGGCCCCTTGCTAATGGTGGTGCCAGTGGGAGAGAAGAGAGTGGGCGGAACTCGAGAGCCCACTAGGGCATACCTTCCCAGCTGCATTTTAACCTCTCTCCTGGCTTCAAGCTAAATCCCTGGAAAGCCTCCTGGCAGCACAACATAGGTTAGATTGTCGCAGGGTCGCCTTCATTGAGTCTGGGCTTTATCACCGTGCCCTCGGCTTTTATTGAGGGCAGACACATGAAACGGCCACAGGAAGATCACGGCTACACCGGCTATAAACCTGCAGCTGGGGGCTTTGTCCATTACACTGGCGGAGCCCCTGAGCAATGCCTGTGTGATGCCTGCCTGATTGGACAAAGACTGCAGACCGTAGAAAGGTCTATTTCTATTAGGGGTGAAGGGGGAAGGGACATGTTTTTATTCCCAGGTAGTGGAGATCCTGCGGACCAATATATTTCCCTTTTTACCCCGGTTGCCCTGAAGCTCATAGCTCCTCTGTTCCTGTCGCATCGGCTCTATGCCTGAGCCCACGTTCCTCCTTCTCATTGCTTTTCCATTTTAATTTCAATAACTCTTATAAATGTGTCCTTTGAGAAAAGCTTTTATGAAAAGAATTCCCATCTCCGAGGCTGGTGTACAAAAGGT